>JAWNNP010002447.1:0-1200000 GCA_035044805.1 Leucophenga maculata | reverse complement strand
TTAAAGTACAACTCTGTTGAATCACAGTTCTTGTCTGTTAAAGCGCAGCTCTTTTCTGTCAAATTACAGCTATGCTCTGTTAATTCTCTGATTTCTGTTAAATTACAGCGCATCTCTGTTAAATCGGCAGTCTTTTCTGTTCAATTACAGCACTGTTAAAGCATTATTTTTTCTGTTAACCCAAAATAGCAGTGATTTAACCGAAAAGAAAAATTAATAATTTAATAGAAAAGAGCAGTGAGTTAACAAAATATAACATTATTTCTCTTAGAACTGCTATAAGCTATTTATATGTTATTCACTGTAATTGAAAATAACATATTTTGTTTATGCTTACTGTAAAGTCTAACCAACACTGAAAAAGACATATGAAAAAAAAAAAATCGCTAACTAAATCTTTGTCTGTTTGTTTGTGCGCGCATCACGTAAAAGTCACAAATTTGAGTCAAAATCGAATTACTGAAAAATAAGAAGCTTTATAGTAAGTAACTTTTAGCGTTCATTTCATCAAAATCGATCTGCAGAGTCAAAAGTTATTCATGTTAAAATATAAATTCAATTTCTAAGCTTAAAAATTTGCTAAACACTAACGCTATTCAAAATGTTTGTAGTGCTTTTCAAACCTAAGACATATGGGCTACTCAAACTGTATGCAATTCAATTGCTTCAAACTATATCTATATATATAAAATTTTTCATTCTCGGCGAAAGATAAAAATGGGTCGTAGCCGGACAGGCCAGGTTCGCTTGGTTGTAGTATAAACGAGCAGTTCTAACTGCTATTGCCACTTAGCATGAGGTGCCAGTATTTTGGAACCGCTTTTGCTATGTGATTATTTTTGTGTAGTATGTGAGCTGGAAATCTTATGGAAACACCAGATGAATGAGACTATATAATATGTTCAGTTGAATATTTTTGAAGCATTTTTTTACGCAAATATAATCGGAGTTAGTATATGTGTATATTAATCTAAAGACAAAAATATGTCCGGCTCGAAGGACCATTTCATTTTTAGAGAAATATTAAATGAACGCAGAGAAATTCTAAAACTGCGAGGATTATAAAGTTGCGGATTATTTTGAAGTGTTTATATTAAACTGAAAATGTGTCCGGCTCGAAGGACCATATGTTTTTTATACAAATTTTGAGGAGTTGTTAAAGTTGATTGTGTGGAATTTAAAGACTAAAGTGCAAATATTGATTTGAAAAGAGTATCCGGCTCGAAGGACCAGAAAATTTTTAGAGAAATAATAAATGAACTCAGAGCAGTTATTAAAGCTGTACGATTCTGAGGAATTTATAGTTGGCATAATTCCATACCAAAGTGCGGTATTCGCTCTATCTGGCACATTAAGTTATTTAGTCTGGTCCCTTTTTTGATGTTGCCCCCAATATTTAAGTTTATATGGTATAATATAGTGGCTTACCTACGACTGCTTTACATTATTATTCTATTGGGGCTCTCCCTATTATTTTTTGAGGAAGACATCGAGCAATTCCAATTTTAGCATTTCCATATTTTAAAAGAGCTTCAATTTGAAGAATATATATCAAAAATTTCCTACATGGTTTCATTATTCCATTTGTTTTTTTTTTTTTTATAAATTACTAATTTCCACGCCAATATTTCCAATAATTTTCCCTTCAATCCGTCACTGAAAATCGTCCAAACAACTGCGCTTCATTGCAATTTTGTGGGGCACTTGTTACAAACGGAAACGGATATCCTGCGCGCTCTTTTACACTTGTACACATGCACATTTTTTTGTTTCCTTTATACATATGCAAGCAGCATGCAGTCGCTCTTGCCTACCTCTACTACTACTCCATGCTTTTGTAGCCTGTCGTCTTTTTGCAATTCTCACAGGAAATTCGAATTGAAGTGCACATGTTGGGTTCATTTTGTCTAGTTTCGTTTAAGGTTCACCTACTTTGTGAGCACTTCTCTTTGTACTTTGCTCCCCCCCTGGCCAACACTTCACTCATTCTATTTCCGCTGACAATGAATGCTTTTGTACTTTGCTGCCTGTTTCTATTATTATTATTTTTATGGACGTCGTTCTTGTTCTTGTTTTATTTTTGTATAATTTAGCAAAATATATATTTTTGGGCGCAATGTACTAAAAACTTGTAGATATGTACTACATGGCGCTGCTCTGTGCGACAGTGTCAGGCAAGCAAGTCACTGAACAACTGAGTGATTCATGCAATTTCCTTCACTGTTTGAATGATTCTGTTTTTTTTTTTTTCATTCTGGGAAAATCATTTTTCTTTTCATGCCTCATACACGTATTATTATAATTTTCTATTTTATTTATCAAATACGTTCAATGCGCTTTCTGACTGCGAGAAATGTTTATTTGTTGTTTGATTTGCGCACAAGGAAAAATGCATGTTTTACAATGCAATTGAACCCGTTGTTGCTCGGGTGATTTTAATTACTTAAAATATTTAATTGATGTTGTTTAATTAAGGATATGTGAAGAACTTGTACAAGCAAAGCAATTAAATTGCTTAAACTTCCTTCCGCATTTCTTACAAATGAAGGTGAATGTGACGAATATAATTATGAGCTGAGATATTCAATCAACTTTAAGAAGATGTCTGGGTTTTTTGACAACCAAAATGTTTTATTACTGAATATTGTTGAAAACGAAATCAATTCAACGTTCAATTCTTTCATAGAAACAACATCAACACTGTTAGTGAGCAATGGTTTGGAGAAGTCTTAGGAAGATACATCATTTAGCAATGTTATATGCATGTTTGATATCAGCCGAAGTTTCTACACAACTTTTTTCGCCACAGAGTCGATGATTTGTGACAAGCGTTTATTTCATTGGCAGCGGTTGATCTTGAAAGACTATTAGTCTTTTGCGGATATCGCCGAGCAATTGAATCATTGCGCCTCCAAAATATCTTGAGTCACTGCGTAGATCTATCATAGTTCGATTAAGTATTTTCACTCATCCCAGATAATGATTTTACTTGCTATCGAAACTTTGGCCAATGCAGCTTGTTTCCCGATGCTGCCTGTCGGTTTTTAATCACTTAGGGGCTTAAAGCCAATTTAAATGCTGAATAAGTCGTTTATCGGTCTAGAAGACCAACATGGCCGCCATCCCAGAAGATGCAACTGTTAGAGCAATTTTGGATCTCGCACGAACAGTTTCACCGGCTGCATCGATTGCTTGAATTTATGCAAAGTTCACTCACTTCTGTTCATTTGAACTAATTGGTTTAATACTCTCCCCATTATAAACTTAAAAACACATCGTTACTAAAAAAAAAATTCTCAAAAATCTGCTAATCTGTTCTCGAGGTGGCATGAAAAAAACTGTTCAATACCAAATCTATGAGAAAATAAATTTTCTATTTTATTTTTTTTTGTTGGATCTTTTCTGATGTTCTTCTGCTATTCGGTACGGAGACACATTCAACATATCGAAGAGTAATAAATGGTGCAACTTAATCGACTTCGTTTTATATAGAACTCGACTTCATACAATAAAGTTTCACCTTAGACGAAAACTTGGAATGCTATTCTGCTTGATAAGTAATAGAGACAAGATCTTCTATGCTTCTTTCTCTGCTAACAAATGTCTGCTAGTATCGTTCTCTACAAGATAAAGCGCGCATTCACTTTTAGGGAAATTTCCATTTCATTAAGATGATATCTCATCTTACCGATGATGGTCATGAGCAAACTTAGCTACCATCTGTTGAACAGATTAGTTCTATCTGTTTGCACTGAATTGTCGAAGTGCATAATACCCTTGCCAGTGGATGACAGATTAGAATAAATATTTTCTCGAACTAAGGTCACAGAAGAGTTTTGGTCCTAACCAACCATCTGTTTTTTCGTTAGCTTCAATACTTTTATTACTTGGAAACCAATAGCTTGTAAACTTTCGACCCAATAAAAGTTGCTGGAGTGTATCAACTTTGTTCAAACAACCAGAAAAGATTTGCCAGGAAGTAGAACTCAAAGGCATGGACTTCGGATGGAACATATTGCAAAAGCTATACTAGTGTTAGGTCCCAAGACACCACATCGGTAAGACATCAGTAGTGGTCAATGGTTGATAGTTGAATACTTGGCTTACCGTTCTACTAATCCATTCAACCTGGAAAAAGAACTGAGAAGCATCTGACAAAGCAAAAATCCATGGTGATCTGTTGTATTGCAGATCTTGAAGACAAAAAAAAGTTAAAGCATGTAGCGTTAGTGATCTACTTTGATGAGTGTATTTCCAGAGTTAGCCTAGACCAGTGCTCGGCACTCACACAGTCTATTTTTACATTGTTTTAGTGTGCGAACTAACAGAATGATAAAAGCATCAACAAAGGCTAAACAGTAACTGATTCGCCTTGACAGCGACATTACAGCGTAGCAACGCCATTACACCGTCATAACAGTGCCACGACAGCGACTTAACAGAAACATATCGTAGAAACGAAACCACACGAAAGTTTATAATGTGCCGGAAACCGCCCTTGACCCTCAATACATCTTTTGCCGCGGGAGAAGACCAATAACTGCGCT
Organism: Leucophenga maculata; assembly: GCA_035044805.1. Taxonomy (NCBI): domain Eukaryota; kingdom Metazoa; phylum Arthropoda; class Insecta; order Diptera; family Drosophilidae; genus Leucophenga; species Leucophenga maculata. The sequence continues at coordinate 1,195,453 of JAWNNP010002447.1, read as the reverse complement.
TTCTCATTTAATTCACTCCCACGCAACGTAATTGTCGTGGCATGGCAGGTAGAGAAATTAAAAAGGTCTCTATTCCTGACAGAGTCACCAACGGACAGCAAAAAAGAACTGAAAGAAATATAAGAGCTATACGAGCTTATGACCAAGCATATGGCCACTAGAAAAAGGGAGGACGGAAGTATCACAGGTCGTTCAAATTCAATTGCTTATAAAATCGTCATTTATTATCCGATTTTGATGAACTTTGGATTTTGGCTTAGAGGGATTGTATCTCTAAACTTGTGCCTTGGGGGTGATTTTATGAGGAAGGGGGGAGGGGCAACATTTTAAAATAAACTTAAAATAAAATTAAATTAAAATAAAATTCCGGAGAAGTCATAGTCGAATGCCGTTTCCGAGATCCTTTCGTTCATACGGACGAACAGACGGACATGGCTATACTGACTACTCCATCACTCCTGATCATAATGGGGGTAACTTTGGGGGGTCTCCGACCATTATTTCTATCTGTTACATAAATTTGCACAAAACCAATTGGCTCTTGTACCTTCGGTACAGGGCCTAAAAATAAAATGATTCGTAAGATGTGTGGTGAGCAAACGGAAAATTTCTTCGGATAAAATGAAGATTCATAATACTGCTGAGTTTTGCTTTTAGAGCATATACGGAAATTTTTGCCAAAAAAATATGATTCATCTCTGAAGATGCATTTTTAAAAATTAGTTCTGTTTCCAACTGCAACAGAACATTAGAACAATCAGCGAACTTCCGTTGATCTTGGTGATTTTGGAGCTTCAGTTCTTTTGCAATCTTATGCCCAAGTCTTCGCAAAATTCAGTCGTTCGAACGTGGGAATAACGCAATCTCGTAGACTCTAAAGGCTGGAACTATTAAGTTTGAAAATTTTGACCACACGTAGACCAATTCACAACATTTTGGCTGTCGCTAAGTTTTAGGTTTATCAAATAAGACTCCTAAATTAAAATGTCTAACAGAGCTTTTAAGGACTTTTACTTGAGGTTCTTATTAGTGTCAGCGCGTGGAACTAAAAATAAATTTTTAAGCGTATTCTAGAAGTTGGAAGATAAAATGGATTCAAACCCTCTTAAACGAGAGTCTTAAAATAAGATTCGCATTGTTTGCTAATTTACGGTAATCTGAGAATATAAATTCATTCAGTACGAAATAGTTCATTGAGAGAGCATTAGAGAGAGAGAGAGAAAGAGAAATAGGGAGAGATAGAGATAGATAGAGATATATAGAGAGAGATAAAGTGAGGATGATATACCCAACATATTAAACTCTTTTACGCCCAACACATTAAACCGATTTTGATTTAGAAAAAGTATGTAAAGTCGTGTTAGAAGCAGCTTTTGTCTATATTTAAAAAAGATTATTGTGAGATCACCGAGTTTCATAATCTAGCCACTTATCCTAGTCTAAACTTAACTGCTTTCAAAATCATTTTACTACTTGTTATTCCAAAAGAGTTCCTTACCTGCTGGATATTGCTCAACACAGACTACCGAAATATTGTCCGTAGTAAGAAGTTTAATAAACCATTAAATTAGACAATGTTTTGTAGCTAAATACTGTAGAGAATTTATGTAGTTTGCCGCAGAGTGTAATAAAAACCATTAACAAACAGCTAAGCATTAAGCCTTAATGCCACACTCTATTCGAATAGTTCAGACAAAACAGTGCATCAAGCTCAAATGAAACAAACTCGTAAAGTATCTTTTACTTAGTATCTTACTAACATTTTAGTAAACTCTACCTTAGGGAACTGTCAAATTGTGTGCACTAAAAAGAAAGAAATTTTGCCAAAAACTATTGAACTCCGTGGGGTCCCTCACACCACAACAAGTAAAAGTCATTTAATTTTTATAAGATTTTTATAGGATAGCTACGTACATGCGAAGCTACATAGCTACATAGCTATATAGATACAGATACATATATCAATATTAAATTTTATTGTTTCAGTGATTCACTTAGTGAAAATTTTGCTTTAACCTCAAGTCGACAGAGACTCGACACATACATACTCGAACGTATGTGTATGAATAAACAATTTTTAGGCAATTCTTTGTGCCCGCCAATTGTGCTCCAACCGCAGCAGCAGCACAGCACAGCAGCACACCTCAATACAAGTATCTGTAGCAACGCGTATCAAAAGGCATGTGCACAGCAGGCCTTATGTTGAGGTAACCTCAGCAGCAGCGTTTATTAACAATATACATGTGTATCTTGCTCTGTGTGCACATAAAAGATACAATGAAAATGAGTGTAGGGGGGGAACAAGAACAAAAAAATACGTGGGTAGTCTTAGGAGTACACGTATAAGTTTTAAACAACTTTAAGTTAGCACATATACTTTATAGTATTAGCTTAGAAACAAATTTTGAGCAAGCTACATCATTAATTTTGTGTGTGATATGAAAGAAAGATGGAATATGAAAGGCAAAGAAAACAACATCAATAGACATAATACGTGTAGTTTTTCCTTACCTTGAACCGGAAAACGGAAGGCAAGGTACTAAAAAAAGTGGAGAAAAAAAGCGCAGAATTGAAAAAGGAGTAGGAAAGGCTTTATAAAGGGAAGAAAACAATGACATAGTACAGAAAAAAAAGGGAAAGAAAAAAGTGTAAAAAAACGGCAAAAAAAAATCGTTTTTCTTTGCTTTGCATCGGAAAGGAAGTAGCAAAGGCATACAAAAAAGGAAAGAAAACAATGACATATGTGTGATTCTTCTTAACTTTAAACCGCAAAAGAAGTACCGAAGGCATTAAAAAAAGGGTAGAAAAAAAATGCCATAACCAATTTGTTTATTTTTTTTTCTTTTCTTTATAGCCTAGCTTGCGGTCGATTGTATCAATTGCTTAGCATACCAAACTACTACTTCTACGTTTACCCTCGTATCTACAAGTACGCATAGTATCTCTGTGTATGCGCCATTTTGTTGCTCGTTGCTACTGACTACATTGTATTGTTGTTGTTGTTGCTGTTGTTGTTGTTGCAGCATGCCGCAACACTTTGCGCTTAAATAGTTTAGTGTTATGGTTATTGTTTTCTGTAATGCTCATCTTCATTGTTGGCAATGGTGGTTTCTGCAACACCCCATACAATATACAAACTGACTTGAATGTCGCCTTGCAACATTATATTATGACCCTATAAACACTTAACGTATATACTTTATGCGGCTTTGAATATATCTTCTGCTGCTGTTGCTTCTTCTTCTTCTTTTTTACAGTTAGTTTAATATTGTTTTAGGCCTGCTGGATACTTGTATCTTTTTTCGTTTTTGTTGTTGTTGTATAGCTGCTGTATCTGCATGTCAAAATGTATCTTTTGTTCTATAGACTGCAATAAACTAAACTAAACTAAAAAAAATCAATAAGCAACACTTGGGCTGCAAATTGTAGGCTAGTTGTTCTAGAAATATTTTAGTGGCTATTTGAGTGCGTAATAACAGCTTTGAGTTTTGATTTCTTTGAGATATTTTAGCGCTTATAGCTGCAAGTAGTATGGATATATGTAAATGGTTTATATTATTTTTTACTTCAAAGAAAAAGACGAATTGCTGTGGCATAGGTTAAATAGCTGGCAGCCAACAGCACTTTGGACAAAGAGGCACATGTGTACCAGAAAATACCACGAAATTTGTTCTCAGCGAATGTTCACTTAGAATATTTCAGCACTGTATCTGTAAGATTTAGACTGAAAATTTATTTAGGGAGTATTGCTGGATATATTGCAGCTGATAAAAGATACTCTAGATAGCTTGGAAACATCATTGTAGATGTTTCTCTCAATCAAGCCTGTTCAAAGTGGGCTACACAGTTTTCCAACGTTATTAAAGGCTTGCCGAAGAACAAGGACTTAGAAATAAACAGGTTTTGTTCCAGCCGATACGTACGATGCTCTATATGGTGTTGATTTTCAATGCGGGATTAATTCTTTCCGCCCTAATGGAAGAAAGCACCGATCTATATATTTTGCAAGCCAGGTAAGCCGATCAGCCAATCGGTCTTCTATCTTCAATATCGAAAGTAGAGAACGGAGAGTCTAACTGCTGCCCGACTGAATAGGTTTATGGATCAAAACTTAATGGATTTGATGTAGATCAAGAAAGTTCTGAAAAGTTCGTAATCCAACATCTTTTTTTTTATAAAATTTAATTTTATTATTTAATATAGTTGCCTTCGAGGGCGATACAACGATTATAGCGGTCAAACAATTTTTCGATACCAATTTTATAGAACGATTTGCTTCAGTTTCGGCGTCAGTCATCGGCGCAAAATGTCGCTGTTGATCGATATTTTTTTTTAAGATATTCGATGAATATTACACCATGTGCATCCCAAAAAATTGATGTCATAACCTTGCCAGCCGAATTTTGCGTCTTTCCACGCTTTGGAGTCGGTTCATCACGTGCAGTCCATTCGGTTGACTGCCGATTGGACTTCACTGTGAAATGATGAAACCATGTTTGATCCATTGTCACATATCGACGCAAATTTTTAGGTTCAGAATCAACAATTCGTTGTTGTTTTTGGTCGATTGTACCCTCACGCGTCACCCACTTTGAACACAGCTTTTGCATACCCAAATAATCATTCATGATATGTCCAACATGTTTCTTTGATATTTTAAGACTTTTAGCTATTTCGAGCTATCTCGATCAACTTCACTTTACGGTTATCCAATATAATTTTGTAGAATTTTTTGATGTTTTCGTCGGTCCACTGCGAGCATCATTCTCGGTGCTCATATCGCCTTGTTTAAACTTAAAAACCACCTCTCAACAGTTGATTTTTCTGGTGCAGTGTCCGAATAATGTTTTCAAGCCAAGCTTTGGCTTCAACAGTATTTTTTTTTTGCCAAAAAACAACGAAGTTCCTTTTTATCCATTTTTTCAAACCAACAGTTGCTTCACTCGACATGATATATCTCACAAACTAATAGTAGCGCCACCTATGTGTCAGCCCACCTTATTTATTACAGCACTGCATTTAATAGATTAAGACTGATATTCCTTTAAAGAGTATTGCTGGCCATCTTGCGGGTGGTAAAAGAGGGTATCGATGCAGCTGTTCCTCCCAATCAAGCCTCTCAATGCTCCAAAGATTGCCAACGTTTTTGAAGACTTGCCGAAGAGCTAGATCTTAGACATGCACAGGTTGTGTTAATTATTTCTTTATGTTATGCAAGCCAGGTAAGCTGGATGATGTAAGCTGATGATGAATTATATAAGCCAATTAGTCTTCTGTCTTCAATATTGAAACTATGAAATAGTCTAATTGCTGTCCGACTGTATAGGTTTTTGGATCAAAATTTAATGGATTTGATGATGGATTTGATCAAGAATATATGTACTATATGGATCTATCTCGTCTTTTTCTGCAGGTTATATACAATTTTCCTATAGGAACAGGGTATAAAAACTTCTGCTAGTAGCTCACTTCTGCCTTCTTCGGTCTAAGCTGGAAGAAAGAAAATTTCATATAAGGTATCTATTCTCTTCCACGTCAGTTGAGAGCTGGAGTTCCGCATGGCAGCATACTGGCACCGTTGCTTTAGTCGCTTTATGTAGCTGAACTTCTTATCTCTAACGACGACTACATGGAAGTCCCTTTTAATGAAATTATTGCGACTCGTGCCAAAGATTTTGCCATTTTATACAGCTTAAAGTGTTCCATTGAGGGAGCAGATGCCCTGTATGGCAGCTTGATGTAGACGCAAGAATTTGAAAACTGCACAAGCAAGCAACGAATCCTTGTTTTAAGCCGACGAATGGTCGGTCCTGCAATTCACATAGAATATGAATACCTCTGAATATCTCAGTGTCCACTGACATAATAATTGGGCATCATTCTGAACAAGAAGCTCCCCTTTCAGCAAAACGTAACAGCCAACCTAAAAAATGTCACTTGAAGGTGCTTTTAATGCACTAATTGCGACTCATGCCATTGATTTTACAGCATCGAGGCTTCAGTTAGTCTACAGGATTACCTTCACGTGTTAACAGTTTACTGTACACGCAGTATTTTAAAAATTATTACAAACAAGACAACGAATTCTTGTTTTATGCTTAAACGAATGGTTACTGAAGCGATTCACGTAGAATGTGAATATCGCCTCATCACTCTGAATAAATTGCTCACCTTCCACCAACACGTGTCTGCCAACCATAAGAAAATGTGACTTGAAGGTGCTCAAGTGGCTGCTCACTCCAAGTGAAAAGAGATGTGCATTACCCTAATCTGACCTAAACTGGCAGCGACAAAAATGTGACCATATTCTAGTACTACATAATCGTGCTCTTAGACAGCTTACTGACTGCCCTTGGTATGTAAGAAATTTTTTGAATATCTGCCAAATCGTGCATGTTTCATTCACTCTATGGACTCCGACTACTTGACTAATCTAAAATTCCGTCTAGACAACCAATAGCACAAAATGGGCCGACTGGCTACTGGATGAACTCGACCTTCGTCGATGGTATTAACCGATATTAATAATACGCTTCGCCAGTATTAAAATTTCATAAACATTTATTGGATACTTAAATATATGGTTTGGCGTTTGTTTACAAACTTGCGGATTGCTTTACAACATAAATAAAATAAGTGCGTTCTACATGCTTTGAAGATCTTTTGATGTTCAGAAATTATTAATTTCTCTTCAGACTAAACCAAATTTAAGCTATAAACATTATCGGGTATAAATTTCCTGGCAATGAATAATATGTATACTCAAAATATTTTTCAATTTTTATTATAAAAATCTGAAATTCTTTTCAAATGTTTCAACATTAAAATAAAAAGTTATTTCATTACTCATTACAATTCAATTACAGTCATTGAAGGCAAATAAGAAAATAAATAAAAGCCATATTCATTCATTAACTACAACCGATATAGGGAAGAGCTATATATTTTTGAATAAAAAAAAATCTATAAAATATTTTTGGCTTAGCAGATAAATAATAAACAAAATTATTGAAGGAAAAAGAAAGAAATAAGTAAAATGTTTATGGCAAATTAATTGAACCAATGAGCGCATAAAATGAAAAATTTATATTTATGTGCAAATCATTCGAACAGAAAACATTTATCAATAAAAAAAATTTTCAAGAAAAAATGCTTTCAAAAATATTTTAAAAGCAAAAAAAAAAAACGAAAAGAAAATAAATTATTTTGTCTACGCACAAATTAAAATTGCATTGTTCTGAGTTGTGCTGAGGTAATACATTTTTTGTTGTTGTGTATACACTACACATTTAATATGAAAGGGTTGTTAGTTTGTGAAAAAAGTAATACAAGCTTTATTAGCAGATGTGATAAATCTTTGTTTCATAAAAATCGGTTCAATATTAAGTGTTTAAATGGGTTTAACAATGTTCATTCATACAAGCAAACAAGAGACACACACAGCTTAAGCATGAAAAATACTTGGCAGCACTGTTTTATTACTATTTTCTCTCACTTACATATACACCTGCTCACGTATCGCGTATTGTAGCTGAAAAGCAGTAGGCAAGGTATAAGAAAAGGGAAGAAAAAACTAGTTTCTTTCCTAAAATTTATTAATAGCTTGCGTAAGATTGAGTCAACAGTTATTATGAAGTTTTATTCATAGTTTTTAATAGTTTTTACTCATGTTTATTGATATTTATTTTTAAGTGTATTCAAGTTTCTATGCAACTGTTTCGAAAATTTATTTATTTCTTTTCTTCATTTTCTACAAAGCGATTATATTTCAAATATTTTATATACAGACTGACTGTCCGAGTAGACATCGCTTCGGTTGGGTCATGACTAAAATGTTCAACATGAGAATACAATGTAGAGGGAGGCATGCCTTAATTCTTCATCTAGAACAATTCAACCATCCACCCATGAGGCGCACCTCGAAATGAAATTCGCTTTAAATATGCCGACAAAGTCGAAATTTTTTTATACTATGTACGAGTACACGTACATACTTAAGTCGCTATGTACAATTTATATGTATACAAATATATATGTAGCTTATGTAGGTACATAAGTATAATGTTTAGAACTATGTACTGCCTGCCTGTGCCTGCCTGCCACATAAATGCAACAAGAAGAACAAAATTTCGCCCATTAGTTGGGACGCCAAGCCGCCAAGTCGCATTGTGCCACATCGAATCGATGCCAAACAGTTTCGTCCTCTCATCACTTCAAGTAGACCGATGTCCAAATGCGTGTCTATGTCTGATAGGTTGTAAAATGTTCTGCTCGAAAGTCTGTCAGTCAATTGGTAGCCATGCGTGTCACACTGTCAGTTAGACAGTCAGTCAATATATCATTAAGTCAGTCAGCTTGACTGTACATTCATCAAATTAATATACAGTTTGATGCAGTGGAATAGAACTATTGATTTTAAATTTGATATTAAGTAATAAGTGCAGATTGGGACATGCTTAATTTTTTGTGTTGCATAATATGTCACAAATTAATTTGTATTTATATACTAAGTCATTCGATAGCATATGCCTAAAGTTGTATACAAATGTCCCAACATGGAAACTTAAACGAATTAGCTGTCTCAAGTTAGAACAATACATTTTTTATTTAATTTTTCAGCACGAAATGTAAAACATTTTATTAGTAGAGAGTTCTAGCTGAAAGATAAAGTGTCCCAACTTACACGACTCAGGTGTACCAAGTTAGAACACAAGTATTTTTTCAGCAATGATATATAGTAAACGGAGTAGCTAAGAAGATGTCGGAATTCAGTCAGCATCTGCATTTCGATTTTTAGCAGCACCTGCTAAAATTTGCTTCAATTTCGCTGCACACGACTGTATGTAATATATAACTAATACCATTTTCTCAGCTGCGTAGCACCTACCGCACAGTGGGTAGATTTTTGTGCCCAGAAAGCCGTCTCCTAAATAAACTGTCTGCATATCGCGCACTGTATCTCGCTTTTTGAATAGTTAGGTCAGTCAGTCAGTCCGAGTCAACATTGCGTGTTGTAAAAAAAAAAGCTTAAAAGCGCATGAAAAAGCAGCAGTAAAATTGAATACAACAACTACTACTTCTACTACATACAAATACATATACTATGAATATTTGTATGTATATATATGTATGTATATGGACGTACAATATAATTTCTAGCCTGTCTGTCTGTTTGTATATTTGCTTTTTCAATTTCGAAATTGTATAACCTATGTTTACACAGGAGAATTCTATGTACGAGTGATGGCTTGACTGTTTGTAATACACTTGTATATATAGACCATATAAATATTTTATATATATATAGCGCCTTTAGATAATAGTAGTTAGTAGCTGGTTGTACTTAGCTGAACTCAATTCATTTACGGGAATTATAAATACATAAACGTTAACAAGAACTGGCACACGTTTTGTTGGCCTTTGCTAATTGACATAGGTATAATACAGTTAGTTCTAGGTAGGCTATTAAATTATTATAGCATAGAATATTCGATCATGTGTTCTAGTTTGATGGCTTAAAAGTTTTCCTAACAAATTTAATGCTATATGAAATTGTTATGCACTGCCTTATATATAAAAAACTTCCTGTAATTTATTTAAAATAAATTAATTAAATTTTTAGTTTAGCTTGCGACTTTATATTTGTTTTAAAATATGTTTTTGTCATTCTATTTGTTTAAATACGCCATTTTGAGTCTAACTTCCGGTTTGTAGCTGTGTCAAGCATTTGAGTCTAACTTCCTGTTTGTAGTTGTGTCATGTATTTGAGTTTAACTTCCGCTTTGTAGTTGTGTCATCTAGTCGGCTTTGGTTTACTCGTTAGTTTTTTGTATCTCATTTAAAGTCTTACTCGTTCGTTTTCATTTTAATTTCCGGTTTCTTATACGAGTAAGATTAGGGAAACATTGCGCTTTCACAAGTCGTATGTGCGAGAGAGACAAACTAAATTGAATGAATTTTAATTTTGAAAGTTGCGCTTTAAGAAAAAAAAAAATATTCATTACACTTTGGAATACTGCAAATGATTCAAAGAAAGAATATGAAAATACTCAATCGGGCATGTTACGTAAATCGAAAGGGGAATTCGGTTGGATAAAATCACTTAAAATCCCACATCAATGCTAAAAATCCTCACCGGAATACGCTTCACTTTAGAACAGGGTATCAAATATTGGCTAGATTTGTACTTGGATGGAATCCACAAACTGCCAGAAAGATGGGCAAGGGTCATAGCTTCCTATGGAAAATATTTTTAACATTGAATGTACAATATTTTTTTCACAATAAAGCCTTGGCAATGTATTACTCCCAATAACTTTATATAAAATGCATTAACAACTTTTACAAACTGGCCTAATTTAGGCACCATCCCTAGTACCTCTTGTACTTTGAGCTTCCAAAGTCTTCACTTATGCATATATTTATTTTTAAACATCTTCCGTCATAAGTAACTGCCACATACACACACCGCAACATTCCCATAAGCATACCACTCAACTTTAAATGATATTGTTTTCCTATAAAACGAATATGAATCATACAAAATTTGCCAGAACACTGCCCTCTTAAAGCAATTAGCGTTCGGACAAACCAAAGAACAGCACATGCTATCAAAATTTTCCATCTCAACAAGTACCAGCTTACACAATTATGTATGGCATAGATATATATCTATAAAATTTACAAAAATATATACAAAAGTAGCAGCGTACGTTCCACCCGCGTACTAACTGTCTGTCCAACTGTCCGCTGATTTTTCACTTGGAGCGACTGTTGAACCGCACCGAATCAATTCATTCATTCATATTTATGTCTATATTATGGCATGAAAAATTAATATAAATGTATAAATTTTTTTTTTAATTTTTACTCAGCAAACTGCTGAATTTGAAAATTCTGCTGAGCAACAGCTGTTCAAAAGCAGAGCATTTTCTTGCTGCTCATTTTCTCGCGCATCGAATATAAATGAATTGTGTAGCTTTGCCGCTTTCCAATGCTACGCGTGCATTCATTTTCAAAAATTTATTTTATCTAAAAAAAAATCATTTGTAGCATTCATTCGTTGCACGGCTAAGTTTTCCCAAAATGAATAACCGAAATTAGCCTCGCGTTGATCATTTGAATTCTTTTCGTTCGAAGAGCGTTCAGCGTATGGACGTCTCCGAGTTTTCGGTGTCGCAAATAACAACTTAGACGACAAAACGCGAAACTTACTTTTTGAAAAAAAAAAAAAAATTCTAATCAAGAATAGAGTTCGCTTAAAAATTTCACAACACTGTAAAGCATAAAATCTAATAACGAAACGGAATCACGCTATGATATAATAGAAAAGAAAAGAAGAAAATCTGCTGTCGCGCCCTACAACTACAAAGCGTTAAAGCGTTCGCCGCCGCCGCCGCCGAGTCCATTGGAATTTCGAATTTCGGTCGCCTAGGCACGTCGCTGTCGTCGTCAGTCAGTTGTTTTAACTGTCTCGCCTTCGGTTGCCATTACTGCAGAACGTGTATGCTGTGTGGCGTGTTGTCTGTGTGTGTGTGTGTGTGTGTGTGTGCAACATCATCAGCTGGGACCATAACTACAGGGGATTGAAACGGTCAGCACTATATCTATTTTCTAGCCTCTGACCAGTTCGATTCGATCGCTCATCTGTTGCGTGCGCGCTGCGTAGCTACTCGGTTCGTTCGTTTGTACGGTCGATCGGTCGGTCGGTTCGCTCGTTTGCATATACATATGTTGGCATCCGCTGTCGCTCGTTTGAACAGTTGTATCTTTGTGGAGGAACACCACCACCACTGTCAGCTGTCAGCAAACAGCTTATAGAGAAAATCATTTCAAGGCATGGAAATATTACAAGCATAGTTATTAGTTAAAAAAAAAAAGTATAACTAATTGTTTTTAAGCTTGCGGCGTAAATTCGGAGTAATTCGGAGTATTTTCGGAGTAAATTTTTTGTCAAATTTTATGCTTAGTTAGTATTTGGCTTAAGTTTAAATGGTTTGAAAGCAATTTATAGACATTTAAAACATTTTCGGAGTGTTTTTTTTACGAAAAATTCAAAATTTTACAGTTATTTCATTAAATATACATTTTACTCCGAAAAAATCGCTGTTCTATAGCGCAGTTCTATATTAACTTTGAAATTGTAAACGAAACATATGGCCTAAAATTTATTTGATACATCTTTGAAACACTTCAAAAAGCTTTGAAAATATTTTTGTGTGCTTAAAGTGAAAAAAAAAAATTGTCCGAATGACAAGAAAATTGTGCTCAAACAACAACAAGTTGTTCTAACAAATGTTAGGCACACATGCCGAAGCGACTTTAAAGTACTCCGAATTGTTTTAATATGCAATGAAATTAAATTAAAAATTAAATTAAATAAAAAAGTTCTACGTGCTTCTATTAAAATTTGCAAAATAATTTCGGAGTAAGTTATAGCATATCCAAAGTGTTACGAAAATGATACAAGCTGCACGAAAATGTAATAGTAATGTCTAAAAAATAATGCAAACTACACCAAACTATTCCAAAATACTCCGAAATACTCCGAATTACTCCAAAATACTCCGAATTAATCAAAAATACTCCGTATTGACGCAAAAGTTCATAAAGCTGCTAAAAAATTAACAAAAAAAATATGTGTTTCATTAACACTCCGAAATATGCAAATATACTAAAAATGCTTTCAAAGTTGCACAAATATGTCTATTATAAAAAAAAACATGCTGCAGTAAGATTTTAAACTTTCGGAGTAATACTCCGAAAACTCCGAATAATTCCGAAAACATGCCGAATGCATAAATGTGTCAATTAAAATGCTAAAGTGCTAATCTACAACTCCGTAAAGCGAAATGCTTTATAAAAAAAAGTGCACCATGCCAGCAATATTCTCCCGAAAAAAAAAATTTTTAATAGATAATGTTAATACTTAATTTATGTGAAACTATAAATAATTTCAATTTAGAGAATGTCTGTACATACATATATATTATGGTACATCGTTCGTCGTTCAACGTTCGCGTTCTCAAATAGCTAAAAATATCATAAAATGCGAACGTGCACAGTGTGCTTCAAAAATCTTCGCTCTTCTCTCTGTGTGTGTGTGTGTTTGTGTGTGTGGATTGATTGAAATGCAGTGTTTCTTCTAAACTAAATAAATACAAAGTGAAAACACAAAAATTTAAAAGAAAGAAAAATAAAAATAAAAACCTACACCACTGCCGAGTGAAGTAGCATAAAGATGAAGCATTTTCTTCTTCTGTGCTAGTTTGTGCGACAACATTTTCGCCAAGACGACAGATGAAAATGTCTGAAAACGCGTATTCAAGTAAAAATTTTGCTATGCAAATTCCTTCTGTGATTTCGGTTTTAATTTTTTTTTTCTTTTCATTCTGCTCTGCTCTTTATTGTATTTCTCTCTGATTTGCGTGCAGGCATTTCTACATAAAACTACAAAAATAACAATGATGATGGTGATGTGTTTTTGTGTGTGAAGAAATAAAAATAAAATACAAATTATCACAGTGATAAATAATGTGCTTCAAGTGGAAATCTACAAAAAAATAAAGAAGAAAAAATAAAGAAATCAAATCAACTAAATGTGTTACAAACTAAGCCAACCAACCAAACAACAACAACAACATCAATAGCAACAGCAACAACAACAACAACAAATATTTAGACAAGCAAAGTGAATTTTTAATTGAATTTAAATTTATTTATTTAGACAAGGTTTGCGCACAAAAGTGTCGTCTTTTTTGTGTTGTATTCAACAAAAATGTGTAATTGCAATTTAAGCATTATTGAATATCATCTGCAGCTATGCGAATTAGATCAGATGATATTTATGTTCGAATCTCATCATCTAACAAAATACTTGCGAATTATATTTGTTTTTTTTTTTATAATAGACAATGTTGCTTAAACTGCTTAAATTTAAACAGCTTTTCCTGCTATTGGTAGGAGGAAAAGCTTGTAAACAGAGCAGCAACATATTTAGAAACATATACAAAAGTTGCTCAAAAATAAGCAATTTAAACAGCTTAAGCAACATTTCCAAATTGTTCTATCCTTCTAAAGACATGTGTATAAATTTGACAGCTGTCGTACTATTAGTCAGACCTGGATCTAAGGAGAGGCAACCGGTGCACTTGCTCCGGGCGGCAGTTTCATGGGGGCGCTAAATGAGACAAGAATTCGAAATTGAAGCGAAAGGGCGCCACTATCAAGTTTTTTTCCCGGTTCGTAAAATCGTAGATCCGTGGTTGCTTGAAGTTTGAGTGAAGCAACTTTTGTTAGTTTGAAAAAATTTTGTAAAAATCGACATATGGATATAATACTAATAGCGCCATCTATGTGTCAGCCACAAACTTTTCAGCCGATCTGTATTTATCCCAATATCCCTTATGACCGTGTGGTGAACTTTTAACCGGTCACTACACATAGTCAGAGATGTTAAGAAGAGCGCTCCAAATTTGCTACCTCGACATAAAGCAGCTCGGATACAATTTGCTTTGAATAACTTCACAACTTCTTGGGACTTTGTAAGGACTTTTAAGCACTTCACACGAAATGTGTCTAAAAGCATTTCTTTTCAATCAGATTTTTTTCTGGCGAAAAGAAATTTAATTTGTATGGTGCCGATGGGTTTCGACACTATTGGAGGATCCGTAATGGTGTGGTGTTGTTTTTCAAGATCTAGTACACTGCCACTGATCTTCGTATCCTCCAAAATAAATAGCTCTGAATATATTAAGTTATTGAATCACAGTCTACTTTTATTTTTAACTGAAAATATAGAGCGCCCATACATTTTTTTGCACGAGAACGCCAGTCAGGGACCACCTCAAACATGCACAAACATTTTTATCAAATTCGGTTCAGTAGCTTAGGAGGAGTTTAGTAACATTCACAGATAACGAAGAAATAAATATAATATGTTAACTTACACCGCAGCATCGCCCGCTCCCACTTCGCTTTCGTTTCCCTATCCCATTATCATTTGACCAAAATTAATAGAATTAATTCTCCCAATCCCTTTCACATGTATATCAATTTTCATCTCTGTCTCTCGAATGGATTCCAATATATGACGAATTTGAATTTGTTTATCGCTTATATGGGAGGTAGGCATCGCCACCTTTGATTTTCTTTTCCAAAGTCTCTTCTATTCCAAATTTATACAAATTGGTTTAGCGGCTTAAGTTTGAAAGAGTTACAAACATCCAACCATCAATACATACATCCTCAAAAATTGTCCCATTTATATATTACAGTATATTATAGGAAATAACAGATGGACAAGGGTTACAAATAATTGGAAAAACTTCTCCTAAAAGAGAAAAATGTGGCATGCGGCTTAAGTCTGCTATGGCGCGAATTCAGTGCAAAAGCCATAACCAAGTAATTAAAGCGAGCTTTTAGGCGCAAATTGTAGCCGCCAAAGTGTCGGCCGGTTTGCTCTTTAACAATAGGTACTATGTAGAAGCAATGCAGCATAGGGTTCTATATATAATCTGTATCTTTGCTTATGTTGGAGGTTATAGCTGTGCTCAGGTTGTCAGTCCAAAAGTATAGGTCGGAACAGTAGACAAACTTATTGCTCAAACTAAGCTCGTTCCACGATTGCAACAGCCAGTTCAATTTTCACAAAGGTTGTCACAGTTTTATAAGAGCAAGAGCAGTTTTTTAGGAGATAGCGACCACAATTTACCTGAGGTAACATCAAGTTGTTAAGCATGACTTCAGTGCAATTTTTTTTCCGAAACACAAAAAGTTCTGTAATGCGATTTGCTGCTATTAACAAATCAGTAATTGGTTCATATGCTAAAACCAACCAGGAACTGTTTCGAACGCTCTGCCGCACTCTACTGCGCTTCGAGCTGTCCACGAAAACAGTATGCAACTGGAGCTGGTAAATCGGCAAGGTACATAAAGAAACGTTCCGAGGACACTTTTCTGTGGTACTCCCGCTCCAATGCAGCGAATAACGAACTTCGACCATAAGCCTGGCATGTTGGCTTAGTTACATGGTACCGACTACGATATGATATCGTCATATGGCGATCCCCAGAGAATAATTGATAGTCAAATTTAATTAGAAGAAATATGACAACTCGCAAGATTTGAATTCAAACTTGGAAAATTTTGATTGTAGAATAGGTTTTTCAATCTTGATAAACACATCACCAATCATGAAACACAAATGTCGTCTTCGTCAAACTGCAAATTCATCCAAAACATTATAAATGACAAAATTAACGCTTTATGAACATTGGTACATCACCCAAAATACTTTATGTAACCATCTTGTTGTAATACCAAATGAAACATAGTTTCAATATCTTTATCACATCATGAACCCATAAGGCAACTCTTATCGGGACACCATCATATCAATTCTTCATGCTACCGCAGATATAACATGTATGAAAAACTTGTTGTTCCACAGATCAGCTGTGACTGACACTTCGTTTTCAACAAATGCTTTCATTGGTGGGGCCTACTCCCTTCATATTTTGAAAGAACTTACCACTGACTGAGTTCGTTAACAATTAACACCAATATTAAAGTTTTTTTTGTTGCACCTCGCTTCCAGCTAGCTATATTCTATCGATCAGTTCTGGAGTCTGATCTGTACCTAACCTATACCTGCTCTCGCTAGAGGGCGTCGAAGTATGTAAGACTTAAGCACAATGTACTGAGTTGGTGGAAGTAAAAACATAAGCGTGTCGAGAACAGCTCGATGGACTAATTTTGCCAGAAGCCTAATTGTTCGAAATGTCATTCTGCACATCTAGAGCTTCCAACACTTTACTAAGAAAAAATTGCAGAAATATCTTTAAGACGGTTTGGTAGCAAACTTAATGGTCTGTAAGATCCAACAAAATTTTTCGGTTTACCATGTTTTAGAACTATCGCAAGCACTGTGTATTATCATTGGGAGGAAATGTAAGTCAGGGCCTTAAAATGTAACACTAAAAACATTTCAGTTCCAGAAGCATTAGCGATTCTACCGTCATCAAGATCAGAGCCAGGGTCTTTGGTAACTTTGAGCCTTTTGATTTGAAGCCGTAGCTAACCTAGTGAAATGGGTGAGATTGGTAGCAACTTATGTGGTTCAGCTTGCAAGGAAGAATCTGTGTCTCTATTGTCAGTTGAGTTGAGGTGTGAATCAGTGCTATTTATGTATCGGAAAGTCATCATGGGTTCTCTAAAACTCTAAACCCGTGGTACATATTTGCATCAACTTTGCGAAGTAGGTCGTAAAAGAAATTGGTCTTTGCCTTAGCAGGTGCTCTCATATAGAGCTTTTGAGTGTACGCATTATTTTCCGTAGTGCTCTCTTCTGTCCTACCAGCTCCATAATGTATAATGTTAAAAGTATAAATTTTGTTTATGAACAAATAACATAAAATGACCGGACTAAGCTGACGTGATCTAATCTGTAGATATTATATTACTACTGGAAGATTAGACATATAGGACCCTTAGATAAGGACTACTTGATTAGGTCATTATTTTCAAGGTATATGAAAGAGTAAATGCATAAATTAACTAATTAATTTATTGATATGGCTTGCTTGCACAGTGCAAAAGTTAACTACCTGAAACGAGCTGAGATTACTATGAAGATGACCATGCTTTGTTATAATTGCTTCTTGAGCTGACATAAGCAACCTGTCAGTCCACAGATGCTTCTGGGTTCAGATCGGTTTAGAGAACAAACCGCATTGATTGTGTTTGGGATACTCTTCTGTTTTATAGACAGTGTTTTCATTCCTTTAAATATACTTTCGATAGGCGTAATGCAGCCATAGCTTCAGCGCGCCGAATACAGGTTTCACACATCCATATAGAAAACTATTGCAAAGTCGGTTCAAAAGAAACTCTCTGATGTCAACTGTACACCATTTGATGTATGCTGTGTTCAATAACATATTTAAATTATCCATGGACCATGAAACTTGTATGCTCATATCACCTAAAAAGTTGATGTGCTGGCTTTTCGTCGATGAAGGCTTCATATACATATATCTTCATATTCTTGGGATAGTCTCCAATAAAAACCATCGACCAATTATAGCATTTTGTAAGAAAAACTTTTACTTTATGATGATCTCAGCTAATAAGTCGATATGGTGTTTTTTCTTAGCCCATGTCCACCTATTTTTTGAGGTAGGCTCAATACAAATGTGATTGTAATAAAACTTCGATTCAACCGGAACAAACATCTTCGGTGAGAGTCTTTCGTTTTCCATTTAATATCACACGCAGAGCAAAGCTTGCATTTACACTTTGGCTAGCACTATTTTAGAACAGCCCTGCCTTAGTATCTTCTCACTGTGTTGTACTTATTTGTTTTCTCCCTCTCAATATTTTTTGTGTCTCACCTCTCACAATTTTTTTTTCACCTATCATTTCCTCACCTCTTATTTTCTCACCTCTTATTTTTATATTTAATTGTTTTTATCTTTCCCAAACAATATAACAACTCACAATCGAACGATTACTCCAGATTGAATGTGCTGCAGCGAGATCGAAAGGCGGAGTTATGTAAAAAAATATACAACAGGCACTTAGACCATAAACAATTTGTATAAGAGCTCTAGTCCCGACTATTTTAGACGCTACACACGTCATATTTCTTCATAGTTAGCCTTGATTCAATGTATGTATAAGGACGGCATATATATATTAATTTAGTTTCTCTAAGCATTCTTTAATCGGTTTTAAAGACGGAGAGACAGAGACTTGACATTTGAACAAACTCCATGTGCAATGCTACAAAAATTGTTTGTGTAGGGTATAAAAGTTTGTATGTAGAATCTGATTTTATTAGGTGCTACTCTTTCCATTTCTAGCACTGCTAAACAAACCAGTTGATCACTGCCTTTTAACGTGTTCAACATATTACTAACTCGTTCGCTTTTTCTTACTCACATTTTACTGCTATTAACACTGAATTTTCCTCCTACAAAACGAACAGTTTCTAACACTAAATAGTCAAAAAAAAACACAGAAAAAAGATACAATTAAATTTCAGCGCAACTAAAAATACCGCAAATCACCCACACCTGTTTGTTATAAGATCGACGAACAATAGCTGCTGGGCACCACACACACAATAATCCTTTAATCTGAAAAAATATTGGTTTCAAAATTATTTTTGAAGAAAAATTTTACATAAAATAGTATAATATACACCGCAGAAATTTACTGTCCGTCTGTCTATCTGTTTGTTCGAAAATATTTTTACCATTGTCTAACAAATAATTTCTATGCTTCGCTACACAATTTCATTTGTTCTACAATATAGCAGCAGCACATCTACCCAGACTGTCGCTGGGCATGGGCATGGGGCATGGATCTGTGCTAAACATATGTTGCCGCACATTGTATACGCGGCTGCCTGTTGCTTACTCTTTCAAAAATTTCTTTCTCTCGACATGTTTATGTTTTGCAGCTAAGCCAAAAAAGAATTTCCGACAAATAATAGAATTTATTTTGTTTTAAACAAATAACACAGACAGGCAACGTTTAAACAAATGCTGCTCTATGCCAAAATATTGCTCTACATCTCTGTTTTCGAATTTTTTTCAATTTTTTCTTGCTTTGATTTTGAGAAAATTTTTATGTAAACTTTGTGTTTTAAATCTTCTACCTCGAAATTGTATGCGTATATGTTTGAGATTTTCAGTTGCGTATGTGTGTTTATTTCTATTAATAACAAAAGCTTTACGAAAATTCATTTCATTCTTTTCGGTTTTCTCATTTTGAAATGTTTAGAGAAATCGAATTGAATTGAATAAAAATTAGTTTAACAAATAAATTCGATTTATTTGTGAAAAAATATTTAAAAGTTTGTTGAAAAAGTGTTATAGTGGGAGAACATTACTACATAACACAGGATCATACTAGTCTGAAATATAGATGTTCAAAATATCTACCGATCCATTTCTTCTATTGTGGCTCTTAAGCAGAAAATTTGCCCGAATCTAGTCGAAAGAATCCGAAACCAGAAGAATTTATAATTTTTTCAATATGTCTTATAAAACATATTTCGTGCACATATTATAAAAAATACTGGTGCCGTTTTATCTTTGTGACCAACTGTTATACATATTGGTGGGTTTAGTACATGTTGTATAACTGTTATACACATGTTGTTCGACGAATTTTATACACCTTATATATCATTTGTGTATTTCTTAGATACTTTATATCTATAATATACATATTATGTGACCAACTGTTATACACATTTATTTGTGTACTGATTAGAAGCTTTATATATGTTATGGATAAAATAGTTTGACCAAGATGCTTTATATCTATTATACACATATTGTGTGTCCAACTGTTATACACATTATGTTTTATTTGTGTGCTGTTTAAAAGCTTTATATCTGCTATATACATATTGTGTGACCAACAGTTATACACATTATGTTTCATTTGTGTGCTATTTAGAAGCTTTGTATCTCTTTTGGAAAAATTGGATGACCAACTACGAGGTTTCTTATCTTATCTTGTGTGGCCAACTGTTATATACATTCTGATGAATTTGTGTGTTGCTTAGAGGCTTTATATCTATTTTGCACATATTGTGTGACCAACAGTTATACACATTATGTTTCATTTCTGTGCTACTTAGAAGCTTTATATCTGTTTTGGAAAAAATAGTATGACCAACTGTTATAAACATTGTGTTTCACTTGTGTATTTCTACGAGGTTTCTTATCTTATCTTGTGTGGCCAACTGTTATATACATTCTGATGAATTTGTGTGTTGCTTAGAGGCTTTTTATATATTTTGCACATATTGTGTGACCAACAGTTATACACATTATGTTTCATTTCTGTGCTACTTAGAAGCTTTATATCTGTTTTGGAAAAAATAGTATGACCAACTGTTATAAACATTGTGTTTCACTTGTGTATTTCTACGAGGTTTCTTATCTTATCTTGTGTGGCCAACTGTTATATACATTCTGATGAATTTGTGTGTTGCTTAGAGGCTTTATATCTATTTTGCACATATTGTGTGACCAACAGTTATACACATTATGTTTCATTTCTGTGCTACTTAGAAGCTTTATATCTGTTTTGGAAAAAATAGTATGACCAACTGTTATAAACATTGTGTTTCACTTGTGTATTTCTACGAGGTTTCTTATCTTATCTTGTGTGGCCAACTGTTATATACATTCTGATGAATTTGTGTGTTGCTTAGAGGCTTTATATCTATTTTGCACATATTGTGTGACCAACAGTTATACACATTATGTTTCATTTCTGTGCTACTTAGAAGCTTTATATCTGTTTTGGAAAAAATAGTATGACCAACTGTTATAAACATTGTGTTTCACTTGTGTATTTCTACGAGGTTTCTTATCTTATCTTGTGTGGCCAACTGTTATATACATTCTGATGAATTTGTGTGTTGCTTAGAGGCTTTATATCTATTTTGCACATATTGTGTGACCAACAGTTATACACATTATGTTTCATTTCTGTGCTACTTAGAAGCTTTATGTCTGTTTTGGAAAAAATAGTATGACCAACTGTTATAAACATTGTGTTTCACTTGTGTATTTCTACGAGGTTTCTTATCTTATCTTGTGTGGCCAACTGTTATATACATTCTGATGAATTTGTGTGTTGCTTAGAGGCTTTTTATATATTTTGCACATATTGTGTGACCAACAGTTATACACATTATGTTTCATTTCTGTGCTACTTAGAAGCTTTATATCTGTTTTGGAAAAAATAGTATGACCAACTGTTATAAACATTGTGTTTCACTTGTGTATTTCTACGAGGTTTCTTATCTTATCTTGTGTGGCCAACTGTTATATACATTCTGATGAATTTGTGTGTTGCTTAGAGGCTTTATATCTATTTTGCACATATTGTGTGACCAACAGTTATACACATTATGTTTCATTTCTGTGCTACTTAGAAGCTTTATATCTGTTTTGGAAAAAATAGTATGACCAACTGTTATAAACATTGTGTTTCACTTGTGTATTTCTACGAGGTTTCTTATCTTATCTTGTGTGGCCAACTGTTATATACATTCTGATGAATTTGTGTGTTGCTTAGAGGCTTTATATCTATTTTGCACATATTGTGTGACCAACAGTTATACACATTATGTTTCATTTCTGTGCTACTTAGAAGCTTTATGTCTGTTTTGGAAAAAATAGTATGACCAACTGTTATAAACATTGTGTTTCACTTGTGTATTTCTACGAGGTTTCTTATCTTATCTTGTGTGGCCAACTGTTATATACATTCTGATGAATTTGTGTGTTGCTTAGAGGCTTTTTATATATTTTGCACATATTGTGTGACCAACAGTTATACACATTATGTTTCATTTCTGTGCTACTTAGAAGCTTTATATCTGTTTTGGAAAAAATAGTATGACCAACTGTTATAAACATTGTGTTTCACTTGTGTATTTCTACGAGGTTTCTTATCTTATCTTGTGTGGCCAACTGTTATATACATTCTGATGAATTTGTGTGTTGCTTAGAGGCTTTATATCTATTTTGCACATATTGTGTGACCAACAGTTATACACATTATGTTTCATTTCTGTGCTACTTAGAAGCTTTATATCTGTTTTGGAAAAAATAGTATGACCAACTGATATAAACATTGTGTTTCGCTTGTGTATTTCTAAGAGGTTTCTTATCTTGTGTGACCAACTGTTATACACATTATGAAGCATTTGTGTGTTGCTTAAAAGCTTTATATCTATTATAAACATATTGTGTGACCAACTGTTACACACAATGTGTTTCATTTGTGTATTTCTAAGATGCTTTATATCTATGTTTTATTTGTGTGGTGTTTAAAAGCTTTATATCTGCTATATACATATTGTGTGACCAACTGTTATACACATTTGCATACTTCTTACATGCTTTATATCTGTTATACATACATTTTGTGTGACCAACTGTTATACAGACTATGTTTCATTGTTGTATTTTTTAGAAGCTTAGGAATATTAATGACATCGAATTTTTTCGTATTTATTTAAATTCAGTTAATCTTATTAAAGCTCGAAGGCTTGAAGCCTCTTCTAAAAATGATGTAATGTAAGACACTATTTACACTTTGACCCATTTGAGCACCATTTGAGTCAATACAGACATGTACGTCCAGTGAGCTTAATTGAACAGCGCGATCTTGGAGTATATATGAGTTAGAGCCTTCGTGTTTTAATTTTTTATCTCATCTTAACCATAAGCAGTTAAAGTATATTAAATGAATATGCCAATCCGCCTAGAATTGGTAGCACACAAACAATTATTCTTTTTAAACAATTTTCTTCGATTTTATTGAGTTTCTATAATTTAATATTTTTGCTAGAGTTTATTTAAGTTTATATAAAGCAATATCAACTTTATAATTTTATTAATTTATATTTAATATAAATTTTAACAGTTCCACACAGTCCAACCACTTATTAACTTACGCATGTACCCGTCATTCTAGCTTGACAAATATAATACAAATGACTCATACACTTATGATCATTCATAGCCAAACGATTCTTGTGCCACCACAGATTCATGCAGTTCTCCTTACCATGAAAATTATCCGGTTGACCCTTATGCCAACGCGTATACGGCAACACTGTGCCGCTGGCTATTGAATTGAAATAGCCTTCCATTGCCAAATCATTGCCAGATATCCAGTAATTTGCATTATACAAAAGCTTCAGCAGTTCATCCATTTCGCTGGCATTTTCAATATTTACAAGATCACCGCCCAATTGTCGACATTTGTGCACAGCATCAAACCAATTCGCTTTATGGCTGTGCTCAATATAATAATGCTTTAGACCTATATTTTGAAAGCCATTAGGTACAAATTTGATTGACGTTGGTATTGGTTTTTTTCCGGTATTTTTTTTTGCTGTTAGATTCCTCAAGCCATTTGTAGTTTTTACTATTTGCGTTGAATGACCTTAAGAATTATTAAATAAATATAGATTTTAGAAATATTTTTTAATAAACAATTACTTGACACATCTTTGGCTTTGATGTCTATGATCCAGTGTAAACTTAATAAAGCGAATAATACTAGCAAACAGCAGCTATAAGTTGACATCTTTAAAACTATTGCAGAATTGCTACTATTTCATTTTAATCAACTTTACTCATATTTATAGGCATTGTTTGTTATAGAATTAATTATTAATGGTAAATGTGGAACCAGTGCATTTTTAATTGCTTACTTTATAACTAAGCAACTACAGTGGGGCACGTGACATATTTGTTTAAATTTAATATAAAGAAACGACTAGTTAACGTCTTTATTTGTCGTAATTTCCTCTCATTCATTTCCGTCTTTTTGCTTATATATAAATTCTTTATTTTATGTTCCTCTCTATTAGTTTAAATACTTTTTTTGTTCGATTTTTCTTAACGCTTTGTTTGCCATTAGAAAACTACAAACAAACAAACACTTCTGATTTTTATGCATAGAATATATATTGATTATTTTTCTTTTTTTTCTTTTTCTTTTTCATTCTTTCGATTCAGTTAATCAAATAAACAACTGGGCGTATACGCAATTTCATTAGCAGTTTGTAGTTCCTATAACAGCCCACTTTCCTACTGCCTACACGAAACAGTCGTCGTTGCTTCAACTATTTACATACATGCGTACGCACATTGCATAGCACATTTGAAATACAAAATTTCAATTAAATATTCATTACAGACAGAGTTTTCTTAGAAATCATTGAGTTTGAGTTTATTTTAAATCAATTTAATGTTTTGAATATTTGCACAAGCTGAAAATATTTCTTAGGAAATTATTTTACAAATAAGCAATTAAGATGCAAAATGATTTCAAATTATGGAAACAAATCAGTGTACATAAGTGATTAGTTGGAAATACATAATTACCTTAGATATGCTTACTATAAAGTTCATACAAATTATATTACGTATACGCAGAGGGCATAAAATATTAAATATTAAAAAAAAAATTATTTTAAAAGGTGAAATATTTTAAATTATATATAAATGAAATATTTGTAATAAACAGTAATATATATATTCATTCAGCATTAAAAGTCGAGTCATATATAGTTTTGTCTGTCTGTCCATCGTTCGTATGTAAGAACAACAAGATCTCGGAGACTATAGAAGATAAACCCACCAAATTTGAATTTATAGACAAAGCTGATGCGCCCACAATACTGCAATTTGCAACTTAGGGTAGATACAGACAATGCCATATATCTGACACCTTAATCAGATTGCATTGAAAATAGTTTGAAATAAAATTTAACGAAAATTATTAAAGAAACTGATTCTTGACAGATATCTGGCAGAGTTTGAACCTTCCTTTATATAAAAAAAAAAATTTTATACGCAGCTCAATAATTTTTTTTTACAGTGCATAATCGGAAAATATCGAAGACGCATTGAAGTATATGTGCATGTATTCTTGATCAGTGTGACGAGTTGCTATGTCCGCCCGTCTGTCTGTCTGATAAAAAATATCACTGCTTTAAGCAGACTTCGAGAAACTAAACTCACAGAATAAGCTGCACTGCTACAAGTTTATCTTTAGTTTCCATAGCTTGCAACCGTTTTAAACCATTGTTAAAATTATCTTAGACTTCATATAAAGGTTAGTTGAGACTGTGCCAGATATATGACACATTTATTACATTCCAGCAAGTTCATAGAAATAGTTTAAAAATTTATATTCTTGCCAGATAGCTGCACCTTTTGTTTGGCTATATAATTCGTAAATTTCATCAGATTTTCATTTCAGTTTTGTGAAGAATTGTGCACTTAATAAGCGAATCTGACTACACTGTTGAACGGAGTAGACTAATTTTGCATGCGCTGTAAAGCTGATGATCGCTTACCTACACTAATAATATTTCATGACTTTTGTTAGGCAACCAGTCATTTAAGAAGACAATAACCTGCAAAAATTCTAGAGAAATATTCTGATAGAATTGAAATTTTATACAATAGAATATCTCTGAGTTGACTTTGAGCATATTCGCATGATAACATCATCCGCAAATATGTGACTTCATTTGCATCTTATAACAGGCGTTGACTTGCTCATCATAAAGCAAGCAAGTCAATATTTAACATGTATGTGTGTGCTCTGCATGTATGTGTGTATAGGCTGCAACAAAGCGACAGAAATCTGCTTGGTAGTATACAAACAGCACACCGCAAGGCTTGTCTTCCCAAATCATTAATTTCATGTCTTTGTAATTGTGTTTGGTCTGTATTTGAGAAGCAATAAAACTTATTTGTGAATTATATTTTTGAAAATTGATTAAATGAATTATTTTATTAAATATATTATTTGAGTTTGTAACGCATCAAAGAAAGTTTTAGAGATCTCATAAAGTCTACATATTCAATTATATTAAAGTAATCTTGAACCGCTCGACGAGACAAATCCGCGACAAATTAATTAAACACTCAAATCCCTGCTCGGGCGCCATTAAAATTTAGAATGTATTTAGATTAGAGAAAAATTATTTATTGAACATAAAAATTATTCACTAAACAATTATTATAGTTGTAGAAAATTATTTATTGAACATGAGAATAATTCACTCAATCCCTGCTCGGGCGCTATGAAAATTTACAATTTATTTTAATTAGAGAAAATTATGATAACTATTCACTTTATGTTTATTTAAGTTGGAAACCTTATTTATTGCATATGAAAATTATTCACTTAAATCCTTGCTCGGGTGCCATTAAAATTTAGAATTTATTTAAATTAGAGAATATTATTTATCAAACACAAATATTATTCACTTAATATTTATTGAAGTTGGGTGAAAATTATTTATTGAACATGATAACTATTCACTTAAATCACTGCTCGGGCGCCATGAAAATTTAATATTTATTTAAGTTGGAGATAATAACACAGGCACACAAAGAAAAGTGTCATGGCCAGGACAGAAGTGTCAGATTGGCTAAAGTTGTTCACATAAACCGTGGTTTTGATAATTTTTGGAGATTATCTAAAAAACGTTAGTCAATCTGACACTTCTGACTTCAGATTCAGATTCAGCGCGAATAATACAAAGGAATTTACTACTACAGTGTTTCGGCCATGATACTTTTTTGTGCCTGTGCTATTCACTTAATCCCTGCTCGGGCGCCATAATAATTTAACTTGAATTAAAGTTTACGAAAATTATATTATGAATGTAACAATTATTCACTTACCATTTCTTAAAGTTGGAGAAAATTATTTCTTTGAACCTGATAATTATTAAGTGAATCGCTGCTCGGGCGCCATTAAAAATTAACTTTAATTTAGGTTTGCAAAAATTTGTCCATTATTCATTTACATCACCTATCGTCTAACAGTTATCCTTTATGCATTCAAATTAGTACATCAGCTTTAAAGATTTTGTTCAACACTTGTATATATGGAGCCAAGCTCACATAGAAACTAGAGCTCTTCGTTAATGTGCCAAAACGGCAATTGAGTCACTCGCGCCAAAAACGAATAAGTGAGTTATTGCCTTAGATTTTGAAAGAATGGAACAACTGATATGTCAGTTACAATTCGAATACAGACTGAGTTAATTTGAATTATCCGCAACTACACAGAAATTAACACACGAAACACTTACAGTCGGTTCTACCACTCCATTGTCGGCACACATATATTTCATGCGACAGCTTTCAACAAAAATTTGTAATAACATGTTATAACACTTGAAACATTTGAATCATTCGAGTGAACACAGTTATGCCTATTCATTCATTCCGTTTCTCACACAAATTCAGTCGAACTTATATCGTTAAAGTGCCACCAGTTTTGGTATACAATGACACTCAAATTCATATAAACTCATTTCATTCTGTGCATCGCACTCACTCAATTCAATTGAACTCTATGGTATTCTGAATTCCTGCATAGCTCTAATACAAACCAATTTTAAATATGAAACATTTTTGTATTGCTTTCAATTTCAACTTAGAATTCGTAGTGGGTGGCTTACTTTGAAGACATACATTATATATGTTTCAATGTGCGTGTTTCTTCCTTCTTTTAAAGCACGATTCCATACAAATATATCAACAACTTTTCACTATTTTTATAAAAAACTTCTTTATTGATGACTTTATGTGCTGGAAATTCAATATATGGCTTCATATGTACAGAGGCTTTACAGTTATATATGTTAGGGGAAGTGTACACATTGCGAATCAATTAGAACCAGTCTGCGGCAGTATGAGAACTAGTGCGAGAAAATAAGAGTTCTCTTAATTTGGTGCTCTTAGCTCATTTTTGGTAACGTTTAAGTAAGAATAAAAAGATATAACAGTCATACAACTCCACTTTTGACATTCACTTTGCGACTGGTTCCAGAAAAAAAGGCACTCTCCTCTGTGTTGAGAACCTTTTCTTATTCCATCATATTATATTCCCATCACACTTTCATCCCATATTTTATATTTATTTTGAGTATCAAAAAGTGGAACAAAAATGATATTAAAAACTTCTACCTCTAAATTGTTTCCCTTCCAAAAATTGTTAATGCTATTTTTGGATTAAGCAGACCTGAATCTATTCGGAAATAAAAAAAATAAAATCGAATTTGTTTTTGTTTTATGTGTGGATTAGTTTAATAGAGATATAAAAAATATGACATTCTATAGAAATGTTTAATTTCTCGACTTTAAAAAGAAGGAGGTTCTTGTTATTTAATTTTTTTAATATATATATATTTTTTTGTTTTTTAAAGTTTCATAATGTATATAAAATCAGGCTATTAATCGGTCCTTTTATACAGTGAAAATATAAAAATATCTTCAACATTTTTTTAAATGTCGAATGAAATGTATTATTTTTATTATTTCACAAAATTTTTAGGTATAGATTCTCTAATATTGACATTTACATGTTATGACACAGTTTGCTTGAGAAGCAACAATAACTGACATCTTCTTCTTTAAGTTTAACTATTCACCCCTAATCTCGTTCGAATTGGTATCGCTTTTACTCGTCGTTGGCTTCAATAAGATTTCAAAGCTGCATTCTCTGTGAAACGTGAGTCTACCGCGAGGGTGTCGAAGTCAATATAACTTAGCGAATTCGGACCGATTATTGCCTAAAGTAATCAAAAGTGGCAACTAGTATATGAAATTCTTTTAAGCGACTATTTTAGAAATGAAAACTGAAAATGTAATCTATTATTGAAGAAATGGAAATTGTTATAGATATTTTAACCAATATCATTAAAGAAATATTAAAAAAACTTAAATTATTGAAGAAATATACATTGCTAAACAATTTAAATTAAAAAATTTATATATCCAAAGCACATAATCAACTACCAATAAGAATATGAGATTAATCGAAGCATAAATAATTGTCAACAAACTTCTCAAACAATTTATTAAACAGATAAATATAAAACATATTTCATTAAGCAAATATTAAACATTAATATGTAATACATCTTTTCAAGCAGCCGCCAGCAACATCATCGTCATCAAAATATTGCAAAAAAAATTAAATACAAATAAAGAAAAATGTATGCTAATGAACAAACATTTAAACTATAATAATTAAAATGCTTAAAATAAATCATCAAACATAAATAATAATAAAAAAAATTAACCGAAAAAAAAGTATCATTAACAGACTTCAAAGCATCAAATCAACATGAAATTCTTATCGTTTATAACCTTTTGTGCTGCATTTTTAATATTTTATTTTATATTCATAATTTTCTATTATTATTATCGTGAGTTTATAAAAAAATAAAAGATTTGAAATAGTGAGCAAAATTTAATCAGAAAATAAGATCATTTACTCGTACGCGCTCACTTACTCGTTCGCCTTGTAAACACATACGCGCATCACTAGCTACTCGTTATTTAGTCGCTATCTATGGTTTGCACGTATTTTGCATACGCGCGCGTATTAACAAACAAAAAAAAAAAAAATAAAACAAAAATCAGAAAAGGAAAACGAACAACAAAACGAAAAAAAAAAAAATAATAAAGCAGCTGGCAGCAGAAACAGAAACCTGCTCGCAAAATCGGCGTCAGTGTCGTCGTCGTCGATGTCCACCCACTCACTCGAAAAGTTAGCAAAAATTTTGCCATTGAGAATTTTCCTTTCAGCTTTTAAATTTTATTTGCTTGTTTTTCTTTCATTTGCTCGCTCGCTTATTTGTAATAGCTTACATATGTGTGCGTGTGTGTGTACTTTGCCCGTGTCTATATGTAACTGTATGTGTATGAACTCAGAATAGAACAATAACGTAGCTAGATATAAATTGTTTGCTGCCAAGTTGTAGAAAACCCCGTGAAATAGTCTCTAAATGAAATACATAGATTGCTGCTGTGCTGTGCTGTTCTTTGCTTTTAATTCTTTTTCGGTTGTTTTTTTTTTTTGTTTTTTTTTTTTGGTTATTCATTTTAGCAAACGTAATTTTGCAATTACATACACACAGACACATATACAACATACAAGAAATCTGCTTGCATATCATTAACAACAACAATAATGACGAGCTATAAAAATGTGCATTAAAAAAAAAAATAATAATAATAATTGTGGCAAACATATATCTACATACACACATACATAGCCATTAACACACACATATATATATATATGTTCTGTAAGACTTTTGCTTGCTGAAGTTATGAATTTTTATAATTTAAAGAATAGAATTCAAATTTCTTTGGAAAAGTAGAACAGAGTTTATATTTAATCACTCATCGTTATGAAGCATTAAATTTTTGTGTTTTTTGTTGCTTTGACTTGTGACATCTTTACAGTGGCGCCCGAGCAGGGACTCTGTCTTCCAGAACATGCTTAAAAAAGCACTTTTGAAAGGAACGTATCTATATAAGCACAGAATTGCCGAACAAAATGGAATCAAGTTTCAAAATAGTCGCCAGAGATACCAGAGATTTATGATACAAATGTTTTAAGTGGCTTCTGTTACAAATATTCGTGTGTCTACCGTGTTTAAATGAGTGTACATACAGAATCTATCATTATTCTATGTTTTGTTGTTGTTGATTTTGTCGGATCATTTGATATGGTCAAATATAATTTTTCTTTGAGAAAATTTAATAGTTTTTTCGGCAAAATGTACATTGAAATCTCCTATGAGCCAAATTCAAGAATCTTGTTTACTTCAAATGAATATAAGAGAGTGTAGAATATTCTACTTTCTTTTGTGTCCTATTGACCGATTTTTCGAGTTTCAGTTACAGCTCAAAAGAAACGAAAGAACGGTACAGCAAATTATCTATTTACTATACTATTCTTCCTCAAATCTCTTGTGAACTAACGCTCTCATCGGAAGCTATCTATGGATTGTAGTTAATTCACCATGCTTATTTCAACATTGTTATTTTACCATGCATAAAACCATCAATAGCAACTCTATATTACTCATTCCTAAGCACTCATGCTCTATGTTTCAGACTCACAAGCCAATGCTTCTCACCACTTGAATTCCGTTTCACTTTGCACACTATTGAAGTTGTAAATGTACTATACACACACTCGCGCTCTCCCTACTCTTTTAGGCTTGCTATGTGAGCATTTTCCATTCGTTTTCATTCAACGTTTCTTCTCTAACGCGATACACCTTTTTTGACCCCAAAACGTCCAAATATACCCACAGCAAAGAAGTTTTACTTAAAAAATTTGATAAAATTGTAGAAATTAACTAAAAGATATAATTTGGAAAAAGCCATCGCTGGTGGTTGCTAAAATTTCTTATTTAATTTCTGTGACGTACGCGACGGCATCTGACGTCTTTTCACAAATTTAATACTGAGAAGAAAGCCTCAGAAAGCTCCACAGGCATTTAAGAAAATCGTTTGTGCAATGGTTGAGTATTATTAAGTAAAAAAAAAATACAATTTGAAATATGAAAATAAAATAGAAAATAGGTTTAGTCTCCTTTGACGTCATTTTTGATTGATATTGCAATAACAAGTGAATGGTTTCAGCGGCTTTTGCAGACACATGTGAATGACACGTAAATGTGAATGACAAGAAAGATCGCTGCAGTCGAGTGGGATCGGCTACGAGATACCCATTTGCTTACAATTTGTACGTGGTCTAACCCTTGTTAAGGCCCGATCTTGGTCTATATGAAATATGTCTTCTTAGGGATCATTCAAAATACACTAAATTTGGCATTTCTAAATAAATAAACAACAGCAATAAAATAATTTTCATAAAAAAACTCAGAAAGGTTGTACAGATTTGCATGGGGTACCCCTTTCAGTAGTCCGACTTCGACCTAAATGGAAATTGGATAAGGATTAACGTTAGCCAAATTAACAAAATTAGAAATTATTTTTCATACAAAAACTAAGAATTAGAAGTTGGTGTGCATAATAAATGCCTAATAGTCTGATTCGGCCGACAGACTTACAAAAAATTTTTTTTTGTAAGTCTGTGCACAACCCCATTAAAATTTTTGTTTTCTTTTTTTCCTCACTTATTTTTAACCTCAAAAAAATAAGTTTTTTTGTACTTAAAAGTAAGTTTTTTGAGGATAGAAAAAAACTAATTTTTATAAACGATTTATTTTTTTAAAATTTTGTTATATAGGTAAGGTTACGAGGGCTGCCTGTAGGTGCTCCAGTTAGGCTTAAAAAAGCTCTCTTAATCATCTATAGAACTAATAAAATCGTAGACAAATTTGTGTTTGTTTGTGCGCGCATCACGCCTTAACCCCAAAACTAATTTAAATGAATTTTGACATAGAAATAGATGGGACGTTGGAAAAGCATATTGGCTACTTTTGGTTAAAATCGGAAGGTTGAAGTACAAAGAGGAAAGTTGGTATTCATTTAATGGCATCAAGAGAAGTAATCTTACTTATTTTAGTCCAGATCGGAGAAAGCGATGCCCCTCCTCACATGTTAATGAGACTAGGAAAAGATCACATTATGAGTTTGGTAATGGTCGGCGGGGCAGTGTGCCAACCCCTTATATGCGATAAACGAAACTCGTAATATGTTTAAATGCATTTGAGATTCAGCGATGATATTTGGAACACATGTTGATGGGATCAAAAGAAATATATCCATTGGAAAAGTGCGGATGGTTTGGCTGTCTATAGAGAACAAACGTATGTAGATACTTAGACACAACATTTTTTTACACAATAGTTTCTACGGGGCACAGTGTAGCGTGCCGAGACAGCTAGTTTATGATAAACCCAACTATTCACAAAATTTTTATGGTTGGTAGGTTGATAGGTTTTCCTTAAATATAGCTTCCATGAGTTTCTTTCTTCTCCTTTATGAACAGAAACGGGGCAGATTCTTCTGTATTTTTCCAAATATTTTGAGGGAAATTGTGTATGTTTCACCAAATATTAAGTTATCTATGAAGTTTATGAAAATTCGATTTTATTTCAATATTTGTAACTGATTTAAGTGAAAAAAACAAGTACGGAACGCCTTCGATGAAAGATCTATTTTCAATAACTGTGACAATTTATTGAGTAGGAAAAGAGTCATCTGATTTCAGACAGGTTTTTTTTACATCTCTATCATATGAAGAGATTAAGAGTTTAATATATCTTTGGATATAACATTTTTTTAATGCACTGAAAGACTTTTCCTAAACATTTTGTTCACAATGATATAGTCGGGTAATTTGAATCAGCCTGGATTAGCTTAATGTGTTATATGAAAACTAAACGCATACTCAATAAAAACAATTTTTGGTGGATCAAGCCGGCGGATTTTGATGGGCCAAATCAATCGAAGAACACCAATATCTGCATGTACATACTCTAAATATTACAAAAACTATTTTAACAATTAAAATAACGGTGACTCCAATCTCCTGATAATACTCTATCTAAGCACTACCATATAATTTATAATAGCACAACTTGTTTGGAGAGAATATTTTAAACTAAATTGAACGATCTTTCACTAACGTTCCTTAGATTTAAATTTTAAAAACAAATAATGTGGAATTTTTTAAAAAATATTTCAATAAACCTTTACCATTAATTAATAATAAACCATTTATTTTTCACTCTTCTCTTCCACAGATCAACTACAATGATGGCCTACGATATTAGTATAGAAAATCAACAAACTTTAACATTAACCAACAGCAACAACAACAGCAACAAGAACAACAACAAGAACTAGCAGCATAATTTTTAAGGCACTGTAATTTTTGAAAAAAAAAAAAAAAAAAAATCAAGAAAATTTCAAAACAAATCAAAAAAAAAAAATTTTACAATTTTCGCGTTTCAGTGAAAACTAAATTTAAAAAAAAAAGTTTATTTTTTTAATTAAGTAAAAGCAAAAAGAGGAATAATTTTTAATAAATAAAATAAAAATAAAACTAATTAAACTAACAAAAAATTAAACGAAACAAAAAAAAAAATCGACGAAACTCGACAAAGCAGCAAGCAATCAAATACATACACTGAAAAATAAACCCAAACATACAACATAACATACATACACACAACAATAAAAACGGAGCAAATGCGAGACAAAATCCATAGAAGCAACAACAACAAAAACAACAAAACAAATAGCAAAAAGAGTAAAACATTTAGCAAATCAATGCAAAATCAACGAAAGCATAAAAAATATAAACAAATAACAACAAAAACAACAACAACATTAATAAAACAAAAGAAATTTGGCAGTAGAACAGAAACGTAGTAAAAAAAGAAAAAAAAAAAACATATTAAAAAAAGTTTTAAAAAATAGTAGTAGGAAGAAAAAGTAGTAGTCAAGACACACACAGTAACACTCAGCGAGCGAAATAGCAAAAGCAAAAACAAAGTATTTAGTATGCAACAGGCTGAGCAGCAACAACATCTGCAACAACAACAACAACTGCACCAGCAATACCAACAGCAGCAACAACAACAGCAACAACAACCGAATGGCAATCTTAATCTCAACGATGGTCCCTCATCCTCGGCAGGTGCTGCCGCCGGTAAACGACAGATAAGCGGTGGCCGTTTCGATTTCGAAGATGGTGGCACATTTTGCGGTGGCTGGGATGAGGGTAAGGCACATGGACATGGTGTCTGTACGGGTCCAAAGCATCAAGGTGCCTATTCGGGCGCTTGGAATTATGGATTTGAGGTGTCTGGTGCTTATATATGGCCGAGGTAGGTTTTATTTCATATATTTTCTTTTGGAATTTATTTAAAAAAAATTAGGTTTTTATGCTCCAACAGCTGATTTTTTTTTTAACTGTGCTGATTTGCCCTGTCAGCATTATAAAAACTTTATCTACTCTCCATTTTTTTTTCTCCATTCATATATTCTACTTATTGTCTTTTCCAGCGGTTCACACTATGAAGGCCAATGGCAGAATGGTCGTCGCCATGGTTTAGGCGTCGAACAAATCGGACGCCAGATTTATCGCGGCGAGTGGTCCAAGGATGGACATAAAGGACGTTATGGCGTACGCGAGAGTACTGTGTCGACGGCGCGTTATGAGGGCACATGGAATGAAGGCTATCAGGACGGTACCGGCTGTGAGACTTACGCGGATGGCGGTGAGTACTAAAAAGACTTGTGACGTGAACAAGGCAAATTGCCCAAAAATGCCACTCGAGTGCATTGCAGCACACGTGCGGAACATTTGGAAATTTTCAAAATTACGAAATTACTATTGCACATCGCCGCCATTGTCGCACAGCTAGAGGTCTGCTTCTTATAATTTTATTATTATTTGCATTATGTATTATATTATTTTTATTCGCTCTCGCGCGCCCAAACAGCATACAAAATGCCATTTTCATTTTCATTTTTGGAAAACATTTCGCGCGAAGTGATGTGTTGGAGGTGCAGGTTTCCGTGCGTGTCCATCTATTCAGTCAACTTTTGTCCAACGTTGTTGCCGACGTTGTTGCCCGTTGTGCATGAGATCATTTTTTTCTTCGGTTTTTTGGCTCATTTTCAAAACATTGCCGCAATTCATAGAAGCGACAGCGCAACGTGGAAAATTAAAATGAAAATTCAAGGAAAATTATTATTATTATTTCTTGTCGTTTATTTTCTTCATTTTTTTTGTGTTTTTCCATTTGTTCGTTTGTATGTGCCGGTATTTAGAATTTTTCGTTTAGGTTTTCTTTTTCATTTTTGTTAATTTGAAGAAACAAAAAATCCTGACGTCATATTTGTATGTGCTTCGTTGGGCTTGTGGCATGCAAATGATGATGATGGGCATATATACTCCTTTGAATATGCAGCATTACTTAAGGCTATTGTTTGGTTGAGTTGTATAGAGGTGTTGTGTAGGTTAAAGAATAATTGCTCAGCGCTGTTTAGTGAATGTGGAGATACAGCAGATTCCAGCAAACAATCTAGAATATCTTTTATGTAATCAGCAGTTCTCCGTTTTTTTCTAAACAGTTGGCAATATTATGGAAGCTAGACAAATACAATAGAACAATGGTATAACCAAAAGGTTTAAAAACGAACAATTTCAGAGAAGTTTTCACAAAAGTAAACCTAGAAGCCAATATGTTGTCTCCACTGCAAATAT
The DNA here is from genome assembly GCA_035044805.1 of Leucophenga maculata. Taxonomy (NCBI): domain Eukaryota; kingdom Metazoa; phylum Arthropoda; class Insecta; order Diptera; family Drosophilidae; genus Leucophenga; species Leucophenga maculata. The sequence goes on along the minus strand of JAWNNP010002447.1, from coordinate 1,158,880 downwards.
TCGACCTTGGCTTGAAGTGCGAAGCCTTTTAAACCATATAAAGTCGATGCAAAAGTGCTTCGGTTCTAAGCCTTCTTGCAATCCTTTTATATAAAATCGAAGAACTAAACCAAATTGGAGGCTAATCAAATGTGGTTTGTCCAGCGTATAAACTATTTGACGAAAGTTCTCCATTTTTGACTTTCTACACAAAAAGAATATCTCCAAAAGTAATATGAGTTAAAATAATCGAGTGTTTATGCGGTATCTGCTTTGGGTTTAGACCGAAATCAATGGACTCAGCCTCTATCACTTGAAGGTGCTCACCAACAGTGGTCAGTTTTGTCGATTCTTAGCCAGAATCATCTTGGAATCGACTCTTGCTAAATATGTTAGCTGTTGAAGCACTTAAATGTTTATTTTGAACAATTCAGATCCAAAATCCTATTAAATCTGTGCACAATATCAACAATGATCAGCCAAAATTTTTCTTAAAACTAATGGAATTGGAAATGAATATCTCCTGGAACATTTATTTTGTCGTATTTTAATGCAACGTTTAGACCTCTGAAAGGTTTCTCCTTATTTTAATCCTCGAAAACTAATGACCCAAAAGAAACAAGTAAGAAAATACAGTCAGGCGTAACCGACTGTAAGAGGCCCTGTACCAGTTCAGGTCGCCTAACAAACACATTAAATGTTTCCCGAGCTTATGACCAAACACATGACCACTTCTCACTGCGCGAATATGAATGAAAAGAATTTCAAAATAAACTTGTGAAATTCCGGAGCAATCCTAGTCGAATGCAAAAAACACGAAGTCTCTATCTATTACCGTTTCCGAGATCCTTTCGTTCATACAGACGGACAGACGGACGGACGGACGGACAGACGGACATGTCTATATCGACTCCTCTTTCATTCCTGACCATAATGGTGGTAACTTTGGGGGTCTCCGACCATTATTTCTACCTGTTACATACATTTGCACAAACCCAATAGGCTCTTGTACCTTCGGTACAGGGCCTAAAAATACAACAGTCGAATGTGTTGGACTTCTAGCAAATTCTGTAAATGAGATGATTCCACACTTAGTTTTTGTGTAATTTTTTTTTTCCACTTTAGGCAACTAATTTGGATCCATGTGACTTCTACTTGTTCCATGAGAAGGTGCTATTTAGAAGACTAGTTTGACACACTTGTTGACAGTACAAATATTTTATTTTTTTGACTAAGTTATTTGTATTTTTCCCATTTTGAAGGAGTCCTCGATAAAAATTTATTTTGACTAGTTTGGGTGTTGGCGTCTCTTTAAGCGGCTTATGGGGCCTGTTCATGTGGGCTCTCAGCCTGTCGCTATATCTGCTGGTTTGACGATTTATTTGGAGCTCTACGGTCTCCAAGTTCAGATCTCGGTAGAGAGTAGATCCTCGATCGTATCAGTCACAATCCGTGTTAAGCCGCAAGGCTTTAGGATGCCAGTCCCCAAATCTGGAAGCCCATATCTCCAGGGTGGCACAACAATAGACTTATAATCTCAGTGTCAGCTTAGACCTGCTACACAACATCCAGTTTAGGCGCTTGTCTAGTATTATGCCTAAACACTTTGCCTCCTGGTCAACCTGTAGACGTACATTATTTAGCTGGGCAGCTGGACCTGATCTCTGCGCAGTGTGTAGCAAACGGTTTTACATTTTCTAGGGTTCAGTTTGACATTCCCAGCTCTCAAGCAGGTGGAGGTACACGCTTGAAGCCGAGTGTAGAAAACAAATATCGTCCGCATATGAGGCGATAAGTGATTTGCTTCTGGAGATGACTGCAGGAATTGGTACATCTGTGGTGGAAATGTTATAGAGAAGTAGGCCGAGCACTCTTCCTTGTGGAACACCAGCTGCCATCGTATGAGGGAGGGAGATTGAAGCTCTCACTTTAATCTGGATTTGGCGGTTTCGCAAGTACGATCTGAAGAGGAGATAAAGAGGGCTGAAACTTGTCTCTGCAGACGTTTTATAGCATCGACTACCTTCTCGCATCTTATAGGCATGATAGGCAGGTCCATCTGTAAGGCTGTATCTAGAGCCCTTTCCGTTTTCATCACCTGTTCGTCAGATGCTGTGTTGAAAGGCAGAAACCGGTTCTTCAGATGTAGGGTGGAAGTTTCTGTATTCTCCTCATCTGAGCTGCATACTTTGCCTGATGCATTTTTAATCGCCACATATCTCAACGGCTGTCGTTTAAGGTACCTAGTAGCCTTCCACAGACAGTATCCTGAGTTGATTGTGTAATCCATTGCCTGAGTTTTCGAACAAAATACTTATCTCTCTGGGTCTTAAGCCTTTATATTCACCTTCTATTGTTTCGCAGTAATAATTTGCAGAAGTAATTCGAATCTCAGAATTTAAATCACAAAATAATGCTTTAGAGAATAGGAAGTGTCAGTGGTATACGATTTTTGTTGTCTTTCCGGTGGTTTACCGACTCTCAGATAGTTATCAGATAGTTTTAACATATTTCTTATGATATTTCATATCAGTATCCTGAACAACATTTATGCTTTAGGTTCTGGTGTGTGATTGTGATAGGCGGTAGTTCAAGGGCTGTGTCACAAGATGGTTAAAATCCCGGGAGGGAGAGTGTGTTGATAGGAGATTGTGGAGTTGGTGGCAGAAACGGTTTGTGCAGGGATTATCTCTCTAGTTACGAAAGGGGCGACGCTTGTGCCTGCTAATGGGAAAGGCACTTATAGCTCTCCATGGGAAACACACTACAAGTTAAGGTTTATTCCACACACTTGCACCGATTGGTCCTGCAATTTATTAATTATTATTGCAATTATTATTGCAAAGACAAGACAAGACGAACCGGAAACTAGACAAGCTTAAATTCCAGTTGATGTGGTCAGCAAATAGACCCTAAAGATGAAGTAGTCGACCTGTAACTTAGACAAATCACCATCGAAAAACTTGTACCATTTCTTCCCTAACATGTGACATATACGAGCGTGTAATGCATTTCTAAGTCTATCCTTCTCCTGTGTTCTGCTCACTCTGAACCTTTTGAAAAATTCACGTGGTTTCCAATTGACGTGCGTTTCTAGTTGAACAAATTCCATATTTTCTTGCAACTGACAGTTAGATGCACAGGAATTTTTCTTCTTGATATTCATTTGGTATAAAACGTGCTCGATTACATCCACCTGTTTCACTTTATCTTGGCGATGGTAGTGAGGTACCTCTTCAATCGATACTAGCAACGCTCGATAGGATTTGGACATTCATTTCTGGCGAAAGTCGGTTTAAATCAATTTTATACTTGAAATCAATCTTGTTCATTAGCTTCTCAGCGAGTCTTGTTCCATTGCACATCGCGATTGATTTGTATTATATAGAAGAAGGTTACCATGTATCAATTCATGACATGATCGTGGCTGTGCTCCATCACCTTCCTTTGCAGCTCTTGATCATTTGGTTGACTATCTACAATTCTTATAATTTGATGTGTAGATACTTCTCCACCTTTTTTGCTAGAACATCATTTGAATGTCTTTATACCGTGTTATATATAACCTTGCCTTCGGTTTGTTTACTGTCGATCATATTTGACTGGTATAGATACCATCCCTTCCCAAACTTAAGAAAAATACTAGAAATTAAACGACAAAACGCCTAAACTTATGATGCAAAAACTTTCGAATTGAATCATTATTAACTTCCCTCGCCTTTGCTAACATTTGATTGTTGATGCATTCTCCCAGTTGACTCCACACAAACCTAATCAAAATTGATGTGTGCTGTGTACTCTGGTAATGAAGTACATACATCACTTGTTCAATTAAACCCAATCTCTCTCTCCGAACACTCACACTGCTAAAACACCAGCAGAATCAATTAGTATACCACCACCTGGTGCTGAAGTTCTTTAAATAAATACCAAAACAGAACATCGCGTAATTAGCGCATGTATATGCATAGAGGCAGACCATATAGAATATACCAAGGTAAATACTTGTACTAAGGAAATTAGTAGTTAGTGCAAGGAGATACATTAGTGGTACTAACTACCAACTAAACGCGCTGTCTATACTAGCACAAGGACATGCACTGCGGTACTATTTACCATTTTTTTTTTCCTTTTTTTCATATTTCTCTTCTGTAATTACCAACGCATTGTGTGCTTCGTTCTTAATACAAACACAAACCGAGCCATGCTGAACTAATATGTAAATTGAAACATTAATGCGCTTAGCAACCAAAGGATAAAAATTTACTTAATATTATTAAGCCATGACTACAAAACTATACGCTTCACTGACATTCTAGGCAAATACCAAGGACAATGGCAGGAGGGCAAACGTCATGGTTATGGCATACGCACATCGGCACCCTTCGGTCTGGCGTCACATCATCGACGCAAGAATCTACACGCATCGCTGAGTTCACTACGCAGCGGCGAGAATGGCAATCAGGAGAAGATGAACGCCAAGTCGGAGGAGATACGTGGTGGCTTTGTGTTGACAGCCAAGTCGGATAAATTGCCAGTGCGTCGGAATAGTCTGACGGAAAAGACCAAAAAGGGTTTTCTTTCGGTAAGTTTTCGGTAAAATTTTTCTAATAAATACTTCTTCTCTAATGCTTTGCAATGCTGCCGACAGGGCTTAAAGATGCGCAAACAACGCAGCACTGGTGATCTGGAGAAACGTGGCACCATTGCCTCGGGCAGCATACGTTCAACCATGTCGACTGCATCATGGATAAGTACAGGCTCCGAACAATCAAATCTGACGGCGAGGTGCGTATGATGTCTGTGTGTTGTAGTGTTTAGAAGTTGTTATACCAAAAGATTTGCGCACAGATCAACACACACGGAGTCTAATGCAAGCTTTACCATGGAGGATGAACAATTGGATCCGTCGGTGGTGGAAACATACATGGGCGAATGGAAGAAGGATAAACGTTGCGGACATGGTGTTGCAGAGCGTAGCGATGGGCTGAAGTGAGTAATGTATGCAAGTGTTAAACAGAGAAAAAAATTTGTTGCTCCATAATCCTTACGAAGCAAGAAGATCTTCTTTAGATTATGGTGAAATGGGCAGTGTTTAGTAAACATTGAAAGACGGTCATGACGGTCAGATGGATAGAAAGTAATTTGGTTCCAAAATTGATCTTTAAGCAGATTTTGCATTGGTCATGTTCAAAGTTTTTCACCAATTCATGAAAGTAGATGCATCATTAATTAGTCGCAATACATCAGACGTTAAGCACAGTATTGCAGTGGGTTTCTGTGGCTGGATCGGCTCAACATGGCAACCTTTTGATTTCTCTCCAACAGTCTATTGCAGTTTGGAAAAAATTTATCGTGTTCTTCCGGAATAACGCAGTATGGCTAAAAAACTATGCTAGCAACTTTTGGCTCCCTAGCACCTGCAAGTCAATTTCAAATGAAGTTTTCGTCAAGTCTTCAGCTCAACTAGAATCTTGTGAAGGCGAGAGGAACAAAATATAGTTTTCATGCTCGATTTCTATGCATTGTAGCCTTCCTAATAAAGTATTTCATTGTAGAACTTAACACAAAATATTTTTGTTCTCTGTATAGCTCTTGCATACTTTGACTGCTCTACCAAGTTTCAATATACTAAACCACCATTTCCATTTTATACCCACACAGATACGAAGGCGAATGGTATAATAATCGCAAACATGGCTACGGTGTAACCACCTTCCGTGATGGCACCGTCGAGGAGGGCAAATACAAGAACAATATACTCATAACGAGCCAAAAGAAGAAGCATTTGTTCCTTGCACGTTCGCGTAAATTTCGCGATCGCATTACGGCCGCAGTTAATTCAGCGCAACGTGCACTCAAGATGGCAATGCAACGCTCGGATATGGCGATCTCACGCATGGCCACAGCTGCGGTAAAGGCACAAAACGCCGATGTGGCTGCCGAGCAAGCGCGCATCGACTGTGAGCTAGCAGTGCAGATGGCGCGTGAATTTGCGCCAGATTTTAAGCCAACTGTGCTCGAGCGTTTCGAGAAGCTACGTTTTCGTGAGCGTTTTAAAGGTGCACCGCCCGGTGCAGTGGGTGCAACGCAAGGCGGTATGAACCATCTATCGCCGAGCAGTGCGGGTACGGGTAGTCCAACGGATGCATATGCAACGACCGCACAACGGCAGCAACAATATCTGGCCATGCAACAGAATCGACGTCTATCAGCGCAGGCGCAGCAGGAGGCCGAATGTCCGGTGCCTAGTTCCATGTACTCGCAACAGATGCCAGTATCGCCGCAAACGGATCTCTCGGCGATGATTAGTCAGGCGCAACCGAGTCATGCGCAAGTTATAAGCGCAATCAATCAAATGTATCATCAGCAGCAACATCCGCAGCAGCAGCAGCAGCAACAAATGAATCCGCAAATGAATCCTGCATATCAATTCCAGCAACAACAGCCGCCTGGCGGTGGCTTAGGCGCTAGTGGAGGAGGTATTAGTAGTCAGCAGCAAATGAGCGCCGCTGCCAAGACAAATCAAAATTTTGCACATAGTAATTTAAGTAGCGGCGTCGCTGGTGCGGGAATGTCGAATACTAGCGGCATGAGCAATCAGCAGCAAATGCAACGTGAGGCGAGCATGTTCCGCAACGCCGATGCCACGCATACAATGAGCAATCTGCAACAACAGCAGCAGCAACATCAAATGCAACAGCAGCAACAACAAATGCAACAGCAACAAATGCTGCAACAACAACAACAGCGACTCTATCAACAGCAGCAACAACAAGCGCAGCAACAACAAATGCAACAGCAGCAGCAGCAACAACAGTTCCAAACCCAGCAAACCCAATACACGCCACAGCATCAGCCGACACAATCACTCAATGTCACGCCTAGTCATGCGGCCAGTTTTCGCCGACCCTCGCAACAAATTGCCGATGCACATAATACTGCAAGCGCCGCAGCAGCCACAGCAGCAGCCAATCGTGGCGGTCGTCCGCCCATGTTGGGTCAAATCAATCAACAATCGTCAATTGATCACTTCGATCATTATAAGCGTCCGCCCAGTCGTGATTCTTCCATTGATCGCTATGCACGTGCTGCAAGTCGCTTGAGTGGCGCTGCATATGGTGGTTCACGTCAGGCATCGATTGATCGTGCCGGCACCACTGTAACAGACGGCACGACAGCAGCAACGACAATCGGTGCTGCCGGTGCTGGTACGCCCGAGCATCGTGCACGTGCCGGCTCAGTATTTCGTGGCGCAACACCGGCGCCGACAGGCATTAATAGTAGTACGCATAATACACCGACAGCGGGGAATGGTTCCATACCCACGGGTATTGGTGCTGGACGTCTATCGCGTGCTGGTACACCTAGTTTAGGTGCAGGTGGACGCACGCCAAGCTCTGGCGGCGTTGGCGGTGGTATTGAAGCATTATATTCGCAACCGGATCAGCCATTTGAGGATGTACTATTACGTCAACGTACACTCGGACAGGATATCATTCCCTCGCCCTTACAGCCGAAACGTACGGAAAGTTTGTATTTGCCTGCCAAGCCCGTAACGCCATTGGCTGCTGCAGGTGGTAAGGGCGGTGGTGGTGGAGGAGGCGGCGGCAAGAAAATGAAGGTGAGTGGAAAAAACAAAATTGAACATAAATACGTTGAACAATATTTTCACTCAATATTAATAAAAATCTACTGGAATCGACTTAATTTCGGACAATGTTACCAACCTGGAATAAAGGGGAGTTAGTAGTTGGGCAGGTATTGATACTTACTTCTATTAGATAGAAGTTTGACATATATATTCTCAGTTGCCGGTCTCGTTTCGAGTTAGTTCCATAGCAGACCCACCCTCCACTTTGTGAATTTTGCAGATAAGCCTTACATCTACTTAGGACCTAGGAAACAGTTTAGGTTTGCCAAAATAATTTTAATGTCCAAATTGCACGATTTTTATACCCTACACTTTGAGCTAACATTAGACTAAGTTTGAGCAAATGTATGTAACAGTCAGTAGTAGGCGTGGCGGACTCTTAGATCGAATCAATATAGCTATGAGCTCCTGTCCGTCCTTCTTTCGTATATGTGAACAACGAGATCTCAGCATCTTTATAAGCTAGGGTCTTCAAATTTGATAATTTAGATAACTTTTAACTGCAAGTAGATGAAGTTTCAAAATTGTACATGGAGGTGAGCCAGTTTTCATAAACGTCGCATCGATATAGGCATTGCCGTCTGTCTAACTGTCCACTATCAGAGCTAAAGCTTTTAAGTTAGGAAATTTACTTACTTACTTATATGGCCGTCAATCGTCTACCGGTCATGGCCGCGTCTAGGAAGGCGCGTCTAGGAAGGCGCTGGCTCCAGTCGTTTTGAATGCCAAGTACGGAGAGATCTCTCCATACCTGGTCATTCCCTCAAGTGCCTGGTCGTCCTCTATGTCGGCGTCCACCAATCAAGTTTGGTAATGTAATCCATTCGTGCTGGAGCTCTTTCATCCATTCGAATGAGGTGCCCAGCCCAGTGCAGCCGCTGGAATCTTATGCGCTGGACTATATCAACCTCATCGAATAGCTCGTACAGCTCGCGGTTCATATGGGACCTAAACTCGTCGCCGACTCTAATATGACCAAAGATCCTGCGAAGAATCTTCCTCTCGAAGACTTCCAACGCTGTCTCGTCCGACTCAATCACGGTCTGCGCCATACCATAGGGCCGGGAAAATCAGCGTCTTATAGATCTTTTTTTTCGTCTGTCGAGAGAGGACTTTACTTCTCATTTGCTTGCTCAGCCCAAAAAAGGATCTGTTTGCAAGCGTGATTCTTCGCCTGATCTCCAGGTTGACGTTGTTGTTGCTGGTTATCTCTGTTCCAAGATAGACGAAGTTTTCTACAAAACTGAAGTTGAAATTCTCCATTGTCACTGACCGTCTAAGACGCGATGACGAAGTGCGAGAAGACACCAAGTAATTCGTCTTGTCCTCGTTCACCGCTAGACCCATGAGCCGAGACTGTTTTTCAATCTCCGAGAACGCCTTGCTAACTCACCGTTACTGTGTACCGGTGAAACCTGAAACCTCTCTTGGTATCAAAGGGGTCGGAAAGGTTTTTCCCTACCCTGACAACGCTTTGTATGTTAGATAGCGTCGCCATGCAAAGACGGGCAATCTTTGCTGGGATACCTAGTGCAGACAGGGCATCGAAAAACTTCGATCGTATCGACGTGTCTACAAATAGGTGGTGAGTGTCTTTGTTGAACTTACGGGTCTTACGAAATTTAGCTGCTCTTATTACTGCTTCAAATAACTTGTTTTCAATTCAGCTGGGGAATCCCCTTCCTCAAGTGCGTTTGGCACCTGCAAGTATACTTCTCATTTGTTGTTGTTAATTTAGATAAAAGTACCAAATTCGAACTATCTTATGCTCCTTCTTATAAAGAATGCTAAGTAGATCTAGATAAGACCATTTGCAGGTGCCGCTGCCATACAAAATTTGTTCCGTTTCAAAAATCTTCAATCTTTGGCATTACTTTTCTATACCACCAAGCATCGCTCAATATAGACTTTACAATGCCGCATACACATGCCCTCCCAGGGAAACTTCCGCTGCTGTCGCACGCACGCATCTGACACGACGAAAATATTTCATAACACAGTTAATCTGAACAATTAACTTAATTTGTATGTCATCTATCTCCTACACAGATACATATATACATATATACACTTAGTTTTGTTTGGCTGCTCGCGTCGTGCGCTACTAAAAATAGCGTCCCAAAACGCGGGCCAAATGAGAACCAACCGAACCATAGACTAACCAACCAACCGACCAAACGACCGACCGACCAAACTTCCAATGGATGAATTCGCAAATGAGAAAAACCCCCGAAGAAAATGAATGATCTCAAAATGAAGAATGAACACTTCACAAGTGTTTGTCGAAATATTTTCAACATGATTCAAAGTAGCCATTGGAATTTGTCGCCGGCGTAAGCACAAAAACTGAGCAGTGAAGATTTCTGCGGGAGCACAATTTTAGAGAAATTGCTGAATAGCAGCGCTTTCAGCTTTACAGTCGCCAAGTGCCGTGTGTAGAAATGCATGCACAAAGATTTTACGGTTCAGTCTATAGCAAAGCGTTGTCTCATAGACACGAGAGCTCTTCAGCAAATAGTTAATAATACGAAAGACGTGCGCGTGTACTTGAGCGTCATTGTTCCAAATATACCAAAAAAAAAAATAAAATAAATAAAATAAAATAAAAAAAAATAAAAGTTTCGCGATTTATTTATTTTTGTGTGTGTTTCATTAAAAAGAAAAAAAAAAAAAAAAAATCTTTTTACTCAAGAATTTTAATGTTTTGCTGTTTTGTATTTCGTCGCCATTGCGTCGCCAATCGTAAACGAATTATTTTCGAAAAAACATATTGAAAACAATTTGGCCTGAAGTGCTCTTGGCTCGTTGCGCTCGTTTTTGTTGCCATTGACTATTTTTGTTTAAGCAACGACGACAATTTTACAAGAAAAACAACAAAAAATATTATTATTAAATATTATTTAATAAAATTGCAATTTAATTATGTGCAATTAAAATCGAAAAGAAAAGATTGTTTCTTTTTATTACTATCAAACGTAAAGCCTCGCTATTGTTGCCGTGAATCATTAAATTAAAAAAAAAAAAAACAAAATACTACGGCATATCTGCATTACGCCGGAAATGCTTGTTATACTACTTTGTTGTCTCTGAGAAGTTATGCAATTTTTTATGGCATAAACTCTTAGTTTTGTAATATCCCATTGTACAAAATTTAAAATAAAATCTACAACATGGATTGGTATCCTGAGGAGGATGAAGAGGAGCTAATGTTCTCGCCTGCCTTGTTGGCGCGGCGTGCTTCGGAAAGTTGGATTGTCGAACCACCAGTGGAGGTTAGTTGACATTCTGGCACTGTATTTGTAAAACAATCTGTCATTCTGAACAATCAATCAGTCAATCTTTTGTGCGCTGTGTCGATTGGGGAACCATACGCTGCTGATTTGTTGAACATTTGTAGTTTTGTTGACTTCTGACTTGTTTTCTTTAAAAGTTTTCTAAGTTTAATTTAATTGTTTGCTTAATTTTTTTGTTTTGAATTATTTTCTATGCCAAGTTTTTTTGAGAGTATATTTCGTCTTAAATTTTATTTCATCCGATCCCATTAACATGTATTCCAAATTTCGTCTCTGTACCTCAAATGGATGCAAAGATATGTTGAATTGTTTTTATCGCTTTTTATCAAATCGATTAAAATCGTCTTCACAAATCGATTAATATCGTTTTTACAATTGAATTAATATCGATTTTTCATCAACCGATTTATATAGATTTTTTTACATATTACTATGAATTTTTTAAAAATCGATTCATTTTGAATTTTTACAAATATTTAATATCGATTATTTACAAATCGATTATATCGATATTAACAAACCGATAAATATCGACGCTCTTTATTTTCAAGTGTCCGAAATTCCGCAATTATCTGTGAAATTGATTGAAATATCAGCACACCCATTGATCTGAGGACCAGGAGAACATTCTCATTTACATTCTCGTTGTCTCGCATCTCTCTTTCCATAATACAAATTTTTTTAAGCCAATACAGAGAATGGAGAAATGAAAACGGAGAGACAGCAGCTGTATATAAAACTTTTAGTTTAATTATTTCTTTCTCTGTATTTTGGGGTGGTTTGGTGTAGCCCCCTCCTATTTTTATTATTTCATATACAGAAAGTGTCTCAGTGAGGGCTACTTTCGCGATGCTTGGAAGTGTGCCAATCTCCAGAAAAAGTTCGTAGCAATCGGGGTGTCAGTCTGCTCCCAATTCTTGTTAAGGTTCTTGAGCGGGTACTGGTTGAGCTGGTGAATGTTTTCGTTGTAGTTCGAATGTCTGGTAGACAATTCGGCTTCACATCTGGCAAATCTGTTGAAGATGCTTGGAGGTATGTGTCTAACAGTGTTGAGTCCAACACGTTCATGTATGTCCTTGGCATTTTTGTGGATTTTAAGGGGACTTTTGATGTGGAGCAGTGTTCTTCAAAAACTCCACGATTTAAGTTGTGCTGAACTAGCTCGCTGGCAGAGCTATTTCAGTAATAGACGAACAAGGCTCCATCTGTGGTCCAATCATTTGGAACCCTATGATAGATTCGCTTTTGAGGCAACTCGAACTAGTTACCAAGTGCTAGGCGTGTGCGGATGATCTACACATCATTATTGAGGGGCAATCACGGCTCCATATAGAGCGTAAAGCGACGCAAAAAAGAATCATTGCATGGTCATTTGTTCGCGAAAGAGGTCATTTCTTGTAAAACTACATAAAAATAATCCAACGCTTGAATCACTTTTTCAAATCAACCAACTTTTGGTACTTCATATTGTAATAATTTATGTAAACTCAATTCGAATTTTTCTTGATGGTTCAAAAAGTTTTACGTTCGGTTAGGACGACTATTTTTAGCTAAGATAGATAGATGGAAAGATGGATAGATGGGTACATGGAAACATGGATAGATGGATACATGAATAGATGAATAGATGGATAATAATTTTCATAACTGCACAGAAAATCTTCATAAGAATTGCATTCTATTGAGAGCTGAGTATGAACATAGGAAATGGATGACCGTTTCGTCTTTAACCTCATTCTATCAGCTACTGCAATAATAGTTTTGTGGGCAATGTTCAGAACACAATGTAGAGCACTGAGAAGCATAGTCCTGGCAGTTAACACGTTGCCCTCTTGAATTTGCTTCTAGAACTAGAAGCTTTCACGTGCAAGTTCTCTGCCATACTTACTTTCTTTCAGACCCAGACACTGATGTACAACTGCTCGGTCAACTCTTTACCTAAACGAGCTGAGGGACATCTTTGGGATTTTTTTGGTTTTTATATGTTTTCGAAGCTCCAAAAAGTAAAAATCTGAAAGGTCAAGCTTTGAGTTATAAAAGACAATAGTGTTAATAATTTTCTACATTTACTCCGCTTCTACGTCAGTAAACCTTAAACTTGCTTTTATCTTTTTCCAGAGCGTGCCCATTAATGTTACACTGCAACGCAAGAAATCGCTGCCTGATTTTCAGGAACTGCCACGTGCCACTGAAGCAATGAGTCGCGAAGAGGTCTCAGCGTTGGGCTCAGCACGACGTGAAGCTGTACGACGACAAATCGAAACCAATGAACGACTTAAAGCGAATCCGTTGCTCTATTTAGTTAGTCCACAAGTGAAGGTGTGTGTGTGTATAAAATGCAAAAATTTTGCAATATTATTTAAATAAAATAAAATTTTGTTTACAGGATTGGTTCTCGCGACAGCAGCTAGTGCTACTGGTACTCTTTTTCAATGTGCTGTTGGCTATACTCTTTGTCAAGATGCTGACATAGCAAAGGCGTGCTGCATATAAATACTACAATAACAACAACAGCAACAACAAATACAGCAACACTGGCATAGTTAATTAATTAAATAAACAAGAAACAGCAATTTTTTGCTTTTTGGTTTTTGTTTTTTTTTTTTTTTGATGGCCAAGCAATGGCCGAAACAGCAACTGCAGCCAACTGTTAATTGTGAATGATACTGTTAAGTTAACAGTGGTTAGCAAACGCTGCTGTTGTGGTGAAATTGTTTGGGAAAGAAACAAACTAAATTAATTTTAGCATTTGCAGTAAATAAAACAAATATTTATATATAATTATTATATATATATATGTGTAAAATCTTTATTAACAGAAATAAATAAAATAAATTAAATAAAATATTAAAAAAAAAAAAATACACACAGACACACTAGACTGCAGCCTGAATATGACTTAGCGCATATTTTTTTTCTAACAAAGCAGCATAAATTTATCAAATTATGCATAATATTTATTTAAATATGTAATAAAAATATAAAAAAATATAAATTAAATAAAATTTAATAATATAAAATTTAACTAAATAGAATTTGGTAAACAAAATAAATTAAAAAATAATATGACGAAATATCTACGAAAAATTTAATATTTATTAAAAGAAAATTGTAAAAAAACAAATTGAGAGTTGAGCGCAGTTACTCTCACTCTCTCTCGCGCTCTCTCTCTATCTGTCTCTAGTGAAATTAATACATATTTTATATACATACTCTGCTAAATTGATAAAAAATAAATAAAGAAATTGTTATATCACTAGTGAGAAAAAATAAAAATAAAAAAATTAAAAATATTTATAAATTATGCAAAATTTTTTGGTACTTAATTGAAACGCTATGCGTCGCAAATTAGCAACAATTTGTAATTTATTAAACTATTTTAATAATATTTAAAAAAAAAAACAAAATAAATAAACAAACGAAATATATTTGTAACAAGAACTGTTGTGGGACCTAAACAAGCGATTTACTTACTACTGATTTATTAAATGGGTTTGAACAAATTTTGGGCGTTAAAAAAATTATTTGTGTCACTGTATATATATCCTTAAAAAAAATAAAAACAAAAACAAAGAACTTACAATAAAACCAAACGACGAAATCATAAATTCTGCTATTATTTTATATAAACATTTCATCGAATTATCACATGGTAAACGAAAACTGTTTGTAAAGTTTTGCAAAAAAAAAACGGTCTTTGTTTATAAATTGTTTAACCAAAAAAAAAAAAAAAAATCATCTATTAGACAATTCTATATTTAATTAAATTATACTATACTTTTATTTAATTACTATTTTATTTTAATTTACAAATTATATATTTTATTGTTGTCACTTTTTTTCCTTATTTCATATTTTTCTTATATATAAAATATAATTTCAATAAAAACAAAGTTTAACTTAAATAAAAATGGCCTTTTATAATATGTATTATTATTTTTTTACTGCTATTGCTAAGGAAAAGTGCAATTATAGAAAGCGAAAATAAATAAAAGTTGAAGATGAAATATTAGAGAGATATTAAGTAGAGTACAGAGTAAAAAATTTGCTGAGACTTATGGAGCGAATTGTGTGAATTTTTTAGGCGGTTGTTTTTAATGTGCTTTGATATTTATTTTATCAAAAGTCAAAAAAGAAATTTAAAGAAAGTTTATATATATTTAAAATATATATAACTAGAGTCTATATACATATACATATATCTATATATATATTTAATAATATCACTTTTGCAGCGATCAGTTGTATATGTATTGCGAAAACTCTTCTAAAGAACAAAAAAAAAAAAACAAGTCATACATTAAAATATATCAAAACTGACATGAAAAGAAAAAAAATTTTTTTCCCAATTACAACAACAACAAAAAAAATAAAATTCATTTTTTATAGCTCTCGACTAGCTTGTATAACATGAATTTATGAACTATTAAATAATAAATTAAATAAATAAAAGAAACCAATTACAAAACAGTTGTGCTACACAATATGAGAAATGCTTTTATTTATTCTGTAGTTTGGGCTTGAATTATTTATTTACAAGTTACTTGAATTTTCGAGTAACTTGAACTTTCGAGTTACTTGAATTTTCGAGTAACTTAAACTTTCGAGTTACTTCAACTTTCAAGTTACTTGAATTTTTGAGTTACTTGAACTTTCGAATCATTTGAACATTCGTGTTACTTGAAGTTTCGAGTTATTTGAACATTCGAGTAGCTTGAACTATCGAATTACTTGAATTTTCGAGTTATTTGAACTTTCGAGTTACTTAAACTTTCGAGTTACTTAAACTTTCGAGTAGCTTGAACTTTCGAGTTACTTAAACTTTCGAATCACTTGAATTTTCGAGTTACTTAAACTTTCGAGTTACTTGAACTTTCGAGTTACTCGAACTTTCAAGCCATTTGAACAATGCGAATACGTTGCAGCAGAAGATAGAATATTAAACTAAATACAGGGAAGTGCAAAAATGTGTGTGTCTCAAACTAAGAAAAGAATGCCGCGCTAAATTTGGCTTAACATCGCCCTTGATCAGGCAAACGAGATCAAGTACCTAGATGTGACGTTGGATGTTTTAACGTATGTGGATGAACCATGACGTGGATCTGGATGTGGATGTGGATGAAGAGATTAAAAAGTAATCTCAATTCATGTTAAAAGTGGTGATGCTCTCATAAGAATATATGTGTCGTCCTCTATTTCGAACCCATCATGTGAACCATACATATTGGACCAATCCAGTGCAGCCGCTGAAATTTTAAACACCTCTAAAAATCTTACAAAGAATCTAACTCTCGAACACACGTAATTTAATAACAGTTCACCATGTCCTGAGTGGTCAGGTGCATATATGTACTATATATATATTACTAGCTGTTCCCGGCACGCTTTGCTGCGCCCAGTAAAAATTATTTTCATTACACGATCCCATTAACATGTGTAATAAATTTCGTCCCCGTACCTCAGATGGATGCAAAGATATGTTGAAATTTGTTTACCGCTTATATGGGGGGTGGGGTACTGCCCCCTCCGATTTTGACCAAACATAACACGATTACTTTTCTCGATCCTATTAACATGTGTAATAAATTTCGTCACCGTACCTCAGATGGATGCAAAGATATGTTGAATTTTGTTTATCACTTGTATGGAGGGTGGGGCACTGTCCCCTCCGATTTTGACCAAATATAGCCTATAGCATTCCTTGATAAATGTACTATCCAAAACTGAAAAAATTTATCAAATCGGACCAGCGGTTCCTGAGATTAGCGCGTTCAAGCAAACAAACAAACTCTTCAGCATTATATATTAGTATAGATAAAGCAGATGTGTTGCAAGAGTGTGACAAGGAGAAAGTCTTCAGTTGCTATGCGAAGATTATTCATGCAGTTAAAGTACAAATTAAGAAGCTACAAACTATGATCTAACAGACCGAGTTTTAGTTATTCCGCCGTAGAAATACACCGTTTGGCACGCTTCATTCAGACGAATTCACATGGTGGAACCGTAAAAAATTAATTATTGGAAATTTCAAAACAAAAAATGAAATAAATGGTTATTTGGTTTGGGCTGTACGGCAGCAGTTCACGTCATTTATTCCGGAAAAAAATATTCCTGTATTATATATATAATATACAACAATTAAATCAAATGTCGAAATCATATATTATACAGTTTGTGGGTCTGTCTCTATATTATATGCTGAGCTCAGTTCATGGTGTTGATGATATTACTTCCGGCTCAGCCAAAATATTTGCTGCTGCAAGCGACTTATATGCGGTCGGCCAAACCAATGTAAGTTTAGTTAATTCAATTATTTAAATTATCAATGTACATATATTCCTTACTTAAAGGTATGGTGGCCGGAAGCAATGCGAATTTGTAGGGCAAGTGGCATGACGTTGGCTGTAATTCATAACAGAGACCAACAAAATCGAATTGAAGCTTTCTTAAAAGAAAATAGTAAATATTATTAAGTTTTGTTTAAGTTATTCTAATTGCTTTGCCATTTAATTTTTTTATATATCATTTATATAGAAAACCGTTTAATAGACGATGCCTATGTATGGCTGGGCGCAACCAATTTTGGTCAGACTTCAATTAATAATTGGTACTCGACAACAGATGGAAAGTTTTTGACATATACGCGTTGGGCTAAAGATACACCCTCTATTGCAAATGGATTTTTGCTTATCTCCATCAAGGATGACATGAAATGGAATCATGGTGATATATATTCTGAAAACTACCCATTATGTCAAACGGTTAGAGCAACCGGCAATAATTTATTGAATTAGGGAAAGCGTTGACAACTTAATAAATTTTACAATGAGCAACTAAGTATGAGTTGATCTTTAGTTCCAACAGTATCGAGCGTAGTTTCTTGTTTGAATTCCATTTTCAATTGTTTCTCAGATTTGTCTATATCGCGAGTCGGCTCATTCTGCTTCCACAATATTCTCTTTGACACATCGTAGACGCTCACTTCAATCAGTGGGACATTTCGGTTGTCTTCTGAGCGCAAGAAGGGCTGTATTCGCACAGCAAGAGCTTTTCCGACAGGAAGCATGCTTATCTGCCAAAAAATGGCGACAGCGTCAGTCTACCGTTAGCCAGATTGTGCCAGTCTGATGTTGTCGCTGTCGATGTCCTTATCGGAGTTGTGCATCCGTGTGCCTTAATTTGAGTGTCGCCATTATGTCCATTCTGCTTGTTTGATTTCTGATCCATAAGAAGATACTAGGTCCTTTTTTGCAACATTACCACCAGTGCAAAATTTTCTAAAAGAAACAAAACTATTAGAAAATTGCTCTGATTTAAGGATGTCAGGTTAAAGCAAATTTCAGTTTAGTTTTACCCTCTGGGTAAGAAAAGAAGAATTAATTAATATCAATTCCATAAACTGGAAAATTCGGTCTACAATCGATGTGTATGCAATCCAACAATTTTCAACGGATTGGCATGTAACAAACAATTTTTACGGTATTTAAGTTGCTTACAAATTCAATGTTACACTTTCATTTACCGTGAAATGTGCTTCTTAGTTTAAATGGCCACGTTTCTTTAGATCTTTTGCAGTACAATTTCGAATTTTGGATCAAGAACAACTCCGTAAACTTTGATTTTTTATTTCCATTATGAACACGTATACACTTCTAACATTTATTATCCTGCACATCTTTGCCGTGGAAACAATCGCCGAAAAAACCAGCATAAACCGTACATTAAGTATAAAGAAGTTTGAAAATTCTGTGTTCCAATAAATTAATAACTTATTTTAATCTTTTAGCTAAGCCGAAACCACCGTCTTCTTTTATACAAATTGACCATAAGTATTACTACATTGAGAATAACGATAGACAGAATTGGTTCAATGCTCAGAATGAGTGCCGTAAGATGAGTGCAATGCTTGTGACTTTTGATGATGCTCAAGAAATGAATGCGGTTGTTAAGAAAGTCAAAGATGATAGATACTGGATAGGAGGCAACGATTTAGGAATTCAGTCTAAATTTGTATCAGTGCACACGGGCGTTGAATTGAAATATACGAAATGGAATGACGGTGAACCGAATAATTATAATGGCGTAGAACATTGCGTTGAACTAAGAAAAAAAAGTTTTATGGGTTTCAATGATTCTAAATGTGAAGATAAACAATTGTACATATGTGAAATTAGATTTGTTTAATTTTCTAAAAATAAATAATAAGAATTCTCAAACCCATTTTATTATAAACTCGTTAAATTCCGTTTTCGAGAAAGGCAAAAAAGGCCACCAAAAGGCTGGCTCTCCGGCTGGTCCCTATTAGGAATCCCGATGGTGTGCTAGCTAAATCCGAGAAAGATAAGGTTTACATTTTGCCAACTAAATTGCTGAAGAGAATGACGTGGTCAGAATGTTGTAGTTTCTTGAAAGCCTTCTTCAAATGCAAGTCCGTTTCGAAGAAGTCTAGAAAGTCTGACGTTAATAAGTGGAAACAAGCGAGGGTCACTATAATCCATAAGCCTAGCAAGCCTGAGGATATTGTTAGCGTTCTTATCATCGAATAAGCCTCCTACCTTCCCTGTCAAAGGTTTGGGTAAGAATTTTTGCGACGCGGGAAACAGAGCTTGGAATCTACCAAAGGGCTATAACTAAGCACCAATTTGATTATTGGCTCAGAGGTTAGTGAACCAAATATTAAAGGCATTTGCAATGGAGTTTTTGTGAACGTGCAGGAAGCCTTCGACCGAGTATGGCACATTGGTATTTTAGCGAAAATCAAGGCTATCCTTCCATGCCCTTTCTACTTGATAATACGGTCTTACTTGGAAGAGTGCCATTTTTAAGTGAAAGTGCAGCAGAAGCTCTCAACTGACCATCCAATGAGAGCCGGAGTTCCACAAGAAAGTATGCTGGAACCGTTGCTGTACTCCTTGTACTCCTGTCCCCGTTGTGGATATAATGCCACACGAGAAAGTTATTTTAGCATCTTACGTAGACGACGTCGCAATTCTCTACAACACCAAATGCGAATACGATGCTGCAGAAGTAGGAATATTAAACTAAATGCAGGAAAGTGCAAAAATTTGTGTGTCTTACACTAAGAAAGGAATGACGCCCAGAGTTGGCTTAAGAACATCGCCCTTGATCAGGCAAACGAGATCAAGTACCTAGATGTGACGTTGAATGTTTCAGCGTATTGTGTTCAGCAGGTTAGCTAGACTCAATTCATGTTAAAAGTGGTGAATGAGAGCAAGACAAAGTACTGTCACGATGGAGAAATTTAACTTCAGCGTTTTAGAAAATTTCGTCCACCTGGGAACCGAAATAACCAGCAACAACAATGTCAGCCTTGTTGGACGATAAAATTAAATTAAAATGATTTAAAGAAACGTGGCCATTTAAACTTAAAAACATTTTACGGTAAATGAAATACCGTAAAAATGGTTTGATACATGTATATCCGTTAAATATTGATATTTACCTACTTACATAGAAGGCCTTCGACCGTATTTCGGACGGGCGTGGCCAAAAACAGAAAAACACAACAGCCGTTATAATCCTATAATCGTCCTCTATTTCGACCCCCTCATGTGAACCATAAATACTGGACCAGTCCAGTGCAGCCGCTGAAATTTTAAACATCTCACGATTCTAAAAATCTTACAAAGTTCACATAATTTATTCCGAAAATAATATTCCTGTATGTATTATATATTTAATATATAAAAATTAAATCAAATGTCGAAATCATATATTATACATTTTGTGGCACTGTTTCTAAATTATATGCTGAGCTCAGTTCATGGTCGTGATGGTGTTATTCCCGGCACAGCTAAAATATTTGCTGCTGTAAGCGACTTATATGCGCTCGGCCAATCAAATGTAAATTAATTCTACTTTTCAGAGCGATTACTTAAAATTATGTATTTAAACTATTTATATACATGTACTTATAGGTGGAGTGGCCGGAAGCATTACGAATTTGTAGGGCAAGTGGCATGGCGTTGGCTGTAATTCATAACAAAGAACAACAAAATCGAATTGAAGCTTTCTTAAAAGAAAATAGTAAATATTATTAATTTTTGTTTAAGTTATTCTAATTGCTTTGCCATTTAATTTTTTTATATATCATTTATATAGAAAACCGTTTAATAGACGATGCCTATGTATGGCTGGGCGCAACCAATTTTGGTCAGACTTCAATTAATAATTGGTACTCGACAACAGATGGAAAGTTTTTGACATATACGCGTTGGGCTAAAGATACACCCTCTATTGCAAATGGATTTTTGCTTATCTCCATCAAGGATGACATGAAATGGAATCATGGTGATATATATTCTGAAAACTACCCATTATGTCAAACGGTTAGAGCAACCGGCAATAATTTATTGAATTAGGGAAAGCGTTGACAACTTAATAAATTTTACAATGAGCAACTAAGTATGAGTTGATCTTTAGTTCCAACAGTATCGAGCGTAGTTTCTTGTTTGAATTCCATTTTCAATTGTTTCTCAGATTTGTCTATATCGCGAGTCGGCTCATTCTGCTTCCACAATATTCTCTTTGACACATCGTAGACGCTCACTTCAATCAGTGGGACATTTCGGTTGTCTTCTGAGCGCAAGAAGGGCTGTATTCGCACAGCAAGAGCTTTTCCGACAGGAAGCATGCTTATCTGCCAAAAAATGGCGACAGCGTCAGTCTACCGTTAGCCAGATTGTGCCAGTCTGATGTTGTCGCTGTCGATGTCCTTATCGGAGTTGTGCATCCGTGTGCCTTAATTTGAGTGTCGCCATTATGTCCATTCTGCTTGTTTGATTTCTGATCCATAAGAAGATACTAGGTCCTTTTTTGCAACATTACCACCAGTGCAAAATTTTCTAAAAGAAACAAAACTATTAGAAAATTGCTCTGATTTAAGGATGTCAGGTTAAAGCAAATTTCAGTTTAGTTTTACCCTCTGGGTAAGAAAAGAAGAATTAATTAATATCAATTCCATAAACTGGAAAATTCGGTCTACAATCGATGTGTATGCAATCCAACAATTTTCAACGGATTGGCATGTAACAAACAATTTTTACGGTATTTAAGTTGCTTACAAATTCAATGTTACACTTTCATTTACCGTGAAATGTGCTTCTTAGTTTAAATGGCCACGTTTCTTTAGATCTTTTGCAGTACAATTTCGAATTTTGGATCAAGAACAACTCCGTAAACTTTGATTTTTTATTTCCATTATGAACACGTATACACTTCTAACATTTATTATCCTGCACATCTTTACCGAGGAAATAATCGCCGCAAAAACCACCATAAACCGTACATTATGTATAAAGTTTGAAAATTCTGTGTTTCACACACACACACACAATAAATTAATTAGTTGTTTGTATTTCAGCTACACCACCACCGGATTTTTTTGAAAAAATTGGCGATAAATATTACTTCTTTGAAAAGAAAAATAAGTTCAGTTTTTGGGGTGCTTACAATGAGTGTCGTAAAATGAATTCAATGCTTGTGACTTTTGAGAATGCTGAGGAAATGGATGAGGTTATTAAAAGCATGAAAGAAGAAGATACCTGGATAGGAGCTCACGATGACGATGAGGTGTACAAATTTATATCAGTCGGCACGGGTCAAGAACTAAAATATTTTAGATGGCATGTTGATGAACCGAATAATGGAAATAATAATGAAAAATGTTTAGAAATGAGGTGGTTCCGTGGTGTGTTGCAAATGAATGATGCTATTTGTACGAGTATCCAAATATACATTTGCGAATTTATCGGAAAGTAAACCATTTATCTAAAAAATGTTTTCCATTTTACGGAATTGATATACAATTCAGTTTACAATTAATATTATATTTATTATTAATATTTTGCAGTATGTAAATAAATTTGTGTAAGAGTATGAAGCAAGAAAAGTGCCTTCTGTTTCACTTTCTGTGGCAAATAACCAAGTTCTGTTCCTTTCTTTATCCATTATCAAAATATGAGAACGTAAAAACTAAACTGAAATTTAGCTTTAACCTGATATCCTTAAATCAGAGCAATTTTCTGATAATTTCGTTTCTTTTAGAAAATATTGCACTGGTGGTAATGTTCCAAAAAAGAACCTAGTATAATCTTACGGAACAACAATCAAACAAGCAGATGGCCAAAATAATATATGTACCAGAATTCCCTCACTGCGACACTCAAATTAAGGCACACGGATGCACAATTCCGATAAGGACATCCACAGCGACAACATCAGACTGGCACAATCTGGCAAACGCTAGACTGACGCTGACGCCATTTTTTGGCAGATAAGCGTGCTTCCGGTCGGAAAAGCTCTTGCTGTGCGAATACAGCACTTCTTGCGCTCAGAAGACAACCGAAATGTCCCACTGATGAAAGTGAGCGTCTACGACGTGGCAAAGAGCGCTATCATCCAAAACGGCTCGAAGGCTTGGCAATTGGAATCCAAACAAGAAACTACACTTGATATTGTGGAAACTAAAGATCAACTCATACTAGGTTGCTCATTAATTAGGTTGTCAACGCTTTTCCTATTTTATTAAATTTTCCCGGTTGCTCTAGCCGTTTGACATAATGGATAGTTTGTAGTAAATATATCACCATGATTCCATTTCATGTCATCCTTAATGGAGATAACCAAAAATCCATATGCAATAGATGGTGTATCTTTAGCCCAACGCGTATATGTCAAAAACTTTCCATCTGTTGTCGAGTACCATTTATAAATTGAAGGCTGTCCAAAGTTGGTTGCGCCCAGCCATACATAGGCATCGTCTATTAAACGGTTTTCTATATAAATAATATATAAAAAAATTAAATGGCAAAGCAATTAGAATAACTTAAACAAAAATTAATAATATTTACTATTTTCTTTTAAGAAAGCTTCAATTCGATTTTGTTGTTCTTTGTTATGAATTACAGCCAACGCCATGCCACTTGCCCTACAAATTCGTAATGCTTCCGGCCACTCCACCTATAAGTACATGTATATAAATAGTTTAAATACATAATTTTAAGTAATCGCTTTGAAAAGTAGAATTAATTTACATTTGATTGGCCGAGCGCATATAAGTCGCTTACAGCAGCAAATATTTTAGCTGTGCCGGGAATAACACCATCACGACCATGAACTGAGCTCAGCATATAATTTAGAAACAGTGCCACAAAATGTATAATATATGATTTCGACATTTGATTTAATTTTTATATTTATATATATAATACAGGAAAAATTTTTCCGGAATAAATGATGTGAACTGTTGCCGTACAGCCTAACAAAAAAATCATGTATTAAATTTATTGTTTTAAAATTTTTAATAATTATTTTTTTACAGTTCCACTACGTAAATTGCTGTGTCCAAACCCTAAATTAAGCGCGTCATACGTTGTATTTCTACGGCGGATTAAAAAAAATCCGGTTAGTTGGTTTGAAAAAAAAATTGTAGGCTCTTAATTTGTACTTTAACTGCATGAATTATTTTCGCATAGCAACTGAAGACTTTCTCCTTCTCACAGCCTCCCAACACATTTGCTTGGCAATATATTCCATATTCCATTTCTGTGCCATCTGACCACTGCGGGCACTCCATTGACAATTAAAATCGAAGAAAAAAAATTCTTGACTTGTTGGCAATGATAAAACTGTTTTGTTATGGCGTAACCAACGGAAATGTGTATTAATTTTTATATAGATAACTAAACCTCAGCGACATTTTGATATATCCTATATGTCATATGTCATATCAAACTAAATATGCACACAATTTTTTGTATATATATTTATTTTTTCTTTTAATATTCTTTTATTTCAACAATACTAATTTTTTTTTTTTTAATTAAATATAATTTTTCACATTTTAATTTTAAGTTTTTGCTTTGATTTAATTTTACAAACTTATTTAAATCCATTTCAAACTTATGCTAATATATATTTTAACATTTTAAATTTAATAAACAAAATATTACAAAAGCAATGCGAGTTAATATATATTTAAATATATTTTAATATTTTAAATATATGCACAAACATAACATTATATTGAACTAAAAAAAGGTTTTTCCATTATAAAATACTCAAGTGTAATACTAAATTTAGTTAAAATATTAAAACTAAACTATAAAAAGTGTAAATTAAAATAAAAAACAATATTTATGAATTTTACTAGTCTTGCACTAGGCGTTTGTTTTTTTAATTTAATAATAGTAATTAATTAATTTAGAACAAATTTGTTTAAAATTAATAAGCAATTTTTTTATTATTTTTTTTTTTTACATTTTTATTATTATTAGATACTTCAGCAGTTTTCTTCTACTATTATTTTAAATATATATATATATTTATGTGTATATAAATCCTTTATAATTCTCTATTAATATTTTCTTTTATTTTTTTTTTCTATGAGTGTAGAATCACAGCCTTTTCGCTAATTTATATTTCATCAAAGATTACTTTTTTGTTTCTTTAAAAAATAGTTAAAAGTGGTTTAGACTTTGAGAATAAATTCTTAGCATTTAGTATTTGAAACAAAACTTAAAGAAACCATTTGATACTTTTAAGTTTCTTTGCTTAAAATTATACAATTTATTGATTTTTGTTTTTTTAGGAATACAAAATTCAAGAACCTAAGCTTAAATTGTTAAATATTTCTGCAGAAGTATGCTTTAGGATTTTATACATTCTTTTTTTTTTTAATTTACTGAAATGCTAACATTTTGAGTGTTTATAGCGCGTGTCATGGCCATTTTGTAAATGGGCAAAAAATTAATTTATATTTTTTTTAATAGTTTAAATTAACTTATAGACAAAATCATGTTGTTGCTATTGAGTATGTGTAAGTGCTTGAAATCAATTTACATATATAAATCTTTTACTTTCTCTAGTATAATTCCTTTTATCTTAGACTACTTTTCTTAAAACAAAATAAAATAAAACGCAATCAAAAATTCACCATAAATCTAAAAACAATCTTCTGTAATTTTCTAATCATTCTGCAATTGAAGGCCACAATGTTGTAGTGTAAAAGCTTATGAAACTGTTGTTCTACTTAGCTCCTGTTGCAACATTACTCAAACGTTATCCTTGCTGTGAGTTGGTTGCTTGCTCTATCACTGTTGGTGAACGTTGCACTTTTTCTTTTCCTATTATATTATTATTTTTTTCCTTTTCTTTTATGTATTTTACATATTTATTTGCTAATACTTAGTTTATGTTACTACGTATGCAACTATGTATATATAGTAGAGTGTTTTATATGATTAATCAGGTAATTGAGGTTATAATCTGATTCTTAGACCCATAATCGGTGATTCTGTAAATAAAACATAAAACGTTTAGCAATTATTTCAGTTATTATTCAATTATAAAATAGGAATTAAAAAAATTCCAAAAGAAAATAAAACAAATCAAAATACATCAAAACACAATAAATAAAAAGACACAAACGAATCAAACAAAATGCAAATGAAGTAATTACAATGTGCTATGTTTAAAATTAAATTATTAAATTAATTTATATTATATTAGCTTCTAGATGTGCGCTAAACTTGTCTTAATTTGAAGCTGTCTTGGAAGTGCGAGAGAGACTTAGCAGCCATGAATTTTTCTTCGAAATTTTACCAACTTGAGGGGATGGAGAGTAAGTATAAAAGAAAGCAAACATAAATAAAATCTAAAATATTGCAAATAAAGAAGGTTTATCAATTTTTTTTTTTTTATAGATTTTGCATTAGCTATATAACAAAAACAATTTAGCATTCTTAAAAGAAAGAATTGTGCATTAGTGCTAAAAATCAAACAAAAAATTAGACTAAAATCAAATAGCACATCAAAATCTAAAAATAACTACTTGAATGCGAATATCTAGAAAATATTCTTTAATGAAATTTTATTGCGTGTGTCTTTTTACCTATAGATTGATGAAGCTGATGTTGACCTGGACCAAGTAACTAATAAACCCTCACCTCTGCTGCGTTCGCGTTTATTTTGTAATATAACTCTTGTGCTGTCGTCCGGATAGAGTGAGGTCTGCACTGCCGTAAACATTAGACTGTAAAAAATAAAAGTTAATACACAATTAAATCTTTAAGATAAACAAAAAAAACTTACCGCGGCATTACAGCAACAACTGTGGAAAGCGCTATAACTAGCCAATGTACTAACGATGCAAAACAACGAAATATAACCCAATATGTTGAAGGCAGCCCAAAGCAATTAACGCATGTTGCATTATATAGTATGGAGAAGGCATAAAACGAACCAAGGCTTATGATTATGGATAGAACATGCAAGATGGTCTGCAGTTGAAAAGAATATTATTTAGTTATATGTTATACAGTTATATTAAATTTATATTACCCATGAACGTATTTCTATAGCGCCATGCACTAGATTCGTAAAAAGACATGAAGCTGTTATTGTGGCACCAAATTCCCATATACCGACATCGGATTCGGCATAAGCCCAGAGCGCAACAAAGAATATGACCAGACTTTGATACAGCGCATCAAGTAAAATGATCCAAAAATCGTGCGGTCGATAGATAACACCAGTACGACCCTGAAAGCAAAAAAACATATTATTTATTAGTCAACTTGTTTAAATTTTATGCATTATAAACGTTTTACTTACAAGCTTATATAGATATGCATGTTTTAATAATAAATCTTCCGCTACACGTTTATCGTAGACACCAATGGCAAGTGGCGGCAATGAGGTGAATACTAGATTATACAGCATTAAATACATTTGATCCATCATCACAGAACCAGAGAAACCACAATATAGTTGATACCAGAAGATCAGAAAGACAAAGGCCTAAGGTGTGATAAAATAAATATAAATAAATTAAAATATTAAATATTGTATTGTATTTTGAGAAGCTCATTAAGTGACTATCAGTTAATAGGCAAACTACACCTATGCTAAAATTTCTTTGCAAATATAAAATTATACGAAAGTATGCTACGATTTGTCTCATAAGTGCGCGCAACATATCTCCGCTGAACTAAGAACGTCATAGCTCCGCGCGGAGATATGTCGTGCTTAATTCGGCAGAGATATGTCGTTTTAAAAGTGATATATTCGCGCGGAGATATGACGCTTTCAAAACGATATAACTTCGGGCGGACATATGTCGCCATGTCCTGCATAGATACACTCTATACAACATCTAACTTACAGCATTCTTATAGAAAAAGTATAGTATCATGCGCGCCAGCCGATCATAACACCAATAACCATGCGCCAACAGCAAACGTTCAAGATAACGAAAACGTGGTAGTGTAAAATCTGCAGCCATAACTGCTTGCATGCCCTCTTGTCCCGATATGCCAACACCAACATCAGCCATTTGTATCATGGAAACATCATTGGCACCATCACCAATAGCCAGCGTGCGTAGATTCAGTTCTTCCTTGACAACTTTAACGAGATATGCCTTTTGCAATGGTGTAGAACGGCAACAGAGCACAGAGGCGCACATTTTGGTTAAACGCAAAAATGGGCGTATTAACTTAGATCTGTAATTGTAAAAAGATGAAATTAAAAATATATATTTTATTTAAAATTTTTTTTATTTTTTTTTGTACTTACTTGGGATCGAGTATAAATGTCAAAGTTTTGCCATCTACAACTAATGCGCGCAGCTTGCTACGTGTTGTCATGTTGTATGCTGTCTTCGAGGTGCTACCATCCATATCGCCTAAATAACAATTAATGGCCGACTCTGCAGCATCACGTGAACGCGCTGTCAAGCTGTTAAATAGATATAGATAAAAAAAATATATATTAATAAAGCTAGCCAATTTATATTTCAATTTTTACACACCGTATCAATTCCATTTGTTGTGTAAACAACTTAGCCGAATAGGCAATATTTATAGCTGTCTCCGGCTTATCACCCGTCAGCACCCAAATAGCAATGCCTGCTGCTAATAACGAAGCTATTGTCTCTGGTACACCATCCTGCAGACGATCCTCAATGCCGGTGGCACCCAACAAAGTTAGATTACTCTCCAATTTAGCAAATGAATCACGTAAGCGACGTTCACGATTCTCAAGTGACATTTCAATCTCCTGATGACGCGCCCACCAATCCGTATAGTCTGCAGCATTGAGATTACGTTTAGCCATGACCAGTATGCGTAAACCTTCGCGTGCATAGCGATCCAGCTGCTGTTGCGTCTTCTCACGTAGTATACCTAAAGCAAAAAAGAAAATATTTCAAATATATTTCTATCAATAGACAGCTTTAACTGCTTACCCTCTGCGCTGCTCGGTGCACATGGCGCTAGCACTGGCATTATGCTGCTATCGGCACCTTTAGTGTATAGCACAATTTCTTGTGTGCCCGTGCGTCGCACCACAATTGACATACACTTGCGACTCGAATCGAATGGCAGTATTTTAAGTATTTCATACTCTACTGCTGCACCGCCAACACCAGCCGCGGTACCTGGCATGCTGACTAGTATATGATTTGGACTGCGATTGAGTAGACAACAATCGTAGCTGTAGGCAGCATTTACCAATGCCAGCTCATCAGGACTCTCAGCCTCGTAGAGCGGCCTACCGTCGGCAGTGCGATACATTGGCTGCTGTTTTGTTTGACTTTAAAGAAAAAGTTTGCAAAGAAAATTAACAAATAATTCTATACAAATTAATAAAAGCCTATCACACACCTCAACTTCAAACGCTTCGCCTGCGTACGTGCATTCAAAAATGTTGCTATACTTGTAATTTTTGAATTGATGACCGCCTTGGCACGTCCCGTTGGTGAAATGCTATTTTCTGCCGCCGCTGCTGCTGCAAGCGTTTTAGACTTCATGGGTGGCGATTCTGAGGTCGGTGTCGACTCCGACGAGCTGTTTATAGGCGATAGCGTAGGCTGATGATTCTGTGTAGGCATAGCAAATGCTAAATTTGACGGCGGCGGCGGTGATGGTGTCACTGAACGCGATTCAGCTAAACGCGTATAACGATCTGCCGGATGTATGGATGATACAACTAAACCATCCGTTGTTGTTGCTGTATTATTACTATCCACCAACACCGTAGTTGTTGTTGTGGTCGATACCTGTTTGATATGTTGTTGTTGTCGTTTCTGTTGCTGTTTTTGTGTTTGTTTCAATGTTGCCGGACTGCTTGTGCTCTGCACTTCAATAATGCCGCTTGCATTCATTAAATCACGATGCGGCGCAGCGCTTACTATAACCGTATTACATATAGCCAGCACCACTAGGAACTCTTGTATACGTTGTGCATGTGCCGACAGATATGAACCATTGGTTACCAATTGTGTCATATCATCTATTAATGTTTCATTTGCAATAATTGGTGGCGCCGGTGAACCGGGTTTTGAGTACATCTTCTCCAGCTCAGATGGCGGATGATTATAATCGAGTCCATTGACTACACAACGTCGAAAAATCATTTTATTCTCAGTCAGTGTACCAGTCTTATCCGAAAAGATATGCTGTATTTGACCTAATTCTTCGGTAATATTCATAGCGCGACATTCAGTTTTTTTATTTGTATCATGATCGAAGAGATCAATATTGTTGTGTATATGATATACTTGTAGTATTTTACATAGTTCAATGGTAACATATAGAGATAATGGTATCATCACTTGTAAGATAATAATGTATGTCCAAAAGGTTAACATGCCCTCGAAACTTGGATTAACATCGGTTAAGGGTAAATAGGGCACCGGAAAATTGACAAAGGAACTGAGCCACATTTTGCACCCAATTGCGCCGACAACGCATAGAATCAATAATATTATCACACACCTGCAATGAAAAAAAATTAAATAATTAATCGGCGCATATATATGTATATGTATAGGCCATGTCAGAAAGTTTTCGTTGTATTTAAGACTTTAAATTATAACTAGTTGGCTCGCAGCGATAGCTTACAAAGATATGCGCGCCAATACAACTGTTCGTTTGAACTCTGTAGGTTGTATCGGATATATCTATCTATAGGTGTTTACATTTCAAGAACACACTACACTATCACACGAGTCGATCTAGCCATATCTGTCTAAATATAATGGTTCTATCTCTAAAAGGCTCCGAGAACATAAAGCTTCTATGCTACCAGCTGCTTGTCATACATAACAAAATACTGGTAGTGGAACCGGGGTCTAATTCTCCATTTTGTTTTTTTTTTACATCATTGCCTTTTACTAAAATTTCAAATCAAAAATTTTCCTACGATAGTACGAACATTTTTTCACATAAATTTTTGAACATTCGAAGAGTTAGGAACATATTTTATATTCTCTCTCTTTATAATTATATTTTATTATAAAAAAAAATGGTATATCAAAACAAATCGATATCAAAGGAAAATGAAGTAGTTCCAAAGCCTCAAGAATCGCCCACACACTTTGGTACACAAACACACGGAAATAACATAATACGAAATGCTGAGGAATCGCATGATGTAATTGGCACTCGAGGACTTGGAGAGTGCGCTATAAATGATGGTGATGGAACGCAAGCTGTGGGTATGTCAATGTCACAAAACATATTTGGTACTTTAGCAACCCGAGAGAGCGCAATATCAAATACTGAGGGCTCGCCGAATGTCACGCAAGCAAACGGTGCACAAGACGTAGGTGGCAATTTGTTCTTAGGAAGAAGCACAATGCCCATCGGTGAGAGGTCTCAAATCGTATTTGGTACACAAGAATTTAGAGAGAGCGCAATACCAATGACTGGTGCTGAGAGGACAAATGACGTAATGGGTACTACTGGATTCGGGCAGAAACCAACATATTTATTTGGTACTTCTAGATTCGGAGAGGCTGAGACATCCCAAAGCAACAGAGAAAATGCTGGTAATAGTTTCCAAACCGTATTTGGTAGTTCAGAATTCGGAGAGAGCTCAATACCAATTGCTGGCACTGTATCAAAGAATAGGCGACAACCTGCTCAAAAGCGCAACGCCAGCAATGCGACACGTCGAAATCCTAAAAGGCTATGTAAGAAGGATATTGATTATAAGACTGGCACCCTTAAAATACGTAAGCAGCCAAAGAAAACTACGAAACCCAACAAGGTATTAGCCAAGCACTTAAGTGAAGCAGCGAAAAGTATACGTAAAAAACCGAAAACATCCCGAGTTCTACCTAAAGCGCTTCAAACTCCAAAGAAAGCTGGTAGTCCGAAGGCTATCGTTAAGCGCAAGGTGTCATCTAAACCTCTACCGAAATTGACCGACGAAATAGCCACGCAGACGACGCTTGCAATATCCCCTACAGATACAATGTATCCCATAATCATACCGGAATTATGTGGAACTTTAGCGATTACTTATCAAAATCTAAATAATCAAGAAAACGTTGCGCAAAATGCTGAAGAAACTTCCTCACAAGCAGTCGTGGAAAATGCATCAAAAATCGGAACTATTTTCAATAATATTTCTAGTTATTTCAGATAAGCTGCGTACATTTTTGAACAGTTCATATTAAAAATGCCAAAGTTTGTGAGATCGATAAAATTTTTTAAGTCTTTTTTGGATTGATTGTTAATTGGTTTCCCATACAATAAGCCGTAAACTTTCTAATACACTCAATATTTTGCAAAATGTCCAACATACCACATCACATCAATATTCATTTGCTGTTCCACCTGGGAGCGTTTATAGCGTGGTCCGCTATTATTCAGCATGGATTTCGTTTCATGACCCGCATAGACAACAATGCCCTCAATGTAGTCCGTATTCTAAATATGACGAAAAAAAAAAAAACAAAATTTATATAGAGCTATTAATACTATTAGAACATTTTACTACACACCTTCAGTCTACTCTCTCTCAGCAACAGGCACTCGGTCGATATGGGTACACGCTCCCCGGTTGCATGTATTAAGGCCCCATGGAATCTATATAATTTAGTTGTCGGCGCATCAGCTTCAATGCGACTTATAAATTTACTTGGCAAAAATATATTTTGCTTTTCCGCAAAGCCACGTACTACCTGTTAAAAGCAAAAAAAAAAATTGTTTATAAATAAAAGCAGAAGAAGTGGATACACGCATATGTACTCACCTCACGCCGCTTCAGGTTTGTTTCACCATCTAAATCACATGTATCTATATAACAGACCCCATGGGGGTCACTTGTGCGCAGCAGCAATATATCCGCTGGCACAGTTTCATTGTTGGACAAGTGTACAATGTCACCGACACGCAAATCCTGCCATTTAATACGTTTGTAGCGTTCCGTCTCACTGAAATACAAGTACAAGAAGGACAGATTAAAATTTAAATTTGAAACAGATTTGTAGTATAGGTGTGATGGTATGTCATAGTTAATGCTCTCCAGATGTTCATATTATAGCAGTGACTTCTGTAAGCCAGTTTGAATTGGGTGATAAACGTAGAGAACCTTTGATCAGATAGAGCGATGTTGAAGTGAGCAAGCCAGACAACAACAAACATATATCACACTTTCTTTCTTCCTCGCTATGTGTGTCTTTCAATGTATACGTAGTGTTTTGTGTTTTATAACTATTACTTGCTCTCCCTAAAATACCAAAACTTCTTTTTAACGCATTGTGCTCCAATTGTTCCAGCAATTTTTGTACAATTATCTCTTTAATTAAATAAATAAAAGTTCCGAATTAGTTTTCCACACGTTCTTACGCTAATTACGCTTATGTCATATCTAATAATAATTCCTTAATCCTGTTGTGCGTATGTGGCGCCCACATTAATGTCACCATATGCTATTTTTATCATTATTGATGATGCTTTCAAATGCACACGTGTTCGGGCTGTGATGAATAAACGTTTAAATGGCATGATAAAATGCGGCGATTAGGTGGAGGAAATAGACACTAATCTTCTATTCAGATAAATGGAGAATATCATGCCAATACTTTTCGCGCATTCATTGCGTATACACGTGATAATCTTAAAGCAGTCATTTATCATTAGTAGGTATTTATTTCCGCCTTTCAAATGTAGCATTTAGGCAGGGTATTAGCAGTTTGTCGGAATTTTTGTAACAGTATTAGGGATGAATTTTTTTCGTCACGTAAAAAACGGGGGATCTAAATTTGATTGGAGTATGATGAAAAACCTGTTAAGAATTCTTGGTACGACGAGGAGTATTGCAATGCTACTGCAGAGAAGAACGCTTCCTATCAGCGAACTCTGTAGTCGGGAGCAACGCAAGCTGTTAGAGAGCGATATCGAGAGAAACGTAGAGGGGAGACACGCCTTTTCTGACGCAAGAAAAAGGAGCAAGAAAGGCGTTTGAGGATGTTGAGATATTAAGTGACAGAAATGAAGCTCGAAAATTCTATCAAAAGGTTTTAAGCCCGGAGTAGTTTTCTGTAAGGATAACGAGGTCGATTCGTTTATTAAAAAGCTGAAAAATAACAAAACGGCAGGCTCTGATGTGCTGCCTGTAGATTTATTCAACACCGGCGGCGAAGAGCTGGTTAGGAGTATGCACCAACTTTTACGCAAGATATGGTCCGATGAACGCATACCCAATGACTGGAATCTCAGTGATCTCTGTTCTATCTTTAAGAAAGGAGACCCCGCTGTTTGCGCCAACTACCGCGGAATAAGTCTTCTTTTCATTTGATATAAGACTCTTTCGAGCGTATTGTGTAACAGGCTGAAGCCACATACCGACTCACTGATAGGACGATATCAGTGTGGCTTCAGACCAAAAAGGACGACCAGTGACCAAATGCGTTGACAGGGTGGGGGAAAAAAAAAGGGGTCGGCCCTTTGATAGCAAGAGAGGTTTCAGGCAGAGCATTGCTCTGTCGTGCGATTTTTTCAATCTCCTGATGGAATACATCATACGCCAATGCCTGTACATATAGAGTATGTCGGGCTCGATCTTCCAAAAGGAAGTGATGCTGCTCGTTTACGCCGATGACATCGATAGCATTGGAACGCAGAAACGGCGAGTCAGCAAGGCGTTCTCGGAAATTGAAAAACAGTCTCGGCTCATGGGTCTAGCGGTGAATGAGGCCAAAATGAAGTACTTGGTGTTTTCTCGCACTCCGTCATCGCGTCGTGGACGGTCAGTGACGATGAAGAATTTCAACTTTAGTGTTGTAGAAAAGTTCGTCTATCTTGGAACAGAAAAAACCAGCAACAACAACGTCAGCCTGGAGTTCAGACGAAAAATCACGCTGGCAAACAGATGCTTTTTTGGGCTGAGCAAGCAAATGAGAAGTAAAGCCCTCTCTCGAAAGACGAAAAGAAAGATCTATAAGACGCTGATACTCCCGGTCCTACTGTATGGCGCAGAGGCATGGACCGTGATTGAGTCGGACGAGACAGCGTTGAAAGTCTTCGAGAGGAAGATTCTTCGCAGGATCTTTGGTCCTATTAGAGTCGGCGACGAGTTTAGTTCCCGTAGGTATTGCGAGCTGTACGAGCTATTCGGTGAGGTTCATAGTCCAGCGCATAAAATTCCAGCGGCTGCACTGGGCTGGACACCTCATTCGAATGGATGATTGGTGGACCCCGACATAGAGGACGACCGGGCACTCGATGGAATGACCAGGTATGGAGAGATCTCTCCGTACTTGCCATTCAAAACGACTGGCGCCAGCGCGCACAAGATTATGGAGGCTGGCGCGCCTTCCTAGACGCGGTCATGACCGGTAGACGGTTGACGGCCATATAAGTAAGTAAGTATGCTGAAATAGACCGGAAGACCGGGCACGCGTTGGAATGTTCAAGAATGGACAGATCTCTCCGTACTTGGTGATCAAAACAACTGGCGCCAGTGCGCACAAGACTACAGCAGCTGGTGCGCCTTCCGGAATACGGTTGATCGAAACACGGTTGAAGGACAATAAGGTAAGTAAGAAATGTTTAAAATTTCTTTATTTATATATAGATTTGTCAAGATTATTCAAGAATCTCGCACCAATTTTATTATAGCCTGGCACTTTCTTGACTTTTGGTGCTTTAATTTGCTCGATGACTTCAATTAGAGCGATTGCCTCATTTGTAACATTCATTTGGAACATCAAATAATATCATTTTAGAGAAGCTTTGTTTAGCTAATAGCTCTGCAAATATCTCCTAGGAAATCGACATGATGTAGAGAGAGACAGTGTAATCTACGGCGCTTGGCCTTTTTCTGGTATCATAAGAGTAATTTGTAAAAGATGCAGTGACCAGAATAATCCAACTACTTTTTAACATTGTATTGAACAGTTCTTTGTTTCTAGAGCATGTCCAATTGTCATACTCAATTTTGTGTAGTGTAAAAAAGCTTCGATTTTAGCGAAATTTAATTAACTTTTTTTTTTCTTACACTTTACACTAAGTATTTCACAATAGCAAATTAATAGCATCAGCAGAAACGTACCACAAAGATAATTTTACAATAATTAGCGTTTAGGGTCTGAACACTTAAAAATGTGTACCCTCTTCTTTACACCTACTGCCAGCATAAATTTTAACATGTTCCACTCTTCTTCTTTATACAAATAAACATTCACTTACGCGCTTCTCTCTTTCTCTTTCCCACTGACACCAAAACCCGATTTTACTTTCTTTATTGTTGTTATTTGTTATTGTTGTTGCTGTTGCTGTCTTTGCACCTATACGTCTATATGTATGCTAAAATATACAGTGTGAATATTCCAATTGGAATCCCCTACTACTACTAAAGAAGAAGAAGAAGGCAGCAGTTGAATAGCTTTGCGTGAGTTTCACTTTTATTTTGTTTGTTAATAATTTAGCAATCAGTTTTTTATATATTTTTCCTTGTGGTTATTTGCTGTTGTTATTGGTAAGGCGGTAATTGTGCTCATCGTTACTCATTAATTTTGCATTTGCGAAAACGTTACTAATAAAACTAATAAATCGCACAGCTACAACAACAAAGCAAAAGCAAAAAAAAAAACAAATGGAGGACCTTTGGTGTCATTGTTGTCGTCGATTATCGTTGATTCATTAAAGTTTCAAGACTTTGTATGTAAGAAGAAGAGGTCAATTTAAAAAATTGTCGCATGCGAGAATAATAGAACTGTAAGTGTGTAAGCTCAAGTTACAATGCGGTGCGCGCAATTAGGTGACATGCAATAATCGTGTCGCGTCGGCCGGCTATGCGCTTTATTAACTTTTGTATCGTAAGCCAGGAAATTCCCATGCGTGCAATTTTTTACATATGGCTATTGAAAACTGTAAGAGAGAGAAGAGAGGAGTTTTGATTTGATATACAGGAAATACGTGAGAGTGAGTTGAAAGATTTGTTTCAAAACATGTAAGAAAATTACAGACGGGCGTAACCGACTGTAAGAGACCCTTTACCAGTTTCTAAACCTACTAAGGATTTAAATCCTTTCCCAACAAACACATTAAATGTTTCCCTAGCTTATGCACCAAGCAGTGCAAAAGAAAAAGGAAGAAAATATTAACAAAAATGGTTCTGACGTAAAGTATTTTGCTCCTCCCACTTTTCACAATATGAAAAGAAAAATGGAGGACGTCGTTCAAAATGAATTGCTCATTTATTATCCGATTTTAATGAAATTTTTGAATTTTGGCTAAGTGGGACGTTATCTCTATTCTGGCATACTAAGTTGCCTAATATGGTGCAAGTCCATTTTAAACAATTTTGATTTAGATTGTTGATTTCATTGACAATGTCATACCTAGGCGATACTTTTGTGCTGGAACACAACCAGTGAAGTTTCTTTTAAGTAAATTTTCGAGTCTAGTCTCCCAATTTAGATAATAAGAAGGTCCTTCACCAAGATTGAGAACTTGTTGCGGAAATTCTTTAGGCGTGTCTCTACCAATATAGGCTCTCATATTCGTTCGCAAGTTTAGTTGTTGAATAGTACTCCATAAAAGAGATGATTTAAGACCGGCTTTGATGATATCAGTAGAGCTTCTAAGGTGTTTTAACCTTCGATCTACAGCAGGCTAGTTTCAGAAGAAGACTCTTCCGCTAGACTTATAGATATAAGTTGTCTAGAGGTAGCATATTCTCCAGTTAATGTTTCTTTATATATTAATTTATTTACTTAAGAAAATTGTAATGAAACTACATATTTAAAGGAGAGCATCCTTAATAATTTTTTTTCTAACATTTCAAGGTGTGCTTCTTTGTATCTTCTTTCAACTTTTGACCATTTGGTAAAAAGTTCTAATATAAACTGAAAGAAGTCTATGTTCCAATTCATTAGCTACTAGCTTATCAAGGACATACGTCATTTAAGCACTTAGTTCATTCAAATGGTAAACAGAAATGATGGCATATGCGAAATTAATTGAATGTGACAGCGTATGACAAAAATATTAATTACTGTGCTTAAATAAAATACATGGAATATATGCGCACGAAGTGTAAAGATAAAAATCTGCACAAAAAGAAAAATTAGTAGCTATATAATACGAGGATGGTACAAAGAAAAATATTGGTGAGTTTTTATATATCTGGAAAATTTTTTAATTTTTGCATCAATATCTATTAACCTCAGATGATGTGGTCCTTAACTTTACCAGCGAAGAGATCTTCAGCATCTCAATCATGGCAAAACGACATTCATTAATAGGTGTTTCCAATTTTGAGAACAGAAAAAAGTTGCAGTGAACCAAACTAACAGCTTCTGAAAGATTCTTTTCATCAAATATAACAAATTCGAAACAAACTTCGCTGTCACACGTTCTTTGGGTAAAACATCCCAAAAATATGCATGTCATGAGTCCACCAATATGCCAACATCTTCAGTAACTTCTATAATAATGAATCAAAGTTTCTCCATAAAAATGTTTCTAATAATGAAGCAAAGCTTGTCCATAAATATTTTCTGCATTGATTCAACGCGTTCATCAGTTCTTAACATGCTAAGGTGTTCAGAGCGTACATAGTCAAAAACTTCTCGACCTTCCGTGATGCGTACCATTCATAAACATCATTTTTTTTATTTATTTATGCTTCACAAATATTTCTGTTAAAACAAACCTCGTATATAATAGAACGACTGTCATTTTAAACCAGGTTAAAATGCGCACACCCGGTTGTTTGACATTGAACCTTGGAAATCAGATCACCCGCAGTGCCAACAGCAACATAAACATCGTCATTGAAGCCAACAGCTTTTGTCAATTAGAAAATTATACAGTTACATGAAAATGGAATAGACAGAGAGTGTTAGATACAATATACTCATATTGTAGATACATGCAGCCAGCGAGCCAGCATATGGCAATATATTTAATTACATTCTGCGCAAAAGAATTCTTCTGTCATGGCTGTTGTTGTTGGACGTCTGACATCTACTGCTGCTGCTGCGGCTGCTAATGAGCCAATTAAAATTATGGCAATGACTGCTTTCACCAAATGACGACCCATTTACTAGATATTTTATACTTAGTTACGCTGCATCGGAAAAAAACGAACATGTTTTACAGCATTTTGCAGTGTAAAAATCTAAAAAAAAAATGACAGCCTTTTCTCACACCACAACACACATCCTAAGGATAATTGTATAGCTGCGCTTTGACACTGAATCAATCTGTTCACGTGGCGCCAAGCCTTGACACGCAAGCTAAATTTATTGTGACGTCACCGACGGCGCAATTCGAATTGAAAATTTAAAAATTAACAAGATTTTCAAAACAAGAATGGTTCTCGTTCAATAATAAATACAGACCTTGAACTTCAATTCCAAAGTTGCATGATGTACTCGCCGCAGTAGCTTGATTGGCTTGCACCAGCTGTGCTGTGCTATCAATAATTGATGCATGAAGATGGAGAAGGCGTTGGTACAATTGAAAAAGTTTTTCTTTTTTGGAAAATTAACTTTTCATTTTAATTGCTGTGCAGGTGTTTGAGTTTTGAAAGAGTTTCAATTGATTTGTGGAAAATTTTACAAATGTGCCATCAAGTATCTCCAAAGATAGAATATATAAAAGGTTAAGGCTGAATTTTATATATATTTGACTTAGCACGAAAATATTAGTCTTGCAGTTCAAAATCTAAAAACCAGTATTTTTCTTTTTAAGCTTAAATACTTAAAAATCATTGGTTTCTTAAGCATGAAACAATTTAACAACATAAATTTACATTTAATATTATTTTACTATGCTTTAAAAAAATACTGGTTTTATAGAAACAAAATAATTAACAATAGATAACTGATTTTTTCAATACATTTATGTATTATGAATGTTTTGTAATAAAATCTAAAAACCAGTATTTATTATTTTTATGCTTAAATAATTAAAAATTGTTGGTTTCAATTTATTAAACGTTTAATAACGTCTAAACAACGTTTAAGAAAATACTGGTTTTGTAGAAACAAAATGTATATCAATTGATAACTATCAAACATCGTTCGCCATTTCTTCCAGCAGATTCTCTAACCGCAACATGCGAAGGGAACTTCACCTTGAGAAGAGATACCTTCGAAGAGTCTAGCACAATTCTTGCAACCCAAAAGATAAAATAACCGTTAACAGAGCAGCCAAGAACGTTAAGCAACTCTTGTTCAGTCTACACAAGCAGTCTCTGGAACAGTTCCTCGATAAAGTTGAGCCAAGCGACCTCCAGCACAATCTATGACAGCTAAACAAGGGCATCCAAAAGGCCTATAAAGAGGAAGGATGCCACTGACATATGGTGTGGATCTAATGCAGAAAAAGCTACAGCCGTTACCGACCACTTATACGAAGCTGATCATCAGTTTGGCTTCAAACAGTTTACCTATACCTACTGTGTTCAAGAACTCATAGACTGGAAGCAAGGAGCCAGCACCCTAGCTTTCAATTTACACCTATGTATCGAAGATAAATGAACGCAGAGATGCTGGCAACCCGACTTTTGGTGCATGTTTCATATGATTTATATGGTCATACTGTCATTGGATCTTAGGGTCTCAATTTTAGCATAAATTGCATATAATGTCCGGGGAAGATAACCAATTCAAGATTGCTGTATTATAGTAAAGATGTCTAAGGGTTATTTAAATAGGTCCTATTTTATTTTTTCTTTCTTAAACTTCTAACAAAAACTAAAATCAAATGCAACCATACATAAGGTCACATAGGCCATCACAATTTGCGTCATACGAACTATAATAGACTGCACTTATCGAGTCCTTGTTTTGTCTATCAAGCCAGCCAATGACATATTTTGACATAGAACTTCACAAGCTGTCAAAATAAAAAAAAACCCACCAACCAACAAATAAATAAATACACCTTCATGCAGTAAACAACAACAACAACGAAAAAAAATTCAGAGCAATATGCATTATTATTATACGATTCAGACTATATTCAAGAGAGGAGAATATGTTTCTTCCATTGAAAAAGCGTGACACAATTTGCCAACAATGCCGGCCAAGGACACGACAACCGAGTACAGCTACTGAATGACATGCTGTCTAAAGGGATAAGTGCTCGTGTAAGGGCAATGAAAACGAGGTCGTCACGTTGGAGTGAATGTCACGGTCAAGTCGCGTGGTATGCCAGAGTGAGAAGGATTGAAAAATGGAGCAAGAGCGAGGCGCAAAATCGAAACAACTCGTTTTAAAGCAGCAACCCAAACTCAGAGCAAACACGGAGCTGAAAATTGCGCAATTGTGAAGCAATCATCATCATGTCGTCTTGTCTTGTTTGTGTCACTTCTGTACTTCATGAAATATGCCATCCCATGTCATACCATCTCCACAGCATTTTGTGTCAATCATTTTTCAGACTTTAGCGTGGGAGTTTCTGTTTGCCTATTGTCGTCTGCTCTGCACTTTCGCTCTTATTGTCACTTGTAACTAAGTATATGGAGACAACAACATCGATTGGATGGAACATACATTTATTCATAATTTCTGTACGAAATGTGTTCATTTGATAATAATTGACAAGCACAACAGTTTTTTTTTCGTTGGTCAGTCATTAGCGCGATTTATTGTTGTAGATAAAAAAAATTACTATTCATGCAAATAGTTTATATTGCGAAAACAACATATAACAACCATTTTTTGACTAAATGTGATGACTCTACGCTATATATGTGACCAGTAAATAGTGCAAGGTTTTAAGTACAACGGTTTATGTTACTGAAAACCGTATTGTTGTAAGGGAGATATTTTGGAAATGAGTGGTAATCAATTTTAGAAAAAAAATTTAGGGTTCTGCAGACAACTGAACTTCATTAAAAAAATTAACTACATACAATTTAGCATCTTTGAAGAGAAAAATAAAAG
This sequence comes from Leucophenga maculata, assembly GCA_035044805.1. Taxonomy (NCBI): domain Eukaryota; kingdom Metazoa; phylum Arthropoda; class Insecta; order Diptera; family Drosophilidae; genus Leucophenga; species Leucophenga maculata. Next base: position 1,116,735 of record JAWNNP010002447.1, on the reverse strand, counting down.
AAAGCGAGACATGTTGATAGGTGTTTTTGCTCCATAAAATGGTTGAACCTGAGTAAACTTGGACTTTGACGACTTCAGTTGCAAAAGTTGTAGCCATAAGGTGATTTATTGCAGGAAGTTTTTGATGATAAATTAATCTCCATAAAGATCAAGAGATGGGCTCGTTTGCAGAAAAAAAAAAAAAAAAACACCTATGAAAACTCAAAGGAAGCCTCAGATGGAACCCTAACACCGCAAACGATATATGCAAAACTCAAATAACCGCCGAAATCTTCTCAAACATACTCTGCCGCCTGTTCCAGGAAACCTCTCCGTCTTCTCAAGATATATTGGAGCAGTGAAAACATAGGAGAGGGCTTCCAAGGAGGTTATTGGTTATACAAAAACTTTGACTAATTCTTGCTACGACGAGATGATACTGCAGAGAAGAACGCCTCCTATCAGCGAGCTCTGAAGTTGGGAGCAAAACAAGCTGTAACAGAGCGATATCGCGAGAAACGGAGAGAGGAAAAACATTTTTTCAGACGCACGAAAAAGGAGAAAGAAAGCCATGAGTTTGAGCATGTTGAGAAGTTATGTGACAGAAATGGAGCTCGAAAAATGTATCGAAAGTTCAAGCGTTTGACCGAACGAAAGATCTGATCGACCGAAAGGTCAAGCGTCTGATCGAAGTTTTAAAACCCGAAGTGAATTTCTTGAAAGAGAAAAGGTGAAATATGGTCACAGATGCACAGGAATCACTAAAATTATGGAGTGGTAATTTTTTTAACCTACTTGGAGGCGAGAAGCCCTAAAAGTTATATACGGATTCAGTGATAGCTCAATATCTATGTGACTACAGACCAAAAAGGTCGACAAATCTTGGAAGAGATCCATGAGTTTAACAAAGACACACACCAACTATTTGTCTATTATGAATCCGCTTTCAACACGCCGACACGAACGACGCCCTTTCTGCACTAGGTATTCCTGAAAATCAAATACATAAAGACTTTTCAGCGTAGGAATGAACCTCTTCGAACACTTTGATAACAAGAGATGTTTCAGGCAGGATGATGCGTTGCCGTACGACTTTTTCAATCTACTGATGGAATACATCCTACGCCATTGCTCGTACATACAGCATATGTTGGGTTCGATCTTCCAAATGGGAGTGCTGGTATGATATTGATGTCATCGGTATACAGGATTGGTGTGTCATTAAACCGTTCACAGAAATTGAAAAACAGTCTCGCGTAATGGGTCTAGCGGTGAATGAGGACAAGACGAGGTACATGGTGTCTTCTGGTACGTCGTCGTTGTGTCTTGGACGTTCAATGACGATGGAGAATTTCAACTTCAATGTTGTGGAAAATTTCGTATATCTTGGATTCGAAATAACCAGCAACAATAACGTCAGACTGGAGATCAGGTGAAGAATCACGCTTGCAAATAGATGCTAGTTAGGACTGAGCATGCAAATTAAATAAGAAATAAATTTCTCTCTCGAAAGACAAAAATCAAGATCTACTGGACCTAATATATAACGCAGAGGCATGGAACGTGATTGAGATTCTCCGCAGCATTTTTGGTCTTATTAGTGTCGGCCCGTATGAACCGTGAGCTGTATGAGCTATTCGCGGAGACTGACATAGTCCAGCGCATAAAATTCCATCGGCTGCACTGTGTTGGGCATCTGCTTCGAATGTATGAAAGAGCTCCAGCACGCATGGTTTACATGGGGCCCAAACTTGATTGGAGAATAACGAAATAGAGGACAAACGGGCACGTGTTAGAATGATGGAGACAGCAGCTTTCCTGAATGCGACTACGACCGAACGACGCTTAAAAGCCATCTAAGTATGTAAAGATTTCCACAAAGATCGTATGTTCTGACGTTCTTAATCTACTTCACGTAGAGTTATTTCCGTCATTGCTATATGCGGATAAGCCTTAATAACTTTTAGCTTTGGAAGTCAATATTAATTTATCGTTCGATGCGCCCTCAGTGGTCCCAATATGTGGTGAAAGTTTGGACCATCACCTTTGAGTTTTTTAATAACTTTCAATCATTTTTAAAATTATTTATTATATAACTGGTCGAAGTTTACAATGACATGTCTCCGGGCAAGTCAAGCCACAAGCAACAGCAGCAGAAATGTCAAGTATATATTACACATGACATGTCATCGAAGATGTCAGCAAGGAGAAGATTTTTATGAGTTTATCAATTTGCTAGTTATTTTGTTTTTCAAATATGCCTGATAGAGCTCCAAAAGCTTTACAAAACATCACATCAAATAGCTAATAATTATCTCCATTCTCCATGAGCATATACTCAAAAATAAAGATGTATAATAAAAAATTTAGCCTACCAGATTTTATTCTTTTTAATGTAAATATTTTATCAAATATTTTTAAACATAAAAAGTAAAATAAAAGAATTTAAAAGCTTTTCATGCAAACAGAACATGTTCCAGCTGTAAAAACGCCCAACATTTAAACCACTCGGGGGATGCGTTCTAAAAAGCCGACATTCTTTTTATTCTTTTTTTTATACACAATTAATTGCAATAAAAATCAGAATGCATTTGTCTGATGAAATTCAAGTTTACGTAATGTGTAGCTATGTATCTCACTTTAAATACTAGTCTGAGAAGCAACCTGAAACATATATACATATATGTTGATTTTATATGAAGTTATGAGACGACTATACACAAACTAGAAAGACAGACAGACAGACATTTGAACAAACAAATGCGTGTAAAGTAGGTCATGTATATGTTCAATTTTACCTATGTACATATATATATGTATGTAGATACATAAGTATCGCATGATGTATGCGTGTATTAATTTACTTAAAGTACATTAAATGTGTTGGTAACAAACAAACACACAGCCAGAGAGACAAATTGCTAGTCAATAAAGCATGAAACAGAACAAAATCGAAGAAACCGTAGAGTAAACATGGATAAATAGAATAAAAGTATCTATAAATCGACTTGTAATAAGTTGTGCACAGCGCGCCGCACGCGGTCAAAATAATTTGCAACGCCGTCTCCCCAAAAACATGCCACCTACAATGTAAGACAGACGGACAGACACGCACAAGGTTGGTTCAATGGAATTTTATTGTTCTTAGTGATGGTGTGCTGGTATTCAAGTACTTAGGCAACTCCTTGGCGATTACTAAGTAAATAAAAAGAATGAGCAACATTAAACCAATAAGCAAACAGACAGACAGACCACACACATGCTAGCCAGCTAGATAAGCTATAACAATGCACGCATAGCGTAATTGGCTGCGTGTCCCAAGAGATGACATTAAACTTATATTACTTTATGAAACACCCTGTCACATGACAATGCAAAGAAAGTGAAATGACTTTGCTAAACCAATTTTATGTATAATTTATTAGATTTTTTCCATTTGCTGCAATTTAGCCAAGTGTTAAACTCAGACCAACGCCTCTTTTAAGCGCACAGAACAGACCCACCAGACCCATTGCAAAAAAAAATAAATGAAAAGAAAAGAAAAACTTCATTTCATTTTGTTCTTAACTAAAAGTGCAAGCTGAAGCAGTGCAGATATACACACATGCGTGCAATGGAACGAGTGCGCGCTTGAATCAATCATGCAAACATTATTATCGAAGCGTATGAGTACTAAAACTTACCGTTAGGCACGTAATTAGACATTCACATGCATAAAATAAGTCAATACATTGTATTGAACTGTACTGTACACAGCACTCCACAGCACAGCACGTCTAATGAAAAGACAGTTCGGTACACAATATATAATTATTTGGTTACACGCAACTGCGCGGACAGCACAGCACTGTACACTACAAGACGACGTCGATTACAACTTTGTAGCATAACGTGAACTACAGTGCTGTGCATGTGTTGAGAAACAGTCAATGAAATAAGTTACGAAAATGGGGACGATGTTGCTGTGTTGATGAGCGTTATAACTCGGCAATGGGATGTGTTGTCGGAATTGAAGTAAAATAGTTTCGAAAAGTAAATTAATGAAGTTAATTCAAATTTTAGAATACTACAAAAAAGTCTTAAAATTAGAGATCGGTATAAACATCTTAAACACTTTAAGACTCTCCGTTCTATGTTTGTGGTTTTTTGAGAATTTAATAGTCATTAATTTCCATCGTTTTACAAAAAATGGTATTATGAAAACATGGAGCTGCGTGGAGACCAAATATCACTAAGCCTATCTCCCACATGTACAGTATGGTCGCTTCAATGAAGAGCACATTTCGGTGCGCATGGTCCATAATTTTCAGCTGTGGTGAGTTAATAGGGTTTGATATTTTTTTAATATTGTTTAAAATTTCACATTTATTTAATTTTATTGTTATTAAAAAAACAACTTATTAAATTTTGTATCCAGAAAAAAAAATGCCACAGATGCATATTCAAAAAAACTGAAATTGTGCATGAGATCATGAAATTTTACTGTTGCAGGAATTTGTATATTATAGGACTCTGTTTTCTAGGTCTATTGGGTGTATTCTTCGGAAACGCCTCTTTATTCTAACTGCAGATCTTTTGCGCCTCCTTGGTACTCGCATAGTTAGCACGTTTGGATGATTTTTAAGAGACACCATGTACGTCGCTGCTTGCTGGTTGAGGACAATCTCCAATTTTGGAAACATTTAAGTACCTTTTAATGTTTACCGTTATCATGTACCATAGTGCGCCAGAAAAGTTGCTCAGGGCTCTTGCTTGGAGAACTCTGATCTTGTCAAGGTGGGATTTAGCAGAAATGCCATAGACTTGTATTCCGTAGCGTCAGGCTGTTGCAATTATTGTCTTGTATATTTGCAACTTTTTCTATAGCGACAGCTTTTTTGTGCTGTTGAAAAGCAAACTTTATATAGAGAATTTACGACTTTGTTAATTTGGGTTTTAAAAATATGTCTTCTTTGCAAACACACCCCCAGGTAGTCATCATATGATTCCCGAAAAGAATTCTTTCTCTGCGCTGACGTGTTGGTAGCTCTCCCACACTTCTATTCTCTCATCCCAAAGCCGTTCCCGTTTTCGTCTCAGTCTGTACTATCATAAAGCCGACTTACCCCACCAAGTCTAATAAAGTTTCACTTCAAAACTGCACTTCGACTTGATCACACAATTCTTTTGAAATACTATTCTGCTCAACGTCAGCAGAGAAACCACAGCAATAGAACGTTCTCATTTTCTTGACGCGAATTGTGCTTACAAATGTAACTAAAAGAGTAATAAAGCTTATAAACTGCAGAACAAAGCCGTCCCCATTTTCGTCACGGTCCGCACTTTCATTCAGCTGACCTACCCTACCGGGCGTAAAGAAGCTTCAAAACGAATGTCTCAAAATTTAAGCATGATTTCAAATAAATAGACAAGTAAGAAAATTACAGTCGGGTGTAACCGACCATTATTTCTACCTGTTACATACATTCGCACAAAACCAATAGGCTCTTCGGCACAGGGCCTAAAAATTGTAGACAATGCTCGATGAAGATTCTTGCAAAAATTCGGAAGAAATTTTAGAATCATTTAATTATAACCACGTATCAATTTTTCAAACTTTTGAAGTCTTGAAAATGATTTAAGAAAATCCGTAATTCCAAATACATGCATTGTTTCTGTTGAAATCAATTTTAAAGACAGATCTATACAAACTACAAATAGAACGTTTATCCCAATATATATTATTATGAAAATTTTTAATTAGGTTTTTTTTCGACCCAGAAAGAATGGGAGAAGTAATATCTATATTATGATTTGAATGAAGTACCGATTGGTAATTTTTTCTGTATGTTCATAACATTTCGGATAAAGTTTTTAGTGGAAGAAAAATTGGAAACTCAATTTCAAAAGGTAACATATGAGAAATTTATTATAAATCTGCCAGCTAAACATCTAATAAATACTACTAATGAGTAATTCTTTCAGTCGAAAAAATATTTCTTTTCTATTTCAGTTCGACATTGAATTGGATTAACTTGTCATGTCTTGCTGGTGAGTGATATGTTGTTTAAAATATGTTCCCCCCAAAATTCTAAACATATATCAAGCCGACTCTATTTCTATGAACTGCGACTATACGAATGTATCTAGTATGCGTATTAAAGTGAGAAATTGGTGTGCGTAAGTTAAGTTTCTTTAGTACCCGCAGAGGCATGAAATAAAATTATTGATAGGCCGCGGCCGGCCAGTGCTGGCGCGCAAACGTTTCTATTATTTATAACGCATTCTATGTAGCTGAATATTTAATAAACATTTTCTTGTTCGCTTATTTCATTTTATTTTTTTGTTTTTTTTTTTCATATGTGAATGGAACTAGCTAAAGCTTATTGTCTCAGTCGGTCATAATAATATTTAATAGCCATATATGTTGGTGTTTGTGTGCCTAAGGTCAACCAATTATTAAAAAGTTCAGCGACAACGCAATGCACATTATTAAATAGATCGAGAAGTGGTAGGTTGTAGTAAATTTCATACATTATATATCAGTCAGTCTATTGGCAGGCATACATTGTAGGCATTTATGTGATGACATACATTAGTCAGATGATATATCTGAGAAAGTTATGCAGGTACACCTACATGGGTAATATGAAGTAACCTTTGGGGAATACATAAATACAAATAAAAATTCTGAAAATCATATACATACATATATTGATTAATCACTTAATTGCGCAGATAGTATTTGTAAGCTATATAGTATATGCTCAAAATCAAACAAATTAGATATATATTGTTAATTGTTCAAATTATATTCGAATGACCATGTAGATACAAAACAACGAGTCATTCAAATTGTCAATTATGTGCCAAACAATCGATTGATTTATATTTAAATGAAGTACAATGAATGAAGTATGCAATTTGATTTCAAAGGAGACATAATTATATCTGTGACATATTAATATATGTATATGGTACTACTACAATGACTCAATGTAATAGCAATTTGCGTTTGAAGTACAAACGAATTATTAAACGAAAATATGGAAATACCGAAGTAGACAAATGAAAATACATAATTTGGGGGTATTCACAAAGTTAAAAATTGTAGAAAAATATTCACAATAGTTTACAATTTGGTCTGACTGAATGACTGACCTAATCATCAACGAACGATAGATTTATGATAGTTAGCTGATTACTGAACAGTAGGCGTTTTGAGAAGTTCCACCGCTAAGACATGCAAAATGGTGTTCAATGGTTACATGGAGAACATTTTTACTTCATTCTATACCATGTCTCGCTGATTTGGAAAGTTTATCACAAATGTTTAAAAAAGATTGGTCAAAAAAAATTAGAGTATTTTGTTTGGTTTTTTTACCACTTTGGGAAATTCCACTGCTCAAATGTTAGTTAAAAAACAAAAAATTTTCAACCAATCGGTTTAGGAAATACCATCAATGGAGTACTCTGCACGGTTTTGGGAAATTTTAGCGCTAAGTCTTGAAATCGGTGGTTCATCCCATCACTTTTAAAGAAATTTTTTACTCAACACAACATATACAGTGGAGTCTCGCTAATCCGAATATGGCCTAGTTCAGATTCTACTATTATACGGACAGAGTAAAAAAAATTAAATTTCCTTTATGTTCTTTTTATGCCGGACCGACCACATTTTCACTAATCCGGATATCATGTTATAATCAATAATTCAGTAAAATTAAATATGTTTGGGTATGCTATATTCATTCACAGGCATTATTTGATATTCGTTTCTATAGTCTTTGACGCCTATTTCTATTCAAGCTTTATTTCATACATGACACAATATTGACATCATGAGTACGTATAGCACGGGGAATTCCCGAATATTCGGCTAAACACTATATATGATTCACTCATACACCGTAATCCGCCTATTATTTTTATAGAACGGGGAGTCCCCGAATAAGTACGAAATGCAACAAAAGGAAATTTATTAGTAATTTCTCCATCGAAATGTCATCAAAAACTTCGCATAAAATGTTGAAAATTTACAGCAAGCAAAGGATGGGTCAATAGATTTAGAAAAGTCTTTGTCTTCCCCACTTTAATGTCGGGGAGGAGCTGTCTACGGACTCAGCTGCAGTGCAACCATATCTACGAAAACAAGTAAGGAAATTTCAGTCGGGCGTAACCGACTGTAAGAGGCCCTGTACCAGTTCGGGTAACAAACACATTAAATGTTTCCCGAGCTTATGACCAAACACATGACCACTTCTCACTGCGCGAATATGAATGAAAAGAAAAGGGGGGGTCGTTCAAATTCAATTGCTTATAAAATCGTCATTTATTATCCGATTTTGATGAACTTTTTGGATTTTGGCTTAGAGAGGCGTTAACTTTATATTGGTGCACAAAATTTTTTTGTGCCGAAGAAATTTTTTAGTCTTGGTGGTGATTTTATGGTGAAGGGGGGAGGGACAAAATTTTAAAATAAACTTGTAAAATTCCGGAAAAGTCCTAGTCGAATGCAAAAAAACACGAAGTCTCTATCTATTACCGTTTCCGAGACCCTTTCGTTCATACAGACGGACGGACCGACAGGTCTATATCGACTCCTCTAACACTCCTGACCATAATGGGGGTAACTTTGGGGGGTCTCCGACCATTATTTCTACCTGTTACATACATTTGCACAAACCCAAGAGGCTCTTGTACCTTCGGTATAGGGTCTAAAAATTAATGAGCTGAATATATGGCCGACCCAATGCGTTTGAATCTGCGTTTGAACCTGCATTATTCTGGAAATAACTTCTTGTTCAAACGTTGGTGTCTGTTATAGAAGGAACTGCTACAGTGAGAAACCCCTCGAACGAGATAATAGCTTTTCTTTTCTGTTAAAACGGAAATTGGGGAGACAAAAGCAAAAAAAAATGTTCATGGTAATACCAAAAAATGGCAGAGCATTTAAAAACTTCACCGACCTTACAGTAGAATAGTAATCGAAAAATGCATTAACGACCTCAACTCTTTTCGTAGAATGGTTTCACCAGTCGTTTGTCAAACCATAGCTCGTTGGAGATGTAGAAAATTTAACACTTGACAGTGACGACAATTCGTGCGTTTAAGAAGTTGATGGCAATGATTCATGGTGCGGGAATGATATTTGATAAACATCTTAATGGGAGCAGAAGAAGATTACATCATGAGTTTGCTCATGGTCCAATGGAGTGTTGTGTCACCTCCCATATAAGCGATAAATGTACATACTTTTGCTCCTATTTGGGATACGGGGATGATATTTGGTATATGTGTTAATGGAATCTGGAGAAGTAAGATCATTGGAATAGCGGGGATAGTTTGGTTGTCTATAGGAAACATACATATATACAGCATTCGTTTTCGAAGCGTGCCGGGTACAGCTAGTAATCTATAAATATAATTAAATCGTAGACAAAATTTTGTTTGTTTGTTTGTTTGTGTGCGCATCATGCCTAATCCACTAAACCAATTTGTATGAATTTTGATATAGATATAGATGGGACGTTGGAGGTGGTGATGCCTCACCCTAATATAAGCGACAACATTTGCTATATATTGCATCCATTTGAGGTGCTGAGATGATGAATTTTAATATAAAAAAATATTAATGAGGTCAGGAAGTAAGCCCATTAATTTTGGTCTGAATCGGAGGGGCCGATTATTTTGAAACCATAAACCCTCACCAAATATGACTTTTGAAATCCGAATTTGTGCATAATACGGATTGGGGACGATTTAAAGGATAGGAATTAGCGAGTCTCTACTGTAATTGAAGACATATTTCACGGTTGTAAGTCATGAACAATCGGTGGTCGAAATAGGTGGATCTGATCACTTTTAAACTCGTTTTTTCCTTACTCTGCACGACAAATAATTATACACGTGTTTCACGTTTTTGGGAAAAATCACCGCCAAGGATTGAAAACTGGTAAAAAAAAGCACATTCTAAGACTTTTTGTGGAAGACTTTATTGCAAATACTCAAAATGTTCTTGGATAATCGACAATGAACCATATTTTACGCTTTCCCACTCTAACATGAATGGGCACAACATCATCTACACTTACAAGGTAAATAATATACCAGAAACATTACTTTTTCGGAAAAAAAAATTTGAGAAGAACCAAAATGGCATGTCGCAACCTCTCCCATTAAAAAGTCCTTTTTTTTTGATTACTGGTGCAGTGTATATAGAGCAATGGCGTATGGAGCGACTCATTCAAAGAAACCTGAGAACATACATTTGGTTGCAACGAAGACAATGCTATCAACGTCCTGAAACCGAATGCAATGAAGATTTTTGGTCAATTCTAAAAAATCGTGTCTACGAAAATGTTTGGGAAGCTGAAATCACCCGCCAAATCAAGAGCCAAACCACTAAATCGGACCTAATGCAATAGAGAGACACTCAAAAATTTAAACTAACCTCAAAACTGAAATAATTTTTACTAAATGTTATAAAAAATGGCAAGAAATTGAAACTAATGAGACCAAATAAATAATTTTAAGTACTAGGCTGTCATGTAATGGAGTTTACGGATCTTTCTGATAACTTTTAAACTTTAATCGATAAGCTGTGAATATCCTTAATATAAAATATACCTTAAAACTATATATTTAAATGTAGAGAATTATATGAAATAAATTATTTTTCATAATTGAAAATTAAAAATTGACTTTGTTTTGGCTTACTATTCTCCGTTTATATAGAAAAATTCAGACAAATATTGATACAGCTTGATTATTTTAATAGACACGTGCTAGTATATAGCGTGCTAGACTATATTTAAATATATATATCTACACATACATATATATATAATATATTTTTAGCTTTATACAATTCAGACGTCATGATTAATTATGTCGTCAATTTAAGTTTGATATAATGTCAACAGCGATTAGCATTTTGTATTGCCTTAAATGTAAATAAACAAGGTCCATGACCGATTGTTGCAATAAATGTGAATAATGTGTATTAAAAGATTAAAGGAAAAATACAAATATTTTCGCTCAAATAATAAAGATAATTTTTTTAATCAATCAGCTTGTTGTATAGTGAACGGGGGGACAAGTCAAGCAAGGCAAACTTGTGTTCTAAAAATTGATAGTAAAAAAAATTAATAATAGTATTAAAAAATATTAAACAATATTTACATATATTTTCACTTAGTTACTAAAAGGCGCTTGGGGCCTTAAAATGTATCAATATGTCATATAATTATGTTTATGGGAGAATACTCGACTTCGAGATACACTGTAATGCCATTGAAATTTAAATTTGTATGGGAGATACATACCTCTCTGAAAGAGTTTATTGGTATCAGTGTAAGATACATCAAAATTTTCGCTTGAAAGAATAAAATTCGTATGGGAGCTACCACTTCTGCTGATCCGATATGCAACTATATGGAATATTTTGATTATTGAATTTTAAATATGTATGGGAGATACATTTCTCTCTGAATAAGTATAAGATACACCACATATCTCGCTTAAATATTCCAAGTTCTCCAAGTTCTCATTATAAATGCAAACAGCCAGACAGTGGAGGGACATGTCTATAACGACTCGACATTTGATGCTCAATTTTAATTGTTATTTTTTTATTAATTTACTAAAACAATTATTATTTCATTAACACATTGTAGGCAACAAAGGACTTTGTAGCAAGGAGTAAACATATGCCTTTATTCTCTGTGTTATTAAAATTTCAAAACATTTGCAATATTTTGCGTAAACGAACTATAAAATAGTAGATACATTTGACTATTGTTGCGCCAACTGCAGAACTTTACATGAAGGCCATGGGAAGTATATTTTTGAAAACGCCAAGTTAATAAATAATAAAAGTGATTATAATGACTACTCTCTGACCGATTTAAATACCGCACAAAAAATCATTTGAATCGAAAAACCAAAAGTTAACCTTGAAAAAAAGTACAACAAAAGATAGAAATGTATCTGTTGCTTAGAGTTGTACATATATGCTGCTGTATCTCAAGCAAAGTTTTTAAATAAAAAAAATTAATATAAGAAAAGAAAATGTTAACTAAAATGGAGTTGAAGTATAAATACGCTGCATACTTTATAATATTTAGTTTAGGAATTTTAGATGGGCTTTAAATGTGGCTTCTTGGCGGTTGAATATGAATAAGAAATATTGGGTGTTTGCATTAATTCGTGCGGTTTTCTAAGAGAGGGCGTTACTACTATGTCTTCGCGTCGTATTCATCTGTGACTACATTCATTTGGAAGCTACTGGCATTGCGGGTATTTTTTAGTATATGTCATTTGGTTGAAGCGTAAACATTAGAGAATGTCGAACTTTGTGCCACATAAAGTGGTTTTGCGGAGAGAAAAGTGCTACCGAATGTCATCATATTTTAGGGGAAGCTTATGGTGACTATGCTCTAACTGAACGAACGTGCCAGCAGTGGTTTGCATGGTTTAAAAATGACAATTTCGACTTAGAGGACAAAGAACGATCCGGACAACCCAAAAAGGTTTGAAGATAAAGAATTGGAGGCATTGCTCGATGAAGATGCGTGCCAAACGCAAAAAGGAAAGCTTTGGGAGTTGATCAAACAACCATTTTCAGACTTTTAAAAGCATTGGAATTCATCCAAAAGCTTGGAAATTGGGTGCCGTTTGAATTGAAACCTTGAGACATCGAATGGCGATTCTGCAGGTCGGAAATATTGCTTGAACACCACAAAAAAAAGTAATTTTTGTATCGGATTGTCACTAATAATGAAAAAATGGATTCATTACGATAACCCCAAGCGCAAGAAGTCGTATGTGAAGCCCGGACAAGCATCAACATCCACGGCAAAGCCGAATGTTCATGGCGCCAAGGCAATGCTCTGTGTAGTTGGTGCGATCACAAGTGTGTGTTGTATTATGAGCTCTTGAAATCGGATCTGACGATCAAAGGGGACCCCTACCGAAGACAATTGTTTCGTTTAAAGACCACAGATGACACGACCAGACACGAATCTATAATTTTCCATCATGACAACGCTCGGCCACATGTTGCAGGAACGGATAAAAACTATTTGGAATATAGTGGATGGGAAGTTCTACCTTACCCGCCTTATAGCCAAAACATGACCCCTACTGATTACTACTTACTTATATGGCCGTCAACCGTCTACCGGTCATGGCCGCATCTAGAAAGGCGCGCCAGTCTCTATAATCTTGTGCGCGCTGGCGCCAGTCGTTTTGAATGTACGGAGAGATCTCTCCATACCTGGTCATTCCATCGAGTACCCGCTCGTCCTGTATGTCGACTTCCACCAATCAAGTTTGGGCACCCATGGAAATCATGCGTGCTGGAGCTCTTTCATCCATTCGAATGAAAGAGCTCGTCGCCGACTCTAATAGGACCAAAGATCCTGCGAAGAATCTTACTCTCGAAGACTTTCAACGCTGTCTCATCCGACTCAATCACGGTCCATTCCTCTGCGTCTGTCGAGAGAGGGCTTTACTTCTCATTTGCTTGCACAGCCCAAGAAAGCATCTGTTTGCAAGCGTGATTCTTCGCCTGATCTCCAGGTTGACGTTGTTGTTACTGGTTATCTCTGTTCCAAGATAGACGAAGTTTTCTACAACACTGAAGTTGAAATTCTCCATTGTCACTGACCGTCCAAGACGCGATGACGAAGTGCGAGAAGACACCAAGTACTTCGTCTTGTCCTCGTTCACCGCTAGACCCATGAACCGAGACTGTTTTTCAATCTCCGAGAACGCTGACTCGCCGTTTCTACGTACCGATGATATCGATGTCATCGGCATAAGCGAGCAGCATCACTTCCTTTTGGAAGATCGAGCCCGACATACTCTGTATACATCCTACCGAATTATAGATTCGGTAGGATGTATTCCATCAGGAGATTGAAAAAATCGCACAACAGAGCATCGCCCTGCTTGAAACCTCTCTTGGTATCAAAGGAGTCGGAGAAGTTTTTCCCCACCCTGACAACGCTTTGTGTGTTAGATAGCGTCGTCATGCAAAGACGGACAATCTTTGCCGGGATACCTAGTGCAGACAGGGCTTCCAAGAACTTCGATCGTATCGACGTGTCGAAAGCGGCTTTATAGTCGACAAATAGGTGGTGAGTGTCTTTGTTGAACTCACGCGTCTTTTCCAAGAACTGATTACTACTTGTTCAGATCAAAATACCCTCACCGGAATACGTTTCACTTCAGAACAGGTTATCAAAAATTAGCTCGATTCGTTCTTGGCCGCCAAACCGGAGAAGTTCTTTTGGGTTGGAATCCACAAACTGGCAGAAAGTTGGGCAAACGTTGTAGCTTCCCATGGACAATATTTTGAACATTGAATGTATAACCTTTATTCCACAATGCAGCCTTAATTTTCGAGTAAAAAACACCGACTTCCAATATATATAAACATCTCTTAAGGCTTTTCATACAATGTGTCTAAATTATAATACATTGTGTGAAGAGTATTAAAAAATTACTGTTATACTAGTATAACTGCGCGCATTTCTAAGCGCGTTGACCGCTTTGTTGTATAAATATTTATGAACAATACACGGATATAGTAGATACACAGCTGCACACTGGAGATAGACAGATACTTCCCCAAAAGTGGTTTATATACACATATGGACTAAGCAAGCTTTTAGGTTAATAGTAGTAAGCAAAAAAAGTAAAAAAAAAAAATAAAATAAAGCAAAAAACCTCGAGTGCAAAACAAAAGTTGACATTGAAAACGACAGTGGACAGCTCTACTAACCATAAGCTTTGAATGTACGCTAGATGCGCGTTCAATAAACCGGTTATAAACGCTTCAAACAAGACGACGAGTGGCCGGTTAACTTACTGACTTTCAGTTAGTCAGAGCAGACACATAAATGTGACGCGAAGTTTTATATCTTGCGCTGTTGTAGTCGTAGATACTTAAGTATCTTTTATTGCTTTTGTATTATTGTAAGACGTCATCTGTACACCAAACGCATGCTGTTAGCCTCCAGTTCTGCCTAAACCAAACAACATTGGAGTTAATAAACTTTGCATTAGCATTGAACATTTAAGTGGAGACTATTAATTTATTTTTTTTATTTTTTAAGAATTTTCATAAATATTTCATTGTAAGATTTTTAAGTTCGATAAGCATAATACTTAGCACTCAAGTCTATTCAACTGCATATATTCATTAGAAAAAATAAATAAATAATTTTTAAAATTTCCTGGAATTTCACAGTAAACAATTGAAAAGCAATCTGCGCCAATTTATTTTAATTAAAATCAAAGTGTTTCAATGTAAGAAAAGTATGACGTATAATATTTGCATACTTTTATAGCACAGTGTAGTAACTGCTGCTGCTGGCCGGTTCTGACTTTCCATGCTCTGCGAACTGGAAAGCTTCACTTCTTCTTTATCTGCTGCGTACTGCCCTTTCTATAATGTAATACATTTGAATTTCTGAGAAATCAGCAAAATGTGATTTCTGTATAAATAATAATTTTATTTGCAATAATTCTCATCCGCAGTTGTAATGTATTTCATTTTTTTTATTTTTTTTTCAACAATGCAAAGCATGAATGATTTCTATTATTTTTATCGTATTATGTTTATTTGTTTATTTTTTGTTAAATAAATATTTAATTATGAAGTCATCTTGGAATTATGCGTTCCTATTTCAAAATAATTTTAAAAAACCATTTAGCACGTTTTTTGCCTCATTTTACATATTTTTGCGCAATTTTCTGTGTAATAAAATGAATTTAAATTAAATTATTTACTAGTTGCAATTTAGTTAATTAAATATTTTTTTTTTTTACATTTAGTCTGACCCTAGTGACACGTGTTTATATTTAGTTTCAATTATGTACATTTATTCATTTAGTGGCATGGAATTCTGTACTTTATTCGGTTTGTTTTGTATTTATTTACTATAAAAGTTTTAACTTTCAATTAGTTATACTCTTGAGAGAAATAATTATAAATTAATAATTTTTATTTGCAAAATAATTACAGCAGTTTGGCTGCAGTGTATTACAGATGACACGTTTTGCATTTGTATTAGTGCGGTCCATTCATTGCGCGCACATAGTCATGCTGAACAGCAGTTGAGCACATGCAGACACCGTTCCATGCACACTTTTCTCAATCGCTCTCTGAACGTCCTTATTCTAGGCTTTCACTCTAGTTCATTTGAAAAAATAAATTGGTTTGTTCAGTGAACTAGAATGTTCCTTTTGTTCCTGTGTTCTATTTTGCACCTTTGTTCGTTGTTATTCCAAGTCTTGGTCTGGCGGAATAATATGTATAAATGTATTTAAGGGGGAAAGGGGTCGGGGAAAATCAATTTATTGTTTATTTTTCTGACACTACAACTTTTAAGAAATATTATGAGAAAACTTGTAGTCAGTCAATAGGAGCAAATCTTTTCGAATTAGAGACAATTGAGTCTCCAGGCGGTCAGTCTCTCTTGACCGTTGACCACCAGTTGGTTCAAGACTACATCTCTGTATATCCCGCTGCAACTCAAGTTTTGAAACATGACTGCTATGTGGACGATATCTTGTTTGGTGGACACGAGCACGAAGAAGCACTCGAAGCATAGTTGCAACTAAACGCAGCACTCGCCTCCGTAGGATTTCCCATAGTTTTTTACTAAAATATCTCCCCAAAGATGTTTTACTCGATGCCGAATTTCTACAAATTGAAGACAAAAGCTCAACTAACGCGCTAGATATCTAAGTGAAAGCAGTGTCGGATTCGTTCTCATACCTTGTGTAAGCTTCTCCATTAAGCATCTCTGCTACTAAACGGCAGATTTTATCGGCATCACTCTATGAACCTGCCGGCTGGTTAGCACCAGTCATTATTCTGTCCAAAACCCTCTTCCAGCAATTAATGTTCCATGACACTGACTAGGATGAGTGCCAGAATCCTATTTCGCTCATTAAATGATATGCCTTTCTCGGTCTCCTAAAATCCGTTTAAGATATTCGCATACCGCGATAGATGAATTTTTCTGCTAAGCATACCACACAACTTCATGGATTTTATGACGCTTCGGAAAAGGCATACTGCGCGGTTTTCTACATGGAGAAACGTAGAACCCAACAACAAGATCACAGCGAATTATTAGTCTCAACAACTAAAGTCGCTTCTCTTCAGACCATTAGTGTCCCAAGACTTAAGTAGTGTCGAACACGTGCTCACACACAGTTTTCTTATGGTTCGACTCTTCAATTGTACTCTCCGGCCTAAAAAAAATAAAACACCTTATGCCTGAAAAACATTTGTAGCCAACCGAATCACTTAGATGGCAGATGGAGACATATATGCACGGATGAGAATCCCGCGGATATTTGTACTCGTGAGTGCACCCCCCAAAATTTAAGAATCATTCTGTGTTCTATCGTTAAGCTCTGCCCACAAAATAAAACACTAAACACGCCAAACACAAAGCACTATACATATCCAACAACTCACACACTCTCAAATACTTTCCCATAAAACTAGTGTAGTAATTTGACAATGTCTTAGTAAGCCCTCGTTTTGTGTCTGTGCGGGCTTCGAGTGACAAACTCTGCTTTATGGCAACGCTGTTCAAATGGAGACGAAGTATGTGTGTGCTTTGCACTGTGTAATGTTTAATGAATGAATTTCAATACAAAAGGTGCATTGCGCCTAGCAACGACAGAGTCATAATTTAAACGGTGTGTTATTTTACAATAACCAATAATCATTCTCTGTCAAGAATGGCAAATAAACTACAACGAACTTCTCATTCATTGTTAAGTAAGCTTATCAAAAAATATAACCAAACAATTCTGCATATTTAAAACTTGAACACATAACCTTATTTAAAGAAGTTTGTCAGAAATAAAAAAATAAAATAAATCGCATGTTTGAAACTTATCTCAACCAAAGTTAAGTTTTTTTTTTTTTGTTTTTATTTATAAAATTCCGATTACCATTACTAACTGTTTCTGAAGATTAAAACCTTTGTTGCGGAAGTACAAACTAAAAAGCTTGACATACAAGTTTATCGCATATAAAATTTTTTATATATAGTATATAGCCACGCTCCCATTTTCACAATCGCAAAAAATTTTGCGTTTTACTTTTTAAAACGCAAAAATTGTGCTAAGAAAATAAAAAGAAGTGGATTGAAAAGTAAATGCAATATTTCACACAAATAACAATGTCCTTGCATTTAAAAGTATTTTTTGGACTTAAACTGTAATATTCTACGTTTATTTTGTTGTACTTTTGAATATTATTGATACAGATTTTAAATTATTTTTTAATGAATGTGACCCAAATTTTCTGCGTCGTTAAATCAATCATAACAAAAACGATTAACGATTTGCTTGGACCAATAACCGATAACATTCAATGGGAACCAAATAGAAATAAAACATATCGATAGCAACTTTTTGATAATTTTTTTATAATTAAAAATGATTGACTGTTATTTCTTTCCTATTTTTTGCTTTTTTCTTCACTTTTTTTTAAATTTTTTTATAAATCTGCTGATAAGGTTTTGTGTTTCTAGCCGAAACTACAAAGTTTCCCTGTTCTGCTTCTTTTAATAAAATTCCACAGACTATTTTTAACACAAATTCTATTTAAACTTTTTGAATTTTATTTAAATTTAAAACAAAAGAACTGAAGTTTTCGATTGTAGAACCTTTGTTTGTTTAATTTATTTATACAAAAATTTCCTTTCCTCCAAAGACTCTTTACGTACTTAGTTCCGTGTTTTGTTCTTGTCTCTCCATGCTCCATGAACATTTTTAAATTCATTATTGAACTCAAAACGACTATGAAAAAAAAAATATATAAAAAATGCCTTAAATTCATTTAGATCAGCGTTTCACAGCAATTCAAACCGGAACTCGAGGCAAGCAAAATTTGTTGGAATTTTTAAATCAAGGCCAGTTAAATTCAGAAGTTTAACAAAAACAAAAACAAACACGCATATTTGTCATGTAAAAAAATAATATATATACATATCCATTTGTTACATCGCAGATTGAATAGATTTTTCACTGGAAATGAGAGTTGCGGGCTGTGCATGTATCTGAGTATATAATTAAAATTAATTTCAAATCAAGTATCTCATTACAGCTAAACAATTTCTAGCTAAAAATGTATTACAAAATGTTTAAATTATTAAAGCCTACATAAGTTTACAACAAAAATAAATTTTACACAAATTTGGAATAATTTTACCCAAGTACTCCTTTGGCTATTTGTACGTTCATTCAGTTCATTTATTTAAAATCTTTCCCTAGTCTACGTTTCTACAGAAATTCATTCAGTTTGTAATAAAATTGTTCGCGTGATTCATTGCAAAGAAGAGAAAAAGGTGTGCTGAAACCAGTAAAAAAAAAAAACAATAAAACAATCATTGGAACGTGCAAATGACTGACTGAACAAACGAGCACACAACAACTCAAGTCTTGCTCTGTACACGCGTCCAATCAGTCAAGTGTGGAAAAATTTGTAGAAGTATTTTTTTTTTGGGACAGACACAGAGTGGACAGTACTCATTGGGTAGTTTTAATAGCTGCACAGTGATAAGGAAACCCTAAAAGACAGCATAAAAATTTTCGAGTATTTGTTTACATAAGACAGAAGCAAGCAGTGTTGAGAGGTGTGAAAGAGCTTAAAGTTTGTTTAGATCGAATTTAATTTGAACATAGGGGAAGATTTTGGTAAAATAATACTTTAATACTTTTGAAGTCAATTCTCAATGCTCGTAAGATATAAAAGATTGCTGTTTGATTTCTACAAATACACACATACATGCAGAGCACACACTTATGCTTATACTTTGGCTTGCTCCATGTTCAACGCTTTTCAAATAGAAAAGCAGTAAAGTTGGAACCCTTCGCACATAGCAAATTGGCATTGCGCTTAGCAACGACTTAATCGTAAATTGTACAATTAATCGGAGACCGTCAAAACACTTAAATGACACAACTGCAACAATTTTTAGACCGGTATCAACAAGGCCTATTGACCAAAATTGGGTTATCTTACGTTAATCCTTATTACATTTTCTAATGAACAATACCATAGACTAGTCAATAGGATACTGGAGACATTTGAGGAGAAAAATTATTGTTCGACCGTCTTTCTAGACGTAAAGCAAGCCTTCGACAGGGTTTGCCAGTCTTCTCCACAAGCGGAAGATAACTCTGCCAGCACCGTACTACCACTTCATAAGATCCTACATTGAGCGCAGGAACTTCTTTGTAAGATGTGGGAAAGAAAGTTCTGAAAAAAAGCCAGAGTAGGAATTCCACAGGGTAGCGTACTTGGATTCGAACTTTATAAGCTCTACACAGGAGCACAACTACAGCTCGTGGAAGCTAAGCTGCTCGCCGCAAAGTATTTCGACGACACAGCTATCATGTCACCCGACGTCTTTCCACAGGTAACATCAGCCATCCTTCAGAGGCAGCTCGGTCCCAACAATATTTGGCCTAAGAGGTGAAACATTGTGGTGAATCCCGAGAAGTCCACTCAAACGACTTTCTCGCTGAGAAGAGGAGATTGTCCTCAAATTTATCTCGACGGAACAGCCATTCCAAGCAGAGCTACAGCCAAGTATCTGGGCATGATGCTGGATAGAAGAGAAACATGGTGGCCTCGTCTGCTCACCAAAAGGACTCAACTCAATGAAAGCATAAAAAAACATTTATGGCTGATCGAACGAAGGACAGGCTGAGGAGCAACCTCCTATAGTATAAAAAGCGATAATAAAACCTATATGGAGCTACGACATCCTAATCTAGTGCACTGCCAGCAGGAGCAACCTTTCCATCAACCTACTTGATAACAGCTCGAATACTAAGAAGACTCAAAAGGTGTCTCCCGCTTGATCTCCCCATGGGAGAGTAGGTATCACCGTGTGGGTGATACCTACTCTCCGACATGATAAAAGGAAACTCACAAACCCGCCATCCAAAAAAGCTGACGGATTCACGGACGCTGTATAGATCAACTTAATACCGAGTGGAAAGAAATTTCTTCTGCCCCATCGATGTTAGATCAGTTTTATACTTAACACCGAAGGTGAATACCCCATACTCTGGAGGGAAATCACTGCTAAGTTGTTCGTATAACATTTTCGAAAAAAAACAAGCCAACGACTGGAACTACCTAATCGATGCAAATTGACTCCCGTATAATGATATCACCACCATCCATACTTCAGATCTCGAACTGTATATCATCTCTTCTCATATTATATCCATATACAAACAAGTGTCTATGCGTTATACGTGGAAGAAATCATGGTAAATGTGCGATTTCAAAGACGGATAAGTACCATCCCTACCCTCTCCAAAGTCCTGACTTGGATGACATTAAAGCCCATTAGCGAGTAGGTGCAAATTTTTAACAAAGTCTCACCATGAAGGAGATTAATTCAAAAACCGGGTGTAACCCACTGTAAGAGGCCCTGTACCAGTACAGGTCACCTAACAAACTTATTAAATTAAATGTTTCCCTAGCTTATGACCAAGCTTATGACCACTTCTCACTGCACGAACAAGTGCCTTATAAAGCTTTTTTTTTGTGTATGAAAAGAAAAGGGAGGACGGAAGTATCATAGGTCGTTCAAATTCAATTGCTTATAAAATCGTCATTTATTATCCGGTTTTGATGAACTTTTTGGATTTTGGCTTGAGAGGGACGTTATCTCTATTCTGGCATACCTTGGGGCTGATTTTATGGGGAAGGGGGGAGAGGCAAAATTTTAAAATAAACTTGTAAAATTCCGGACAAGTCCTAGTCGAATGCAAAAAAGTCTCTATCTATTACCGCTTCTGAGATCCTTTCGTTCATACGGACCGTCAGACGGACATGGCTATATCGACTGCTCTATCACTCCTGTTCATAATGGGGGTAACTTTGGGGCGTCTCCGACAATTATTTCTACCTTTTACATACATTTGCACAAAACCAATAGGCTCTTGTACCTTTGGTACAGGGCCTAAAAATTTCTCTACTATCAATTTGGCGGGGAACCGTTTTGAGCATAGTTCCAAGAATCACCTTCTAAGAATACAAAAAGAGCTCTAAGCTATTGATATTTTACTTTTCCTTTTTTTCACATGTTCCACTTATGATCTATCACTTATGGTGTATCAAATTAATCGATTGTTCTTTAACGCATACCAGTCGTTGGATTGTGCACCTACCATATATTTTATGGCGCACAGACTCAGTTCACACCAAGGTACATACATAACAAAACATTCTCCAAACTACACACACCTACTTAAATATATATAAAGACCTACCGTAACCGTAAGAAAGATGTCTTAAAAACTGTTATTATTTATGACATTTGTTGATTGAAAAATATAATAACAAACTACAACGAAAAGAAAAACATAAACAATATTTAAGTTCATTGGTCAAGAAAATAATAATAAGTTGTTTTGAGCTTCAACAACATACGGAAGTTTCCAATGATGTGGAACCTAAGTTTGTGTGTACCCACTGCAGGGGATCAGACCAACACACGCAAGTAAATCGCAGTTGTTGTCGCACAAAAAGCGGTCACAAAGCCATATGATTTGTTATATACATTGTATGTACGAGTATATATGTATATGAATCCATTCATGCAGCTTAGTCATGCAGTGTGAGTGCAGCTTAAATGCAGACCAGACAGCTGGCGCTTGGCATGAGATGCCATAGAGACTTGCTTGCTGTGGAGGAGTGTCGGCGTCGTCAGCATGTTTGCGTATGAATTTTTTTTTTCTTCTTCCCATTTTAAATCGTTCAGAAATGTGGGACAAGACGCTCTGCGAAATGCAAAATATGTAAAATAAACAGCAGAAGCAATAACAACAAAAACCAAGTCAAACTGGCAGTTAGACAGACAGACAGACAGACAGTCGGACTACAAATTGTGAGGGAAAGTTTTGTAGTCGTATTGATTTCTAGATCACGTTTCAACGTTGTCTTTAAATTGCACCGAAAGACTAAATAAATATAAGCAGCAAGCCGGCAGCTGACTTTGCTACAAGAAAGCTTCCAGTGTGCATGGCGCTCGAACTATTTGTACATAGAAATTGTCATTTCGCTAATGGAATAACAGATGAGCTTAGCTGGCAAGTTCAAGGAAAATTGTGCAGTAAATTTGTAAAGTTATGAATACGAAATGTGTAATGACTTCGGTGAGTCGGTGAATGGCAAAGCGAAGACCAGCTATGGTAGGCGAATAGTAAATGAGCTATAAAAGGAATAGCACGTATGATTTGGAAACGTTTTCGTATCTAAAAGGATTATCAGTAAAGGTAGCGCGAAAATGCAGTGAAGAAATATATTAAAAAAAGGGAGGAGTGGTGAACACTCAGCAAGCAATATTTAATTGTAAATTGTAGAAGTGGCAAGTGGTATTGCCTGCCACTATCACTCTTAACAGCGACACAAGATGCCTTTGTCCATGATACAATAAAACAAGGTAGCGCAACTCCTCATCTATAAGCAACTAGTAAAAATTCGCAATACTCAAATCGCTCATACTGAGTGCAACTACTTGTTGAAAATACAGAACAAAGTGCAACTATTTTGAGAGCGCGAGCATAAAGTGGCGTCACCACTTTGGCTTGCTTTATACATACGCTTTGAAGGAAATGAGGGTTTTTCATTGCTTGCTGCTATGTCTGCTACTTCCACTCTTTAACTTTTATCACTTAACACTCAAATAGCCTCGCTATAATATATATTTATTTAATCATAGCAACTTACCCATCATACACGCGACATGTTGTCCTATTTATACGCTTATCCGATGCACGTCTACGTCGATCCTCGAACAAATCCTTTACCGCTGTTACGCCGAGTACAAAGAGCACCGGTATCATGGCCACCTCCTTGCCAAATGCATTTATTGCTGGCACCCAATTTAATAGCACAATGAATATAAAATACAAATTTGCAACACGATGAAATTGCTCCAGAAGATTCTTCGGTATGAAGGAGAGCAATGTGTACTTAGTGGTGCGTATTTTATTGGCAACAAAATGTCCATTGGGATGCTCACGCTTCGGTGTCTTCGGTGGCACAGTGTGATTTGGCACTACAATGCGATAGCTACGTTCCTGTTGTTCGAACTTTTCGCTACGTCGCAAACAGAAACCAATACGCTTCCACCAAGGCGGTGTTTCGGTGCGTCGCAGTGTATATATTGATTCAGAACGCGATGCCTGACGTGAATGTCCACCACCAGCTGCACCACTTGGTACACGTGCACCGCTAGCAGACGATGGTGCTGATGGACCAAATTCACGCGGTTCTGTTTCATCTTTATGACCCGGCGGTAGTATGAAATCTGTTTTCGATCCAACACGACTATGACCGCGCGTTTGTGCCGAACCAGGTGGCGGTGGTGAATCTGTTATTTGTCCCTGTGAGAAGGCACGCTGGTGACCCTTCATGGCCGATTTAATTGGACGTCCGCCAGCACCAACTATTGCACCACCACCATGACTTACAGAACGTGCATGACCACGTCCACCGGCAGGATTGATGCTAAGCGTATGCGGTGTAGGTGTTATAATAGCAACGCCCGGTATGCTTGCTGTTGTAGCAGCTGATGTGCCCATACCAACGCCACCAGTACTACCGATAACGTTCACGCCATGTGGTGTGCCCGGAAATATATAGGTGCGTTCGGGTTCGTTTGTTGCACTTAGCAAACCCGCACCTGCACCGACACCGACTAAGCCGCCGCCGGCGCCGACGCCAACTGTCGTTATCATTGCCATGGTTTGTAGCGGATCGTAGTGCGCCGCTAACGTGCCCGCACCCGTTGTATTTGTCGTCGATGTCGTCAACGATGTTGTCGTTGTGCTGCTGCTCAGATTCGGTGGCGCCGATCGCTGTTGCGCCACAACAATAAACTTTCGCCGCAAATCTTCGGAAGTCGTTGAAGGCATATTTGCAAGACACCATTTAGTCTTTAGCTTTAAATTGTTTGATTGATATGAATCGATCGACTGTTGTACACAATACTCTATGCAAAACGTTTATAAACCGAAAAAAAAATATATAACAAATATTTTACGCTTTGTGCCCTAAACGAATTAACACCAAGCCGTCTCCGTCGTCGTCGTCGTAGTAGCGCCAAACAATGAGAGCAGCGTCATTGCCATCACGTATGCGTCACATCTGAAAATAGCACAGAAGTGAAAAAAAACAAGTTCAATTAGTACATCTTAAAATATTTTTAAGCTTTCAAAACTAAAAACACCCGCACCCAAGCTGAGGTCAGCGTCAGCTGCTGCTGCTTCAGAGTTTATCGAACCTTGGTGATATTCGAAACCTTCACTCATACTCCATTCACACACAAAGAAGTATAAAGCAACACCCCCACAGTTACAAACTTTTGTATCTTAAGCGTTTCGAATGGACAACGAAGGTTAAGCATGATCTTCAAAACTGTAAAACTGTACAAATTTAAATGGGAAATAATGAAATGGATCTGCAAATTGGTTTCGCTTCTTACATCTTCTTCTTTGTCTCATCAATACTTTAGACAATAAAGTACGGAACTCCATCAAAGCCAAACAGAGATGTATGAGGGGTAACCAATTTCAAGTGAGTCAATTCGATCGTTTCAACGGACAATGAAGCAAAAACCAGACTCCTGATCTTCGGTCGAAAATATCTCCAATGCCGTGACAGTGTTCAGAAGTTTCGGAATTGAAGCTGACTAAATAGTTAACCGAAAAGAGGTTTATTTTTAAATGAAAAAAGTTAATTTGAGACTAGATCGATGCAATAAAGTCCATCAACTGGCAACACATTCTCAAACTGTTTATTGTGGATTTTAAACCGCTCGATGATTTTGTACTGAATGGATACTCAACAAATTTTATTTCACCCAAATTATATGAAATGGACGACATGTGGTTTCAAGTGGAAGGTGATACGTGTTACAAAGCTCATATCACAATGAAGATTTTGCACGAATAATTTCTGGGCATTGTTATCTCAACCAGAGATATTGCGATTGAATACCGTTAAATTTGTTTCTTGTATTGTTTCCCTTTGGTACCAAGTCTACCGATGTCCTCAAACAAATATATTTACTGTGAAGCATATGAGTCATGTAGCCACTGTTCCGCTTGAGCAACGTAAGATGGTCAATTCTGAAAGGTAAACGGCCATTTCTTTGCCTGAAGTCTTCGGAGAAATTCGCAAAATCAACCGCCGAAGATGAATCTCTCACGAATTGATGGATCATCCGCGAAAATTGGTTTAAGTGAATGCAAAAGTGCATAAATTTTCACGAAGAATATTTTGATGAACAATAAAGCCATTTTTTTTTTTAAATGTTTGTTATTATTAGCTATTCCCGAAATATAAATAGTGCCCCCCTCTCTGTTTGTTCCGGCTAATCTCCGAAACAGCTGAAGCGATTTTGACAAAATTTTCACAGCCGGATAGCTGATATTATAAGGAGTCACTTAGATTACATTTATTTTGAGTTTGGTTACAATCGGAGGGGGCGATGAACTGCCCCACCATATAAACGATAAACAAAACTCAACATATCTCTGCATACTTTGGAGGTACACACATGAAATTTGGTATACATGGTATAGAAATCGGGAGAAGATCATATTATGAGTTGTGTCAAAATTTGTTCGAGCGATACCACACACCCCATATAAACGATAAACAAAATCCATCATATCTTCGCATCTATTAGAGATAAACGGATAAAATTTGATATACATATTAATGAGATCCAGAGAAGATTACACCATGATTTTAGTCAAAATTCGATCGAAACAAAATTCATCGTATGCTTTCACCCAAAGAATGGTATACTTGTTAATGGGTTTGGCAGAAATAAGATCCATTGAAAAGTTGAGGACGATTTGGGTGTTTGTAGGGAATATAGATACATATATATATTTTTTTATTTCTGTCGAATTATTATTTTTAGGGAAATCACTTTCTCTCAAAAAAATAAATAATTTATGGAAACTTACCAACCATCTATCAGCTTTATAGCTAAAAATTAAATCGTTTTTCGACAAATGTACAGAAACAACAGTAGACCCCACTACACTATGTATGTCTACTAATTACATGGTGTTCCCATTTATAAATCTGAATACCTATCTTCGGCCATATAATCTAATTACTTATCAATGCCATAGATTTAAAAATGTTCGTTGCATTGCTTTGGTCGTATATATATGTCGTTGTACACTTTTGTTTAATTAAACTTATTTATTATTTGTGGACTTATATGTTCATTTGCTTGTTCTACAAAATTATTTATAAGTATTTCCTCATAAACATGAAATCAACGTCATTTGTGCCATTATCAACTTGGCTGATAAGAACAGTAGTATGTAGTTAAGTACATGCGAGGTTCATTTAAAAATTAAACGGAATTTTTCTTTAAAAAATTTTCTTTCAGTAAACAGTGAGAAGCAAAGTAGCAGGTAACGAAAAATGATAATAAAAATGACTAAATCATTTTCTTCTCCCTTTTTACCATCGCTCTTTCACTATAAAGCCTGCGAGTGTTCACCACTCACTTTTCATAACGAATTTTAGTAATGAGCCTCTAATTCATTTCTTTTAGAAATAATAATTTATAATTTACTTTTGATTACACCTCGCATATAAGTCTTCCATGATATAGCATTCGCAAAATTTTGATAAGCTTTTGTTTCGTAGAAATCTAGTAGCGTTAATTGATAATTTTAGTTGCAACACTGACTGAATGGCGTGCCGTATTATTCATGGTTGTTCGATGTACTTTGATTTATGAGGAAATATTTTTTATAATATTCATAATAAAGGTAGTCCATATATGCACCTATATTACTGGTTATTATGAAAGATACTACTATATATATTTATTGTAACTGTGAGCCGTACTAATTTACAATTTAGAGAGTCCAATTTTTGTATAATTTTATCGAAAAGTCGAAGCGTGTTTTAAAATAAATAAATAAACGACAAATCTTTCAATTGATGAAAAAAAAATCTGTACATCTTCAATCTTTTTTTAGAGAAAACTTGTTACAACTTTTAATAAACATTTTCTACCTAGTTTGTAATGCTGTAGCAATACAATTACACAACACTGTATATTAATTCCACTTAAATACCCGTAGAACTTGATTTTTATTGTAATAATAATTAAATAAATTTTATGAATCTCTAATTAAAAAGCGCAATAAAAAGAACAACAAATACGAAAAGTTAAAACAATAAAAGCTCTGACGTTTCAAAAACAGGCTTTCCCAGCTTACAGCCCGCAGTTTTGGCACAGCCCCTATTATTATTACATTTTTTTTTTTTATTATGTGCATACCAATTATATATATATTTTCAGTACAAAAGTATATAAACTATTTTCATTTAATTATTTTCTTACGTTTCGTCGAATTTTTCTATTTTTTTTTTTTCCTATTTTGGCATCAAAGAAATCGAAATTTTGTTCAATTTACTACTCAAGTTTTTCGAGCGTTTGCGTGCATTTTTTTCTTATTATTTATAGTTTTTTTCCCCCTCCCCCGATGTGGTTATAAACTTTAATGACTTCAGACTTCAACGTACAAATTTTAATTTTCTATTGCATGCAGTTTGTTAATTAGCTAAACAGCAAAATAGTGAAGTAAAATAAGTTTTATAGCTTTAAACAGATGTTCAATCGGTAGCAAATGAATTTAAATATTTATGAGTTTTACATTTTTACTAGGCGAGAGATGATAATAATTTCAAAATTATGTTCACACCGAAGTTTTTTGTTTTCTTTCTTTGGGTTTCTTTAGAGTTTTGTCTATTATGGTCTATTAAAGTGCGGTTAGTTTGAAGTGTGATATTTATAAATTAGGTTAGGTTGATTGAAGTAATCAAGCTTTGGAGTCTTAATATATGGATGCAAAGAAATTACGAATTATGTTTATCCGTTTATATGGTGCGTGGACTATTGTCCACTCTAATTTCACTAAATATCATTCCTGTAGCTCAAATGGTTGCAAAGAATTGCTACATTGCTGAATTTCGTTTATAGCAAATATGGGAGTGTGGCACCGACCCCTCTGATTTTAAACAAATGTACTCCTTAGAACATAAGCAATCATCATGCCCTCTCCTATGGAGATTTGTAGTAGATGAAGCATTAGACTCCCTACCAGAGAAGACATCGAATGCGAAGGCTATGCTGAATGTATACTTATTGGTAATAATTATCTGCAGAAGGAAATTCAGAGACACACTATGTGATCAATTTAAAATGGGTATCGCTGTCACACGATCTTGCTGCTTCAAAGTAGGGCTGAGTATCAACCCAGTTAAAACTACAATTGTTTTGATTTCTAGGAAACCAATATAGATGAATTGTAGTTTGGTACAATAGAATTCTGGAAGAAGATCAAGTACCTGGGAGTCATCTTTCACCAACGTACCACATGAAAGGTTCACGTAGAACATATATTGAAAGCAGCCAATGATGACTTGCAAAGCCATTTGCTGGAAAGAATTGAGGGTGTACCTCTAAAATAATGAAGTGGATGTATCTAACAATGGTCAGGCATGTGATAACATTGTCTTTGTGTGGGCGAATACAATAGCCTACAAACAACGGAATAAAAGTCACATGTTAACTTGTATTACTATAACAGAACCAATGCGAACCAGTTCAAGAACAGGCAAATAGAGCCAACATGAGAATAGGAAGAAATAATATTAGTGTAAACAATTTCCTACTTTACCGTAGGAACCACTAAATAAGGAACTACGTCATCATAAGATTTAGAGTAGGTCACAGCACTAAGGTAAAATTGGAAAACATAGCGTTGAACTACGATGTTAAACCGTTGACAATCAACAGATGCTTCCGTAACACATGCAAGAACTGGCGCAGGGGCTTTCGGAACTTATACTAAGTACTTTAAAACACTACGGAAATTCACCAAATTCAAGCGGAATAAGACGCAATAGAAATATATGCCCAATACAACCTAAAGAGGAGGTACAAGAACTAAAACATATTCTTCAATAGCTAAGTACATATAACAAGTCTAAACTGATCCTGGAATGTATAGGTAAACTAAACAACCAAGCAGAATTTAACAAGACTAATCTATATTGGGTACCCGATCAAGCAGGCACACCTGGAAACGAGGCAATAGATGATTTGGCAAGAAGTGAAGCAGCATCGCCCTTGACGGGTTCAAAGCCATTCTCTGTAATCGGACCAGGTACAGTTAAAATACTGAAACAAGAGAAAGAAAACAAAGCGAGTGACTTTTTCTGAGAGAACTGTGAAGGCTTAAAACAAGGAATGAAATTTTTAGGCCCTTAAAAAAAAAAAAAAAAGATAAGAAATATGCAACGGACTTAAGAAGGATCTAAGGGTTTCAAGTTATCTGACTGTACTCTGCAGATTTAGAAGACACTTATGTAAAATTCACAAAACTCTAGACGATGACAAAACTTTAAGAGAAGGTACAGCTTTGATCCTAACCAGGCACAAGTATCTTGGGAATTGTCAAGTGACAGGAAGGGCGATGCATGTGATTAATCTTAAAAACCTTATTCAAAATTCTTCAGGATGGTAGGGCTGGATGAAGTGTTGTAGGTAGATACTATAGTCAGGGCAAAATAGTCCTGCAAAGGTCACAGAACCTACTACCTAATAGTTTTAAAAATAATAATAAAATATACAAATTTGAAAGCTCTATCACTTATAGTCACTAACTTCTCCTTGTTCAAACAGAAGTATATCGACTCGAATTTCTTTTTAACATATGTGGAATATTTTATAAGTGCCAAGGGTAAGGCTTTCCTCTCCTCCTTCTGTCTTTTATACATATTTGAACAAACTATATACAATGAAATTCTGCATTACAAGCCTCCACAACCGAATAGATCGCCCGAGCTAGTCTAACTTTGGCGACACTCATTTTTCAAAATAGAAAACAAAATTAATTGCGATAGCTGGACGCTTCAAGAACCGTCCTATACAGAGATAAACGAGTTTGAAAACAAAACTTTTGAAGAAATAGCTGGCATGGAAGCAAGTTGTCCGCTTGACGCATTTTGCCAGAGATGATTTGTTAGCAGTTCATCATATCTTGAGGAGACATTTTAAGTTGAGATTACTACAGAAGATTTCTAGAATTCTGTTCCATGTCAATTTCTACCTACAAATCTGTATTCTTTGAGTAGTGTCTCTAGATACATCTCTGACATGACCATGAATTGTATTAATAAGAGGCATTACCTACATTGAGGAGCGTTCTCTGGAAATTTCGAAGACATTATCTTGTGTTCTTTTACCTTTTTTTTTGCATGTACTCTCTTATTATACAATTCTTTATTATAAGTTGTTACAGGAGACATACCATCAAAAAGCTGTTTTACAAAAATATATCACAGTACAAATATGTATGGATTTCCTTTAGTTAATGAACACCATTAAAATATTTATTTATTTACGAATATTTTCTTATTGTCCACAACTGTCTCATGCACTCAGTAACTCAGGTGTTTATTTAAATTTATCATCCATGTACAATGATATTTCACAAGAATGTGCAGCTTGAAAAAAACAGGTTTTATATTATGGAATTTTATAAAAAATAAAATAATGACAGCTGTTGAAGATTTGCAAATTAAACAAAGTCACTTGAGAGATAAACTATTACGATTATACTACATAGTAAGCGTTATCTTAACCGACAAATTAACGCTTTGATTAAGTAGCACTCGTTCTTTAATATAAGACAAATAAATTATAAACTTTTATATTGGCAGACATAAAAATTTGTGTCTAATAAAGCGGAAATTTGTATAATTCGAAATACAACAAATATGGATGATACTAATTTGCTGAGCTGAAAGTTTTTCTACAAAATAATTTATTGCTCTGTAGACCAAAAATTTTAAATTGACAAATGAGTTTATTTCAGCTTTTATTTAAATTTTAAATTAGCCGCGAACAAATTTCTAATTTGGCAAAATACGTTTGAGAAACTTTCATTTAAAATAAAAATTTATTATTGGATTTTTTTTAAGTCAATTGAATTTAATTTTGAGACAAAACAAATTTGTTAATTAAGAAAAAAGTTTGTCAAAATAGCTAAAAAAAAAAATAATGGCATACAAGCCAACTGTGCCGCTATGCACACTAGAGCTTGGAAAAACATCGATTTTTAGACCGATGCATCGATGTTTTTCATATGAAAACATCGATGCATCGGTCTACAAATCGATGTTTTCCCAGCTCTAACGCACACCCTGTGCAGCAGTGTTGCAGGTGCTAATATATTTAATTCTATTAAGGAAAAAATCGTAGAAAACTTTTAAAAATTTATCAAATTTTAATTTAGTTTTTCTTTATTCAGTTAGCTAACTGGTAATGATCGTTTGAATGTGAAAAATTGAAACGTAAAATATGAAACGTTGGAAGATGGTAGTAAGCGATTGAGAGAAAGTGTCAACGCTTGGGAAAGACTAAAAGTGCTATTTTATATATGAAACGATGGAAGATGATCGTAAACGTATAAGAATGAGTGTATATAATGATAGTCTAAAAGAGTAACGTAAAATATGAAACGTTGCAAATTGCAAATCAATAGAAGCTTCATTAAACAGAAAAAAATGTCTAGATAGACTCATATCAACCAGCTAATTAAAAACCTATACTTTATGAATGCCTCCCTTATTGCGTTACAAACCGAGTGACAAAATTAAAATACTTTTCACACTACTTGTGATTTATTGTATAAATAAAAAACATAAATATTTGTACAAAAATGGCGTGAAATGAATTCGCTATAAATAAATCTAAATTGGCACGCTTCTTAGCTAAATATGCGCCTGACAACACGCCCTACATGCTGAGGAGGGGAAGCGCTATTTATAAGATAGGCGGTACACGCAAAAAATATTTTTGAATAGAAACAAAAATAAAAAAAAAAAATCTACTCTATATACACATAAACGTATTTATTTGATTTTAAATTTGAACTAAACACAAGGTTAAACATTTGGCGATATGATTGACTGACTTTGATGCGTTTTACCTGCCGATGACATTTATTATATACATACGAGCTGTTGAGGATGTTGTTGACCAACAGCTGCGCCGTGTAAACGCCAACACGTAAAGCGTTTTTAATTGTTGGAAATTCATGTTTCATGTTTGTTGTTCATTGTACTTTATTGCTTCGATTGTTTTTAATTGCTAATGCGAAGTTCAATAACAATGACAAAATACTAAAAAGAGTTCAATTAAGAGTTCATTAGATTTGTATAGCATGCACAAGCGCTGTGCACAAGGGTATAGCATGCTGTTATGTCTATACAATATAAAAGCAGATATGCTTCGATGAGTCATCTGATTGTGGCAAGTAGGTCGGTCGTTCCTGAGAAATCATAAATGAATCAGAAGACATTTGATTAATTTTTTATTTAACTGCTACTGATTTCGCTGGTCGTGGCTGAAGAGTAAACCTAGCAAATCGTTATCAATTCATTAGATTAGCAAGAATGATTGCGAAATGGTAGGCATAACCGATAAAGCATTAAACAATAGTGACCATATGGACATGAAGTGTGTATAATTCATTTTTTAATGCTACTTGATTTCATTGAGGTCAAGCATTAAACGAATTTTTGATTTATTTCGTCAAGTTTCAAAATAGAATTAATGAGCAGCCAATGGCAAACCATTGAGGGATAGAAATAATAGAGTGTGGGGGAGATGAGGAATTGGTAGCGAGAAAATGAGGGAGATCAAGCGGATGACACCTTTTAAGCCTTCTACGAGCTGCTTAGTCTGATAGCTTCTTGATGAATCCAGGTCACCCCAATTTTTCTTGGAGATAATTCTGAGAGCCCTTTTTTGAAATTTTTTAATTATAGAACTTAGAATATAGGTTTTTATACTGAGAATATAGGTTTTATACTTTTTATACTGAGAGGTGACCTTCGACCGATGCTTATTCATCCTTCCATTGAGTTTCTCCTTGGGTGAGCAGATTAGGACGCCGTGTTTTATCTAGCACCATTCCCATTATTTGGCTGTAGCTCTGCTTGGAAAGGCTGTTCCGTCGAAAAAAATTTGGGGACAGTCTTCTCAGACTTCTCGGGGTTGACTACAATCCTCCACCTTTTAAGCCAAGTATTTGTGGTATCAAGCTGTAAGGAGACGTCAAATGCCAGGAAAGCCATGTCGTTCGCATATGCAATGAACAGCAGCTGTATAGAGCGTATAAAGGTCGGATCCTTGTGGAACTCCAGCTTCGACTTCATTTATTTCAGAACTTTCTTCCCCACATCTCACAAAGAAGTTCCTGCACTCAATATAGGACCTAATGAAGTGGTAGTACGTAGCTGGCAGAGTTGTCTTTAGCTTGTGGAGCAGACTGGCATGCCACACCCTGTCGAGGGATTGCTCTACTTCCAGCAAGACGGCTGAACAACACTTTTTCTACTCAAATACATCCAGTTTCTCTCGACTAGTCTACGGCATTGTTCAGGCATACCATGGCATTTTGTGTAGCCAAACGTATGATCAGGGATCAAACCAGCATTTTCCAAAATTGGTCCGACTTTATTCAGGTGAAGCTGTTCGACAACTTTGAAGAGCACAATCAATTAACTCAACGCTATGAGGCGAGTTTCGCTGTAGGCTTCTTAGATTTACGAATGAGTATTATTTCAGCACATTTATGCTGGGTGGGAAAAAGGTACAGAAGTAAGGTTAAGGAAAAAGTGAAACATAATTTGAGTGCGAAACAAATTTATTCAAATACTTTTCAAAATACTTTTCAATTTGAAATATATAAGTTGTATCTTCAGCATACCAATGAGTTTTATTTATTTTGACTCTGTTTCCAATATTTACTCAAGTTCAATTATAGACAAACCACTTTAATATTTGTTTATTTTAGACGGCATTCTAAAGTTTAAACAGCTGTTTGACAGATACTATGTTGAAGGTTTGGTTTTTTTTTTTTTTTTTTTCTATTATAATCTTTTTTTCTTGTTTGTAAGCATGGAAAATTTTGCTGAATTCCTATTGAAAATCAATTTGTAATACGCAAAAAAAAAAGATACATTGTACCAGACATGCTGAACTTTGTTGTTATCTTTTAAAGAGCAAACATGCAATAAATCAAATTGGATATCGTAGACATTTGTTGTTTATAGAGCATTTGAATAAAAATAATACAATACAATAATTTGTTTATGAGCAAATCAAATCTTGAACGCAAAGAACAAAGACCTCTCTCATGTTGCTGATTATTATGATGATGATGGCAGCTGGCAAAAGTTGCAAAAACGTGTCTGACATGAAAGATATGAGAACGGCGACGTAGCCATTTGTAGATATAAGTACATAGATACAAAACTTCAATTACACATACTATTACTTTATATCTTTTTCGAGTTTTTAAAAGCATTTCGATTGTTGGTGGAAAAAAAAAACCACCGAAAACTTTTCGATAAAATGAAACAAATGGAAGCAAAGCCGATAGACATTTATCGCACTGTGATCAGCTTTTATTTTATTTTATTTTTTTTTTTGGTGGCGTGCCGCAAGCCGTAAAAAAAATGTCGTTGACTGAGGCATGCCTAAATGCAATAATGGCTAAGAAGAAAAAAAATCACATAAGCGCTACTAGAAATAAATTTAAAGAAAAAAGCGTAACCACCGACAAAGAAAGACAATTTAGGCTGGGTATATATGGCGCAAAAAATAAAAACAAAAAAATTTGTATATAAAAGTAAAATTGTTTTCCAATTTATATTTCTTCACGACAATTTTCAAGTATGGACATCCGTTTGCTCAAATAATAAATAACCTTCTTTCAATCTATTTTGACGTCGTTGAATGACTGACTGAATTGCGACGTGTCTGATAAGTTCACGTAAGCTCTAAGCACTATATATAAACTACACGACTACACCCACATTAAAAGAGAGAGAGTGAGACAAAAAAAGGGAAAAGAAAAAACACCCAACTTGTCAAGCAATTAGTGAATGGCAAAAAAAAAAAAACTTAAGCCAGTCATTTGTGTATAATTTCCAACAAATTGTTTAAATGTTGTAAACTTTTAACTTCTTAATTGATTTCGGGAATTGTTTTGCCCATATTTTGGTTTTTTCTTATCTTTGCCGAAGTTTTGCTAAATATATGTTTATTTAGCACGCACTGAGCAGTGCCAGCTCAACATAATGTCGTAGCAACCATAAAAAAAATAAAGATAAACAATAATAAATATTATTTGACATTTAGACAAAATGTCGTAAATGACGGGCGAGCCCATTGAACCCATTAAATGTAGATAAAAAATACGAAATTGTTAATGAAAAGTGCTTGAAAATACAATGAACTAATAATTTTTTATTATTATTAGTGTTTGGATGGGCACGTGCTAAAATTCAAATTGAAAAGCTGTATACCGCTGAAATACCCAATAAACATCATTAGAACACCATTCAAATAGTGGAAACTACCTTTATTGTCTTTTTAAAATAAAATTTATGAGTCTTTGATATACTACCGTTAGAACAGTAGCACTCTCATTTGTTTCCACGTTCAGAAAGTAAGAGTACTGTATGCCTATCATGGTGTAAGAAATTTTTGTTGCTAAGCTTGTCAAAATGCAGAAGAACCACTCAAAATAATGAGCAACATGGGCCTTACGGTTTATGTAAAATATGTCTATAAAAAAAATAACCCGTCAAATGGTTGGGTTTCTTCACGCTGTTGATTTTTTGAACGTTGAATTCAGCTCTAACCATAAGGAAGCTTAGGAAAACCTTACCTACTGACTCGCCAATCATCGAGGAAGATAAGCTGCTGGCCGCTGCGATGCCTCCCCACAAGTCGCTTCAACCATGCTTCAAAAGCAGCTCGATACCACCAATACTTGGCTTAAGAGGTGGAACATTAAAGTTAACCCCGAGAAATTCAGCTGAGAAGAGAAGGCAGTCCCCAAGTTTATCTTGACGGAAATGCTATTTTAAACAGCGTTTAGAAGGGGAACATGGCGTCCTCATCTGCTCAAAAAAAAAGGACTCGACTCAATGAAAGGCTAAAAAGCATTTATGGCTGATCGGTCGAAGGTCAACTGTCAGGCTAAGTATACAAAGCGATAATAAAACCTATATGGACCTACCGAATCCCGATCTGGGACATTGCCTGCAGGAAAAAATGCTCTTTTATTAAAATTTTTCAAAACTCGGAAGAACTCGAAATACCCTGGTGACAGTTATCAGACTAAGCAATTACTACCTAAATCAACTGAACAGGCACACCAACTCCCTTGCCATCAATCTAATATATATTTTTTTGTCTATATGGGGGTGTGGCCACGTTCATATACGTCCGTCTGTTTATTTGGTATTTTTTGCTTTGATTTTTTATAGACATCCAGCTGGAACACGCTAGACTTTTGATACATATTTTCCACAGAAGAAGAGATTGGTGTAGACATTTTAAAAAGTTTAGCTAAAAAGTTTAAGCACTATAAAATTCCGCTCTCAAGGATTCAAGTTTATTCCTAAAAAAACATCTCCAAGAATATCACATAAATCTAACTTCAATTAATAATAATTGCGACACAAAGAGTCACATAGAAGATCATAAAAAGTGGTTTGCCCCCAAAGAAGTTATTGCATGAAGAACCTACTTCTTTTTTATAAATAGCCATGTAATATGTAGAAATTTATGAACGTATATATAAACCTTATGTCTGCACGTTTGTACGCAAAATGTTGTGTTGTTTAAATCTTTGTTTTAATAAAAGTTTAATCAAGTTAATATTCAAATTACGTCAAATCATGGAATATACCCTTGAATTTATCAAAGACACACACCACCGATTTATCGATTATAAAGCCGATACTAACGCAGTTTTTGGACGCCCTGCCTGCACTAGGTATCCCGGCAAAGATCGTTCGTGTTCGCATGATGAAGTTATCACACACACAAAGCTATGTAAACGTAGAAAAGCACCTCTACGAACTCTTTGATACCAAAAGAGGTGTCAGGCAGAATGATGCCTTGTCGTGCGATTTTTTCAAACACGTGGATGATCTGTCTATCAGCATAAACAATATGAATGGGAGCCCAAAAAATACATATTATTTTGTCAGCTGCTTGTGGTTTCATAAATCCTGTAATATTTCCATGCCATACCGGGTATTTTTTTTTTATTTTTTTCTGTGATTTGCTGATAATGCATAAGAAGACAAACTTGTGCCAACTAAGCGTGGAACAAGGCGTCTCATAAACGTTTCCGCTTTGCCATTTGACAAGTAGCAGCAACATAGAATCAAGTCATTGGACAGCTAACGGTATTGCAACGAGTTGCCAACTTGCAACTAAATACATATATACAATATACATATGTACTCACATATGTAGACAAACAAATCTACGGACGGACGTACAAGACAAGAGGCAGACAGTAGCACAAACAAACAGATAGATTGTCTGTATGTCTATGTGCGATAGTAGTTGAAGAGCTACAATGATTTACGTGAAAAACCAACAGCGGAAAATGTTTTAACAGTATTCCAATTAGCAGTAGATGCGAAGAAGAAGAAGAATCAGTGAGTGGTGACAAGAGATGACGAGTTGAGAAGCTGTGATGGAACGAGAGCAGCGAAGAGTAAGAAGCGCAAGCTATGTATTGAATTAGAGAAGAAGAAAAAAATAAAGCCAAAAACAAATAAAAAGATGATGTGATGAATAAAGAAACGAAACTATTGTACAAAGCACAAACCACAAAGTGGTAAGAAGTAATAAAAAAGAAGTTAGGAGAGCGAAAGACAGAGAGTGCTGCTTTAGTAAAAGAGTATAGAGCTGAGGAAGCGCACTAACAACCAACTGCAACTGTATGCTGTATATGTGCAATGGTGAATGGTTTGCCACTGTGACTTGTATTTGTTGCTGTTGATTTTTGCCAAGAACAACAACACCGCGAAATCCGGCCAAAAGCAACTGAACGACATGTATGTAGTTATGTGTGTTTATTTGGAGTAAGTATGTGTTTGTGACAAAGGGAAGGGAGAATGCTAAATGTTAGCGGTAGCAGCAGCAGCAGTTAAGCGGCTAAGACAGCATAGCAACAATACAAGCGCAAACAAACACACACACGCAAGTAAACCTATATAAAGAGCGGCAGCAACTGGTTCTTGACTTGAATACAGGGTGATACGCAGTTATGCTACTTGAAGATTAGCAATTATATTTGCTAGGGCTGGTTTAAACATTTAGGGGTTGATATAAATAAAAATAAATTGGAAAATTGGAAAACTTTAAAATATTAAAAAAGGGACTGTTCTAAAATCTAAAAACACAATTAAACATAATTAAAAAAAATGAACAAAATAAATATTTTAACGAAATTAATATTTGGTAGGGTGACCTTTATTAGCAAGAACAGCTGATCACCGTCTTGGCATAGAATTGACTAAGTCTTGGCACCTTTTCACATTAATACTGGTCCAAACTACCTTAACATAGCCCAAATTTGTTCGTTGTTGGTTGGTTTTGCTACTGAAACACTTTTTCGATTGGATTGAAATCCAGTGACTGTGCATGACAGACCATTACATTAACTTTGTCGCTTTTTTACTCGTATGTTTTCTGTCATTATTCTGTTGGAAGACCCAAATTAACGACATGCCTTCTTCAACATAAATATGCTGCTATCTTTTACTGTTTATTATCATCTAATTCCATTCGATATCCAATTCATTTAAACTCAAGACACCCTGTACATTTGACAACATTCACACACACACATACAAACATTTCTTTTTTGTTTTACAAAATT
This sequence comes from Leucophenga maculata, assembly GCA_035044805.1. Classification (NCBI taxonomy): domain Eukaryota; kingdom Metazoa; phylum Arthropoda; class Insecta; order Diptera; family Drosophilidae; genus Leucophenga; species Leucophenga maculata. The sequence continues at coordinate 1,076,892 of JAWNNP010002447.1, read as the reverse complement.
CGTCTGCACAAGAAAAAAACACAAAAATAAATTTAGTTTAAAACTCACCAACAACAATACAAAATTTTGATGCTGAGACAGCAAAATTATTTCAATGCACTAAAAATATTTTTAACGCTCTATAATCGATTTGGCGCTATACGATTATGAACAAATATATATAATAAATTGTGTATGAATGCACAAAAATAGCAGCAGCAGCCAGCAGCGACGACGATTTTTCTTTTTCTGCAGCATCCGCGGCATGCACTGAGGTCAGTTTTTGTTGTTGTTGCTGCGCCAAACTCTTTGCCTAATAAACTGCACACAACACTTTGTTATAACAACAAATAATAACAAAACTATTTTGATTTAATTATTTCTTTTATTTTCTTTGATTTCTACTTGTAAACACACAAACACATAACAGCCAGCAGAGAAAAGCATGGAAAAAAATAAAAAACTTTCGTGGTTTCTTTTATGCTGCGCTCTTTGCTTTTATGATGTTTTTGTTGTTGTTGTTGTTACTATTGCTTAGAATTTCACACTTTTACTTCTTTGATTTCATTGCTTTCTGCTTTTAAATTTAATGAAATTAATAACGCTTAATTTGTTATACACTTTGAACTTTATGCTTAAGCACTGCATTGCAACGTGTTTAATTTGCTTTGATTTTCTTTTATATATTTTGGTTTTTCTTCTTTTCTTTATGGTTCTATTGCAGGAAACACGCGCGCATACAACGCAACGAATCAAATATCTGGCAACAACTAAACAAAACAAGCCAAACACATAGTGCTGCGAAACTAACGATAGTCTTATATCGATATTTCGTTTATGTGACTGCTATCGAATTTAACACTTAAACAAGCGGTAGTTTATTTTGTAATTTGTTTTTATGAAGGTTGCGTGTAAATTGAATGAACACTTAGGGAAAACTATATGCAGTTCGATATGGGAAACAGTTACGTTTATATTATTATTATTAGATTAGTTTATTTAGGCAATCGCAAGTCGCACATATCTATATAAAGCAGTCGATATGAAAACAGCTGACAAAATAACCGGTAAAATGAAACAAGCAAAAGGTAAATTGTTATTGTATTAATTTTAAGTTAATTTTATTTGGTTTACAATAAACTATGCAGTACAAAAACACTATTTGAAAGTCTATATTAAACGTTAGTAACAACAAACACGAAACACTTCGTAAACATAACGGATTTCATAGCTATTTATGGTAATAGTTCGGCGATAGATATATTTTATTTGCAATTTGCTTGTACACCGTTTGCTATAAGTATTTAACATAAAATAATCCAAAAAACAAGATAAACGCAAACATAAATAGAAAAAAGTTCGAAACTAGCGAGAAAAAATCGGAAACGGTAACACTTGACATACCAAACGAATATCGAAACGGTTTCTCTCTGGACCGATTAATGCGCAATGATGGAGAAATCGATATTTAAAAGTTTAAAATAAAAAGCGCTTAATTCAATTGAATATTTAAACACGTTTCTCGCTAACTTTTTGATTAGAAACATTTTTTAAACAGTAAACACAGTAAGACAAGCAATACTAATTTAAAACTAACAATTTGATTTTACATTTCATACAACTCACACATCGATTAGATTTTAAGCTCCATTTTCTGCAGAAAATTCAATTAATAACTTTTGAGCCTAACATGGCGTTCATGGTGCCGTTAAAAATTACAAAATGTATGCACACTGTGGAGAAAACTATCGAACTGCATTATTGTATAGTATATTTTGTATTTTAATAGTTCAAATCAATATGTAAATATAAAATGGATTTAAAATGTTGATATTCAAATAACTTTAATAGGCCTACTAATTTGATGTATTTGATGGTTGTTTTAATTAACTTAATATTCTTTTTTCAAAAAAGCAGTTAAACGACACCAGATGTATGTGCACCCTTTGCAGTAGCTTTCAATACATTCAAATCATACCTGTTTTCCAACCGCTAATCACACCGGAAATACATTGAAAAAACAGCAGCAATTTTTACGACGGAAATTGAATCATACATTTAAACTTTGTAAACTAAATCAAATTAATTATAGAAAATCAATAGAAATTTAAATTAGTAACGTACGACTCTAGTAACAGACAGAGAGCGAGCGAGACCAAGTCCGATTTACGGACCGACTAACGATTAACGGACAGCAGTGGGAAGCGGACGAGTCGTTAAAACGAAGTTGCGCAAAGCGGACGAGTAGTTCGCACAAAGCAACGTCGCTGTTTCAACGGCGTTGACAATTCACATAAAGTACGGCTTCGTACTACACTTTACCGCTGTTCCACCGCACCCGCTGTTGAACAATCTAAATGCTCCAACACACCAGGAGTGAGTAGAAAAAATTTTATTGAACGAACGTCGTCGGTCGGAGTGAGTGGTTAAAATATTACGAGCCGAGCAAAGCCGAAAAAGTGCAAATTCATTTGGTTTATTTGTAAAAGACACACTGAAAAGACAATTAATTACAAATTAAACTAATAAATAATATATAGTACATAATTAATTAATTGAACGTACGCCAGAAAAGCCAACAGCTGTGAAAAAATGAATGAGGAATACGACGCAATTGTCCTGGGCACCGGCCTCAAGGAGTGCATTCTGAGCGGTATGCTTTCGGTGTCCGGCAAGAAAGTGCTGCATATTGATCGCAATAAATACTACGGCGGCGAATCGGCATCCATAACACCGCTCGATGAGCTCTTCCAGCGTTATAACATCGAATCGCCGGGCGAGAAGTACGGGCGTGGTCGCGATTGGAACGTCGATTTAATACCGAAATTCCTGATGGCCAACGGACAGCTGGTAAAGCTGCTCATACACACGGGCGTTACTCGCTATCTTGAATTTAAGTCTATTGAAGGCAGCTACGTCTACAAGGGTGGAAAAATTGCCAAAGTGCCGGTGGACCAGAAGGAGGCGCTGGCATCTGATCTCATGGGTAAGTAGCAACAGCAAGCTGGGTCTATAAATTCCAATTGGACAGTAGAAGTCAGGTTTTCAATTTTTTTTTCGTCCCTCATTCTACGTAGTATATATAATATATATGTTCGTACGTATATATATTATATTTTGCTGTTCTTTTCCATTTTTTTCTTTGTGCACTTCACCACTCTTTGTGCGACTATCTTTATCGCACTTGTACCTTTTTGCCTATTAGCCATACATTTTCACCACTGCTGTACAGCATTTGTGTTTGTTGTTGTTGTTGCTTAATGACACGTATTTTGTGTTGCTAAAGCGGCTCAATTAATTGTAAAAAATATTGAAATATGCATGCATGAAAATTTATTGTATATTAAATTATTTATAGTATTATTATTATGCATCATGTTTTCCATTATCTTTTTGCATTTATGGTTTCTTTGCAAAAGAAAGTTTGCAGAAATATGTCACCACAGCATTGCCAGATCGAATATTTTTTGTAAAGGGTGCTGTAAAGAGTGGTTGTGCATTATTTTAATGAAGCTATTTAAAATAAAGCAAAAAGCGATTATGCTAACAGACGTTCATATTTGAGACGTGATTCGGAATTGTACAATTCCAATCCAAATTGTCCATAAGATAAAATTATTGCTTAACAATAATTAACTATAATTTTGGTTTGCTTTTCTTTAGAAATTAGAAAATTAGAAATAGGGGGTGGTAACAATTTATTTATTTTATTTACAACAATACTAGAACTAAGTAAACTTAGATCTAATGGGGAAAGAAAACACTGGCTGCAAGTGCCTTTGGCTATAGGGGTGCTTACATGAAACACTTTGAAGTTATAGTTGCAAGTTATAGTATGATTTGCTGTGTTATTCTATAAAGTATAAAACATATGCGTAAAGGTTTAACCATTATCGCATATAAATTAAAGAATAAACATTTTTGTAATATTTTATTCTGTATATAACGCAAATTAAACTAATTTTATTTCTTTTCTTTCTTTGTTTAATCCTAATTATGCAGTTATACAGAACAAATTATAGTTATAATTAGCTTCATGTAGAAAGCCAAAAATAATAATAACAAAGAAGAAACAAAAAATTAAAATATTTTGTTTTTTTTTTTTGAATATTGCACATTGTAAATATTTTCATTAATGAACATATTTCCTTTTTTATTTAATTGTAAATTCCATTAATACAAAAATTAATACCTATAATATTCTAACATATTATTAAAACACCTTGTATTGCTTCTAGTCTAGTTCTCTTCTTTTATCTGCTTTCAACTTCCTCTATCTCTTTTCACCTGTGTTGAGTATAATTCCTATTGGAAGCACGACGTTGGCAACACTTTTTGGCCAACTGCGGCTTTAAATGCAATAATTAACTTACGACAATTACTAAATGATTCATATTTTGTTAGACAGATTTTTGTTGTATTTTAGCAAATATACAAAGAAACAAAGAAAAATGGCTAGCTAAAAATGATTGTAACAAAGAATTGCAAAATTGTTTTATCGCTACACAAACAAATACCAATACTTCGTTTTGCCATTATTAACACGAGCCAGGTTTCTGGCTATTAAATTTTTTTATATTGTTTTTTGTTTGCACGAAATAATTTTTTGCTTTTTAACATTTTATCGAAGTTGCCGTTAGTTTTTTATATTACACAAATTAGTATTAGCCAATTTAAACTTTTATGGCCTTGTATGCTTATGTTGGTTGCCCTAAGTGTAACGATTCCTTCACCAAACCCAGCAGCTGCTCTTTCATGCATAACCTTCCTCGTTGTACGGACGGCACGGCACAATGAACCCTTTCACTTGTAGCGTGTGTGCCATATTAAAATGATATGCAAAATGACGTCATTGTGGGTAAGGGAAAGGGCGCCGAAGTTGGTGGTTGCATGATTTCGCTTTCGGTTTATTTTTAAAGCAAGGGTGACAATGGCTTTTTTTATTATATGTCTATTAAAAAATGTTTATTTTAATTTTGGTTTCTATTTTTTTATAGGTATGTTCGAGAAGCGTCGCTTCCGCAATTTCCTCATCTATGTGCAGGACTTTAAGGAAGATGATCCAAAGACCTGGAAGGATTTCGATCCAAGCAAGGCTAATATGACTGCATTATACGAAAAGTTCGGCTTGGATAAGAACACGCAAGACTTTACCGGTCACGCACTGGCGCTCTTCCGTGACGATGAGTATTTAAATGAGCCGGCTGTGAATACTATACGCCGTATTAAGCTCTACTCTGATTCGTTGGCGAGATATGGCAAATCGCCGTATTTGTATCCCATGTATGGTTTAGGTGAATTGCCGCAAGGTTTTGCACGCCTGTCAGCCATTTATGGTGGCACCTATATGCTGGACAAGCCAATTGATGAAATTGTTTTGGGCGAGGGTGGCAAAGTGGTTGGTGTACGTTCTGGTGAGGAGATTGCCAAGTGCAAGCAGGTGTACTGCGATCCTAGCTATGTGCCAGAGAAGGTTAGTTAGAAAATTAAGAAATTTAATAAAACTTTTTAATGCATTAAATTTTTCTTGCAGGTACACAAGAAGGGCAAAGTTATACGCTGCATTTGTATACTAGATCATCCGGTTTCCAATACCAAGGATGCATTATCCACTCAAATTATCATTCCACAAAAGCAAGTCGGTCGCAAATCGGACATTTATGTCTCACTGGTCAGCTCCACTCATCAAGTGGCCGCTAAGGGCTGGTTTGTTGGCATGGTTTCGACTACGGTGGAAACTGAACAGCCGGAAATTGAAATTAAACCCGGTTTGGATCTACTCGAACCAATTGCACAAAAATTCATAACCATTTCGGATTATTTGGAACCATCGGATAATGGTTTGGACTCGCAAATTTTCATATCGGAATCGTATGATGCAACTACGCATTTCGAGACCACTTGCCTGGATGTATTGAACATCTTTAAACGCGGCACTGGCGAAGAATTTGATTTTTCAAAGATTAAGCATGAGCTTGGTGATGAGGATCAGTAAGAGAAGCGAGTTAGCGCGATGCTTTGTTCGGCGTATGTAGTGGAGCAAGCAAGCAGTAAAGCAAAATTATTTGGCGGAAAAGCGTAGTAAGCTGAAAGAGCGTACTGCAACTGCTCGGATTTTCGGCAATTTTAATTTTTTCTACCAAAAATAAAAATAAATATTTTCTTCTGTTAAAAAAGTAGTCAAATCAAAAGCCACTACCAGTATGAAGCTAAATTTGTTAAAATGACGATTTTATGATGAAAAAGAAAACAAACAACTATCGCTAAAAATTAAAATATATATCTACGAAATTCAAACTGCTTAATTAAATGAAAATCCATAAGGTTTACTAATAAAAGAAATGTGCGCGCCCATAAAAAATAATAGTATGAAAAGAATAAAATAAAAATATATATAAATATAGAAATCAATTGTAACCCGTAATGATGTTAAAAAACAAAAAAAAAGAAAAGTTCATGTAACATAATTTGCTGCGCATAAATTTAAAATGGTTTAAAAAAGGAAAAAAGAAATATTTCAAATAAACAAGTATACTGCTTGTAAATGGAATAAAAAATATTAAAAACAATTTAGTGTACATTCCCCAAATAAAAAAAAAAACAAAAAACCAGCATATTATTAAAGCGCCTACTCCAAATGCTGTTGTCACTGCATTACTTGTCGTCTGTCTAGCGCAACGCCCTACCTAAACTACTTTATTGTCTATGTTTCCCGTCGCATAATACTTTCTTTCAATGCTCTCCTACAAACCAACAATAAACATAAATACAATATATATATAGTTGCTTGTATGCGTTTGTGTTGAATATATTTCATGCATTATTTATAGTTTACGAGCAAAAACTATAAAAAATTATATAATAAAGAAAAAGTATATAAAATATAATACATAATTCATACAAAATAAAAAGAATATACTTATAAAGCATATTTGTAATCCGAAATAAAAAGCGTGAAAAACAAAACAAAAAAATCTATCGTAAAATCGCATACATTGAAATGTAAACCCGAAATGTAATTTATTTTGCCTGCATCTGCATCCATTTAAATGTGGTCAATGGTATAGAAATTATGGTATTCCGCATTTTCAGATATACATTTTTAATAAAAATTTAAAAAACTAAAAAGTAAATGAAATAAAAATGTGAAAATAAATGTGCAGATGTTAATTTTTTATGTAATTTACAGAAAGAATTTAAAATGGTAGAATAGCACTACACGCGTGGAAGAAAGCAATCTGTAGAATCTACTGGTTATACTTCCAGAATCTACTGGTTATACTTCCAGTAGATTCTACCTAGTAAGGTCCATAATATATGAATAATATGCTATATATGTCTACATTTATTACAGAAAGGGAACTGGCTACTGCAGCATATATAAAGGGAAAGTCTTACTGTATTCATATAATCGAAGAGCGCACGCAGAATTAGGCTCTAACTAATTCCAGTCAAAGATCATTACAAAATGCCGCAGACCTCTTAACGAGTTGTTAAAACTATATACACCTTGTAAAACGACCCGGCAAGATAATACGTGGTCAAAACATGACCTTAGAAGGACTCAAGCTGTACTGTGGATGAGTAGAGAAAATATGGCTGTCCTAATTATACTTATCACAGGACTACTGTCTCATAGACGAACTGCCAGATTAGATCCTGTAATAGAATACTCCTGTAGCTGGGGTAACTAAGTACGCATTAAATTTTTTGTTTAGCGTCTCTTCGTGATGCAATAGTTTCAAATGCGCTCAGTTTTCAATATAAGGCTTAACCATATTAAAATGTATATTTAAAGTATTTTATTTATAATTTTTAACAATTATATTAAGCCTATTCTAGCATACGATAACGTTTGCTTACATTTGTATATATATTAAATAGAATTTATAAAAGTGTACCGCGTTGACGTTTAATCGGCGGTGGTGCCTCGTCGTTCTTGCCTTTAGCAGCTGTGGCGCCAAGTTCTGTCAATTTGCCACCCTTGCGATGTAATTGCTTCTCAATAATGCGTGCATTATTTGCATAACTATCCGCAATCTCACGTGCTTCTATTTCATCCTCTTCCTCATCGATTGTTGAAACTGTTACCGAACTAAATTTGCCCATATTCTTTGTGTGACGTGTAACCATGACCTTTTCGCTGCCAGCATTTGCAATTATATCTGCCGCAGCATCATGATCGACAGCCGCGGCAGCAGCAAGTGCAGCCGGACTTGGCATAGTAAACTCTGCGGTATCCACTAAAGGATCAGATTTACTGCGCACAAGTGCCTGACGCATAATAAACGTAATATTCGATTCGGGTTTGTGGCGATAATAAAGTGGCAGATTACAACTTTTGCAATTGTAACGATATTGTTTCTCGATGCCCTTCTCCTTGCGGCGTATGTAAACAGTGGCGCCTGGATTGTAAGTTAGTTTGTGAGCATGTTCTGCACCGTCAACAACGCGTGCACCATCTGCAGGACGCAGTGGTAGTTTATCCAAGCTGCAATCTAAAATGTTTATTAAATTAAACGTTTTTAACATATTTTGTGCAACTTTGCTTACCCAGTATAAGCGACATTTTGCCGCAAACACAATAATATATGTTCAGTGGCTTTTCTTCGCTATATTCCTCTTGATCCTTGGTGTCGGAGCAGACTATGCTGCGCGAAACCACTTTTGGCATGTTTAGTTTTATTTATTAGGCGTGTTTAATTAGTTAAATTGCTTATTATTTGCAATACGTTTCCAAATGTTTTCAGTTCATATACTATTTTTGACATTCACCATGCATCATATGTTTTTGACACTCACCATCTAAATAAACATGTGCTGCGACAAGTGGTCAGCTATGCAGTTTGTTTTTATTTTAAAAACGGAAAATGTGCATTGAATCCTGCAGCTGCAGTGAAGCCCAACCGCCCACAGCGCAACAAATTGCACAACTTTGTTATGATAAATTTAACGCGCTACCTAAAACCGGTAAACCCAATGCTACTGAATGGACAATACTCGCTGGTGTGGTACAACACCATAGCAGTTCAGGCATTTCCAAAGTAGTTGCACTTGGCAGCGGCACAAAGTGTTTAGGACAGAGTAAACTATGTAATAAAGGTTTCATACTTAATGATTCACATGGAGAGGTACTAGCAAGACGCGCTTTCCTGCGTTATTTGCAACATGAACTACACAAGAGTGTAAATACAAAGGTGCAAGAAAATGATGCAGTCTTCCATTGGTCACCGACACAAGCAAAATTAGAATTAAATGCAGCTATCACATTTAATTTTTTTAGTACACAAACGCCTTGTGGTGATGCATGTATTAGTGCGGAAGCCCAACAGGTTATGCCAGAAGATGTAGAAGAGACAACAGCTAAACGCGCACGTTTAGAGTCTACTGAAACGCCCACAAAGGCTGTATATACCGGTGCCAAATTAATTGGTAGCGGCAATGCAGATGCCATGACACAAACACTGGGCGCATTGCGTACAAAACCAGGACGTGGCGAACGTACACTGTCAATGTCCTGTAGCGATAAACTGGCACGTTGGCATATACTAGGTGTACAAGGTGCACTTTTAGATGCATTGCTTGACAAACCAATTTACTTTAAAAGCTATACTTTCTATAATAAGGAATCGACTGCGCATGATAATATAAAACGCGCACTTTATACACGCTGGGGTGGTGAAATCTTTACATCTAAGCGCTATAAACTTATAGCACCAGAAATACACGTCATAAATAGACCACGCTTTGAGTATGATGCAACGGAAACGCAGCGAGAACAACCAACGCCAAATGGCTTAGCATGGAGTTTGCTGCCGGAACATTTAAAGTAAGTTTAGAGCAAGTAAAATTTAAGCTGCATACTTTATGGTTCTAACTTATATTTTTTGCAGAACTTTTGAAACATCGGTTAATGGCAAGCGTCAAGGTGTTACAAAGAAGAAGCTTGGCACAGCACAGGCTGCTTTAAGCATTAGCAAGTATAAAATGTTTGCAGACTTTGTTAAACTACTTCGGATGGAGCCTTTACTACTACAGAACTTTGGTTTAAAGCAGTTGAGTGAGCTGGAAGAGCTAAATTATGGCCAACTTAAAGCGTTATCTGCAGACTATCAAAACGCCTGGCTGCAGCTGAAGAGGGATTACTTTAAACAATGGACACAGAAGCCAGCACAGTTACTAGAATTTTTATTAGACAAGGAATGTGTTTAAATACTTTTACCGAGTAAATTGTTTCACTTGGTCAATGATAAAAAATTGTGTCGAATATTTATCACATTTTCTGGGACTTCAAACCATAAAGAACGAAAAATTGCGAGACAATCCGATTCGAGCAAAACAAGTTTGTGGTATTGAAGCAAGATCCAATCAAGTTTTGCGCCTAAACACTGGGTTTGTATTTGAAACTTTGTTTTCCAACCGATTGGCCGCTGGTCCACGAAAAGCAAATGATCCATCCACTACTGCTTACTAAATAAAGGTAATAAAAGTATTTTTTTAAGTATAGCTTTAATATTTTTGCACATACAGTAAACACACTTTAGAACTTACAAATTGTTTAATGGAAGCATTAAAAGGAAACAAAAGAAATAAAACCAAGGGACACACATAAAATATAATAATAAATCTGAGCAGAGTGTTAAACTAAAAAAAGATTTTTTTTTGGCAAATTCTGTGTGCAACAACATTAATCAAACGTTACGACGCTGCTCTATCTTTTCTCTAGATCTGCAGATTACGTATGCCATTGTTAATGCCATGGTCTACCTCCCAGATAACCAACTGTCCATCTACACCAGAAGTGCTAATTTTGTTGGCCTGCGATTTCTCACCGACATACAGACGTATGGAATGTATAGCATTCTGATGTATAGTCTCGACCATAGTATCCGAATTCTCTGTACGCAAATTACGATCAAGCGATTGGAAAATGCGCATTGCAGAAATGCCACTCGATTCACGCTTTTGCGATTTATCCAGTTTACTGCTCAGTACAAGTTTATTATCAACCAGACTATAGACAAGCGGCACACAGCTGTGTCCGGCCACAACAACTGCATTAGGCGAAATCCATTCGCAAGCAAGGAATGGCAAGTAACCAGTGCGACAACGCACTACAGCATTACCCTGCGTAGCATCAGCAATATTTACGCAACTATCGTGACCAACCCAACAGATCTTATTGCCATCACTCGAAAAGCTAACATTATTAATCCAACCACCACCTGCAGTAGTTGAATTACGAAATTCAGCCATAAGATTAGCCAAGGGCATACGATTACCCCATGGCGTGGGCGTTGGCTGATCCTCAATGTCCTTGATGTAGGCAGAGAAGACACGAACTTTATAGTCCGTGGAGCCGGCTACGAGTAGTACATTGTTTGGATGCCAATCCAGCGATGTAACCGTAGAACGTATGGGCTTCTTAATATGCTTGGAGACCCACCAATCGTTTTCCGATTCAAAATAACAAACCGATATCAAACGTGCACCGGAACCGACAGCAAACTTATTCTCCGCCGGTGACCATTTAACGCAAGTTGCAGCACGATTAATGCGTAATAGTACTAGCGTTGGCTTCCACTTGCCATCATCGGCTTGCGTCCACACGTATGCATTACGGTCCGAGCCACAGCTAACAATGCGATTAGTGTTCTTAGCCCAATCGATATCCATGACGCGTAAATCGTGTTGATTAAGCACATCGGAAAGTTTCCAATCATTGCCGGTTCGTTTGTAAATGTGTATTTCATTATTATTCGGCGATAAGGCAATCTCTGTGTGTAGAAAAATAAAAGTGTATTAGTTGCAAGCGATGAGTAATCGTTGTAGTCAGCTATAAAACTTACGCGTACGGTCCTTATTCCAGGCGTGGCATGTTATAGCCGTTAAGGTACCACCAAAAGTGTACGTCTCCACCATTTTAATGAAAGTTTTTGTGTTTTTTCCTAAAAACAAGAAATACCAAATGAAAAATGCACACACACGTATCCGGCTTGTGTTGTTTCAGTCTTTTGGTTTGACGTAGAACAAAAAAATGCTTTGCTAGGTATAATCGCGGACTCTGGGCCGTCTACACGATTAAGCTAGTAATTAGTTCATGCAGTCCAAACTTTATATGCAGGAAATAACAAAATTATTCCAAAAACTGCCGTAAAACCGCTCCCACACGCAGAACAGAAGTAGATATTACTCACTTTAGATTACTCACTGCACGTTCGAACAAATTGGTAGTCCAAGATTTCGAACAAATGCCAAGCAAGTGTGTCGAACATGTGGTTGTGTAAACGATATTCAAATTTGATAGTCCATTTTACACGAATCGGTGTCAGTGAATGGTTTTTTTTTTGTATATATTTTCATTGAATATCAAATAGAAAGCGCGCGTAAATTTTGTAAGGCTATACAAAAGGTTGCAGTTTAATAACAGCGCTACAACATGGAGTCCGTCTATGCTGCTACAGCGAGTAAATTTCCATGTCGCGAGGACGCCATACGCACACTAAGCGAATTCATTGGCGATTGTGAAGAGGCATATCCGGCAGCAATTTATCTGTATGGACACTCCGGCACTGGCAAAACTGCGCTTAGCAGAGAACTACTGCTACAATGTAGCCAACGCCAGGAGGTACGCATAGTGCATATAAACTGCATTGAATGCTATACAACACGTATACTTTTGGAGTGCATATTGGATGGATTGTCAGTGCCTAGGGAAGAAGATGTGCGCCCAGAAAATCTGCATGAATTTGTGCGACAATTGCAACGTTGGCATGATGAAGAAAAGCCTGCCAAAGGATTTCTTATTGCATTGGATAATGCAGAGCGATTGCGTGACATGGAAGCTAATATTTTACCTGCACTATTGCAACTGCAACGCTTAAGCGGCTTAAATCTTTGTGTATTGCTTATATCGCAGCTACCATTTGAGAAGTACTATTGCAAGACTGGGTTAAGTGAGATTATTACGTTATCCTGTGCACAATATACCAAGGCAGAGACGCTACGAATACTTAGCGCAGACTATGAGTGTATGCAGCGCTTGGTCGCCGCACAGCTGCGGGAACAGTATAAAAAACCCGAGGAAAAGGATGAACTAGCGCGTAGATTGGACATTGTTGCGCAGCACATAACACAGGATTTCTTTAGCAATTATTTAAATGTGTTTCTCAGTGTTTTTTATAAAGCATGTCGTGATGTGCCCGAATTAAAGCGAACAGCACGTAAATGTTTTGTAATTTATATAGAACCGGTTCTTGATAATAGCGTACAGGCTACGGATGTCACGCGTCTATGGAGACATATTGCTGGTCCATTACGTACTGCGCTTTCGCATGTCTATATGCGTATAGATCAGTCGCAGGAGTTGGCGTTGAATGAAGACATAATACAAACTGCTAACTTATTAATGGATCAAAGCGTTAAAAAGCAGGCGCAGTCTCTCGAGCTACCCTATTATGGTAAATATTTACTTATAGCTGCTTTTCTGGCAAGTCATAACTCCGCCAAAGAGGATAAACGTCTATTTGTAAAGCATCATGGTAAACAAAAGAAACGCATGCAAAGCGTTAACGCCAAAGCAAAGGTATGCCTTAAATTATGATTTTATTATGCGTAGCATTATATTACAATTAAATCAATTCTTGCAGGTCTCTGAAAAAATGTCCACTTCATTGGGTCCGAAATCATTCAGCATTGATCGTCTGCTTGCCATTTTTTATGCCATACTCGATGAAAAGGTTGGCTTAACATGTAATTTGCTCTCACAGATATCGACATTGGTGCATTTGAAGCTGCTCAGTTTTGTATCAGGCGAAAATAATATAATGGATGGTTCCTCCCGGCTACAATGCACTGTCGGTCTTGAATTTGTTCTACAAATTGGACGCGTTGTAGGCTTTAATGTACGCCAGTATTTATGCGATTTCATGTAGTAGCAGCTGTTGCGGAATAGCCGGCAGCAAATATATGATTTAAGTAATTTGGTATATCACTGATGTGTATTGTTTCGGCGAGCGTAGTATCACGGTTGCGTAGCTTACAAAGTCCACTTTGTAGGGTAGTTTCATCAATGAGCAATGTGTAGGGTACTCCAAGTTTATCGTTATTTTGTAATTGCGTGCGCAAATCTTGTGAGGTATGCACATAGATTTGGGGCATACTGCGAACTGCAGCATCTTCATCGTACAGACGCAAACCGGCGCGTTGTAGTACATATTTTAAGTGACTATAAAGATCACTAAGCTGCTGTCCAAGCGCCGACTTTGTTGCTGTTTCTAGTAGACATGTTATGCCGCATTGATATGGCGCCAATTTACGATTGAGTAAGAGTGGACTATTTGTGCGTCCATGATCACAGGCATCAAGCAGCAGTGCTAAAGCATTGGAATAAAGCGAAGTTTAACTATAAAGTATAAAATAATAACTCACGCCAAATATACTCACCACACGTTGCCGGTTGTAGTTGTATTACGGAACGTATTACTGTTGGTAGTATTAGTTCTGATGTGAATGCGTCAGTCATTTTATATGTTACCGCATTATCCAAAAACGCCTGCTGCAGTGGCACTAATGTCAACTCTTCCACTGCAGCCACGGTACCATCGGAGAAACGCGATTTTATAGCTATAGACTGAGAGTGTGCCGTGTATGCTGCATTCTCCACTTCTACATCTAGCGGTAGTGGCTCCATGTAATAACGACTCGGATTGGAAGAACACCGCATCCACCAAATTTTACTTTCACGCTGTACACTGAAGTAATGTTCCAAACCACGCTTTGCTGGCACAAAGAAATCGGTAATAAGCCGCGTAATGGGTGAAGCATATCTTAACGCAAATGAATCATTCTGGCTTTGCTCCATGCAGCAAAACAATTCACGATACCGTATAACTGTGGGACAGCGTGCTTGCTGAGGCTGTGCTTGTAAATGCTGCAAATGTTGACGAAACAGTTGTGTATGTATGAAGTTAAGACGACTTCGTTTTACTGATGCAGCATCTACTGTAACGTCAGCCAAACGCAGTGCTTCACGCGCATTTAACCACTGATGTTCCATTTGCTTGCAATAGCGCTGGCCATGCTTTAAAAGTTCAAGTGCTCCCGCTTCATTTACATGCAAATACCCCGCTGCTTTTAGTGTATGTAGTGACGAAGCAATGGATTTCATGTTTTTTATTTTTTTTGTTAATGTATTATTAGTTTATTTTTTCTTTGTTTTCTTCGCTGTATGACTTCTGCTGCTGCTGTTCTAAAGGAATATTTCCAGGTGGTGCAACAAAATAATCCTCGTCTGTTATTTTCGCATTGCGTAGCACCTCAGCGCGGCACTGACCCTCATTAACTTCGTCGTTGCGTAATTGTAACTGTTGCCACTCGAGGACTGTGTAGAGCGGTTGAACACTTTCGGTGTCGATATTTGTTATTTTATTTGCAAACTGTATGCTGCTTTTAAGTGTTTCGAGTGCTTCCTTGCTGTCCAGATCCACCAATGCCAACCGTTCCAGTAGTTGTATGGTTTTTGTATCAATTTCAATGTCCTCACTAGCGCTGTCAGCAAATTGCGGCGTAGTTGGTTGTTGTGGTACTTTAGACGTGTGGCTCAATTTTGTGTAATCAATGCTTTTGCATTGTTTTGTTTTATCCGGCTGCAGTTTATTTACTTGCTTAACTTTTGTGCAATAAAAGCGGCAGGTAGACCGTTGCAGTTGGCGCAACATGTTGTCTACTACTAACGTGAATAGCAAACTGCAAATATTTTGCTGAATGACATTTTGCAAAGAGGAAGCAGCAGCACAGTTGATTTGCGGCGTCTTTAATTTTACATGCGATCGCGGAAAAATAGTTGTACGTGAATTTTTACAATAATAAAAAACTCAAAATGCCGTACGCCAATCAACCTTCAGTGCAGATCACTGAACTCACCGACGACAACGTAAAATTCGTACTCGAAGATACCGAACTAAGTGTTGCGAATAGTTTGCGTCGCGTTTTTATTGCTGAAACGCCGACATTGGCCATTGATTGGGTGCAACTAGAGGCCAATTCCACAGTGTTGTCTGATGAATTTCTGGCACATCGCATTGGTCTAATACCGCTTATTTCGGATGATGTCGTAGAACGTTTGCAATATACGCGTGATTGTGTTTGTCTGGATTTTTGTCCAGAATGCAGTGTTGAATTTACCCTCGACGTCAAATGCCTTGAAGAACAGACGCGTCACGTTACTACCGCTGATCTTAAGTCGAGCAACCCCAAGGTATTACCCGTCACCTCACGCCATCAAAACGATGAGGAGAATGAGTACGGTGAAAGCACTGACGAGATATTAATCATAAAACTGCGCAAGGGTCAAGAGCTTAAGCTACGTGCTTACGCAAAGAAAGGTTTCGGCAAGGAGCATGCTAAGTGGAATCCAACAGCTGGCGTTTGTTTCGAATACGATCCGGATAATGCAATGCGTCATACACTGTACCCCAAGCCGGATGAGTGGCCAAAGAGTGAGCATACTGAACTGGAAGATGATCAATTCGAGGCGCCATACAATTGGGAGGCTAAACCAAACAAATTCTTTTTCAATGTGGAATCGTCCGGCGCACTTAAGCCGGAGAATATTGTCATTATGGGCGTACAGGTGTTGAAGAATAAACTATCGAATCTACAGACGCAGCTTAGTCATGAATCGCAAAATGATGCACTGGCGGTTTAAATGATTCCAATTCCAATTTCTTTTTTTTACAATATTTGTAATTTCATATGTATAACAATTCAAGCATAAATATAAACCTTAATCTTTAAATAAGTTACTAATGTTTATATTGCCACTTGCAGTGGGCGTTTTTGTTTCTTTTGGTTTGGCGCTGCTGTAGCTTGATTTGTTGTTTGTTGTTGCCGTTTCTGTGGCCTCTTTAAAGTCACTCAGCAAGCTGCCACTCGCCGAAATGAATTCTGATTCCGTTGATGAAGTATTATCCTGTGCTTCAGCACGTGCTTGTTGTCGCTGTTCCGCTAAGAGATCTTGTGCAGTCTCAAAGATTTTCATATCATCTAAGGCGCCTTGTGACTTGAGACCGTTGTAGATTTTAATAAACTGCTGCGTTTGTGTTTCACGCTTGGAATCAATTAGATTAATGCTTTCATTTGGTCGGCTGCTTTTGTGATGTTTGCTATTAACAATTTAAAGATTAATATGGTCTAACGACAATATATACACAGAAATTTTACTTACGCACGCACCACATCCTCCTCGTAGAAAATATTACGTATAGGCAATTCCGGCGCTGGACGATCAAAGCGTGGCTCCAGCTTAGGCGGAAAAGCAGCATAGACATCATACCAAATGGGCTTATCCACCGGTTTCATTGCGCCAGAGCGAAGCAGGCCCGTAACGCTATTAAAATGTATATGAGTGAATGTCTATCAATCAAAAGTCAGAAATTATTACCGCGTGAATATGGTGCCAATCTTTTCAAGTCTACTTTGTGCCATGTTTTAAATTGTTTCCTTTTTCTAGTTACAATGTTATGAAATAACCTCTTTATGGCACACAGCAAAAGAACAGCTGTTCGGCATTTATGCATGGTGATTGTCAAAAACATGTAAGAAGCAGCAGTAGAAGATGTAATGAGCGCCAGATTCTATGCAACAAAAGTGACCCAGCTGCGGCGCGAATTCTATCCAAGCAGCAGTCTGCGAGTATATCGCAAGCCAAAGCCTTTCAATGTCATCAAAACGAAAAAGCCTGTAGTTTCGGTTGAGTCCAATACGATGCCGGAACAACACACTAGAAAGACCTCGCCAACAGACGAAGTGGAATACAATGAGAACTTGGTAAAGGTACAAATGCTCTCCAAAAATCTGCACCGGCAGCTTTTTCCACAAGTACAGCGTAGTGCAGCAGCGGGGAATGACTCCGAAGCAGAGCAATATATTGCTGAGTTACGTCGACATGGCATCGATATAGACAGCACGGAGCGCATAAAAGATGTGCTACTACAACTACCTCCGTTGCGTGGTGCCAATATAGAGGAACACTTTCAAGCCATAGCAAAGGAACAAGTAGCACCGTATGAGCAACTATTACTGCCACTTGTTGCATGCAATAAGCTGCCGTCTAAGCCGAAGGAGTGGAGCTATTGCGCGGGCTGGACTGCTTACGATGCTGCGAGTGGCACTGCAGAAGCTGTAGCTCATCCTGTGGAAGCTGGCTTAGTGTTTGATGTGGAAGTTTGCGTTAGTGCAGGTAATGCACCCATTTTGGCTACTGCAGTCAGCACAAAACGTTGGTACAGTTGGGTTAGTCCAAAATTATTTACCAATGAGAGCAACGTGCAGGCACAGCGTCAGCGTTACACAACGGAACAGCTTATACCGCTGGGCGGTACTCAAAGTTGTCCCAAACTTATTATTGGACACAACGTTTGTTATGATCGAGCGCGTCTACGAGAACAATATCTTATTGAGGATACGGGCACGCGTTTTGTAGATACTATGTCATTACATGTTTGTGTTAGTGGTATAACTAGTTATCAACGAGCGCTGTTAAAGTCGAAAAAAGAACCGGAACCCGAAGATTTGGACTGGCAAGCGCAAAGCTCATTGAACAGTTTGGCGGAGGTGCATCGGCTTTATTGCGGCGGTGCAACACTTTCGAAAGAACCACGTAACATCTTCGTAGAAGGTACATTGCAAGATGTGCGTGCAAATTTCCAAGCTCTAACAAATTATTGCTCAGAAGATGTAGCAGCAACGCACCGTATATTACAGGTGTTGTATCCTATGTTTTCGGAACGTTTTCCACATGCAGCAACATTAGCCGGCATGCTGGAAATGGGTTCCGCATATTTGCCAGTGAATACAAATTGGGAGCGTTATATACGCGAGTCGGATTTAACGTATGAAGATCTCAGCATTGAAGCCAAGTATCATCTGGGACGTCGTGCAGATGAAGCGTGTGCTATGCTGAATGAGGAGCAATATCGAAAGCATTTATGGCTGTGGAATGAAGATTGGAGCACACAGCAGCTTAAGTTGAAACAAGCGCCAAAGAAGAAGGTGGCAGAGCTGAAAACAAATGTACCAAACACTCAGCTTAGCATAGAAGAGCTGCGCCTCCAACAGAAATTTCAGCATCTTTATGATATGCGTTCTCTGCTGCCAGCAAGGCGACCATTGCTACCAGGCTATCCGCAGTGGTATCGCAAGCTTTGTCTTAAACCTCCACGTGATGCAGAATACACTGCATGGACACCAGGTGCTACCGAAATAGGCACCGGCATGCAAATTGCGCCAAAATTGTTGTCACTCTGTTGGGAAGGCTATCCGTTGCACTATGATCGACAGCATGGCTGGGGCTTTCTAGTGCCATTTCGTACAACACCAACGGCTGCAATAGAGAGCACACCCATGCGAATACCAATCGAACAGCTAGCAGCGCGCTGTCCCATACCTGATTTTGTACGTGATTGCGCAACGGAGGCGGAGAGTGAAATGGCATTTGCAGAATTGCCAAAGGAGCTTGATGCACGGCTAGGAAAGCGTGAGTTCTATAGTAAGAAGCCTAAGAAAGACCATACAGAAGGCCGTTATAAAGGTATTTGGACTTTGGTTAATTACTAAAGATGGTTTATTACAAACACTTTAATACCATACAGGTTCCGGCGTTTGGTGCAAGCAAATGCTAGATGATTGTTGCTTCTTTCTTAAACTGCCGCACAAGAATGGTGTCTCATTTCGTGTTGGAAATCCACTATCAAAAGATTTTCTTAACAAATTCTCGGAGAATGTGTTAAGCAGCGGCGATGCCGAGTGTGATTCTGCAGCGCGTGTTATTGATATTGCACGTATGATGTCATACTGGCGTAATAATCGAGATCGCATACTCGGGCAAATGGTTGTCTGGTTAGGCAGTCATGAATTACCGCCGGCGCTAGGCAAGGAAAACTACGCTGAATACGGTGCCATTTGTCCACAAGTTGTAGCCTGCGGTACATTGACACGTCGTGCAATGGAACCCACTTGGATGACAGCATCCAATTCACGTGCTGATCGTATTGGCTCCGAATTACGCGCTATGGTACAAGCACCACCGGGCTATAAGATTGTTGGCGCTGATGTTGATTCTCAGGAATTGTGGATTGCTTCAGTACTTGGCGATGCCTATGCGCATCAAGAGCATGGTGCAACACCACTTGGTTGGATGACACTGAGCGGCACCAAGTCGAATGGTACCGATATGCATTCGGTTACGGCCAAAGCAGTGGGCATATCACGTGATCATGCAAAAGTTATCAATTATGCGCGCATATATGGCGCAGGACAGAATTTCGCTGAGGGTCTATTAAAGCAATTCAATCCAACATTTTCCACAACAGAGGCCAAATCGAAGGCAATGAAAATGTTTGCCATAACAAAAGGCAAGCGCGTCTATCGTTTGCGTGAAGAGTTCCTCGATGAGTGTGAGGATCGAAAGTAAGTTTGATGTTGTGTTCTTTGAGTAGTTCTACGATATTAAACAATTTTTTGTTTTTAACACACAGCTACTCCTTATACGAAGCAGTACGCATGGCAGCACAAAGACAACGCCCTATTGGCGAGGTATTTCATCAACCATGTTGGCAGGGTGGCACGGAGAGCGCTATGTTTAATCGCCTAGAGGAGATTGCAACCGGGGCCCAACCTGTAACGCCTTTTCTCAATTGCCGCCTTAGTCGCGCATTGGAATCTAATATCGATGGTAATCGTTTTCTGCCTACACGCGTCAATTGGGTAGTGCAGAGTGGCGCTGTTGATTTTCTGCATCTTATGCTTGTTACAATGCGTTGGCTGATGGGTCCAAATGTGCGTTTTTGTCTAAGTTTTCACGATGAGCTGCGCTATCTAGTGCGTGATGAAATGGCCTACAAGGCAGCACTTGCTATGCATATAACAAATCTTTTGACACGCGCTTTTTGTGCCTCACGCATTGGACTACAGGATCTACCCATGTCGGTAGCATTTTTCTCATCTGTTGAGGTAGATACTGTACTACGCAAAGAGTGCACTATGGACTGTAAGACGCCTTCGAATCCGCACGGCTTACACATTGGCTACGGCATAGGGCCCGGCGAAAGTCTAAGCGTTTATGAGGCTATTGAGAAAGCGAACGGCAGTGATTTAAATAAATGGACTTGGATTAAATAGTAGTGTCAAGTTTTAAATTTAAATAGGGTAAGTTTTAAAGTAAGCAACTGTTATTATGACCAAAGTGCCACGTTAGTATAAGTATTACTCGTAGAAATAAAGCTTAATGCTTTTAAAAATCTTCATTGTATTTATTTGGCGCATATGTATGCCATACACTCTTATATTTCTAAATGTTTTTAACAGCTATGTACAGATTATTGCTACATTCAATATATATATGTTTATATAGGTACGATAGATAGATAGATAGATAGATTGTAGTTTAGTAGATAGAGAGATAGACAATGCGAATGTCTCAGCGTTCACTTACTTTTACAACTTATTGCCCAACATTTCAATTTCGTTGAGGAAATACTGCATATCGGACTCTTCTAAACACGAATTTTGCAATACTAAACGGAAGAAATTTGGCAACTTGCGCAGCGGCTGATACGTAATCATCATGGAACCCTTCTTAATCATGCTTTCCTTTATCTTGGGCGCTACTTTGTGCAATTTGTCATAGAAATCCTGATTACGTGCCAACTGACGCAAACTAGGCGGTATATACCAGAAACTGATATTAGTGCATTCCGGCTGTTCGAGCACTAATTCAAAACCGGGACGTGCTTTCAATTGCGCTGTAAAATACTCTGACATCTTGAAGACCTGTTCGATATGCGCCTCCAGTCCTTTAGTGCCCTTAGCCTTCCACATGAACCAGAATTTAAAGACATCAGCGCGACGACCGCATTGTATATGCTTATCGCCGGTATCATAGCTTGTGTCATAGAATTTATCCTTTTGAAAGAGATATGCAGCATTTGTCGAATGACAATGACTGAGTATGTCCTTGTGTCGCGTTAGGAACGTAGAGCACTGCTGTGAGGCAGCAAGCAATTTATGCGGATTCCAAGTAACCGAATCGGCTCTGTTGGCGTGCAAATGTAGAAAACAATGTTCAAAACTATATTAGCTAGTTGTAGATTCTAACTTACCGCTCTATGCCCTTTAATAAATGACGATATTTACGCGACACCAACGCACCGCCACCCCAAGCAGCATCAACATGCAACCACATCTTATGATGTGCACACAAATCCGCAATGCCCGGCAGCTCATCAAAAGCACCAAGCACTGTAGTGCCTGCGGTAGCAGAGACCATAATCGGTTGACAATTAGCAGCAAGCGATTCTTTAATTTGACGCTCCAAATCTGTTAAATCCATTTTACCAAGTTTATTGGTAGCAATCTTGCGTACATGTTCACTGCCGAAACCCATAAACATGGCCAACTTTTCGACAGAGTAGTGTGCATCTTCTGAGGTAAAAATAATTAGTGGTTTACCGGCGAAGAGTCCTTTTTGCTGTTTGTTGTATGTATGGAGAGAAAGAGAGATAAGAACGAAGAAGTATGTTAAATTTTTGTACACAATATATTTGCCAGCACTGTAAAGCGTTTAACTAAATTAGTGCATTTTTAACAACAACACTGTAATGGCTAGTATGCCCTGTAATCTATAGAGTATATGGAAATATATAGAGTTTCTTCTAATGTATGGGAAAACCAAAAGGAGGCATGACAAATCGCATAAAATGGCTATATTCGCCTTAAAATAATTAAGTCTTTAAAACCGATTTTTGGAGAAAAATCTACCCTAACTAGAACAGAGACTTGAAAAATGGATTTTTTATTATATGGTTAGAACCAACTTTAAAAAACTCACATGGGTAGTCCTTCCACATCGGCTGTATTTAATAGACAGTGCTACTTCCGTTTCCCTAGGATAGCTTGGGACAATAATCTTGAGTATTTAAGCTTTCATAACATTACTTTTCATCAAAGGATGTGTTCCGGCAATATGCACTTTTTGATTTTTAGGCTTTAAAATGTTTATACTTTTGAGATTCTGTATGATGTGTTTTATAGTCTTTGTCCACATTTCTTATTTAGATAATTTTTGAAAAAAATAAACTTCATATAATCAGATACACTATAAATTATATACAATACACAAACATTGTATGATTCAAATAGCGACCGTAAGTCTGTGAGCACCGTATTTCCTACACTCAACTGCAGCAGCATACTTTGTTGCTATATTATTTGAATTTTTTTCTTTTTAATGGCACACCATTATATTATATTATGCTCATACGCCAACCACCACATAATATTAATTTATTTTTATTGCAACATACCTTTGTTTCCGGCGCACACTTGTAACGCGCACAGCTGATTGCATAACCATTGGCAATTGAACCACCAGGACAGAAAATACCATCACCAAAGCCATTATCCGGAAAGCCAACAATACGTCTCATTTCATGCAACACCTCTTCTTCCATTAGTGTAAAGACAGGCGCAACTTCATACGTATACACACTCGGATTTAGTGCATCCGTTAGCCATTGTCCGACTAATGCATATGGATCAACGCCAGAATATAGCTGATTAATAAAATACGGATGTCCAGTCTTTACCGAATAGCGCATAGTCTGCCGTAAAAGCTGTTTTAGCTGCGTATGCGTTTCACCCTCTGCATGTAGTCCGAAATCCATAAGTCGTTTCAATTCGGCGGGTTCGTGCCATTCTACCACTTTACTCGATCGATTTGTACCTTGGAAAATGGCGTTTTTGATAATCTCATCGACGCACTCGCGTATAAATGTTTCAAATTCAATATCCGGATGACTGGCTATAAGCGCTGTCGTAGATTTTACGTCGGCATTAGAGCCGTTGACATTATCGTTATTATTGTTGTTAAACATTTTGCCGCTGAGATCGTTACTTATACTCTGGGTGTTGGTGGTGGCTTTCATCTGTTGAATGATAGAACTGCCAGCATTTGCTTCACTGCTGCCATTGCTGTTGTTGGTATTCGTATTGGTTAGCGATAGTGTTTTGCCTTTCACTGCCAAATCTTTTTTATTCTTTTGCTTAAATATAGATTCCTTGTGTGGATGATGTGTCGGGTAATTTTCACTCGCTAACATGGTGATTTTCTTCTGCTTGTTTTAATTTATTTTCTTATGTATTGTTCCTAGTTTATTTGCTTAAATTAATTCAATTTTAAAAATGGCTGCTTCGTTGCCTTCTTCTGCTACACTTCCGCTTTTGCTTTTTAGTTAACTTGGCTGTTTTGCTTTCGACGTTGTGTCGTGCACTTGACAATGATTCTCGTTCACTGAATGAATTCTCGCTTGCGTCGCTGGTTTTTATAAAAAAAATGGCAACAGTGCAAAGAACCCCCGAGATCGTTGTTCAGATTCTGTGCTCTCGTGTGGTGTGCGGCGGTGCGGGTGTGTAGAGTTCATTGCTGCTTTGGATGTTGCACAGAGCGTGAGATAGCAGCAGCAGCAGCTGAGTATTAATTCGTGTAAATGGTTGTTGCCGTTTATTGGTTAACACCTGCAAAAATAACAATAACTGCTATTACTATTCAGCATCATTCGCATCTCATGCCCCGCTCATTTATTCATTCATATACGAGTACAAACAAATATACTTCGTATTCGTTCGGCACATTACTTAATTCGTCATAATTGCATTACACGACGTCAGCTAATTTGTAGTTAACTATGGTAGCTACCCGGCAAAGTATAGTAACTTTTTTAATTTTAAATGCATTTCTGATAAAAGAGCTGGATTTCAATTTAAGAAAATCAACATTTTGACCAATTTATGGTCGGCATCATTGCCTTAAAGTGTTGTTACCTAAAAAACGTTACACACCAAAGACCACCACTCACAGGTTGCTTTTTTTTTTTTTTTGCTATTCACTTTTGTCAGCTATGTCGAACCAGTCCGGTGCTCTAAAAATAAAAAGAAGAAAAGAAATTGAATTTAGCTTTTGACAACTTTCAAATTTACATTAAAAATTTCGTCCTGAAATTTTTTTACGTTAAAACTAAAATTTTTGATTTTTTGTTGAAAATTGTACATTTTTCAATTGAAACAAAACAAAACAAAAACAGTGAACACTGATATTGCAAAATTAGTCAAAGGCTTAGGAAAGTAAAAACCGTATACATCGTGCGCCGAATCAATTGCATTATCTACAAAAGGGCACATCCTCTCGTGGCAAACGACGAATTAAAGCGTAAGCATTATATTATATTGTATATTTTTCATATATTGAACGATACGGTGTACTATTTACCGTTTCAGACACAGTTTTAACGTATAAGAATTCATGCAAAAATACATCCAGATATATCTTACAACTATGAGCAAAAGAGTCTATCACAAACTGTACATCTAATGGGCTTCTATAGTACCATCAGACGCATACGCCGATTTTTCACAAAAATTTTTAGTTCCAAAAAAGTCCTTTCAGAGGAAGATGTTTATATACCACTTAATGGTACACGCAAGCGTCGTGTCCTTATTGCTGATAATACGCAGCCGCTTCCATGCAAGCTTAAGCGCGTTGAACAGGAATACGGTGATGTTAGGTTTACAGTCGTTGAAAGTGATTTCGGAAATTCGGCTAGTGACAAATTTGGATTTCAAGTATCTAATAAAATGTTGCATCAATTACCAATGCGTCGCAAGAGTGGTTTATGCACAAATGATGTTTCCACAGCATCTAGTGATTCACTAAGGGCGAAAAAACGACGTATTATTGAACAAGAACATAATATAGAGCAGCATTCGCTGTATTTAAAAATGTTACAGCACTTTGTGCCAAGTGTAAATGCTGCCGATAAAGAGGAATCCCAACAGCAGGTGGTCAGCCAAACTACACGTTTACAAATAAATCACAATAGCACTAAGTTGAAGCCAGGATGCGGCAAACAGTATGTTCGATTGTCGGAACAAACACATCAGCCACTTAGTGCCATTATTAAACTCGATGATAAAACTTTTGTGTCAGATGATGACATCGATTTTAGACCGCGTGAACAGTTTGTACGTAAGGAACTTCGAAATAAACACACTGAGACTGATAACAAAGAAGTAACTCAAATGCTTGGCAATGCTAAGCCTGTTGTAGCTGCTTTTCTACCTAAAGTGACACACATAAATTCAATGCAGCAACGCATGCGTTTTTGTGATATAATGAAACCTGATTGGGTTACGAACTTCAATCAAAAATGGAGTCAGGCCAATAGCTTAAATAAAGAAAAGGCTTCATTTCTCGAGCAGCAAGTCAAGGCAATTGCTGCGGAAAGCAAAAAATTAGAATATGCACAATACAATGACCAATTAGCTAGCAAAATCATTAAATGTAAACCTTTAGCCCAGCATAACGAAAACGTGGATGGCATGCGTCCACTGACTGCAGAGCAGCATTACTTATTGCAAAAATATCTGAGTTATATGCCAGAGAAAGTACTAATTACTAAATTTAATTTAAGCATAACACGTGCCGATATCGAAACACTACTCGATGCCGAATGGCTTAATGATCAAATTATAAATTTCTACATGAATTTGCTGACAGAACGCGCTGAGCAGCGTAAAGAACTGCCACGTGTCTATGCTATGAACACATTTTTCATGACGCGCTTGTTGCAACAGGGATATGCTGCAGTTAAAAGATGGACGCGTAATGTGGATCTTTTTGCCAAAGTTATAATAGCCGTACCGGTGCATGTTAACGGCTTGCACTGGTGCATGGCTATCATAAATTTAAAAGAACGTACTATTAAATACTATAACTCCATGGGAATATCAAATTACAGCGTATTGCTTGCGCTTAAGCAATATATAGAAGAAGAATCGCTCGATAAGCGTAAGTTGCCCTACGACACAACTAATTTTCGCTTAGAATCGGTTACTGATTCGCCGCGTCAGTCGAACCTTAGCGATTGTGGCGTCTTCAGTTGCATGATCGCCGAATACCTAACACGCGGCCGTCCAATCACTTTTACGCAAAGCAACATGCAATATTTTCGTAAAAAGTTAATTCTTGAGATTGTAGCTGGCAAGTTGTGGAATTAGGTATTGAATAGCAGCCGACTTAAAGTTCATGATAAAACTAATTTATTATTTTTTTCGTTTAAGTAATTCATAGAGTTTTCATAAAAATTTCAAATGTAAAAGAAATAAAATTTGAATTTAATTAAATGCACAAATTTATACAGTACATATTTGTAACTTTAATTTTTTATTTAAAAAAATTAAGATACATCTAGTTTCAGTTTCTAGCCGGTATATGTCATTCGAGCGCTGCTATTAATTGGAATTTGTCTTGAAATATTCACAATCTTATTACGTACAAACGTACATCATTCATTTTTCCATACATTTTTTCTTGTTGCTTATTGTGGTTTAACTTACGTTCTTCTTGTCTATCTTTCTGTCTGCATTACTATAATTGATTTGCATATGTAATACATGCAATTAAATCACTAATTATGTCGCTTTCGATTTTTTTTGTAGTTGTTTTTGCTTATTATTTTTTCCGCTTTCCCTTCGGTTCTTCTTTTTTCCGACCATAATTACGCGCAATTAGAAAAAATGTTAGCAAAAAAAATTCTTCATAGATTTCCGCGACATTTCGTATGAAATTGTCAATCAAAAAGTCAGTGAGGTCGTCTAGGGACCTGTTCCCGTTAAATCGCTGTAATTAGTAATAAATATTTCTTCTTTTCTTTTCGTTGCGATCACGTTGCAAGATTTTTTTGTTTAGTAAATTACTCAAATTGTATGCTAATTCAAACACTAATTGTATAATTTGACAACGTCAGGCTGTGTCTGTCTGTCTGTCTGTCTGTTCATATGTAAATATGTAGGCGTGTTTATCTTTGTTTTGATTTTTTTTTTGTTTTGTATATTTTCTTCGTTAAGGTGAAATCGAAAACATTTGTGACACATTTTCTTGCTTTTTTCACACCTAACACTATACATAAGTGTGCATGTATGCAAAATATGTTGGCATAGGTCATGTTAAATTGTTTCTCTTTTTGTGGTTTTTTGTTGTTGCTGCTTATTGTATTTGTTGTTGTTGATTATGCATAATTGACAACGTAACAACTTAAGGGCCAAGGTTACGTTGCGTATACGTAATATGCTTATTATTGTATGTAGAGTGCAGATATAGATCACTTACGTATACGTAATTGTGTGACTGACCGTTTTGTTGTTAATATGTGTAAGTAATGGTTCAAGCGAGGGGAACACAAAACGTTTTAATAGGTTAAATGAATAGAAAAAAATAATTGTAGAAAAATAGTTAAAAAACTAATTTTATGCATCATAATTAATCTAAATTGCCAATCTAATTCAAAATGCGATGGATTGAGTCTTTGGACAATCCCAATTCCGATTCAATGAAACGCAATGACGATTTCGGCTCATATTTGATAAATTCATGGTAAATTTTGATGTTTTCTTCGTTCACTGAAGATTTGGGCGGGCCCAAACGTTCGTAGTCATTTAAGTCTTCCCAACATTAGACGCTATAACTCCAATTCCACTTTTCCCAATGTCATGAAATTTTGAAGGGGATGTCAATGAAAGTTGTCCCTTTCCAACCCAAGTTCCTTACCAAGAGGTGGCGCCGGAAATTTTGAGACCAACCTTGTATTTAATCTATTTTATGGTCTTCATGTTAAATATTTAGATATTCATTCTCTCATACATTCCAAAAAATTTCCTGAAAGTTTGCCAATCCAAACCGTTTTCAACGATCAATGTTATTTGTGGTTTTATCAATAAATTATATAATCTGAAATATTTTTAAAGTTACACTCGTGCATACGTAAGTACATATAACCGAGTTCATTAATTTTATGACCAGTTAATTGCGTTATAATTGTTTTGATCTTAATTGATTTGCAATTGCACATACAACACATCTAACTACTAATTTGAGTTATGATTTATGTCTTGTTTTATTTAATTGTGTTGGTTTTTTATGAGTAAATTTTTTTTTATTTAAACAATCCATTCAGTTTTGAATGCTACTGTTGTATATGATTAATTATATGTTAATTATTAGAACGTGTAGAATTTTCTCAAGTTCTTCCGCTGGTTTTATATTTCCGCTTTTTGGTTCTGAATAGTTCTTTTGAGTGTAGTTTTAAATTTTAAGTCGAGTTCATTGCTGTTCAAGATTTTTTGGCTATTACTTGTTTATTTAAAATATAAAGGACTATTTAGCAGAATACACCAATATTTTGAGAGTACTTTAACTTAGTAATAGTCAAATCGTACAAACCTAATAATTTGTGTAAAGAAAATAAACGGAAAATTTAAACATTTTGAATGTTTATTGCACTCAAACTTTTTTTTTTGCCATGTCTTTTGAACAATTCCTGTATAAATAGCATGAAAACTCAGCGGAAATTTCCGAATTTACGAAATACAGTCGGCAGACTACATTCCTATATTATGAATCTTTTTGGCAAATATTAACCCGCCAATTAAATATTCTATGACGTACTACCC
The DNA here is from genome assembly GCA_035044805.1 of Leucophenga maculata. Lineage (NCBI taxonomy): Eukaryota > Metazoa > Arthropoda > Insecta > Diptera > Drosophilidae > Leucophenga > Leucophenga maculata. The sequence continues at coordinate 1,047,351 of JAWNNP010002447.1, read as the reverse complement.
GAAAAGCAAAACGCATAAAACGATTTGTAAACAAAATTCACTGTCAAGAACATGCAGCGAAAGCGTGAACTTGAATAGAAAACATGAATGGAGGCTGTGATGTTGCACTAGTTTGCTCATATAAGCTGGAATACTACGAATTCAGTATCACCCTCGATTATTTTGCTTGTAAAGTACTTGAATATCAAAAATGCTCTCTTATCACCATCATGCAATTAAAGTGAAACTCGTTCTGGAGATTCCCCCACTAAAATGAGATCATTAGTCACTAATTGCTTACGCTGCTGCTGTTGATGATGCTGATGTGCTTTACCAAGCGTATTGCATTACATTTTTCTTTGAAATCGAAGACAATCAAAGCATTTCATTTGACGCGTTTCTGTATGAAATCCCACCCAAAACCAAAGCGATCCAACCGAGCGTACGCAGTTAGCGTAACATGCGGCTAATAAATTATTAAATTAAGATCTGAAAGCTCAAAATAAAATTTGCACAATCATCGAAAGCAGAATAAAACCAGTTATAGCGCCAAATTCAGGAAGTAACCATATCGCACCACCAGCTGTCAACGAAATTGCATGTCGTCAACTCAAGTCAAATCAACTTCCATATTGAAAAGCGAAAGGAAAGTTAAGGCACGGCATGATACGGTATGTTCGCACTAATAGCCGGACAGACGGACATTAATGTAAAAAGTGTGCATGCATAAATTTAATGCTAGCAATTAGAACTTCATTAAAACATAATTATAATTTGTATATGAATTTTTGCAATATGAATATATTAAAACTGTTTGCCTGTCTCTATTTATCGATCTATACACGTTCCCATCTGATCGATCTGCTGCATTTCGCACAGCAATATTTTTTATTGCAATTATAGAAATTTTTTATTTGTCGTAGCTGAACAAAATTATCATTTTATAGCATGCGATATTTTTTTGTACTCTCACGTGTGCCGGGCAAGGCATAGCTACACTGTTTCCTCTCTTTAGGTATTTTCTAGACTTCTTTGAGGGAACGATAAATTCAAGTAGAATATCGATTTATTCGCATCACTATTTACGATTCCTTGATTTGACTCCAATAGAGTCCATGTAATTTAAATACGCTTCTTTTTGACCTTGAATGATCCATTACCTTTGTGGATGTTATACATCGGCTTGCCTAGTATGCTAATGTAGTTACTAATTAGTTGTTTATTCCATTCTCTTCTCGCCTTTCTTGTCCGCTTTTTATCACTTAAGACTGCACATTTTAACAATAGTGTTATACTTTATTGTTACTCTCTACGGTCAAATACATTTCTCAATATTTACAATTATAATTATAATAACATAATTTGTTGATGAGTGAATAATAAAATCTTCTCTGATACTCCTCCAACGACTACATATTTATAGTTCTGCTTTTTCTGCTTCGAATTATGGTTTTTGTTTGTCCTATCACATCGCCAGGCAATAAATATTATTCTTGGTTTGTACTTGGGTAAAGAAACATCGTACCTTTCTCTGCAAATAAATAGCAAAATATGTCAAACAGAATTGCAAACAACAAATCTCCAATTTCGAACTTACCTGGATTGTTGTAGAAGTTTGCGCTTAGACTAGGTTTTGGTGGAAGTTTGGGTGTGCCATCGCTTGTCAGCCCATAGAATTCTTTTGGTGAAGAGCGTATGGGTGGATGTATACTACCACCACCAATACTGCCGGCAGAGGAAGATAACTGCGGCGATTGATGATGTTGTTGTTGTTGCTGCTGATGAGGGTGATGATGATGATGATGAAGTTCTTGTTGGTGCAAGCGTAGTTGATGTTGGTGCAACTGTAGTTGTCGTTGGTTCAACTGTAGTTGTTGACTATAATAGTGTAGCGGTGGAATAGGTGGTGGTGCATGGTGATGATGATGAGGATGTTGTTGTTGCTTAAGACGAGAATGTTGCTGCTGCTGCTGGTGGTGGTGTTGTTGTTGTGCTGTATGATAAATCGTCGTCGTTACATTTTCATTGGATATTTGATATCCAGTCGGAATGTGCGGGGAAATTGGAGTCATAGGTGTCATTGGTGAAGTGGTTGTTGATGAGCTAAGTGCAGGTGATATTGCCTGCGGTGGTTGCATATCCTCTGCTGTGTTTCCAGTTGCTGCTGCTGCAACCGCTGTTGAAACGCTCATAACTGCTGTGGCAACATTGCCGCATGTTGTATTGCACAATTGTGTTGTATTGCTGCTGCTGCAAACATTCGAATTAATAGACGTCGTTGCAGCTGCCTGACGCTTTTCAATGGCCGAATTACGGCGTATCATAATACTGCTGGTATTGGGTAGCTGCAAACTATGCTTGCCGCTGCCCATAAAATCACGCATAGCTGTCTGCTGCTGATAGCTGCGCGATAATGTGCCGGAATGATTGAGTCTTGGCGGAATTGGTGGCGGACTCAATTCGCCGTCGCGTGGTGGTAGCTGTTTAATCGAAATATAGATTCAAACCATTAATTTTACATTAATTTATTAAATATTTAAGACTCACCGTTGGCGCATCTGGTGCCTGTCGTTTTTGTGCGAGATCTGCGCAGCTTTCGGTGCGCTCTTTGCGTCTTGGCGGTAGCGGTGGTGGTGCAGTGCGATACTCCACATTCGGTGCAGTCGGTACATTAACATGCGGTGAAATCGGCACCGGTGCTGCGGCCACCGCGCCTTCTGTACCCGCTGACGTAGAGGTTTGATTATTATAATAACATTCGGTACCTAACTGCGGGCTTATATCACCGCAAATTCCAACTCCGCTGCTGCCCATCTGTGTCGTAGTACTTGCTATACTGTTTGTTGGACTAAAATGTCCCGTAGATGTTTGTGCTGCAGTGCGTTGAAAATTATGAAAACCAGCAGCACTGCTGCTGTGGAATGGTGAATGATTGCCTGTTGGCTCATGACGCGGACTGACAACAACTTTAGGTAATGGCGAAGGTGGCAAAGGTGGCGCATCTAAATCACTTGCTGTAACAAAAGGATTGCCGCTATTTTGCTGTTGCTCATCATGTGCAACGGCGGCGTTGTGTTGCCACGCATTTGAAGTCAGCGGTGGCGGCGGTAGTTGTGGTGGCGTTGCAACAGCATTATGTTCCGGTAGCATAGGACTATCAGCTGTAGTATTATTGGTCCAGACATGTGCGCCCGGTTTCTTTGGCAAATGTGGCACTTCACCATTGCCTTCAGTGACGGCGTTGTCTGTTCCTTGCGATGCAGTTTTTGTTGCTGCTGCTGCGCCACTACCACTTCCTTTGTGTACCGGTGTACCGCCGCTAGCACCGGTAGCAACTGCCATAGCATTGCTAACGCCACTTATCCAAGTGGTGCCATTACGTTCCGGTATATTGACAATGGCAAATACAGAATATGCGTTTGGATTATTATGGGTTGTAGCTGTTGTTGGACTCTGATCACCAGTATGTTCTGCTACTGCTGTGGATGCAGCTACTGCTGCGATCACTGATACTGCTTGGTGTGCATGAGCTGCACTATTCATGCTCAGCTTGCTGTTGCTATTGTTGTTATTGTTTTGACGTCGCGGCTTAATGCCGGGTGATTTCAATGATATCGCGGGCCATTTACGCGGCTGTAATTTGTATGCATTTAGTATTGTAAAATTTAAAAGAATATATAAATTCAGTGCTTACAAATTTCGGTAGTTGCTTGCAGCCACGCGGTTCTATACGCATGCTTTCATGATACAAATGATCTGAAATAACCGTATCCGACATACCCTTAAAAGGATCTAATGTTTCCAGAAAATGCTTTGAAAAAGAAAAGAGAAAATTATTTTTTCGTTTCATAACACATTTAGGAAATCATGCCACTTACCCTTATTTTCGGCTCTTCCTTTAAACAATATGGCTGATTCTGATACTGTTGAATCTCTCCAATAATCTCCGAGACTTTTCGTCGTTTCGAGAAATTTATAAGCTCCGTATTGGGCAAAAAATCCGGATTACCCTCTTCCAAATGCAATATATTAGTTAAATATCTTCCAAAGAAGGGCACACAGGGCGGATTAATAGAGCGCAACCGTTCCTGGTACTTCTTTAAATGTCCATCATTCAACTCTCGGCACTCTTTCAATATGGCATCATAGCGTGCGGGTAAATTTTGAAATGTTAGCTTCAAGCGATAAACCGAAGCGCTGCCCATAGCTGCACTTATAGACAGCACACCATTGAAATTGTTTAACTCCAAGAGTACCATCATAACCTCAATGGCGCGCGAGATCATGGCAACGCGTTCCTCATAGTTTTCTGCTTCAATAATCGACTTTTCAATCCATCGTGTTACATTTGTTGTATGCTTCATGATCTTGAGTAAATTCGGGCTCTTTAGGTCTTTGTCCTTTTTAGTCCACGGTGAACCGACAAGCTCCGAGGGCTTAACATTTTTATATAGCTCAAATTCGAGTAGCGTAAGTTGACGCGCCAGCTCAAGCGGATGCAACGTTAGTAGCGTTATATCTTCATCAGGAACGTTTAAGTGATACTCAGTGGGTGGCGGATCATGTCCGTAAGCGTAGACAATTTTTTTATTGCTTTTTTCCTGTTCGTTCTGTTGAGAAAAAGATATAAGTTTTATTAAAAATTACTACAAAATTATTCATTTCGTCTTGCTCACCTTGCGCTGCACTATCTTCAGCACTGAGTCAACCCACTTGCGCATTGACTTGCCATTTACATTCTCCAAAAAATGCAAAAGTTTCTCTAGCAGCGTGGGATCCTTCTCAAAATCGTAGAAATGATGATCGACCCAATGTCGCAGCACATTCAGCACACGAAACTGCACCGGCTGTACATATTCCTTGCGATAGCGTTTCCAATCCTCGCGCTGCGAGTTCTTATGCATTTTATCCGTATCACAATTAATCGCACTAGCTGTATCTCTATCAACGCCTACAGCACCTAGACCACTGCATCCAGCATGCTGTGCGTCCTGGTACACTAAACTCGGATCAGGTATATTGAATCGTTCGATTAGCAGCGACAGCAATTGTTGCGGCGTACAAAAGTAGCGATATGTGGTGAGAAAGGTACGCACAAACATAGGATCCGCATAGATGTGATAGGTAAGTCGTTCCACCAGCTTACATAGCGTTGCACCTTTTATGAGCGGCACACCAGTGCTCTCGCGTTCTTCCAGCACAATGTTATCATGACTATCGGGCACAGCAAACTTATACAGCTCAGCGCTGGGCATGCGTAAAGGATGTTTCTTTTCAATGTCCAACAGTATGCTATCAAGTATGCGATCCAACATGGATTTGGTATTGACCATTATGAGATCGGCCATCCAATCGTTTTTATGCTGTTGATTCTTAGCGGTCAGTATAATTGCCGGCTGCACGCGCGGTGCAATTTCAAAAGAGTGCTTCAGTTCATCCGTATCGAGACGATCATTAATTTCAACGCGACGCATAAAGAATTTCTCCTTCAAACGATAATCGTATGCAGCCGTACCGGCCGATGGTGTTTGTTTCTTGGTATTTGCTTTGCAAAGCACCATGAGACCATCGAATAGAAATACCTTGCGTTCGGTAATACGTTTTCCAGAGCCTAGTTTGCCAAGTGAATCCTCGCGTATGAATTCATTACAATTCTGTCCGACTTCCTTGTCCCAGTGTTCAATTTTAGCCTGCAATTCACGTGTCTTCTCAATAGCCAACTGACGACGCACACGACAGCTCATGGGCACCATAAGCTCTCTGTTAAAGAATACATAATTATTACAGCTCTAAATCTGTTTCAAACGGGGTACACTTACTTTGGGAGACTTTCCAGCTGACATCGTAGCGGACTCAGCAAGCCCTGCACTTGTTCGAAGCTCTCAATGTCATCCTGTGATTTGCTAAGATCCATTAGCAATTTTATATAATCGAAATAGATAAACGCATGCCAAATTGGCACAAGCAACAATTTCGGCAAATAATACTTGACAGCATCACGAAATCCATGACCAGCGGACATTAGTGATAGTGCCTGAAACGATAAAAATATTAAAAGTTTTAGTACCAAACACAATTCTGTTGCCATCGGCACAGCGTAATACTTACATCAGGCTTTGCCAACAATGTGCTGAGCGCATCTTTCGATGCCTGCGAGGTCACTTCTTGCGCGTATTTTATATATACATTAAATTCTTCCGCCTCGGCGAGCTCTTCAAAACAACTACCAACACATGGTGCGCTCTGTTCCTGTGACATTTCAATAACATCTTCGAGCGAACCGAGCAGCGTTGCAGTCACTTCATAGATATCCATTATATTAGAGAATATGGCATCCAATTCCTTCGGATCGCGTACAATCTTAACAAGCTCTTCGCGAAACACACGTATAATCATATGCAAATCACGTTGATATTGTTTTTCGTCATGTATAAGCTCCTTGACCACTTCCTCATAATTAGTGCTGGCACGCTGCGTTGCAGGTAGTGTGGACAGCGGACTCGGCAGCACACAGGATCTGATGTCACCGCTTTGCTTGAACATATCCATTAGTACCTTTATGGTGTAAAAAATAAATGCATTTTATTAATTTATTCAACTGAAACAACTCAAATACTTACTCTGTCCGCATTCATGACCACCTCAATATCCTCCTTTGTGATTTCGCAATGCTCTATTTCGTTTACATAATTGCCTGCCAGCTTGAGTATATCCGCCGATATATACTCAAGTACTGCAACCAAAAACAGCGACACTGAACTATCGATTTTGTACTGTAACACATCCTTTTGCAGCAATGTATGCACACGATCTGTGGGTAACACTACCGATCTGCGCTTCTTCGAATTGATAATCTCCTTGGCCTCGTTGAGCGCCCACTGATCAATGGGTTTGGGAAATGATTTGTTCACCTTTTCCTCAACATCTTGCACCGAATGGGGCAACGGTTTAGCGCATAGCATAGCCAAGAGACGCAAACAGAGTGTTTCCACATATAGTAATGCATCGTCTTTGGCCGAAAGTTGTGGATGCAGCTGCTCGAGCACTTTTTTCAATGATGGTGTAAATAAACCGCGCCAGCGTGCTGCATTTTCATTCTTGGTAAAGTCATAACCATCGCAATCGCCGCCGCTGCTATTACTACCACTACCGATGCTGCCACCACCACTACCGCTGCCAATCTGATTTAAGCCTCCACCAGTACCACTGCCCCCGCCAACAGCATGTTGCAAGGAGAACATTTCATACGCGCAGCATTTGTTTGCTTAATTTAAATTTTTCGCTTGCTTCTTTTTGCGATTTTCAAATTGGATAAAATTTTTTTTCTTTTTTTTCACTGCAGCCGCAAGTAATTTTTCACGTACTCCGTCGTCTCGTCCTCGCCGTCACTTCTACTGCTGCTGTTACTTTTCACTTGTTCTACTGCTGCTGCTTCTTCTTTTTTTTCTGTGTGTACGTCCTGCGTTGTTCGACTCCGTCTCCACTGTTTATATTTATGCAGTACTATTATATCTTTGCTGCGTCTTCACTTTATAATTAGAAAATACCATTGCACTTGTTGTTGTTTCACTGCAACAATTCTGAATCACTGTATGTGCAATTTAACTATTAGTAATTAATAACAATACACAAGCTTTATTCATTAGCAGCACAGAAAATATGTATTTGTATTCTTCTACAGCGCAGCACCAGACCAATTTAGCGTTGACATCGGTTTCTTATCTATCGGACCGATTGTGCATTTGTGCACAATCGATTTCTTTAACGTTAGTAAGACCAATTTGTGACCAGCGTGACTCACGTAAAAGCAAAACATTCTGTTTCTGATACCGTTAAATTGCACATTTAAAACTTTATGCATATTCTATCTATAATTTGTAATAATAACTCGATATATTATAATATTTTAAAAGTTTATTATAAAATTACAATTAAATGCGTCTTAGGCATGCGAAATGGTTGCATTTTTTTAACAAGCACAATTCGATACTAGATATTCTTTCTTTTCTGTCATGAAAGCGTCTGTTCACAACTGAAAAATCGTCTCTATTTTTCTTGATTCGATTCCTTCGACAATCAATTTCTTTGCTTTTGACTTATGTCTAATACGCTTCTACCCGTAGTTTTAATATTATCTTGCTGGTGGATCCATGTATTGTCATACGATTTGCTAGCAAACGGGACACCCATCTTGAGTATGGCTTGTTCCTGCCAAATGTTCTGTGCAAAAGCTCGAATTTGCGTATAGAGTACTTGAAACGCATCGTCTATAGCAATCAATTTCGACTTTTCACCATGTTTATTCTGTGTTTTGAACCATGGCGTGTATATATAATTAAAAATACCAAATAAATTGAGAGTGTAGATTTTTTAATGACTGTTTTTCATATGTTTTCTTTTCATTTCCACCTATTACAACAATTCTAGTTATAATACAAGTTGAGAAGAGCATTTATTATTATTTTATGAAATGACTGCAATTAAATTGTCTTTTTACTTGTTTTTTTTTTGTTTTAATTTTATTTTTGTACATCTGGTAAGGAGACTTTTGAAAGAATTACTTTTTTTTTGTGGTATGCTCATTTTTCATATTATTTTTTTTTTGTTTTTTTTTTTAATTTGTATTTTTTTTTTTAATTTATAATTACGTCTAGGACTAGAATGATTTATGAATTTCATATAATTTGAATAATGTTAGCTAATTGTTAATTGAATAGGTTTTGTCTTTTGAGTTTTCCTTTTTTTTTTTGTTCTTCAGTAGGGTGGGGCAAGTTCTTTGGTTTTTTTTATACGAGTGACTTTTTTTAATAAATTTGTTTTTTTAGATTAGTGAGTTGAATTTAAATTGATTTGAAATTTAATTATTTAAATTTAGATTAAAAACTTTATGTTGATTATCCTGATTGCCGTACGTATAACAGTCATCATCGTCCGTCAGCGTATCGCCGTAGTTCTTTAACGCCAGCGTGAGAAGCTCCATGCGATTTTCGAGTGCGAGCACAACATAGGCGCCATTTGGCAGAATTTCACAGGTGGATACTTGTGCAGGTGGCTTGAAAACGGCTAAGGATTTGGCTGTTGTTTGATAATGAATAAAAAATAAAAGAAAATAATAAGCAAAGATGTTTTAAAATATAATTTCACAACAACTCCTACCGGTATTAAGTTCCCACAAGCGTATTGCTGAATCGCGTCCTTCTTTATCAAACGAAAGCAAAACTTTGCCAAGTGGATCCAGCTTGAGAAACGTTACCGGTGCATTATGACCCGTTAGCGTGCATTTACAATTGCCAGTCACCAAATCCCAAATGAGTATTTTTGCATCCTCCAGACCAGCAATGACGCATGCATTCACCTGGGAAATGGCCAACGATACCGTATTGCAAGCGGGTTTCCATTTCTTGAAGAGTGTACCACTCTGCAAATCATAGACAACTATGAAATTGGGTGTTGGCTCGTTCAGCTCCTTGGCAACGACGCAGACATAAGAGCCCTCATGTGTTATGGCAGACAGTGAAGTAAGGAAGTCATGATGTGGTATGCGCAGATCGTAGAGCAGCTTACGCTGTGACAGATGCCAGACTAGCAGTGGAAAAGGTTTTTGAGTCTCATCACCGCAGACGAGTATGCTGTAAAGAATTTAATCTTAATTAAGTGAAGTTCCCTCTTAGCGTATGCCACACTTACCGTCCATCACCCGAAACAAGCAGCGAATTAAGAAAACGATCCTCACCCGCCTTAAATGTTGTAACACAGTCTCCAGATTCAAGATTCATAAGATTGACATACATGCGATTGCGTGACAAACAGACCAAATGATTCTGATCATGCTGTCCAAAGTAGGGCATCTTCTGATTCATGACACCCTTAAGCGTTACCTGAAGCAGTAAAATTCGTAACTTAATTTGTCATTGCTCCATATAAAGTTTCAGTTAGCTAACCTTAAATTTACCCTCATCCAAATTGATGACCTTAATCTCACGCCGGCATAGCACTGCTGCCTCATAATTACCAACCGGACACATTGCGGTCGGTTGTGGTATACCCTGTAGTTCACGTATGCGACAACAGTGTTTTACATCCCAGATGCAAATTTCCGCGCGTTCTGTACTCAGTGAAGCAACATAGCAACCGCTTTTCTGTGGCAGATTAACTAGCACATCGTAACCGAGCGTCGTCGCGGGCACTTCCGGTTCAATTGCTGGCGGCTCCAGATCGGCATTGAGTATCTCCAGAAATGGTATTTCAATTTCATTCGTATACTCCCACCATGAGCGTATTTTCTCATCATCCTTCAGCGTAGCATCGATTTTAAAACGCGTCTTCAGATAGTATTTCATAAGCGTGAAGAACTGCTGTCCATCATAGCTCAGCTCGTGCAGATATTTGATTAAGAACTGTTTCAGGAAGCTGATATGAATGTAACGCTGTTCATAGTGCTCGTGCAGTTGATCGCCTGCAGCAGCATTGTCCACCATAGCGGCACCATAGGCCGCCAGCCATTCCGAGTGTAGTATATCATGCATCAGATGCTCCGGTCCGGTAGCGTGCACCTTGTCAGCAATCCATTGTAGATCGGTAAAGTAGAAGCAATTGAAGAGTATGTCAATCTTATTAGGCGCCGGTTTGTCCTCGATGACGGCACAGAAGTGATGATAAGGCAGTTTTAAGAATTTCTGATAATTGTAACTGCGAAAGGAGATACTGCATAAGGACATGACTATTGCCGCAAGAAGCACATCATACTTACGTTTTTGCCGTTCCGCACTTGAACTCGTTCTCCTGCCGATCGTAGTAGTCACGCAGTGCCTCGTGTACCAGCCACTGCTTTTGTGCGTAACGCGCCAACACAGCACTGCCGAAACTACGATCTGCCACACGTATATTCTTCAGACACAACAGCATTGGTCCCATCAGCCAGCAGAACTTGGACCAAATTTTGAAAGCGACCTGCGCTTCAAGTTGTGTCAACTTCTGGAAAACACCAATACAATCGCTCTCGCGTATGCCCCAACGGGACAGTACTACAATCAACAACAATAGCTCAACATGATCCGTCGAGAATTTCGATTCGAGCACTTGCAACATTTTCGAAATTTCCGTAATCTCTGTTATCGGTATGGCAACATGTCCCAGCCAGGCAAGCCACCAGAGCGTCTTCGCATGGAATGGTGTCTTGCCGTGCAGCTGTTTCCAGTCTTCAGGCAATTTCAGAGCACCATTGGCAGCATAGAAATCACCACCACCCGAGCTGAGTATATCGTTCCATTGGCGTTCGGTGAATGGTTTCATGCGTATGAAACAACGTTGCGGTATACCAGTTTCCGCGAGTTGTGCTAGCAATGGATTAGGTGCGCCATCCTCATCGCCGCTGCGACATGTGATTATAATCTTTGTCATTTGACCCAAATTGAGCGGCAGCCAGTCGAGCGTTTCGCCGCATAATACCTCATCCAGTGAGTCAATGATGAGCACAAAGAAGAGCTGATTACGCTCGAGTAATTCACATATGAGCTGAGCATAGGCGGAGAGTTTCTAGAAGTGAATTGGCAGGATAATGATAATGAGGATTAGTTCTCTACTTTAAGAGATGAATCTTGCCGAGCTTCAAAATTGTGCCTTGCAGACAACTCTAAAGTACTCTAAGCACAAAAAACCGCACTTTTTTTTTTTAGCAATTTGATACAAAATCCCTGATCGGGCGCCAAAATGCCAAAAAATATTTACTATTTTACAATTGTATATTAAAGTGACGCCCGAGCAGGGATTTTCTCATGTGAATAATGTAACAAATTGCTCAAAAATGTCTAAAATTTCTTTAAAATTGATTTTAATTTAATGTGAGTGCCTTACATGTTCCGTTTGGCATTGTTTGCCGCTGACCAGCACCGACATTTGATTGGCTATGGAACCCAGCAGTGATATTAGATCGGATGAACGAGCTGTGAGATTAGCATATCTATACAAATAAATATTAATTTTGAATTAAAGTTATAGAAAGATAGATAAACTACACTAACTCACCTTAGCACTAAATTTGTTTCCGGTTTCCAGCGATGCACATTCTCCATAATCTTCGAGACGAGTACACTCTTACCGCAACCATTAGAACCGGATACAACCAGCGGATAGGCGGTGTTATCCTTAACATAACGTTTCAAATCGTTCATTATATCGAAATTTGCTGAATTTTGTGCGAGTAGCTTTGAATAGTGTCCTATAAGCTGTAATTCCTCGAGCAGCACCTTATCCACGCCATTCGTATTGCACGGTATGGTGTTCTTATGCAAATGCTCATCAAAAATGGCAGCCATTGATTTATCCAGCAGACTTTCGATAACTGCAGACATCTCTTCTTCCAGTATATTCATTGCGGGCAGCAGACGTATGAGATTCTTCTCGGACAATTGATTCTTAAGCTCGGCATAGATGCGCGTTATGCGACGCAAAACTTCAATCTCCAGTTGTGTGGCATTATCGGGTGCACGTGAATATTGTGCACCCGTTTGTATCCAAATGCAACGTTTGGCCAATTCTTGACTCATTAGCACTGTATTGTTTATCTCTTGCTCGACCACGGTGGTCATATACGAGTCCTTCAGGTCATCGGAGAAGAGGCGCAACAAAACGCCAAGCAATTGATTAAGTTCCGTATTCACTTCCGCCTCGTATGGATCAATTTGTTGCGTACACAAACGATGACACATGGGCTGATACGAGTTATCAATTGTATACCATTTTTCCAGCAGCTGACGTTCAGCCTCATCGGCAGCAGCACTCAGCACGGATGTAAAATCTTGACTTTCAATGGTCAACGGCAGCATGGGCTGTCCCAGTGATGAGCCAAGAAACAGCACCGGTATAATATAAGCCGTAGCCGAATGCCGTGTTATTTCACATAGACAATTCGCTGCCTCTTCATGGCCGCCCTGTGCCTCGAGCGGTGTCTGCGTCCAGCGCTTGACCTCGAGCAACTTAGAGAAATCCTTCTTGGCGGCGGCGGCAGCAGCAGTGGCCGGTGTTGCACCCGCATCTGTATCGTGTACATCGGCAATAATAAAATCGTAACCTTTGCTTTGGCACTTGCTCTTAAAGTGTTTGTACAGACTGTAGACAACACGTTTGTGTTTCTTGTATTCCGGACTATTATCGGCCAGTATATAGATGACAATTTTCTTGTCACGTTCAATTTTACGTCCGGGCGGTGGCTTGCCCTGTAATATGCTTAGATTGCCATTGGCTGTGTCGACGCCGATGCTGTTCTTCTGCGCGGCAGCTGCAGCTGCGGCCAGATCATTGGGCGCTGTGGTTGCTTGTGGTGTTGTTGTATTCGAATCTGCCAACTGATTCATTTTATCTGCAGTCTTTACAGCATTTGTTGTTGCTGCTGCAGCCGTTGTCTGTTGTTGTTCCGACGCCTTGTCATTTGCTGTAGCATCCGGCAGCGCCTCAGGATCAGCTAGTGGCGCTAGTTTCTCATCGGCTGCAATTAGATTATCCTTTTGTGTTGTTGATTCCAGATATGGCGGCGAACTGTGTGCGGAAATTTATTTTAATGTTGTATATTAAATTTAAAATAATCTCAAATAACTTACTCATCGGATTTCTCTGATATGCTATCCTTTTTCTTCTTCTGTCCCGAACTGCAAACGTTGCCCATTTTTCTGCGTCTTGTGAGTGCTTTTTATTCAATTCAATTGACTACTTCTGAAATATACATAAATGGAGCAAAGGTTCTATTATTAATTAGAACGAAGAGGTCATAATTTAGATTATTAAATTAATATATCATTTGTATTTTCAAGATTTCAGCCGAATTCTTTGTTAAGTTTAATTTTGCCACATTTTTTGTTTTTATTTTTTAAAATAAGTTTTGTCCATGCTTCTGAAAAGAAGATTCGTTTAAAATTGGTTCACTAATGTAGTATAACCACAAATTTCTTCATTTCTCTTTAAATTTGTACAAATTGTCGAAAATCAGTCATGCCTACACCATTTACCAGTACTTAAATTTATGGAAAAGGTGTATCTCCATTTAGTTTTTTTTCTTTGCTACTCATTAAATCACATAAAATTTGGCTGGGTTAGTAACAATCTCTTGTGTCAACAATTTCCTATGCTATACACCTGTTCCTTAAGTCCAACTGTATACATTTCTCTTTCTCTCTATCGATTTAAATAAAAACCCACTTAAAAATATGAAGGTAATTATGTATATTATTATACTTGTCATATATATATATATATTATATATACACATATATATATATGTATATGGTAAAGGTATGCACAACTAGACATTGCGAAAAGGACCCTCATGCCAATCTTATTTATACGCGCCAACGGTTCCGACACGAGCCGTCGAGTCAAATCATCCAAAGAAATTGTTGAGACCACAACACACCCTCCCACTCCACCCAGGTCTACAGGTAAAATGAGGTACTCGTATGAGATATGAACCCAGACAATTAAATAAGTAACTGTATAAATATACGCATAGGTAAGTGTCTGTGTGTATAATTAATTATCATATTAATTATTATATTAATTAAAGAGTCCCAATTTCGGGTAACGTCGTGTGACTTCGGATGGACTTCGTGGATTTTGGGGAGCTTGGGGACGCATTTGGGGAAAAGTGCTTTTACTCTTTGGAAAAGTGCTTTTACTCTTAGTTTTCTTCTGTCACGTACACATACTCATTTGCTGTTTCTTTGTCGCTCTCTTGATTAATTTTACAACAGGTCAATGACAAAAACAACAACAGAGAAAGAGCAAAAGAGAGAGCAAAGGTTAACCCTCATAATAGCTACAGCCAGAGAGATTTGTACATGCTATGGAAAAAGTATGTAGATAGTTTTAAATTAAAAATATATAAAAAAAATTATAACGGTTTAACAAGATGCTGGAATGGAAGTTTTAAATAAATAAATTAAAAAATATAATAAATTTGTATAAATTTAAACTAAAGCCAAAAAAAAAGGCCCGAAAAGCTTATGTAGTTTTGATCAGCAGCGAAAGCTGAGTCTATATAAATATGTCCGCCTATAATATTTTATAAAAAATATATAACACCAGTATAAAACCCATACTACTATATGGCTCAGAGACGTGGATGGTTTCAGACAGGATTAGCGGAAAGCTTCAATCATTCGTTAACAAATGTTTGAGGATTATCTGCCGTATCTTCTGGCCAGAAACGATATCAAACGCTGACCTATGGAGAGTTACTAATACCGAACCAATCAACATCGAAATTAAAAGACGCAAGTGGAATTGGATAGGCCACACCCTGCGCAGAGAAGATGACAATATTGCAAAGATGGCCTTCCAGTGGAACCCACAAGGCAGCCGTCAGAGAGGTCGTCCAAAGCAAACATGGATTCTCAGTGTCCATTCCGAAATCGGGTCCAGGGCTTCGTGGAGTGAACTTAGAGCCCTAGCAGCAGATAGAAGTCGTTGGAGGTCATTTGTTTTCGCCCTATGCTCCAACTAGGAGTAATACTTTAAGTTTTTTTTGAAAATAAAGTATTAAGGAAATTAAAAAAAAAAAAATAATATTTTATATAAAAAAAAATATAAGAACTATACACGGAGTCAATTATTATGGGAGTTGGACACTAGAATAATTAAATTTAACGCTATTCAAGCAGAAAAGCCAAAGAGGTTTGTCTGAGAAGGTGCCGAATTTAATTTTTCTCGAAAACTATCCCACTAAACCGTAATTTTCTGTGCAAAAATCCACAGAACAACCAGTTGTACACTTAGATATCAGGTATCTGATTGTGAAGAATTATCATTATCCGCCAGTAAATCCATTAAAGTACCGAAATCAATCATATTTTCATCAAAGTAAATCTATGAAAAGGATCTACACCATGGTTTAAGAGATTGCATTGTTGTTGTAAAAAAATTTTGCTAACTAGACACTTATAGATTTTATGCTTTAAGTTTGGGCTACGTTCTCCGAGAAGACTGAGCCATGGAGAGGTTCGGCTGTCCTAGTGAAACTTCAAAAAGAAGAACAGCATAAAAATCTCGTGAAATTCCTTACACAAATTAAAAAATCTTTACGATCTTAAGAAATGAACAAATATCAATGTCCCACTGCTATGGGTTCCTTGATGAGTACCCAAATCAATATGTCATCTTAAGATGAAGATTCTGTTGAGTGACTAAATGGACAGCAGACCAAATCTTACCATCCAAAAAATTAAGAATTGATAAAAAAAAATAATTCTTCTCCAGCTGTGACCCTTCGGAGTAGCTCTGATTTATTATTTATAAAATGTTTAAACTGAAGTGGTTTACAACAAGTTTCCATGCCTGAAACAACAACCAAGTTTGGAGCAAGAAAAGTCCATATTCTATATCGCGCGAAAATCCGAAACGAAATTTTCAGTACAACAAGCAGCCTAAGCTTAGAGCAGCTATGAACTTCGGTGGGTCATGACTAGAATATTAGTTGGAAAAACAATTTATGTAGATAGACTTTCTCAATGTGAAGTTCCTTTAACAGCTATATTAATATATCAAACAACTAAGGAAATCTAATTTGCCAGACTAAATTTTTTTTAAGGTGGAACATAGTAAAGTGTATAGTGGGAACTAAAACATATAAATTTATGAAAATTCGTCATAAGGTGGCTTTAGCCAACCTTCAAAGGCAGCTGGACACTACCAATACCTGGCTTAAGAGGTAGAGTCCACTCAAATGCAGAGAAGGGAAGACTGTCTCCATGTTTATCTCGACGGAACAGCCATTCCAAGCAGTGCATAAAAAATCATTTATGGCTGATCGGCTGAAGGTCAACTCTCAGGCTGAGGAAAAAGTTCCTAGTATACAAAGCTAAATCCCAATCTAGGCTCTATTATTTAACAATTTTAAAAGATACAAACAACGTGATCCACGAAGAACTCGGGGTGCTCTGGTTTCACTAGGAAGCTCTTATACTAAGCAGCTTCTAGTTAAATCGACTCATTGGGCACACCAACACCCTTGCCATAAACCTACTTGATAACAGAAGGTTCAAAAGGTGTCACCCGCTTGATCTTACTCATGGGAGGCTACTCATTTTTAATACATTCTCTTCTCCACCTCTTTCCTATCTTTCTAGCAATCTCTTATTTCTACCGTTAATACATTATCAACTGTTTCCCTTAAAATGTTGCTGATTGTTCTATATACATAGGTAGATTGCAAATAACGTTAATCCGATTTATATAAAAAAAAAAAAATTATAAAAATAAATCATCTCCTTTTATTACTTATTGAATTCACATTTTCCCAATTCTATTTCAACAGCATGTTAAAGTGTGTGAGAGTGCATTAACTGCTGCTGGTGCATCATCTTTATGAGCGGAGAGGGTGTATAGCGTAGCGCGTAAAAGAGGGTAACAAACAAATAAAGGGGGAAGGGTATGCGGAGTGCGAAACGCATGCTCTGATATTATCTTTATAGAGATTTTCTTTTCTCCATGCTGACATTCCGTCCGACCCATTCCATCCGTTCGTCCGTTCATTTATGTACGTATGTATGTTTGTTGTACGTCCGTTAGTAGTCCATCCATATTGCGTGTAGCGTAGATGCGATTGGGGGTGGTGGCGTGACGTATAGTTGTGTGTAGTTGCCCCACACTGTCCGTCCAACCGTCCCTGCCAACGCTGCTAAATACATTTACTGATTTTCTGTGTACACACTCGAGTAACAAAAAAAAAAAAAAAAGAATTCTTATTGCCACTTGAATTTTTCATAGTATTAACTTTATGAAACACTTAAATTATTAAATCGTTTTGATTTAATTTAGTTAACTTCAGAGCGAATATACTACTTCGTGCTGTGTTTTATATTATTGTTGCACTTGATTGCGGATTTTCTCGTTGATTTACTCAGCAGTTTTTCCGCCATTTGCGCTAAAAATAAAATTTGATTTCTGCGTCTTCTTTAAATCTCAAAACACTTTTTTATTTTCTTCTTTGATTTTGTTTTTATTTTTTTTATTTTTACTTTTATTTTTGAATTCGCATACACTTTGTCACGAATAGGTATTCAATTAATAAATATGTCATTTAATATGTTGCTTCATTAAATAAAAAAAAAATAATAAATACATATTTCGAAAAATGGAAATATTTTCACAGACATGCACATACACAAGCGTATATACACATATATGTATATACACACAGGCACACACATGAGAATTTTTCTTACTTTTCCACAACTCGCGTCGCGTTTTTCTTCGCAGGAGACAACAAAAAAAAAAACAAAATATTCCAAATATGCCACGCGTGTTTAATAATTAAAATAAGTATTGAAATAAATTCTGTTTACTTTTTTACTACGTCATTTTATTATACAAATTTTTATCTAAGTTTTTCCTAAATTTCCTTTTTGTATTTTTTTTTTTTTGATTTTTGTTCTTGTGCGCGTCGATTTTCCGTGCTGTGCGTCGCTGTGCGCTTCTTTCTACTTTCGATATCGGTGTGGAAAATAAATTTTCATACACTTTCAAAATGTTGTATTCGAAGTTTTTCTTTGCGTTTTTTGTGCGCAGCTTTTTGAGAGCGCAGCGCCAGAAGCTTTTTTGTTGCAGCGTTGTATTTTGTGCGACGGTTGGCGGTTTTGAAAAAGGGGAGATGAAAAAATTCAAACAGTGAAATTGGAAATTATATGCTTTAAACTTGATTATTGTCAATTTAAAATAAAAAAGTTAAGTTTAATCTGATGTAGTAAATAATAGATAATAATACTAGCTTAGCTGAACAAGGTTAGACTTACAATTCCCCATATATTGTATGAAGTATTCTGCACATAATGCAGTAAAAAGTTGAACTATTGAAGAAAGTGCGATTGAATATTATTTAAATGCATTTGTTGGCATTGCTGGATTCGTATTCGTATTCAATTTCAAATTAAATTTTTCTACCAGAAATTCAAGCAAGCGACAAGCTTCTAAAGATGCATAGTTCACGTTCAAATAGCCACTCAATGAGTTTGTGCTTTTTTAAATAAAAATTCTTTAGATATGGAAGACTACTTTGTCTGAATGAAAGCGCAGACCAAGACGAAAATGGGGACGGCTGTAAATTAATAGTACAACTATGGCAATAAATATATCTTTTTAAGTATAGCTGAAACCTCAGGGGTGTAGGCAATCAAAATTGAAAGGTTAGACTCTATAATATTCATCACAGACAAACAATGAGTACAACGAGAAGTACAATTATCACCTATATGTTTGTTTAATTAACTGCTATGTACATGGCAGCCTTCCGACTCTTTGATGCAAACCCGACCCAATGCCGTCCCCGCTTTCGTCTCGGTCTGCGCTTTCGTTCAGCTAACTCACAACCGGATCTAAAAACTTTTATTTAAAAAAAAAAACTAACTTTTGATGCTAATCTTAGCTCTTTATTAATTATAGTTTTCTTCAGTGGTAGCTATACTCAGAAACGATTTATATATCTATGAAGGCATTACATTATGTGACTTGTTCCTATTTAAAAAAAAATTAAAACACAAAAATTAAGGAACAGACTTGAATCTGGTATCCAAAAACAGTTGGCACGGATACAGAAGCTGGGTAAATCGGGCAATGTTCCTTACTTCACTTCCAACAGGAGGTTTTAATCAGTAAAAATTAAATTAAGACTGTTTGCAACCAGGGTTGCCGGCTTTTGTGGAATTCCGAGGTGCTGTACATGACACTCCTGAACAGCTACACCTAGTCAAGCATCTCCTCAGAGCTTTTAAAGCTGAGTAATACGGCAATGGTACATTTATTGACGTTCAGCACGCTTTCGATCGTGTGTGGCACACTGGTCTACTGGCAAAAATCAAAAATAGCTTCCAGTGCCTTTTTATCTAATTTTCTCTAAAAGTGCAAACGGAGACTTCGGACACTAAGCCAGTGCTGAGGTACCACAAGGTAGCGTCCTAGGACCTATTCTTTCTTTTGTGTACACAACGGACCATTCTGTCGCAGATGCAGAATCCGAAATGATTATTTTCTACGCTTCTATTCTTTTTTCTAAGAATACCTGCTCCTTTAAAGTTTGAAAAAAATGGAAAATAAAGATAAACATTGCGAAGTGAATAAATATCGGGTCCGCCATCTAACGTTCTTTTTTTTTTAACTACCGGTTATTCTGAGCCTGGCAACACTTAGCTCATGACAGATTTAACAGAAAGTTAGTATTATTATTCCGCTGAACGAGTATGGTTGTGTATACGCTCAAAGAACGCTGGGAAATACTGCGTCATTATCGATGCTGATTTTGTGAAAAAAATCATCTTTTCAGATGAAGCTCATTTTCATCTTGGTGGCTATGTCAACAAGTAAAATTGTTGTATTTGGGGCACGGAGAACCCACACGTAATTGAACAATTGCCGATGCACCCATTACGAGTGACTGTTTGGTGTGAATTTTGGTCGAAAGGCAACATTGGACCATTTTTCTTTGAAAATGAAGAAGGTGAGACGGTTACAGTCAATGGTGAGCGCTATCGGGCCATGTTAAGTGAATTTTTGTTCACAACAATTGAAGATGAGGACCTTGGTGACATTTGGTTTCAACAGGATGGCGCTCCGTACCACACAGCCAATGTTACAATCGATCTTTTGCGCACTGTTTTTGAAGATCAAATTATCAGTCGAAATTTTGATGTCGTTTGGCCACCAAGGAGCTGCGATTTGACACCGTTGGACTATTATTTGTGGGGAGCCGTCAAAGATAAGTGTTACGCCAACAAACCAGAGACAATTGAAGCTTTGAAGAAAAACATTCGCGATACCATAGCCGAGATAGGGTTGCACACAGTCACAAATTGGACCGACCATTTTAGGTACTGCATGGTTAGCCGTGGCAGCCATAAGAATGAAATCATTGATTGAGCTTTCAAATAAAAAAAACAGTTTGAAAAAATCTCTTGTAGTTTTCATTTTATAGCATTAAAAAAAAAATTATTTGGCGGACCCGATATATGTATGCTTTACATTGCAAAGACTAATCCCTCTCCCTGTGATAAGCCTATAGTCTATGGGTGCCAAAGTCAATGTGAAAGTGAGTCAAAAAATTAATAGAGAAATAAAACCATTAAAGACCTCCTTTCAAAAAAAAAAATAAGTAGGGCTATATGAAATTATTATTACTCCATCGATTTTAATCCACTTCAATATAAATGATTGAGTTGAAATTAATATTACTTTTACTATTACTAAATATTACTGATTTGAAATTAAGCCAAAAGGACCCTGTTTTTACGCTTTTTGACTGACAACAACAACAACACAGACAAATAAGCACAACAAACAGCAAAAGGACGAAAGCAAAAAGGATGCTGATAGGACAGACAGCATTGTCAGTTAGTTTATTCTGCTCCAGCTGCATTTCACATTCTTCCTTCAAAGTGTGCAGTTCAACCAAATCAAGAACAACGGATAACAACTGAAAATTAAAGGAAAAAATTTTCAATTTTTTTTTTGTTCTTTTCAAACAAATCAAATAAAAAAAAAATCAAATATTTAAAATGCAATAACTAAAAACTTAATAAAACATTGCTTTAGTTTATTAAATAAAAATATAATCAAACAACGAGTTAAAAGATGAATCGTCTACTGATACATTGTCTCTTGGCAACGGTGCTCATCTATAAAGGTGCGTTCCAGACATTCGAAATTCTATGCTTAAAGATTTTCAACTTCAAAACGCTTCAAATCCTAGCAAAGAAAAAAAAAAGGAAACCAGTGCACAGAAAATTTCAACGTCGCATTTAAAATTTTTTTGGTACTTTGTGCTACGGTGTGAAAAATCTCTATCGAACGTTATATAAGCAGCGACGTAGTGCGCAGGTCCAAAGTATTATATTAGACAGATGAGCTCTTTGTATATTGCGGCATGAATGCTTCACAAAGCGAAGTCCGACCAGCCAGTCAGTCAGTCAGACCACCCACCAGATCGGAAAATATGTAAGGCAGGATGCAGGCAAGGATGTTATATAGGTCAATGTTTTTAGTTTAAAGAAAGGTACAAAGAAGAAAAATGAGGCGAAAACGATGTAAACAAAACAGGAAAAAACGAACGACGCGTATTTCGAGAGTGTTTTGTATGGAGGTCGAACGTAGTATTATAGGGTGCCATTGTACCGGGGATGTTTAGCGTTTGGCACATGTTCATCAGCTGAGCTTAAGTTGTAGTCACGTGCACAAGAATTAGTTGGATTGTTCAGGAAGAAAGTTTGTGAAAAGTTTTTGTATGATTTTGTTTTTTTTTTTTTTTGTGAAGATGGTCATCTGATTTTTTTGGTAGGAAATAATAGAAACAAGTAAAAAAATCACAGTCGGGCGTAACCGACTGTAAGAGGCCCTGTACCAGTGCAGGTCGCCTAACAAACACATTAAATGTTCCCCTAGCTTATGACCAAACACATGACCACTTCTCACTGCACGACTAAGTGCCTTTTAAAACATTTTTTTATGTATGAAACGAAAAGGGGGGTCGCTCAAATTCAATTGCTTATAAAATCGTCATTTATTATCCGATTTTGATGAACTTTTCGGATTTTGGCTAAGAAGGACGATATCTCTATACTGGCATACTTACTTTTTTTTGTGCCGAAGAAATTTTTACCCTTGGGGGTGATTTTATGGGGAAGGGGGGGAGGGGCAAAATTTTAAAATAAACTTGTGAAATTCCGGAGCAGTCCTAGTCGAATGCAAAAAACACGAAGTCTCTATCTATTACCGTTTCCGAGATCCTTTCGTTCATACGGACGGCCAGACGGACGGACGGACAGACGGACAGACGGACATGTCTATATCGACTCCTCTATCGCTCCTGACCATAATGGGGGTAACTTTGGGGGGTCTCTGACCATTACTTCTACCTGTTACATACATTTGCACAAACCCAATAGGCTCTTGTACCTTCGGTACAGGGCCTAAAAAGAGAAAAAAAATTTGTCTAAGCAAAATGTTTGTTTGCCATGATTTGAATGCTCGATAAGTTACAAAATCAACTTTAATGGGATCGAAAATATATATAAATATATATATATTTTTTTTGTTGTAGGAAACATTTTTATCCAAACGGATTGGACTAAAACAATCATGTTCCATGCTTTCAAGCTATTTTGTTAGTCTTTTTATAGCTTGTTCGATTTGGGCCTCACGTTGGGCGCCATTTTTGCGTGATATTTTTATTATCAATTTTTTTTTAAATTACTTTTTTGCAATTTTTTAGTAATTTCGGTTCCAACACTAACCACAACCGAAATACCACAACAGGATGATGATGACGATGATTGGGATGACGACGAATCCTCTGAGGCTGATGATGATGGACGTGTTTACAAGAATCCACGTAATTCACCATCGACTGAGTGTCCACGCGATGAGGAGCAAGCAACACTGCTAGGACAGAAATGTTTGCGTAAATGTTCCTCGGACGAGGATTGTAAGAGTAAGAAGAAGAAGTGCTTGTGTGATGGAGTCTGCGGTATGTCCTGTATTAAGCCGGGTAAGTACACTTTTCTTAATATAAGAAAATAAACTAAACTTTCTCTCTCCCTGTTGCGCTAGATCGTGAATGCCCCGAATTGGCACAACCTTCTTTGGGTCAAGTAACCGTTGGCGGCAGACATTTTGGTGCACGTGCTTCCTATTCCTGTCCACATGGCTATCATGTTGTTGGTCTGCAAAGTCGTTTATGTCAGGCAGATGGCAATTGGGCAGGCGCCGAACCGGCTTGCAAACAAAATAGTAAGTTATTAAAAAATATTTTATAGGTCTATTAATTTTAAAAACTTCCTCCTCACAAAGTCTACTGCCTGAAGCCGCCACAGATTGAGCATGCGCGTAATTCTGCACTACCCGAACAGGAAACTTTTGATCTGGATTCTACAGTGCAATATACATGTTATACAGGTATAAGCTTTGCATATAAAATTGCATTTAACGGTAAACTTATAAACTCTATTTCTCCAAAGGTTATGTAACCAACGGCTTTCCACGCGCCAAATGTTTAGCCATTGATGGTCAGGCCAGTTGGTATGGTCCCGATATACAATGTGAACGTAAGTTGCCATCAAACTTAAAGCAAAATAATGCAACACTTTGTACAAATGTTTAATACTTTGCAGCACGTTCCTGTGGTCAACCACCAGATCCAGCTTATGGCTGGCATTCCGGTGAATGTTACACTTACGGTTGCAAGATCACCTACAATTGCGGTAACGGTTATGAGCTTGTGGGCAAACATGAGCGCTATTGCCAATCAGATGGTTCGTGGACACCCAAAGAGCTGCCAACTTGTGTCTGTAAGTATTTACTAAGCTTAAATGAACTTCACATTTATTATTTATATTTTTTCCTAAACTTTTGTTTCATTTTCTCCACTCGTAAAGCGTCAAATTCTAGCAATATTACAACAACAATTAAACCAACTAATTAAAATTACTTTAATTCGTGTTAAACAAAAAAAAATTAATTCCAAAACAAAAATAATAATAAAAAAAAATTGTATGTCTTGTATGAACACCAGGACACTTGTTCTTCGTTTAATTTACGCTGTTTCAGCGTAAATGAAAACGTGTGTTCCTTTCGCTCTCTATCTAAATGTAAAATTATTTAACTAAAAATAATTTCAAAGTGGCGTTGAATTGTTCCCAGATTTTAGTGAAACTAGTAAAACCTAAAGTTTTAAGCGTTGTTCAAGTTTAAATCGTATAATAAACCAAAAAAACCAATTGTTGACTCTATGTTATTTAATAATTGTCAATAAATAAAAGTTACCGCAAATCTTAATGAAATATGTGTTTTATTTTCTGGCATTCTTCGTTCTCGATTTGGTTCTCTAAATTGTCGAAATTTGTTCGAAGTTTGGTAACAAAGACTGCACACAGATTTGCGGTAACTTTTTGCAATTTTCAAGGACCTTTGACTTCAATATGAGAGTTCATTCAAACCACCGTTATAATGTAGAAATTTTAATCTTTAATACATTCACTGTTATGTGAAATAGATAGTAGTCTAATTTTAAAGACTATTTTTACAGAAACTAAGTTGTTAAGGCCAATGTACACTATATAAAAAATAGAACAAACAAGAAATAAATAAAAATAATAAATATCATCTCGATTGGCACTGGTTAGAATGGGTAGACACATGTTTTTATACTACTCACACCCAGTCTTTAATGCTGTCAAAAGTTTTTTCAGAAAGTTTGTATGGTATTAAGTATTGTAGATCACAACTGAATATATATTATTGGTTGTCATGCCGTATCATTCTAGTCATGTCCGTCAATGTAACAGTTATTTTGAATTTTAACAATCGAAATTTAAAGCATATTTTGTCTTTTGAAATATCCAACTCACTTAAGTTGTAAGACAATTTTAACAGTTAACATTTTTTACTGGCGCCCGAGCAGCGACTTCTTGACAATATTTAGAAGGGATATTTTTGTGAAGTATCCATCTGATACCTGACACTTAAATTGTAAGACAACTTTAATAATTAACATATTTTAATGGCACCCGAGCAGGGACTTCTTTACAATATTTTGAAAGAATATTTTTTCTTCTGAAATATCCACCTGATACCTAATACTTAAATTGTAAGACAACTATAATACTTGACATTTTTAATGGTGCACAAGCAGGGACTACTGTACAATATTTTAAAGAATATTTTTTAAAATGGCACCATGACAATTGGCCTCGTACTGTGGATGCATTTTTCTTCTAAAATTTTTTAAACTTTGATTATTTTTGTTCCATTTGAAAACTAAGTTAGTTCCAAAATGTGTTTAAAAAACTTCGTTCAACGAGGGTTAAGTTATTTAATATATATATTAGTTATTTAATATACATATATATTAATACTTCGGGTACCATAAAATTCATCGTTTGTTCTTGATCAAATTTTAAATAATATATTTGGGAATATCATGATTTGCTGTAAACCCATAAAATTCCATGACAAGTCGAGTTAAAGTTTATTAAATTAATTATATTCTTAGTCAGCCTAGGCTAACTTTCTTGCTGGTTTTGATTATCAAAGGTTTCATAGTTCGATTATGTAATAAAGTTATTCACCCACAAAACTTCATTAACACAACTTCGGCCACAACAATTCATGCCTCAATTTATGTTGGTTCATGTTCATATTTAGTTGAAAGCTTCATCAAAATAGAGAAAAATGAAAAAAATGATGAGGCTCCATGGTTCGATTCCAAAAGGAGAAGTAACAAACTTCAGAAACAATCAACATCAAAAGTCGAGCTTATATGCGTTCGTCTGTTTGACCATTTCTATGCTTGCGAAGTTTTAGGAGATGAGAAGAGAATAGACCTTCTTTAGAAAAGTATATGATATGAAGATCTAGTTCCGCTGACTGTTTGAAATTACCAAATTTGAAGAATGACCATATATGGTGACACCAAAAACTAAAAAATTTGAGACTGGTTTGTATGGGTCTACCCTGTAGTGGGATTCTATAGACTCTATAGACCATAGTGTAATATTACATAGTGACGCCACTTCATGCATGCGTTCTAAAAGCAGTTGCACTTTGTTCTGTAATAGGAACCAGTAGTTGCACTCAGTATGAGCGATTCCAGTATTCCAGTATTCTTCCATATTTTCATATTTTATATTAAATCTCTTACAGTGGTCACCTCTGTAGTCTGTCCCACACCGGAGAATCCGAAGAATGGTAAAGCAACCTATACCACGCTGGCATATAACTCCGTGTGCTCCTATGAGTGTCGCTATGGCTATACATTAGTCGGTGAGAGTTCAAGTCGTTGTGGTGCTGATCGTAAATGGAGCGGCACCCTTCCCACATGCAAAGGTTTGTACACCAACCAAAGTTATCGAATTTTCTCTACTTAAACTCTACATTTTAGAAATCAATTGTGGACATCCGGGCGTACTCTATAATGGCTGGATTGAAAATATTGAAGCAGGTACCGGGCTGGGCGCCAGCATAATCTTTCGCTGTCAGCCGGAAATGTTAATCAATGGACTCGGCTCAAGTGTTTGTCAAATCGATGGACGTTGGCGTAATCCGTTGCCGGAGTGTTTAGCACCTTGCGTAGTGCCCACCATATCACAGGGCTATGTTATACCAATTGAAATAACCATAGATGAGAATGGAACCATGATAACACCGACAACGACCACACAAGCGCCAACACAAATTATTGGCGGCGTTGAGAAAGTAAAACACGGCACAGCGCTTGAGGTGAAATGCGATGAGAATTACGAATTTCCGGTATCAGTGTTGAGTCCACCGACCTGTAATAACGGTACATGGAGCATTATACCACGTTGTGCGCCAGCGCGTTGCAAGAGTATGCCAAGACCACCGAAACATGGCATGGTTATGGCACCAAAGACAGAACATGGCATGAAGGCGCGTTTCAAATGCAAAGATGGCTGGAAGCTAATCAGTCCGGAGGGTAAAGATATAACAGATCCACATGAATATGTGCTAACCTGTTCGTTTGGCAATTGGACCGGTGAGACGCCACAATGTCAGGAAGTTTTCTGCTCCTTTCCGGGTTATATACCCAACGGCAAAGTGCTGCTTGTCGGCAATATGGGTTTGTACGACTATAGGCCGTATGTGAAGAAGGTAGTGTAGTAACTTGTGATGTGGTGTGGCAGTTGCACATTTAAGTGTTTCAATATTTGTTTTTAATAGATTGTTAACAACAAACAAATCATGTACGATTGCGATAAAGGCTATGTACTGGAGGTAGGACCACCCGGTGCTACCTGTGTAGGTGGCAAATGGCGTCCACTTGAGTTGCCGCAATGTCTGCTGGGTCAACATCCACGTTTGCGTTGGAATCGACGCCGTAGACGTCGTTCCATAGAAATGCGACATCTGCGTTCGTTGTATTTGCTGAAGAGCAAACGTGACTTACAACGACGTCTGCAGGACTACATCGACGCAACTGAGCAAGCCGCTGCAGCATTGGCTAATCAGGCACAGCAGCAGCAGCATGAAGGTAGTGCAAAAATTCTTTGTGCTTTTGGCAACATGTTTAATAATTTCAACATTTCAGTTGCCTCCAACACACGTAAACGCGTCAAACGTAATCCCACAGAAATCGATCTGGCCTATTCCAAGTATTATCAAACGATCAAAGAACGTTTTCACAATTATGTTAAGAATCTGTTGGGCTCAAGTCGGCTGTACAGCCCCACGCGTAATCTACAGGCGCAGGATGGACGTTGGTACAATGCCTACAATAGTCCGGAATTGGCTACGCGTCATAAGGAGGTAACGCATAAAACGCACAATTGGGGCAATGATTTCTATAGTGGCACGCCAGACTACACTGATGCTTTGGATCATGAGGCATATCAGTTGCAACATGGTGTGGCTTTAGCACCGGTAGGCAAGGTACCGGTGCCAAATATAAATCAAAACTCGCGGTATCACAGCACATCCGTCGGTACCAGCTCTACGGTTGCTTCTAATAATGCGCAGAGAGCGCTTTTGCCTGTTGCACGTGAAACGCACAACTCCTACAATCAGCAGTCAGCACCAATAAGCCGTAATTTGACATTGAAACCACAACGTGAGCTGGACTTCATTGAGCAGCTTAAATCACAAATTGTGCGACGGCGCCGTAAACGCAATTCAAGCATTTCATCAACTGTGCCATCCTCGGCAACATTCATTGATGCCGATGCGGATACAAGTGACAGCGTGGATGGTAAGGAAGGACGCAAACGTTTGCGTGGACCATGCGAAGAACTTGAATGGGATTCCTTTGCCAATGTGAGCATTGTGCGTCCGGGTAAAGCGCCAGGTCGTAATAGCGTGGGCATTATGTTGCATCTGGAGTGTCAGGCGGGCTTTAAGTTAAACATTAAGGGTGAGAATGCAACAGCGCGTTGTATACGCGGTATTTGGAAGCCAGAGGTGCCAAAGTGTCTATCGGGTGAGTACTAGCAGTAGGAGCAGGCTAAATATTGACTATATATGTCTACTTTATTTTTTAGCACCCTGTCTCGTGCCTGCAGTGGAACATGGCAAATACTATAAAGTTGAACCGCATACCAAGCAACTGAGCGACAAACCCTCGCTGACACCGCTCTCCACATACGAAGAAATACAATCGAATGAGTTCATTACGCTCGAATGTGAGGATGGTTTCAATATACAGGTGCTTAAAGTGCTTAAACCATATGTAAAAATATTGCTCTTAAGTCCACATTTTGGTACTTATACAGGGCTCTGCACAGCTGCGTTGCGCACATGGTAGCTGGTCTGTGAATGCGTTCTCCGAGTGTACTTCGATACCCTGTACTTTGCCTAATATACCAGGCGTTATCTATGAGGTAAGTAGCAAACAGGAAAATTAACGAAGTTTTAGCGAGTTGAGTAAAAATACCCAATTTGAAGTGCATAAAATATCCTGCTTATACTCTCTGCTTATGCACACTCGACAACAAGTATACGAACAAGTTGTATGTCAATGTGCGTGAGTTGTGCATAGAGTTGAGTGAGCGCAAAAGAAACAAAACACAAAAAAAAAAAAATTAAACGAAGCGGTTTAAAATTTTTATTGAAAACTAATGAAATCTTATGCGTTCAAATTTCAGGGCGGCTACCGTCAAGGACTCACCATTGGGCACGGCAGCAGCGTCAGCGTGCGTTGTGATTATTCAACAAATGCCATGCCCGTTGAAATGTCCTGTCACAAAGGTGTACTCACACCACCTTCTATACACTGTGAGACCGGTTTACGTAAATCACGTGAAGAACTACTCGAAAATGGCTCAAACAAAAATGAGAAATCACATGAGAAACCTGCTGCTGCAAAGCTGGAGAGCAATGACATTGAAGAATCATCAAATAGTACCGAGGATTTAGCTGCCGAAGATATGAAGATGTGCGGATCACCGAGTATTACCGAAGGTGCTCTGATCTATAAGTGAGTAATGCTAATGCGGAGTAATGCAGCGTGAAAGAAGTATTTGCGAGAGAATTTCTGGCGGGAACTGTAGAACAAAAGATTTGATAGTAGAGTTACGGGCTTAACTTTAGCAGAATACTTTTAAGAAATCTTTTTATTGTTCTCACCAAAACTCAAATTCAATTACAGAAAGTTGTTGAGCATTCTTTTTAATCGAAATATTTTCGTCTATAGAAAATGCGGTACTATGATAAAGGCAGAATTCTTTGGGAGAATTCAGACTTTAAGAGTATTCTTTCAGAACATTTTGATATATGATCCAAGTCTGACCAAAATCATCTTTTATCAATTTGCTTCTTTAATTCTCCAAGGAATTTCGAAAATATTGAAATCGAAGGCATCTATGAGAGTGGCACTGAAATATTCTTCAATTGCATACCAAATGCTGCCGGCGATCGGCAAACCTGGAAGATTATATGCGATAATGGTTTGTGGATTGGACGTTCCTATAATTGTGGTAAGCTCAAAACCAAATTTCTTTTTAAACAAGCTAAAATACATTCGCCATCCATACATCTGCAGAGAATGGCACCTGTTTGTTCAGAAACAACGAACCAAATGTGGTAAGCTTTTACAACGACTTAGAAATTAGGGAGGATACTGTGGAATTTCCACCGGGTGCTACAATTATTTCGAGGTGAGTATTGCTTTTTACATTCCATATTAAACATATCTGCAGCTAGACTATAATTTTCTACCATGCAGATGTGTAGATATTGGCAAGTTCTCCATAACCGGCAGTCATGAGCGCACCTGTATACACTCGGAATGGACCAATGCAAAGCCTATTTGCGCGGGACTTAATCAGGAAAATGATTATGCAAGTTAGTATATAAAAAAACTTATACATAAATTCATAATTAACAATGGAACTGTTACGCTGCTAGTGGAAAAGGCACCCACCATACTTTTCCGCCATCAAAATGGACCCATTGCGCAGAGCAATGACGGTAAGTTGATTGTCTATCCGGGTACAACACTACATATGGAATGTCTGTGGATGCGTCGTTTCGGTAATCCCAAGTGGACTGTCAGCCATGAGTACAGGTAAGCTACGCTTGTCATGCCGTAGCTTAAGCTTTGCTTAAAACACTTACTGTCTAAATTGTAGAAACTACTCCGAAGGCTGGGTCACCGAGGCAGATGAGGGTCGCGATTCAACGCTTGAATATCGTCTCAGCATTTTTAATGCCGTTGCCGAGGACACGGGCACCTATTCATGTCAGACGCCTGCACGTCATGAACATGCTGTCGAAGTGGTTGTCAAGGCTATCAATTGTCCGGAGATACCTATGCGCCGTGGTCTCATCGTCAATACGAATGATACAAAGCTAAGTACACGCGCGCTGCTGTCCTGCTCTAATGGCAATTCCTTGATCGGTGCATCCGAATTATTTTGTTTGCCGAGTTCCAATTGGAGCGCTCCGTTGCCGGTTTGTGAGAGCGTCGAGTGCGGAGATATACCGCTGCTGTCGAACAATGTCAGTTCGCCACGTGTTTCCGTGTTATCACGCGAGGTCGGCGGACGGGCGGCGTTCTCTTGTGTTTCGGGTTATGGATTGCGCGGCCCCTCGGAGGCAATATGTCTGCCGTCGGGTGAATGGGCGACACCGTTTCCCAGTTGTGTCGAGGTGCAATGCGATAATCCCGGTGCTCCGCAAAACGGCTACGCCCAGGGCTCGGCACCGTATCGTGCCGGCGATGTGGTACAGTTCAATTGCAACCCGGAGTATATGATGCAGGGACAGCCGATAATAGCGTGCCAGGATAATGGACGCTGGTCCGGCGGTTTGCCCAAATGTGTACAGGCCTGTTCGTATCCCGGCACCGCCATTAGCGGACGCATGTCATCGGTTAAGTTCTACTATGCAATTGGTGAGAGTATTACGTTCACCTGTGATGCTGGACTTGAACTGCGTGGCTCCAAGGTGCTTAAATGCATGAAGAACGGCAAATGGTCGAGCGCTATACCGACGTGCATGTCAACGGATCATCAGTCTGGCGGCAATATGAGCAGCAGCGGCAATAAACATCTCGTTACAATGGGTTAGAAGAACGTTCCGTACGGGAAGAATTATACGCCAAGTGATACTACTGATTAAATACAATACAATACATAATTAAAAGCACAAACCAAACGAAACAAATCGTATCGAAATGAAACTCTTCTTCAATACATATAGGAAACTGACTTGAATAGCTTATCAAGCGATATGGAAGTAAAATCAATTAAAAAAAAACCAAGGTGGAACATATAAAAATCTGTATCGATCATTTTAATAAAAGTTCGTGAAAATATCAGCACTGAACAGTTTTTAATCGCAAACCAAGATTTGTATTCCTTGAAACGTTTAGGTCTCTTGTCAACAGGTTCTTTACTTAGATTTGTTTGTCCGTCCAACTTTTTCGCAGTGGTGGCATAATCAAAAAAAAAATGAAGGTATTCCACGAAATAATACAAGGTGTGTCTCAAAATTTCCCGAATTTTTTTCCAGTGCAATTGAAAGGCGAGGAAAAGGCGCTTCGGAATCAACATTCGAAAGACATAATAAAAGATGCTCCGTCGTATTCGGCCATAATATCGCGAAGAAGTTGGCGTTTGTTGCACGATAATGTGCCATCTCATCGATCGGCACTTGTGACCGATTTTTTTTAACAAAATCGCATTTTGACTATCAACAGCTTGCCGCATTTGTCCGCTTTGACTTTTTTCTGTTCGGCAAGCTGCAATTATCCATGAAAGGACGGCGCTATGCTAATGTAAAGGCCATCCAAAAGGCGTGCACCGACGTGTATTTGTAATTAATTTCTGTGCCAATTTTCTTTCATATTTAATTTTAATAACCGTTAAATACAAACGTAATAATGCAGATTGCTCGTAATTTTAAAAAATCATAAAAAACAAATTTTACATTAAAATTAAACATAAGTAACGGCTGTTACAAAATTTACCAACTGTGATTGTCAAAATACACAGTGACTGTCTATATACTCATATACACTTCGTAAACAGCTGACTTCGCAATGCTGCAAGCAGTTCCCTTTGTATACTCAAAGAACGAACGCGTCGCACTAAGGCTTAATAAAAGCAGAGAAATAACAGCTGCGTTGCAGTTTATTGTTGACAGCGGCGGCGGACGAATGTGTCAAGATGCGTTCATAAAATTAACAACGAAGAAAAAAATAATTAATTAGTAACAAATCTCTTGCGCTTTTTGGCAGTCGGCGTGCTTGCTTGCGTTTGTGTGCTGTGTAATTGTGCAAAAGTGTACGAGAAATTAAACGAAGAAAATATATACAAAATAAATAACGTGAATGGAAGAAAACAGTGCAAAACAGAAAAAGAAGCGTTTTATTTTATTGTATTGCATTAATTTACTTTTGCTTTTGGTCAATTAATTAATTATTTAATTGTATGTAGATGTATTTTCATGTAACGTGTTCAATTAAAAATTGGTATTAGCAAAAAAAAAAATTTTTTGGTTTAGTGTGTATGTGTATGTGCAGTGTGTATAAGAAGTATTTTAATCAACAAGAAACACAACAACAACATCAAAAGCGCATTAGCATAATTTTCTGTGTCATGTAACAGACAGCAACAACAAACAAACAACATTGAAAAACGTTTATAAAATAATTATTAAAAAAGAAAAATCATTCACAAAATATTAATACATGTGTGTGTGTGCGTGTGAGCTGCAGCATCTTCAGCAACAAACAAAACAACAACAACAAAAACAGCGTCTTTGTGTAAAAAATACGAAAAATAATTATCAGTACGAATTTAATTAGCAGCATATTTTTAATTAAGGTAATTATTAATTAATAAAAAATTATTATCATTTTAAGAAATAACAAAAAAGAGATCAAGTGTTAAAATAAGAAAAATCGTGTTGCACTTGAAAAATAAAACAGCAACAACAACATCAAAATGAACAGTAAAACAAACAGCTGACGCATCCAAAACTGCAAATGTCAACGCTGTTGTTTTCTCTGTCACCCTTACACACTTCGTCATTGCCAACGTGTATCTCGTGTAACGTAGGCTATAACAATAACACTAGTTAACAGCGATTTATATCCTTGAGAGTAATTGTTTTTTTTTTTAAATAAAATTGTGCGCTGAATTCGAAAATGCAATTTACTAGTTATTTATTTGAAATCTTTTTTAATTTGAGCGTCAGATAAATTTGGAAACACGGCTTTCAAGTAACTAAATGAAATGCTACCTTCTAGTAAGGTTCTTCAAAACGACTTTGAGTTCTACAAAAGTTTTTTAATTTTCTTCTTTGTAGTTGTTAACATCTAGTAATATATATTTTGTTATAAATGTCTTAAGTAAATTACTTTGACATCAGCCTATTTAAATACAAAATAATTTATTTTCCTTGTAAAATGTGTAAACTAGTGTAATATATAAATTGAAAAAAAAAAAACGCAACAAGAACAACTCGTGCGCCAACACGGGGCCTTCGTTTAGCTGCTTGTTATCTCGCTTGCTAGTTCTTTCTATCTCTCTCTTACATGTTATATGTTTGTATGTATGGGGGATGTTGCTGCCTGCTGTCGCTTCAAGGGCGATGAACTGCAACAACAATCAAAGCAAAAGGCAGCAGCAACAACAACAACAGCAATGCGTACGACACAGTGACAATGAAATATGCGCATACACAGTTAAACAGTCTGTACTAAAATTAATGAAAAGTTTTTTTTTTATTATTATTTGTTAATTAAAGTAGCTATTGTATTTGTTTGTACATGATTATAGGCTACACTTATGGCGTGTGAAATTGAAAATTAACAATTTCTTTTAATGGTTTGTAATGGAGAAGCGGTACAGTGGTCATAATGTAACAGTTAGCTGGTAAAAGGTTTTTATTTTTAAAATTCAATTTGGATTATAATAAAGTATGAAAACAAAATCAATTTCCTTAAAACGGTCGAATTTGTGTTTGGAGGTGGAAAAAAAGTAGACAAAATAATATAATTTCAAAATGAATAATTGCCGGTATTAAAAAAAATTATAAATTAGAATCGTTAAAGTGAGATCTACATATATTCGCATAATTCATCAAGTTGGTATGTTTATATTTGATATCAGCGATGTTTAAGCTTTAATTGTTCAGTTTCTTTTATTTGCTTACGAGACCTGATTCACTGCAGATTTCTTGATTCAATAAGTTTTGGTATTTGGTAACAACTTACTTTGAAAATATTTTTTAATTTTAAAGACCTCTGAAAATTAGATCTATATCGATCTCATTCATATTATCAAAGCCAGCACGTTTGAACTGCTTGAACCTTTCCAATTTCGCGTTCCATAGTGTTCTTGAAATCTGCTAATGTAACCCCCTGTATAAAAAAAAAATCCAATGCCGTTAAGTCGTATGAGGGAGCTGGTCATTCGGCCGGACCATTTCTCACGGTTACCGAACGTCCCCTACAATAGATCAATTCGTTGACTTGCTATGTAACACCATCTTGTTGGAACTACATATTACTAAAGTTGAGTCCATTCGATACTGTCTAAAAATAGTTTTCCAACATGACATATT
Organism: Leucophenga maculata; assembly: GCA_035044805.1. Lineage (NCBI taxonomy): Eukaryota > Metazoa > Arthropoda > Insecta > Diptera > Drosophilidae > Leucophenga > Leucophenga maculata. Next base: position 1,011,819 of record JAWNNP010002447.1, on the reverse strand, counting down.
AGCAAACTCCATTGAGTGTTACATGTTGATAATTTTCATGGGGGGAATATGATCCAATATTGTGCAATCACACATCCTTCATGAAATCAGACACTGTCACTTTTTGGAGATACAAGAGTCTCTTGGAGAACATGTGACTCCATTGCTGTTTACTAATGCCTATAATACTTATTGATTAGTCCATTAATCAAAAATAATTTCAATCGCTGCAGATGATTTTTCTTTGATGTTCAGGATTTTCTACAAACTTTTGCACAGCTCAAGCGGAGAAGTTGCAGTACTTCAAATGATCAAGAGGCTTCAGTTCTGAAGATATTTGAATCTTGTTAGGATTAAGGCCAAGATTTTCAAGCTAAATGCGGACCAATATAATTGTACTGACCCCCATTTTCTGTGAACGGCGTAGAAACGAGCTGAAGCACTGTGGCATTGATGTTTTCGGTACCGGTTAGTTTTTTCGCTGGTACAGGAACTACAAATAGTGATTGAACTCGAATTCATAGACTATTATGACCAACAATTTAATAAGCGCTCTTAATATTGGATCAATGACTCAGATTTTCGGCAGTAGTCTACACTATACTATTATCAAGAGGAACAATTTCTATTTTTGTATATTTTTAAGGAATAATCTCAAAAACTACTGGACCGATCTTTTACCATGAGAATGCTACACTGTTCCTAAGTAACATAGGCTACTTTATTTGCATTAATTTGTTTATGGGATCAGAAGAAGTAACATAATTGGCTGTCTATAGCAAACAAACATATCAAGAAATTTTTAGTCGTGGCTTATAAATTTTTTTTTTTAAATTTTCAAAGTAAACTTTTTTCATGCTTGAAGGAATATCTTAATAATTTTAAATTTCAATTAAATTAGTTTTGTTAAAAAAACTTAACAGCTAGTGAGACAATTGTTCTGAATTCAGCTGCGTAGTGCAAAGGCTGTGATACTGCAAAAATTTCTTCCTGATTTTATATATATACAGACTTATTGCTTAATATACAGACTTATTGCTTAATAATAAATGGCCATTTAAGGACTCATCTCAAGAACTATTAATTCGAAAATTTTATATATAAAAACTTTTAAACCAAAAAAAAAAATGAATTGAAATATTTACATTTCTATAAACTAAATAATAGACCACATGCTAAGAACTCTTTGTTTCCATATCTTTTCTTTGTTTTATTTTTCTTTATACTTTCGAAATTGGATTGTTTTCAATATATACCACACACATCTATTTATTTTATCTATATATATGCAGTATTTCCATATTTCACAATTCCAACATTTGGTAAACATAAACAAAAATGTTTTTCTTTTTTTTTTTATTCGCTATTGCGTTTTGTTTTATAGATTTATTTCCTTTGTTTTTATAAGTATTTTCTCTAGTTCTGTACACAAAACTTTGATGATGTCACAAAAAGTTATGCGTTAATTGTTGGAAAAATAAATAAACTAAAATAAAATAGTCAAGTCGTCAACAAACTGAAACGTGAAAAATTGGCATTGCAAAATACGAAAAACAAAAAAGAAAATTAAGAAGATTATGCGATCCTTGACATTTTCTGTTTTTTTTTTTTATAGCGGCTAACTCACGTTCGCTTATGATTTTTTCTATTTTTTTTTTTATTTTTGGTTCATTTAATGATTCATGCCTGCATATATTGTCATTAAGTGGAAATTTTGTTGAATGAATGAGTGACATTTTTTTGTTTAGTATATTAGGAAATTATTTTTTTTCAAGCATTAAGTATAATTAATTAACTAATTGGTTAATAAGTTTGCCAGTGTTGTCAGTTTGTAACTTTTAAAGTGAATTAGAAAAAAGTACTAAAAATGGCATACTTTAACTTTCTGTCTCTCTCTCTCTCTCTCTCTCTAAACCTTCAGCTTAGTTGAAAAAAACTTGTAATCGGTTTTAGACGCATTTCTTATTTTTTGTTTAAATTGCCATTGAAAACAATTATATTTATTAAACTTTCACGCATATTGATTGATGATATAATACTATGAAAAAAAATTTATAATGAAGTACTTTAAATGCTCGTTGACCTTCATTGAACGAAGCTTATGGAAAAAATGCTTCCTCGCACATATTTTTCTTCACATAATAAAAAATTTATTTTAATCAATTTTTGCGTATAACAACAGTTTTCAGCATAGGAAGGGTGGGGGCTAATGCTTGCGATATTAACTATAATTTATATTGTTATATGGAAACATAGATAAGTCATTTTGTAGGGGTGTATAGCAAAAACTTTAGAGGAGAACTTTTAATATTAATTTTGCGATTTGTAAGCGTTTATAATTAAAGAATACGAGGGACACTATTTACATTTCGAGAATAGCCAATAGTAACAAATATATTTATATGTTTGTAGGTTTGTATGTGCTTTATAAATTACTAGACCATTCATCCATTCACCATAAAACTTTGGGAACTAATTGAGTACATTCCCGCGCAGAATATATACAATATATATAATCGTTAGATTGACATATTTCCAACTTAATTCTAAACACATATTATCCAAACACTGGCGACAATAATTTCTATAAGATATAAATTTAATCACATGAAATGTGTGTACAGTAGCTACCGCATTCTTTTATTAATTATTTCCTTATTTTTATAAATATAAAACAATATTTTCTTTATCACGAAAACTTGTGCGCGTCAAGTAATTATTATGCTTATTAATATTATTTTCTTTTTGTTGCTAATTGTTGATAAAAATCTTTTAAAACAGAAAAGACTTCTATTGTTCTACTATTTAGTAGGTTTTTTTCCAGATAATTTTTTCTTTTTGATAAAATCACAGACAACAACACGCAGTTACTTTGTTAGACAGACAGACGGGCGTATATAGTCAGTCGTCGTCTGTTTATTAGTTTAGTGCTCATAAAAATGTCTGAATAGCTTGCTGTGAAACGTTAAAACACGCACAAAGATAAGTTGTTTCAGATAAATTACTGAGATACAAGATACTTTGCTTGAAAAACAATTCGCAATAATTCTTTGTTGTGCAGGTCATAAACCTAATGAGGACTTTTAAAATAGAAGATTGTAGTAGAGTTTAGGTAGAAATTAACCCATAAATTAAGAGTCATACAGCAAAGAAGGAAGTCAGACACGGACAGACAAAGTGTCGATATGATAATCAGTGTACATATTGTTTTTTTTTTTTTGTTTGCTCGGGCATTTTGCTTGAACCCCTAAGCGAGTTTTAATGCTTTTGTAAAGAAAGCAATTCAAAATGATCTTTATGAGGCAGGCAGCGCAGAAGAACTAAGCAGCTGATATAATATGTAAAGAAAATTGTGTGGAAAAACTGCGGCATGCTGGTTCTGTGAAAGGGTTGCAAGTTGTTGCTGAAATATGATTTTTTTTAAAGAAGTTTGTTGAATGCTTGGGAAATTTTCCACACAATTCGGGTTTATAAGAATTTACTAAAGAGTTTTTGGAACTGGTATAATAGATTCAAACAATATAGATACATATATAGATAGATAGATTTATACAATATATACCTTTGGAACAGTTAAAACGTTAAAGGATCTCCATAATACAATTGGAAATGATGACAATAGCAACGTTAAAGAATCTCCATCTCCTCTTAACCAGAAATACAAACAGGAAGCAACATTCGACTCCGATTTTGTCTGTCATGCCCCGATGTTTCCGAGTATGTTCCGATGAGGGAGCAGCGACCCATGCGAATAACTAATCCAGAGCCTTCAACAAAAACATTCTACCTAAGCATCGATTCACCTTGTTTATATTTCATTAAACTCAAAATTTTTAAGAATATTTTTATTTTGGTTATCCAAAAGTCTGTCAAAAAGGTAACGGTTCTGGCTTACTTATATATTAGGTATGCGAATTGAGGATTAATTTTGAACATAGCTCGAACTAATGTTAAAAATATTCTTCGTGTAGGCACTATTTTCTCCCATCTTTCTGGCATCAAATGACTCGTTCTTATAAGAAATCCAATGATCATACAATTTTTTGGTTTCGTCGTAATTAGGAAAGTTGGCTGACTAGACCAAAAACCATGGATCGTTGCAAGTGTTAATCGAATAGGAGAAATTTCTGCAGAGTCAAACAGAGACAAACATTGAAAATGGGTCACATGGTCCCAGAATTGTCGAAATGCATTTATCGCGTATCTGTTCAAATTACAGCCGGTTTTTCTTTAATTTTTGGCTTAAATGTATCAGCTAAATGGGTTCAGTGGGTTTTAATAGCTCACAATATAAAAAAAGAGTATAGACTTCAATCCATGAATTTTTGGCATCGACGTTTGATGTCCATGGTTGTAGTTTTACGCTTGATATTGTAGAAATGGTTCAACTTCTCTTTGTGTATTACAATTCAAACAAGAAACCGTTTTTTTCTGTCGTTCAAGTTGCTGTTTATAGGTAAAAAAATGGCTCTCCACGTCTCTCGGGTTCAATTTGTGCCGTGTGGCCAGTTTTTAAGCTTTTAGATGACTCCCAATGCTTTACATTTGTTGTTCAATGAGCTTTAAGTAAATTTAAATTAGTTAGTTTAGTCCAAGTCGGAGAGGACGTTACACCGCCCACATTTATGAAACATATATATTTTAACCGGCAGAATAAAAGATAATTTTAGTTTTAGCGCGAAATGTAGATAGCCTTCTGTCGAATTATAGCTTAGTCGTTGATGAAATGAAGTTCTTAATATTTTCTAACTACATTGTGAATGTCAAAATGTCATCGTCAACAAAGTGTTTGGTAACACTGACAATTCGTAGTAAAATCAACAAGTTGACAGTTTGGTATTTATTAAAGTGGAACGCTGAAATAGGAACAAAAGCCGCTTTATCTACGTTACATTTTAAACTTACCTCAAAATTAAATCAAAATTTACAGGAAACTAAACAGCTACAGTTTAGAAAATTAGGATTTATAGGAGATACTGTAAAAATGCATGCACAGAACTGTGTAAAAACTTTTAATGTCTCAGCTTTAATAGGTTAACTGTGTTAATATATAATATGTTAATAGGTTAATGTTAATAGGTTAATATATAATAATATTTAAATTGTCTCACGCATACACAAACTATTCATAGAAGATGTAGCTAATAAACAAGTTTTGTTTTTTTTTTCTTTTTATTATCAATTTATTAACTCTTTAATTGCTTAAATTATTTGTTTAATTTATTTGTTTATTCTTTTTATATTTTTACACACGAGCCAAATTTAAAACAAAAAAAAAAACACAACAAATAGTAAAAAAAAAAAAAGAAGTTTGCTACTTCATCCGTATGACGTGATAATGCTTTCGTTATACGCCCCACTGATAAAAAAAAAAAACAAGAAACAAGTACTACAATACAAAAAACTAAAACAAAAAGGCCCCGATTGAAACACGCTACATGTGAGATAAACGAAAGTAAATATTTGCGTCTCTCTCTATCACTCACTCACCACTCACTGTGTGTGTCTCTTGTGCTTGCTCTCTGTGTGCAAATATTTTGCGCCACATTTGCGCGTAAAATGCAAACTGGGTCATTGAAGCTGTTGAACTCGATACGAGACAACGATATGAACAAGTCGGCACGGCGTTAGTATGTGTAAAAGCGTAAAAGAAAGAGAAAAAAAGGGAATGAAGTAAGTAGAGGCAAACATCATCAGTAGTCGGCAACGTACAGTCATTAACAGCATGAGATGCTGTCTTGCTTGCAAGCAATACCTCTCCATATTGTCTCCTCATATCATATCCAAGTGTGATGCTTCCTATTTCTCACTCCAACTATATATCACAAATATATCAACAAATCAGTTGAAACTGCTTCGAACTGATTTTAATGTTGGCGCAATTTTATTTGAAGCGTTCGTTGAAATACAGCAAAACGAGTCCCAACCCAAGAAAATATTTATAAACGCTGTAATTCTCGACCAGTCTACAAATAGATTCGTATGTAAATATGTTTACACATATGAACTCCCTCCATTCGGTTGTGTTCTTTAGACAGCTGCTGCTAATGATTAAGTTTTTATTACATTGAAAGCGGGAAGTGGGTAGTATGGGATTTTTTCTTCAATGTTTAAATTAAAGTAGAAACATATTGTTTTAGAATTATAATGGAAATCAATCAATTTTTAAAAATGCTCAAAAATCGAAGAAGATCCAATTATTATAAAACTTTCTCTAATCGTTGAACAAATACAAAAACACCCCCCTTAATAATATCGGAATGTTGTTTTGCTTAGAAAAAATTGAAAGCAAAACAGATAGTGATCTGGAGACGGTGCAGCTCTAGTTGCGAATGAAACTCTGCTCATAACCTTCAGGATTATCTATGCCTACTAGAGAGCTGAACCAGCAGTTCACAAACCATTCGATTGAGTGGCTGCTCCGAGCACAAGAGGTCATGTAGCTTTTTCACTGTAAATAAACAGAGTAAGGCACTACAAAGTGCAATGCAACTTGTTATGTTACAGCACAGATGCACGGAACTAAACCCAATTTCTGTGACTTGTCTAAGCAAATTGCTTATATTTTCTTCGAACTTTAATTGCTTTAGCCATACAGACTTATTTTATATAAGCATCTTCCTACTTTTTAAGAGCATATGTCTCTATTGATTTAGCCTAATCAAGCACATGATTCAGCGTTGGCACAGATGATGATGAAAATAAGCGCAAAATCATTTGTTTTTATGATGTAGTTATTATTCTAGGACAAATACTCATTGTACGACTCTGTTTTCAAAGCAATAAATGCAAACTTGCATGCAACTTATTATATATACAATACATATATACTAGATAAATATCGAATGCGACCGCCATATGTTTGTACAACATTTAAAAGCGTTTTATTTTATTGATAAATTCAATAAAAGAACAAAGACTTGAATAAATATAATTTGCGTGTTTGTTGCCATAGGCGGGGTGCATAATAATATTTATGTATATTCGATTTATAATTAAAAAAATAAAATGCTGTTGGACTTGACAGTGTGACACACAAAGAGTGGCAGACAACTTCAAAGAGTCTTATTTTTTGTTTTTTTTTTGTTTTTTAAATCTATGACAAGGACACTGAACTAGAACGAACGTATGTGATTTATTATCGACGCTACAAGTATTTGTGCGCTCTTTCTTGCATGTCATTCAGCGTGCAATTGCCGGTGCTGTACTTTTTGGCAATCTTGATTTATCGGTCCGCGCAATATTGCTGCTTGTTGGTACATTGAACTATAAACTGTCAGACAGAGCAGACGGCAGCCCCATGTGCAAATATTTTGTGTAAATAATTTGCCATAATTTTTTCGCACAAATCTAATAAATTGTTTAATCTATCGTCGCGCTATATTGCTAATCTGTAAATAGCGAAAAGCGTGAAATAAAATGTTATTAAGTGTGCTTGAAAGCGCATTACATCATTGATGCCAAAAGCTACAAAGTTTATTATTTATTTATGAACTGATAAGACTCGTCGAATATATTTGCACAGCGCAACAGACCCGAAACAAACAGAGAGAAGAACCCAGCTAATCAAATAGTAATTGCTTGTCAATAATTTCTACAAATCAATACACATATAGGTATTATTCACGTCAGAAGGCATTATTTAAACAAAGTGTTTAGTTATTAGTATAACCTTTAGAATAAATAACGGAAATCGTTTGAAACTAAATAAATAAACCAATTATTACAGTTGACTGGCAAAATGTACTTCTTCATTAAGTTTGCATGCCATATTATAAAGCGTGTTCCATTTGGAGTATTTTGTTATCTATTGAAATCTGTGTTATCGATATGTCAATATGAACATGACACCAATCGATATTAGTTATGAAAGGTTATGCGAAGGAAATTATTGTTGAATGATTTAATCAATAAATAAATTTTTGGACCTCATGCACCATTTTTACTGTCTCCAAAATCGTGGAAAAGTGCTTACAATATTTATTTCTTTTAAATAATATATTGTGTTGAATAAAAGTTGAAAACCCAAGAAACATTTATAATTTTATTTACGCGTTCCAATTAGTTTTTCTCGGTATTAGGCCTATAACATTCCAATATTAATTTCTTGTTCTATTATTGTTGTTTTCGTTTGTTGCTCCCGTTTTATTGAAGGTCGTTTCCTCAAAGTTGAATAAACATCGTCATCGATCGTTTGAAGAGAACAACAATAAAAACGTCGTCATTTCTTACTTGGAACCATTTTTCAATTGAAAATTCTTATTGTATATATTTGTTGACCGTGCCCAATTCGATTTAGTGTTTGTATTGTTTTTCAACTCAAAACGCGTTTCTAATTGAAACATATTGAAAGCAATTACGAATTCAATTAAAACCGATCACAAGGCGATCACAATCGATCTATATATGAACTAGACTAACTATCGGTCGCTTTGTTAGTGTTGCGATGGGGCGATCATTTGTTTGTTATTTTTTTCCATTTTTTTTTTTTTTTTTTTTTGCTACATTTGTAATTGTTTTTGTAAACGAATCACACCCAGCATTTTAATTATGAATATTGTACATCTCAATTGAAAGTGTTGTTGTTTATTTTATTTTTTAGGTAGATTTTTTTTTATATGGCAACATAATTTATGATTTTTGTGGAAATGTTGGTGGTTTTGGGCGCAAATGTAAATGTGTTTTGAATATGAACTATGTTTGTGTGTTTTTTGCTGTTTCCATTGCTTGAGATCGTAGCTGAAAAAAGTACAGTTTATGCAAAAAGTCAATTAACAAAAGTAGTTATTATTAAATTATTTTTTGAGTTCGTCATGAATGCGTTGAGCTTGTACAGGAGACCATTATGCCATACTTTATTGAAAGCTTGCCTTATATCGAGATAAGTCCCCATAATGTACTCTTTGCAAGTTAAGCACCCTATTTCATTGTTCCGGCGTTTCATGGCACAATGAAATAGGGTCCGCCTCCTGGCTTTGCTACGGTTGATAACAGACTGATTGGTCCGTATGAATTCAATGCGGAAGGGCTTTTTGCAGCCTTGTGGATCATACAAATCCTTGCCTTCTTCCATTGTGATGGAATGTATCTGAGTCTAAGCAACGCATTAAATATCAGCCAGCAAACAGCACCGTCTTCACATGCAAAACATTCATCATCAAGCTCATCCTCGCCTGGGGTCTTCCTTGTCTTCAGGTACCTTATATGCAATATATAATTTCTTCAACAGTAATGAGGGCGACTGGAAGACACAACTGGTCAGGAAAGGACTGTCGGGCGTTGTCTCGACAATGTATTCAATACTCACACGCTTAACTAATGAAATTTAACATGTTTTACACCGTTGGTTTTTTGAGTATTCACCACTCACAAGTATAAAATCCTTTTAAATGCTAGGGTTCTGCTCTTTTGTTTCACAGCCCTAAATATTCTTTTTATACCTACAGCTGTTTCATTAACAGTACAATACCCTTTAGACAAAATTTCATTTACCAATTCAGTTCATTGACTTTCGAAGCTGTTTTCTGGAGCAAATATTTTCCACTCATTATTTATTATTGTCAAATTTAACACGATTTTGCGCTTTAGTCATTTATATATTTTTTGGATAACAAATTATAATTATTAGTCGCCAATGCTTTATTTTGTGTGAGTTCAATGTTTCCGACGATTTATGGCTTATCTGTCATAGACTCAAATCTGTCAACAAAAATTCACAGAATAATGACGAAATAAAAATAAACAAATTAAATTAAAATGCGTCATTAATTTTTTTTATGAAGGTTAGGAACTACATATTATTTAAACTGCTTATTTGACTATAATTAGTTTCTGTTGTTATCAAAAAAAAAAAACAAATTATGCATAAATGTTTTACGAAGTGAAATAAAAACCACAATCAATTATAAAAAATTCTATAGAAATCCAGCAAAAGAAATGAAGATATTTGATATTACTTGAAGCAGTTGTTGCTATGGCGTTGTCTACATATATTGTATACAATATAATATATATATGTCGGGCGCACGTAGCGCTATATAAAAATTTATATATGTTGTTTCTCGTTGTTTCAGATGAATCACAAATTGCGCTGTGTTTTATATTGCATTTTAATGTCTTGTTAATACTCTTAAAAAAACACAAACAGAAACTTATAAAATCTGTGATTTTTCAGTACACCGCAATATATATACTTCTCGTATATATAGCTATAACATATCTTCTGATCATATAAATTTTTCTATAATTTTTTTTCCTCCTCTTATGCATATCTCTCTCTATTTCAGACAATGAATAAGGATAAAGTTATAAATACACAAAATGCAAAAAACAAAGAGCATAAATTAAACGGAACCACAAAAGAAAATAGTGATAAAACAGGTCAGTAATATAATAAAATAGTTATTTATGATATACATACATACAAGTAAAAATTTATAGGGTTTACAATATTTGTATGTAAAAAGTTTACAGTTTGGTTCTCACATTCACCGCGATTTTTAATTTACAAATTTTACGAATTTATTTTCGCAATATCCAAACGAAATTGAAAACAGTAAACAGTATCAAAAAACTTAAATAACCAATCTGAGCTCTCTTTTAGTTTTGATTGTGCGCAGTTAAAATTGATTGATAGTTCTTAACAATCTATAACAATAAAACTATATATATATTACTTAATATGATATGAATTTAAAGAACTGACCTAAGCTAAAAAATCAATTGATTGATGGTTTCTATTTCGATACACCTATTTAAATGACCAGACAAACGTACAATAATGAGTAATAATAATACAGCGTAGCCAAGTTTTTAACAAGTTTTTAGTTATTCATGACTTAACATTGAAATAACATTTATAAAGAGTAAAATTTAATAGCAGAAATGTGTGATTTAAATCGGTAGCAAACTGTACACCATTTCCAATGAAACTAACAGACCATAAATAAATAAATACAATAACTAAACACATTAAACTAGTAAGTGGTCATATCAGTTAATTAAGCGTAATCAATATTTTTATATGTATGTGTGCGTAGATAGTTTGTATTGCTTTTGTTTTTTTGGTTACAAATTTGAGAAACTAAACAAAATGGCTGGCGTTGTTACCTTGAAAATGTGCAAAACCAATTAGTCGCAACAAATTTATATTTAATGTCTGGCTATTAAATATATTTCACAGTCGTGAATTTTTTTTCACTGTAACTGGCGAACTGTAGTGATTCGCTGTGATTGGTTCTTATGCAAAACTATGATTACTCTTCACAGTTTTATAATCACATGTTTGCGATCAACAAAGAACTTTAAATGCTCATCACAGTTTTACATTTACATGTTTGAGATTAAATCTTCAGTCGCTTTATAAGAAGCTCGATAACTTTTTCTTTACATATTGTGGTTACTCTAAGTATTTTGAATATCCTTTTATTAAAAAATTATACTTTTCTATTAACGGGACTTGCTAGATATTTTACGTTTACATGTATATATTTGCGAGTACATAAATGTTTTTGAGCACTAAATGTCGAAAAATAAGCTGATAGACATGCTATTTGAAGTGACTAGTAAATTGCTGTACCATTTTTTCAAAAAAGCAGCATTGTAAACTTGAAATTGATTAAGTTACAAAAAAAAAAACAAGGAATTTATAGCTGTTTACTGTTGCCTTGGAGAATCATATCAAAAAGCATCATTTGAAAAACCTATTATACCTAGCATCAATTGTTTACAAACCGCCAATATCCAATTTTAATAAAAAACTAGCTGAAACCCGCCCACCCCCAGTAAAGCTTAACTGTTCACACTTGTCCAACTGATCTTACTTCTCTCGATTCCATTACCGCCTCTGATTCAGACCAAAATTAATATGGTTACTTCACGCAATGATGTTACCATGTACACCAAATTGTATCTTTGTGCCTCAAATGGATGCAAAGGTTTAATCAATTGTGTATATAGTTTATTGGGGGGACGGAGCATTGCCCTCTCCAATTCTAATTAAACTTTATAGGGTTACTTCCCACGATTCCATTGTCATGTATATCCAATTTTATCTTTGGACCTCAAATGTTTGCAAAATATTATCGTTCTCCTCCTCCGATTTTAAACAAAATTATCAGGATTACTTCTCCCATTCTTAATAACATGTATTCCGAATTTCATCGCCCCCCTCTGATTTTAATAAAAAGTAACCTATGTTATTTTCAACGTCCCTACCTACAAATATTCATAGAAATTAGCTATGCGGCTTTGGCGTGATGCGCGCATAAACAAACAAAATTTTTTTTACGATTTTACTCTATTTATAGATAATAATTTCATTCAAATTTCACATGTATTTTATTTATATTTACTAACATATATGTATAACCCTACAGCTTTTAGAAGGCGTGGCGTCAACAACAATTCCCAATTATTTGCTTTTGTTTCCATTAAATGTTGATTTTTTGGGGGCAAAATGTCAAATGACATTAACCGATAATTATTGAGATGTTTAGTTGTTTAAAAAAGGTCGACTATATTTCACTCTTCTTTAATTTAAACAAATTTAAATCGAACGTTGCATATTTTGAAAGTAAGATCTTCAAATATTGAACCGAATCTGAGTTTAGAGACTTTTATAACTTTTAGTTAAGCACTTATGAAACTTTAAAAGTAACAATATACAAATTATGTGCGTGGAACACTATTGAAAATTTATACTTGTGATTGCGAAAAAAAATCCATATTCCTACTTTTCAAAACTTTGTTTTTATTATAGTTGCTTACATAAAACCCAAAAGTTGCTATCGATATGGTTTCATTTCTAATATTGCATTTCACTTACATCGGATGTTATCGGGTATCGGTCTAAGCTAATCGTTAAATGATTTTGTTTTGATTGATTTTGCAAATTAGAAAATTTGAGCTACATTCATTAAATAATTATTTAAAATTTTAACTCAGTATCAATAGTATTGAAGAGTACCTAAAAATAATCTTAAAATATTAAAGAATTGAAGAAACTCTCCACTACCAGCATTTATTACGTGCGAAGCGTGTTAAAGCATTGTTTCAACCCAAGTTAATATTTTGACTTATTTTTAGTCGAATTTCATACGAAATTCTTAATATTCTAATCTTGCTTTTTGGGGAAACTCACAAATGTTGCTTTGAGTCAATGCCATCGACACGTTTTAACACTTGTATTTGATAAGAATTTGAAAGATTAATTTATGTTTATGATTAGAAAGTATTTTTGTTTTAGTTTTTTTCTTTAAGTAGTACTCTTATCTCTACTAAATAGCGCCAGTTATGAAATAAGTTTTTGCGAATCTAGATAGGCAATAATAATAAAGTGTGAAAGTGTGAATCCTTGAAGTTAGCAGTCATTCAGAAAACTATATGGCAACATCATAAAAAAGGTGGAAAGATTAAATCGAAGCACTTGTCTTTTTATACGAAACTAAATCGTAAAAGCTGGCATGACTTGAGGCATTATATTTATGAACATACCGACTTATGTAGTATTATGTTCTCAGTTTTTTATTTTCTTACATAAAGCGATAAGATAGCAAAATTCTAAAAAAAAGTAGTGCAGTTTATGAAGTCCAAATATTTGTACTTGATGCCAGTCAACATGTTCTTGCTAGACTTTTATTTCTTTAGCGTTTATACGTCACCTGAAAAAGTGGAAGCCTTGAAGATTGAAGTTAATTTTGCAAAAATAAAATAAACTGATTAAATTTAGTAGCTTCATAAATAGTACACACACAATATTAGCTAATTTCTAGCTGAAAATATTTACTCATCTAAAATTTCTTGAAATTTCATCACATGAAAAGCAAACAAATTGTATTACGTACGATAATTGATTTGACTTTTAGAACGCATGTTTGCGTCAAATTATTTATAGTATTGAAGTGCTAATCTGTAGAACTTGAATGATCGATCGACGGGTTTGTCAACATAAAGTAAATGCAATTTAGCTGATTTAGCTACATGGACTTAGTTTTAGCTTGTTTATTCTGGTTAAATATGTACATAAATGTAACGAATAGCAAAAAAAATTGGAAGGTAATTAATCAATAAAATGCAAAATTATTTAACCTTATAGTGTTTCGTAGGAATTATAGAAGCTTTTGTTTTATAAAATAGAATGTTTAATGTATTTAACCATAATCGAAACGTCCATTTAATATTTGACAAGTAAGAGTAATCGAGCAAGAGCATTACATAAATTTCCATGCGAAGTAACCATAACATATTCTGAAATATAAGATCCAGTACCTTAAAATGTTTGAAAGATTTTCCAATTGGGTTTCAATTAGACTTTAAAACTTATATAGCATATGACACAGAAACTGTAACTCTAGCTACTTGTAGTGCTTCCAAAACTGTAATTTCTCGTTTAAGAAACTGAATCATCTCCGTGCGCGCGATGCATCCTTCTAATAAATCTTGAATAAATATATGCCATAAGTGTGACTTGTTTCTATGTTTCTACGGATTTTTTGGACGATAAACTTGATACCAAATTATTTTTATGTTTGTTCTAAAACTATTTAAACTATTTTTTTATTTCAATAACTATTTTAATTTACAAAAATTTACTTAGTCTAATTTATTGTTAATTTTTCTTATTTACAGTTAGTCTATTAAACAAAAAAGATGACAGCGGAGAATATGATCTTGTACCGCCGGATGGCGGTTGGGGTTGGCTGGTGTTATTCGGTTCCATGATGGTGAATATTCTAATACCAGGCACAATAAAAAGTTTTGGAGTGTTATTTGTTGAATTTATGGAAGCATTTGAGGCTTCGCCAACAAAAGCAGCATGGATTCCTGCATTATGTTACTTTCTATATAGTTCACTGGGTGCGTATTTTGCATAAACTTTTTTTAAAAGAAATATTAACAATTTATACCTCTTTTTCTAACTAGGACCTGTTTCGAGTATTCTCTCCGTAAAGTATTCCTATCGTACTGTAACAATACTGGGTGGCGCTTCAGCATCGCTTGGTATGATCCTTTCTTATTGGGCATCATCGGTTTCGTATTTGTACGTAAGGTAAGTTTATATAGTCTGCTAACCTTTGAAGTACATTAACTATTTATTCTGTTTATTTCAGTTATGGCGTACTTGTTGGCATTGGTGCCGGGCTTTCATTTCCGCCAACTGTTTACATTGTTACTTCGTACTTTGTAAAGCTACGCGGCTTGGCAAATGGTCTCTGTATATCGGGCAGCGCGCTTGGTTCGATTATACTGCCACCAGTGCTACGCTTTCTGCTCGAGGAGTATGGCTATCGCGGTGCAGTGCTTATTATGGGCGGCATAACGCTTAATGTTTTCGTTGCTGCTATATTCTATGAACCCGTGGAACAGCATATGGTGCGTGTGCCACGTGTTGCGAAACCAGCTTTAGAAGATATACCCGAAGAGGAGGACATTGGCATAGTGCTTAAGTTTGAAAATGTCGATGAGACACCGTCAACGCCGGCAGCGGAAAGTGGCGACAAGAATGAAAAACAACTGCTAGCGTATCATTCGCCGCCCTCAGCGCTACATTCACCGGAATTGCCGCACTATTTGGATACGGATGATGACAAGCAGCAGTTTGTGCGCAGCGCTTCCGCTGCTGTGGTGCAGAGTTATTCCAAACAAAATGATGAATTTATGCCGAATTCACGTACACGTAAGATTAGTACACCGGTGCGTCTGCCGCAGCGTAATCAAACCTTTACGCCAGGACAATTGAATTCGCAGTCATCGCTCTACGCTGTGCCCGAGGGTGGCCGCTCCAGCAGTAAACTAACGCTGCGTAACAACTCACGTAATCGTCTGTCACGTCGCTCACCATCGACCAGCAGTTTCCAATATATGAGCACACCATTTCACGGCAGCACACTATCCTTTCAACCGAAAGAGTTCTCTTCGCATCTGTCGCTACGTTCTGCCGGCACAGATAATCAGTTAAGCGAACACGGCGGCGCTTCAAGCGATAGCACTGGCGCAGTAGCTACTGCTGCCGCAGCTGCTGGTGGTGCTGCTGCAGCTTCAGCGACAGACAAAAGCAAACGCTCAAAATTCTTCGATTTGAGTCTGCTTAAGGATCCCATGTACTTGGTCATCTTAATATCAAATTCAACGAATGCCATTAGCTATACAAATTTCATTATATTGCTGCCATCATTCGGTCTAGCGCTCAACTTTAATAAATCCATGTCCGCGTATCTGCTGTCCACTGTCTCGGCAACTGATTTGATTGGACGCATTGGCGGTTCAGCGCTCTCCGATATGGGTTTCATACCGAAGACCTGGTACTTTGTTGGCGGCTTGACTATATCAGGCATTTCACTCGCATTGCTGCCGTTTGCCAGCAGTTATGGCGCTGTCAGCTTTTGGTGTGCTGTCTTTGGTCTTGCATCTGGTACCTATGTGGGCATTACGGCTGTAATTATGGCCGATATGTTGGGCACTGAGCAACTTACATCTTCGTATGGCATTAGTCTCTTTGTAAATGGTATACTGCAGCTTATCGGTCCACCATTGTGCAATTACTGGACAGATTCGGTACATACTTACAATCCGCTATTTCATACGCTCGGCCTCACCTTGCTGGCGGGTGCAAGTCTCTGGAGTTTTATGCCACTCATACAGCGTCGCAAAGCCAAAGAGGAAGCGGAGCAGGAGCGGCGCGAAAATGGTGTTGATATTGATGAGGAATCAGCGCCAGTGGATGTATATTAGAGTAGTTTAGTATTGTCCAACAAAAAGTAGTTAGTAATGTAGTTTAGTAGTATGACATGCCAAACACAGACAGACAGACAGATGGACGGACAAATCGACAGTCGACAGTTGGAATGCAGCAGTACGGACATAGAAATGAAAGGACATTACCGAACAAACCAATGGACAAAAGTACATAAGCGTACAAAGCGCGCAAATGGGAAGAGAGCATATACAAATATATTATTAATATTATTATTATTACTATTATAACTTGTAATTGTAATTGTGTGAGAAATGTGTAATTGAAATATTGATCGATCAATATTTTTTGTTTTGATGGATCGATTTTGTTGTTTTGTTTCTTCCAACAGCTTTTTTTTTACATACATACAAAATATTTATGTAAACTAATTAATTAAATATTGTGTTAAATCTTTAATTAATACAAAAACAAAAAATCACCTATTACTTAAAAAAAAAAAACATTTTTTAAATTTAAGTTCCGATAGTAAATAAAACAAAAATATTTTTTGTATAAATATTTAAATTAATTGCGTGTGTAATTTTAAAGAAATGTAGAAATTGAGACATTATACGTCTGTCTGAACATCGTATTCTAGGAATCTATAATAGTTATTTCTTTACAAAATCGGATATTTAGGCTCTCAGATTAGGTCTTCAAACAAAGTTTATTAGCAGAATGTCCCAACTCTACTATAAGGATTAATGGTTGGTTTTCGACACAATAGTAATATGTTCAAGTATAATTTATTTTTTAAGCAGCACTTTATTCATTTATAAAGATATCAAAAATAATTCGCATGCATATATAAAATATATATACTTTCTAAGTATGTATAAAATTTTTAACTGTTCGCATATTGCCATATATATATATTGCTTTATAATAATATTTTTTTAAGTGGATATATTATTTTTCGGTTTAAGAAGTCCCTTGCTCCGGAGATAACGTACAATGAAAGGCGTCGCACCCAATGTAATGCTTAATCTAACTGGTGCAAATACTTTGTGTACGGCATAGGCGACAACAAATGTACTACCGGTTGCAATTTTTTCGGCAAATGCGGTCTCCGAAATACCAAGGAACTCCATAATGGGCATCATGTTTACTCCGCTGTAAATGGAAAGAGAAAAACAATATTAATAACTATTAATTTAGCTTCAAACTATATTCTTTTGTTAACAAATTATGCAAATGCGTTGTTTTAATTTATGTGATGTGTGTTAAAGGCGTTACTTACTTCGAGATCAGTAGATAACAGCTGCCGAGCGATATAAGCGATATGCCTACGTGAAAGACAACTATTGTTGCACCATAATCTTTAAAAGCCTGTTTTAATTGATCTTTCCTGCTTAATGCTGGTGCACTTGGCTCTTTAGGTTTCTCAGCCTCTGTTGACATTGTCCTTTGTACAGTCTTGGTGCTATAGCTGCGCTTACTTTGAGCGTTATACTGTATGCCTATGAAATGTTTGCAAGCATTAGTAGACATGCATGTTGCTAGCGATATATATGAATATACATTTTTTTGTTAGTAGTCTATAGTCTCATGCTAAACAAATTATGCTTGTACACTACCTTTCTTATTCTGCAGCGTTGCATTCTGATCGTAAGCAACCCAATCAGCGCGTGCCTCATCGCGCAATGCACGATAGTGTGCACTTTGTAAATTCTGCGACATAAACTTGTATTCCTGTGACCATTGACCGCCCGGCATATTCAGATGCGAGAATTTATGCATGCCACCAAACGGTGTGGGTACATTGCTTTGCATAACCGAATTGAGACTGACAGCACCAAAGCAATCGTAAGATTGTACATGTGGATCCTGTGCACCATAGCCAGCACTGTTAGCATTCGCAGCATTCAGTGTACTCTCTGCGGTTATATCAATGGTCGAAATTGGTGCCTGTGCTGGTATGTAAGTTGCAGAGATATCACGCGAACGTTGCGGTGAAAAA
Source organism: Leucophenga maculata (assembly GCA_035044805.1). Classification (NCBI taxonomy): domain Eukaryota; kingdom Metazoa; phylum Arthropoda; class Insecta; order Diptera; family Drosophilidae; genus Leucophenga; species Leucophenga maculata. Next base: position 993,145 of record JAWNNP010002447.1, on the reverse strand, counting down.
CAATGCGTTGTCTCAGCGGCATCCACATTATTGGGCAGCGGCAGCAATGGCTCAGCAGCTGCGTTATTTAGCCGGTTGGCGCTGGTGTGTAACAATTTTTGTTGTTGCTGGCTAGCTGCCAGCGAAACGGCAACTGCGTTGAAAGAAAATAATATACAAGTTTATTAAAAACAAAAACAGCATTTATATTATATGACAGGCTTATTTTTATGTGGATACAAAGAAATGTTCCAATTTTATTTTAACAATATACATCATATACATATTCTGTTTGTTTATAGCAACGTAAAAACAATTAAGCGTATTATAGTCAGTTTTGCGGACTTTGGAATGCGCTGCAGTGCCAGGTTTTGTTGCGGCATGTATTCAACAACAATTCGTTAATGATTTAGTATATCTAGGGTAGGGTATTTTGAAATCTACCTTTGAGACAATAATGATACTTAAGAGTATATTATCAGTCTAGAGAAGTACGGTCTTTTTTGGCGTAACAGATTAGTTGTTTTCTTGTCTTAAGTGATTAATTGTAGTTGATTAAGTTCTTCGAAGAACGTACTTATGCTTTTGAGGCTGCCAAAATTTTAAGTCTAGCATTAACTGGCTACTTATATAGTAAAATTTCTCTTAATTATAGTAACAAATACTATATTGTTTCTATTAAACTGTTACAAATCACTTCTCAATATGAAAATACAGCGAAAGCCCTTTTATGTAGTAATATATTTGCCATAATCGTGTAACAAGTAGGGAGCGCCTTTGATTTAATCGAATTAAATCGACTAATAAACAGCATAAAGGGAAATTTACATATACACAAAGTGTTATGATGCCTTTATTTAACTGCAACAATAGCAATTTACATTGTACATATATGTTCAATTTATTTGACCTCTAAACTAGCGGGCTACCAGCAATCTATCAGTTCAATATAAAATAATCAAAGTAACTCACAATTTGTAGCTGCATTTTGTTTTAAATACGCAATGCAATGTGCACCGGTTAAACGCGGTGTATTTAAAATGGTTTTACCAGTATTAATTAACATTTTTGTTATTTATTTTCTATTAAATTCACTTGTTCTTATATTGCGACACAAATATAAACTGATTATAATTTCACTGAATTTCAACACAACAACAAATCGTTTATAATAATGACAGCTGATTTTTATAAAAATGTTGCCATTTAGTGCTTATAGTGCGGCCATGTTTTGTTTCAGCTACGCACATATGTTAGTAACAGCTGTAGCATATTTCGTATATAATCTCACTCTAACATATACTCAAAGATTTTGTATCGATTTGTACAGCTGCATTTAGCTATACGTGCAAGCAGTGCGTTATACAGTCTGACCAGCAAACGGGGCACCCCTTACATTTTTTGACACATTTCGGATGGTTTATTTATATTTTTTTGCGTGTTTAATTTAACGAAAGCAAAAACCACTGTAAATAGCAACAACAACAATAGTAATAATTGAAACATGCAGCTGCATGCAATTGACTGTTAAAAAGCAAACTGACGCAGTTTGAATGGCTGCTGAAATTTTGGCTAAACGTAGAAATTCCAATACTCTCAGTTGGCCAATTATATACCACGGCAGCAGCTGGTGTGGTGGCTGTGCTGGTTGAGTCATCGCGGCCAATAAGACATATTTTGGCAATAGAAGCAACTACATAAATAGTTGAAACATTACAAGCTACAGGTGAGCATTGTAACAAAAATTCCACAACACACTAAAGTTAATTAATGTTATAGTAGAGTGACAGCGCGACAGTAGCGTAATTTGTTTGTTTTACGGCAAATGTTACAGAGCTGAGTTAAGCTATGTACATATGTACTTCTACTCCCAACATTCTCGTTACGCGTCACTAACTGACCCAAGGTGTGTTCAAAACTAATGCCGTTTCTTTTTGTTTCTTCTTCTTTTTCCTTTTCTTCATTAATTCGTGCCTTTAGTGAAATTTAATTTTATACCAAAGTCGAAAAATAACAAAAAATCACATATGGAGGATTATAAGTTTCTATTCAAAATTGTGCTGGTGGGCAATGCAGGCGTTGGCAAGACCTGTCTGGTGCGTCGCTTTACGCAAGGACTCTTTCCGCCCGGACAAGGCGCAACCATTGGTGTGGATTTTATGATCAAAACTGTTGAAGTGGAGGGTGAGAAGATTAAGGTAAGTTATTGTCTAAAATATAAACAAAAAATGGTATTATTGCTTTGTCTGAAAGTTTCTTATAATTTGAAAGAACCATCGGAGGTCACATAAAGAATGAGGCCATGTGAATGCGTTGTAATTGTGGCGCTATACTTGAAAAAGTCATTTGATACTGTTGATCATGTAAGCATGTTTTAAGAAAAAAAAAAAAAAGAAACTACCTTGTGTGCGAGATCAGCGTTTCATTAAATAAAGATAGTAATGACAAACTTCATCGGTACCAATAGATTATACAATAGAGTACAGCTGATCAAATCGAAAGAGAGATTAATAATATGCGCATTTTTTGCTTACAGCTTCAAATCTGGGATACTGCCGGCCAGGAACGTTTTCGTTCCATAACACAAAGTTACTATCGATCCGCGCATGCGCTCATACTCGTCTACGATATCAGTTGTCAGCCCACATTCGATTGTCTGCCCGATTGGTTGCGCGAAATTCAGGAGTATGCAAATTCAAAAGTTTTGAAAATACTTGTGGGCAATAAAACCGATCGTGATGATCGTGAGATACCAACACAAATCGGTGAAGAATTTGCCAAACAACATGATATGTATTTCCTTGAAACATCAGCCAAAGAAGCCGAAAATGTCGAACGTCTATTCTATGAAATTGCAGCCGAATTAATAGATCAAGCGCGTAGCAAGGATGGCGGCAGTGCGGCTGCAGCCGCAGCTGCATCAGCGCATAGAAATCACAGCGATTCAATTGGTCTGGGTAGTCTGAGTGCCAAAGCAGCGCAGAGTAATTGTTGTAATGGTCTCAGCAGTAGCGCCAGCAGTAATACACTATCCAGCGTTGGCAATGGCGGCAATAATACTAGTCAAACAAGTTAGATTATAAAATACAACAAAAGTAATGACAGCTAACCGACCTATATACACGTACATTTCAACTGCGTACAGCTAAGCAAAGAATTTTCCAATGACGCCAATTGGTCCACTAAATTTTTATTGTACTCGTACATATTACAACACTAACCAACCTAACCCAACAACCAACAACACACTACTCTATGGATGCTAGAATTTGTGTTACACACTCTTATCCTTCGATGGATGGATGTTAATTGAACTTAAACATAATTGTATTTTAATTATATATAATTAATTAGTACATATGTATTTTTTAACGTAACGCTTGATATTTTGCAATGCACATTTACTTTTTACAAATGATTTTAAAATAGTATTATTATATATTATAAACATTTATTTACAAATGTGTTGTATATTGTATTGTTTATTTTTGATTTTTTTTTTTAATTGAATATTTGTTTCAAAATAATTTTATACACCGTACACCTAGAATTAATGTGGTTTTTATTGCATTCCAAAATTTATAAAAAATAAAAAAAAATAAATATAAATTGAAATCTGCAAATATGTAAATTAGACATCCTTGGCAATATTTGCACGGTAACCGTACGTGTTAAATTTCAGACATGGATTCATACGAAAAAAACAGTATTAAATGTAACATTCAATGAGGGTACAGAGCATCTCGAAGTAACGTCAGTGAAATGGGCGCATTACGAACCAGAAACTAAAGGCATTTATCTAGGATTAAACCTAGATTCTTAGTTTTCGAGGTGCGCTGCAAGACTAAACCATTGAATGTGATTTGAGGAGGTGCTTTGTTTTTTTGTCTAAAGCAAACATTATTAGTTTTAATATTCCACCGCTTAGCTCAGACCTCCAAACAAGAGATATTCCTGTAGGTCATCAGCAGCGTCTGGTATTTAGAGCTGTGAAATACATGTCGACTGCAAAAGAGGTAATCATCGTACTTGATGCAGAAGTAGGATTATTCTTGTCAGGTATAGGACGTTCAGCAGCAAAAATGTTAATAAGAAAAGGTGCGAGAATACTGCGCTGAGGAACTTCTGCTCAAACAGGAAATATTGGTGAGACACTTACGCGAACTTCAACAAAGGTATAATAATGCGAACTTATTGAAACGATCCCATCGACCCCGAGTCGGAAAAAAAACAAAGAAATTTGCATGCAATAAATTTATTCATTTTACTCAAATTATTGGTAAAACGGTCAAGGGTTCAGCTAGAAATTTATAAAATTTTACCTGTTACCAGTTGAGCCGAAACCAGTATGAATACCAACATAGTTAACTGGATACAAATAATCGGCGTAATGAGTCAAAAAAGCCGCAGTTTGTCCTTCAAATCCAACTCGTATAACATTATCGGTCCATTTCACCCAAAAACCGATATATTGACAAGGTTGCACAACATTTGGTGTAGAAATTTTTACCTGTTCGTTTCCACTACGACGAATACTTGACATTTGATTTCATTATTAAATAATCCGATAAAGGCATCATTTTGGGCGCGCACTCTAAAGTAAAACTCGGTTTTATTGACGGGAATAAATTTATATGTCAACGAATTTTCTGTGCAGTGAGCTAAAAATAAAAAAGAAAAATGGTGTTATTTGTAACTTGTAGCAGTGTATTAATTAGGGAGAAGTACCAACAAGTTTCCCGACAAATAGACGGACGGAACTGAATACAATTTAGCAGGTGATGTATTTATTGAGAAGCCAGGAGCTACCTCTAACAACAGACAGACGTAGAGTTTTTTTGATCGGCTCGTCTCGTGGAGCTAATATAGAATGTTTTTATATATATTTTTTTTTTTTTTTGGGTCTGAAGGACTGATTTTATCAAGAAAATAAGCAAATAGACAAATGACTTTGCCTTATGGATTCGTCCACCAAAACTGAATTAAAATATAAATACTTTTTGTAAACTTTGAGTACAGGGCGTAACAATAAAAACTTACACTGGGAATATAACTCTTCAGACGGTTCAAAAATTTCGTATGGAGATGCTCTTGCTAGCGTTACTTTTGAACCAATACTAGGAGGATTATTATTCAAATTATTCAATTCGTTAGCACTTTTTTCAATTATTTCATGACACTCCTCTTTCAGAGCTTGTATACGCTGAATACGTTCCGTGTACTGTTCCACCTTTGTTTGTTCGTCTGCTTCAAAACTGTTTTTGATTTCTTCCAATTTCTGCTCCAATTCCAAGACTTGAATATTAATATTGTTCCACAGTTGTTCGCTCCGTTTGACTGTATTATTCTGCATTGAATTTGAAAAAAAAAAATTCATTTATGAAAACATCTTTTCGGCAAGGATGTTACTAAAGATTTTAAAAATAAATATCTCAAATAGTACTGCTTAAATAAAATATTACTCACAGGAGCAGCTCCTAATGCAATGCCGAGCAGCATCAATGAAACCAAAATTTTTTCCAAGTTGTTCAACATGTTTACTGTGCTTTGCTAAAGAACCCGTTGGAACTAAGCCTATACGATCTGTTTAGTGGTTTATATAATAAATTTCAAACTATATTATATCATTAATTAGCTATTTCAAAGGAAATATACTATAATCAGATATTATATATTGATTTACAATTCTTATAAACACCTATTCAAACTTAAGAATACTACAGTCATTACTTTACGACTTCGAAATACCCTGAACATGTTGAATCAATGATGTAATTCTCTGTTACATATTATAGAAGTAAAAAAGCGAACTTAAATCTATTCTTTTTTTTCATAGCTATTGGAGCAAGTAAAGGTTATAAGAAAAGGAACATTTTAACTGTGAATTCTCTGTTTGCGATCAAATAATACATATTTCTTTGGCGTGCAATATTAAGGAACAAGTATCTCTTATAAAAAGTGATAATTATTTTTTAGTTTAGATTCTTAGTTTAAAATAATTTCCAATGATATGTGATGTGAAGAATGGAACATATTTGACCGTCGGACTTTGCTCAACAAACAAAATACAACAAAAAACAAGTAAGGAAATTTCAGTCGGGCGTAACCGACTGTAAGAGGCCCTGTACCAGTTCACGTCGCCTAACAAACACATTAAATGTTTCCCGAGCATATGACCAAACACATGACCACTTCTCACTGCGTGAATATGAATGAAAAGAAAAGGGGGGGTCATTCAAATTCAATTGCTTATAAAATCGTCATTTATTATCCGATTTTGATGAACTTTTTTGATTTGGGCTAAGAAGGACGTTATCTCTATATTGGTACACTCAATTTTTTTTGTGCCGAAGAAATTTTCACCCTAAGGGGTGATTTTATGGGGAAGGGGGGGAGGGGCAAAATTTCAAAATAAACTTGTGAAATTCCGGAGCAATCCTAGTCGAATGCAAAAAACACGAAGTCTCTATCTATTACCTTTTCCGAGATCCTTTCGTTCATACAGACGGACGGACGGACGGACGGACAGACGGACAGACGGACAGACGGACATGGCTATATCGACTCCTCTATCACTCCTGACCATAATGGGGGTAACTTTGGGGGGTCTCCGACAATTAGTTCTTCCTGTTACATACATTTGCACAAAACCAATAGGCTCTTGTACCTTCGGTACAGGGCCTAACAACAAATACTACGATATACCATTCATTAAACTGCCGATCAACATGCTGTGCAAAAAGTAAACACTATGAATTGTTAAATAAAAAACATTTTATTCAATAAAATTTGTTTTGTCGTTTATAAAATAGGTTTTTATATAATATTTTGAACAAACTTTTCATATATTATTCGCCCTCCATGATGAAGGAATATATGGAAAATCAAGCAACGCAAACAACTCTTTTGACTTTGCTTACCGTGAGTGTATATTAAAAATGGGTTAGCTAGACCAATTCGTACCAGTAAATTCCAACTTGCTACAGAAATAGTTGCCACAACCCATTGAACTTTTAAGATCGAAGCTATTTACTGTCCTCCAAGTTTCAAATGATGGCGAAATCGTGCTTGACACTACATATTAATCGATTTCGATTTTGCCGCAGGTCGGAACATGTTAGATAGCAACACCAGATTTCAAAGCTTTAACATTTAACAAGGCTACGTGGTTAAGTTCCGATAAAATTACACCCAACCAAATTGATCCTGCTCTGGTTGATGGAAAGCAAGCAAGCAATCAGAACATACCGCCGAAGAATTTTCAAACACACTCTCCCGACTGCTCCAGGAAAACTCTCCGTCTTCTCAAGACATATGTGAGCAGTGGAAACCTATCACCCGTTCCAAGGATAGGGCTGCCAAGGAGGTCATTGGCTATGCAAAACGTGTGACTAATTATTGGTACGACGAGGAGTGTCGTAACACTGCTGTAGAGAAAAATTCCTCCTAACAGTCGAGAGCAACTTGAGCTGTTACAGAGCGATATCGAAAAAAACGGAAAGAGGCGGAGGGCATTCTCAGACGCAAGGCTGCCAGCTGAGTTATTCATGACCGGCGGCGAAGAGTTGGTTAGGAGTATGCACCAACTTTGATGCTAGATATGGACCGATAAACGCATACGCAATGACTGGAATCTCAGTGTTCTTTGTCCTATCCATTGTCCTGTGGTAACTTTCGACAAAGAACGTTCGCCCCAAAGCAATTGTCAACGCGCTAATAGAAGTTTTGGTTCATACCATCATAACATGCTTACCAGCGTTGAATTATTATTAGCAGAAGCATCGACTCGGAGTATATTTTAAGGAGATGCGTGATTATAACGCATGATAGCAGAGGCAGATCATCAGCCAAAAGGAAGTCTCCGCATTGTCAACACTCTTAGTGTGGGCAACGTTCTATAATAAAACAAAATGTTTTGCGTTTCTATATAAAATATTTCATTATTTTATTGGTACATTTGTCGGCTTTTCTCTATGAGAAATAGACTATAATTAAAATACATACAGTAGTATATAAGTATATATTCAGTTTCGCTTTATATAAAAATAGAAAGACATTATTGCTTTAAATAGAAAAAAAATACAGCATATCAAAATATATTGTTGAACACGGAATAGTTTTTTTTTTTAATATTATAGATTTGTTTTTAATTAAAATGTTTTCGTTGTTAGAATATAAGTATATTATATATTTGTATATAAATAATATATTTTTTTTTTAAATTAGAAATAGTGTTTTTTTTTTTTTGCATTGTTTTCGAGTTTAAAGAGTATTAGTATTAGAGTATATAACGTGTGTGTATGTAAGAGAGAGCGAGAGAGCGTTTGTAAATATATGTAAATTATTTTACATACATTATAATAATTTAAATAGTTACGTAATATATATAAATATATACAAAAATACATAGTTTTACTTAATGCTAAATACATGCTTCGTTTTCTTTGCTTTAAATTTAATATTAAAAGAGTTAACAACAATTCCTTTGTTTCGCTTTTGTTTGTAAAATGTATAAATGTGTACGTAATATATATATACGCTGCAGTATACAAGTTTATAGAAAATTGTTATTGCTTTCAATAATTCCTGGCACTTGAGTAATTTGTTTTAGAATTGTCAATATAAAGCAGCGCTAGCGAGCTGCGCTCATGGTACGGATTCAATAGAGACCAACGACAGTTTAGAAAAGTGTGACTGATGACATGCTAAATTTAGTTAGATTAATACTAGATCAATATATAATAAAGTATGTTTGTATATATAGTATATAACATGGCGTTCAGCAGCAGGTCCTTTCATCTTCATTTTGATTTTTTCGTACGTTTTAATTTTTCTTTTTATTTTTTGCGTCATTATTTTTTGTCACTGTAGCATTAGCGCATTGAGATTCCTTTGGAGTATTGTATCCTTTACCGAATTAAAGACAACATTAATGTTGCGCGTATCTATGGCAGTGGTAAAATGATGATAGATGCGACTTTGTGTACTACGGCGTACACTCATAAACATTTGCAATATAAAATTCTGCACATCCAGCAGCGAATGTGAATTGCCATTGAACTGTGGATAATACCAGCGTATATCAGTCTCAGGATTGCGTACTTTCTGATCGAGTAAATCGGTTTTGTTTAAAAACAAAATAATTGAGATGCCTTTGAATGTATTATTGTTGACAATGGTATCGAAAATATTCTTGGATTCCTCCAGCCGATTGGTCTTTCTGTGGGTCGCATAAAAAGAAAATTAATTTAAAAAAAGAATTTTAAATACTATTTTAAATATATTTAATACAAACCTATCCTCGGCAAGCACCTGATCAAATTCAGAGCTAGAGACTAAGAATATAATTGATGTTACTGATGTATCAAAGCATCTGGTCCACTTTTGTCGTTGCGTACGTTGTCCACCGACATCAACAAAAACAAATGGAATGTTCTGTAAAATAAAAAAATAGAAAAATGGTAATCAAAATTAGCTACAAAGCATGTAAAGGGGGGTTTTCGGTAGGAACATAACAATTCTGTATCCAGCTTAAAACATTCTACAGGTTCTGTCCACGTTGAATTGTTAATTTTTACACTTGAAACCTGAACGCGTCCGAGCGATACCTTTCAATGCCCGAAAATCTGCGATTTGGCTCAGCATATGTTTGAAGAAAATCATGAAATATTACTTTCAGCGATGAAATTTTTTTTTTGCATAATGGCTTTGTCAATAAGCAAAAAAATTAGTTTCTGGAGCATAACCATCCCAAATTTCAATTTTCATTGCATAAACAAAAAGTGACCGTGTAGTGCCGGTGTGATTGGATTTTATACCGGAGTTATGATTAGAACATATTTTTGTGTGTATACTCAAAGAACTTCGCTAATGTGCTATGTTGGAAGAGTATTTTTCGTCAGACTTTAGCCGAGTTGAAAAAAAGATACTGCCATATGACACAGACCTATCAAACACTTTATAACCTCGTGGTATGTTCCAATTGAATAGCTTCAAACAAAAACTTTAAAATATTCCGGCACAATATAGAACGTGAAATTGGCAAACGTCGTCCGGTCAGTATGGAAAAGTGGTGTAAATTTGACTACGAAGAATTAATAACTGCAAACGTGCTTGTGATTCTCTTAAAATCAATATGAACTAAATACATCAAAATTATTATGAACTTATTGAAAACCCCTTTATAAATGCTTACCTGTATTTTCACGCTAAACTCATAGACGCCTTTGGTTGCTTTTCGACAGTGCAGTATATCCTTGTGCGTGGGTAAATAGTCATGTTTAGCTAAACGTTCCAGTTCTTCGAGAAAATAACTAACCGAATCGCTCTGAAAGAAATAAAGGGGAATAGTGTGCTTAGTTTGCCATCTATATATATTATAAAAATTAATGTTATATCAGTCTATTGATCAATCTATTCCTTATAGGAAGCCAAACCCTTTGAACTGAAATTCATTCTTCAGTTTAGTCAGGAAATGGTTCTACTAAGTTTGGTCAAAATCGGAAAGGGCTATGCCCCACCACCCATACAAGTGATAAACAAAATTAACATATTTTTGCATCCATTTGAGGTATAGGAATGAAATTCGTTATATTTATAAGTGGTACCGCGATGTGTAAGATCAATGTAGGGAGGGTTTAGGTGCCTATGAAGAACATACATACATATATACAGGGCACGGCAAAGCGTGTCGGGTACCGCCAGAAGAGTTTATTGCTGTACATCGCCCTCGAAGATAAGAAGTATGTATACTAAGTTTCTGCTAATGTTACGCAGCTATTAAAGTCTGTTCATCCTTCGTATGCTAATAAATTGGCATTATTGATATGCCAATGCTACTGCCCTTAAATGGCGTAATTATTTTATATTAATTTATAATAAATCTTATAATGACTTCAAGGCTATTTTAATGAGAATTGAATGCTCTGTAAAAAATTTATATTAAAAGTAATAATTACTGACTAATTATTTCTATTTTTAATTCAGACACGATATTTCCACTACTATCATTGTATTTAAGCCGACCTCTGTAATGATTAATTCTTATATATAACATATTACTCGTATCAATAAAATACGTGCCGGAGAAACCCCTTAACTGCGCAAATATACTTTGTGAATCATTTGACTTAAGCTATTTTCAAATACATATTATAACATAAAATAAAATTTTTTATATAGGCATTTACTACTTCTTTTTATCAACTAATAATGTGGGCACTACTTTGATTTGATTAAAAAAAAAAACGCTTTGGTAACTAAGCAAAACTGTATCAAAACGTTTCGTAACGCGTCATCACCTTGTCTCCTCAGCAATCTTTGATGCTAACTTTCATTTTGATTATTGCTAAATTGTTAGGTAAATAAAATTATAGTGAATCATATTTGTAGCACAAGTAAATAAACAAAGAACACTCGTGAGTGTGCGTGTTCCGTTCAAATTTAAAAATTTGCTGACGTGCTATACAAAGAAATAGCTTTTGTTAAATCAACTAAATCGCGCGTACTTACAATCTGAAATTCTCGACGTCGTTCATAGGCACGCCTTATGCCACGATCCTGCCATAGCCGCCGTATAAGCGGTGCATATTCTATAAACTTAACGGCCTCTATTGAATTGCATTCCATAAATTTGGTCTCATTGGCATCCTTCTCGCGTCCATCACTGCCCCAAGGTATATCTAGTTTTTCTCTAGCATCGATAAGCACTTGCATTCCTGATGATATGATATAATTTATGTAATTCATTATTATTGGTTACAATTTTAATTATGTTTATATACATACCTCGTATTACATTTTGGTATATCACATGTTGGTATTCACGCATGAGCTCCGCTCCAAAATCGACGCCATGTATTATGCGCATCTGTTTTAGAAATGTCGATTTGCCTGATTCACCGGCGCCCAAGAGCAGCAGTTTTACCTATAATAAAAAAGTTGTTGTTGGATAAGTAATTTTCTTAGATATATTTTGCAGTTTAAATTAGTTTCATCAAAATAACACATTACCAATATAACGTCAGAAAACACGGGAAATCTCTTAGAAAATGTTGGAAAAATGTTATAGAAAAATCAAGCAAAAGAAAACTTTGGAAGACTGCAGAATTGAACTTCTTACTTGGCAACGAAAAACTTTGGATTTCAATTTCGATTTAAACAATAAAGAACGTTGTGTACCGCCATAAATGTTTATGCCTGATATACGAAAATGTGTGGAACAATTTATTCTGTCCAGAAAATGATGGTGTGTAGCCGTATAACTGAACGGAATAAGTCCATTCCATTAAATAATGTATTTATTTTTATACAGATATCGAAACACTGGATACACCCGATAATGTAATTGCAATAATATATGTAGCGGACGATTGTACCGCTGAGGAAATAAAACCTTAGTTCAATTGCGATGTTCCAATACTCCATCATTTGCTGTTTTGTCTGATGAAGAAATTATCCGCATGACAAATCGGAGCCATGAACGTGAGCAAGAAATTGGATCCAAAGAATCTGATGTGCATGATTTAATTGTATCTAAAACCAATTTTAAAGAAGCCATACATGTATGTGCATTACTGGACTTTCTGGAGAACATTGGCCTTATTAACTTCAAAATTTAGATGTTTTAAAATCAGAAAAGGAGAGTGGATTTATATGGACAAATATATTTTTACCATATACAAAATATTCTTTCACCATGGTCTGGTTAAATAAGGAAATATTATTCTGGTGCTCGCTTGTTGGCATTGTTTGTGAACTTGTTTGTTAAATTAGGCTAATCAGCAGAGTTGGTGGATTTTCGATCTATACTATCTTCCATACAAACATACGAGAACATATCAGAGCAATCAGATGACAGAAGCCGCCTAGAGCAATTAGGATAAAGATTCCTAAAATTGGTGTACTTGTCAACTGTCATGCAATATTTAAATTAACATTTTTGGTTTGATCTGCGACAGAAAGGTGTTTTAGATATAGGAACAACTAATAGAGCATTCAAAGTGAAGCTACAAATCTCTTTGCTCACATTCAATTCTAATTGAATTTAATTCAATTAGCGCCAAAAATTACTACAAAATACAAAGCCTTGACCGATAAATATTCACAAAAAAGCCACACACAATTAAAGCAATAAATAATATTGAAATAATGAGTAAGAAAATTACTAGAGAGGAGTACACTTCGCCTCTCTTATTCCGCACTAAACTGGAATTTCATTTTGGGGAATCATTGTCAACTAAATAAGCGTGAATAAATAGTATGATGCAACAATGCATACAAACAATAATAAACTTAAATGCAGCCAACAAAAAAAAGTGAAAATTTGACAGAAAATAGCATGCGTAGGGCGCGGAGTACACTTTATGCGGGTTCGGCTGGACGACGACTACAACCGGATGCTTGTTTTCATGTGTGCGTGCGTGTGTGTCTGTTTTTCTTACTGTGTGGCACATTGCTCTCTTGATCTTACAAGAAATTAATGCTAATTTCTTAATTAAACTCACGATGCGCGAAATTTTTATACAATAAATGTACGCATGCTGTGTACATACCTGCCGCCGAAACGTTTGCTTCTCCTTCTCCAGTAATTTATCAATCTCTTTGGATTTATAGCGTTGTTCCAGTTCTTCGGGTGTGCTGTGACGTAGACGCACCAGATATGTTATAAAATTGCCGCAGCAACGTAGACATGCAAAACGTGATGTTTGCAAACGACTGCCCTGCCTTCGCAAACGTTCTGCACCGCCAGCAATAACACCAACTGCTCCGCCGTTGCCACCACCCCCAGCTTGCGTACTGTGATGATTATGCTGTTGCATCTGCTGTCGATGATGATCCTCCATTAAGTGTGTTAAAGTGCCTGTATTAATATCGCCAGGCACAGTGCCACCGATTCCGGCACTAATGCTACACACATCGATATTACTGCCCTTATGTATAGACATATTGGGGCTTTCCATAATCCACCGTAACACTATCCAACGCTTGGCCCGAAACAAATATCGTTACACTTTTTAAATAATTACACTGCCACTTTAATTTTTTGTTGCTTTTAGTATAAGATTTCTTGCTAAATTAAAATATTTGTGCATATGGGCGGGCGCACAATAACAAAAACACGAAAAACCGTCAATAATCACAACAACTAGCAGCCAAGCAGCCGTCACCAATTCACATCTTGACCACAATAGCAGCGCAACAACAACAACAACCACGGAAACGTCTCCGCCGCCACCGTTGCGTACTCCAACTTGTCTTGGTGGCCGTCGTCGTCGTTTAACAATTCGTTAGACGATGAAGAAAAAAATTTGTGTCTTGTAGTATGACCAAGTATTTACGTAGTATTTATTTCATAAATGCAGTGCCTGCTCGTTTCGCGTTTATAACTATAGTAAATTAAGTTACTTTTAATTACGCCGTAATTGTCAATTGGGTTTAAGATATTTTCGTTGTTTATTTAATTTCAGTATTTCACGCAAAACAATACGTTTTTTGTGTTGGTTTCACTTTTATACGGTCTTCTTCTTCTTCTTAATTGTCATGCACCTGGCATGACAATGTACAGCACAAAATACTACAAAAAAAAACAGTGTTAGATAATGGTTTGATGGATGTTGTGGAAACATAGTGCTGTGCTGGTTGATACCGAGGGCTGTTTGATTATTGAAGGCAAATATGTGTTAATTGTACGCTTATCATTTTAGCAAATTGGGTGTATAAAATTATAGCTCTGTATTGAATTTTAAAACGCATTTATAGTTTTAAAACGCATTTTTAAAGCATATATACTTTATCAAAAGCGTTAGCTGAGTCGATATAAACTTATTTATACTTACAAATAACATATCTTTTACACCATTAGATGTAATACCATTAAACAGTGTTATTAAGATACGACTTATTAATATTTGCATATCAAATTTAGAAACTTTTAATATATATTTTTTAATTTTTCTGAGTTTCTTTTATATATAATACTTATACGGCTTCCATACTGATTTTCTTGGTATCTGCCCATCACTAATTTAGTAAATAAGCAGCTGTTCGATGCCGTAGGCCGGTGTTTTTCAAAAAAATTACTAATAAAAGCAAAATGCTGCGCTTACTAACATTCCTTGCCTGCCTATTGGCTACGCTATGCATCGGTGTACATGTAAGTACAAACACGCTCAGAAAACTATAGCAAAATACATATATTATAAAACAATCGCTTCTAGTGCACAAACTCCGCCGCATCCAACACCGCTAATCTGCCGGAGGTCTATGTCGATGCTGTGCAACGTTCTACGCACACCAACAATTGGGCGGTGCTAGTGGATGCTTCACGATTTTGGTTTAATTATCGACATGTGGCCAATGTACTATCCATCTATCGCTCCGTCAAACGTTTAGGCATTCCCGATTCACAAATTATTCTCATGTTGGCCGATGATATGGCATGCAATCCACGTAATCCGCGTCCCGGTAACGTCTACAATAATGCAAATAAACATATCAACGTCTATGGTGATGATGTTGAGGTTGATTATCGCGGCTATGAAGTGACAGTGGAGAATTTTGTACGCCTGCTGACTGGACGCACCAAGGAGGGCACACCACGCGCTAAGCAGCTACTTACCGATGCTGGCAGTAATGTGCTCATCTATATAACCGGACACGGTGGCGATGGTTTTCTTAAATTTCAAGATTCCGAAGAAATCACCAGTCAAGAGTTGGCCGATGCATTGCAACAAATGTGGCAAAAACGACGTTACAATGAGATATTCTTTATGGCCGATACCTGCCAGGCAGCTTCATTGTATCAGAAGTTTGTCTCACCGAATATATTGGCGGTGGCAAGCAGTTTGGTCGGTGAAGATTCGCTGTCGCATCATGTGGACCCAACAATTGGTGTTTACATTATCGATCGCTATACATATTATGCGCTGGAATTTCTCGAAAAGGTTGAATCGCATAGCAATCACACTATGGGCGAATTCCTACAAGTCTGCCCGAAACGTGTCTGCATTTCAACGGTGGGCGTACGCAAAGATCTATTTAGACGCGATCCGCATAAGGTGCCCATAACAGATTTCTTTGGTGCTATACGTCCGGTTAAAATGACAATGTCAAGCATTAATGCTACACTTGCAGATGAGGATGATTTTATTGCAGCTGCTATGGAGGAAGAGGCAAAGGTGCCTGTTAGGCCAGTATTTAAATTTGAGTCACAATTTCCAGTGGAACTTTTTCGAGAGAAATGATTAACCAAAAATAAATAAGTAGTACTAGATGTTTTGTATTTTTTTCTTGTAATAAAGAACAAATATTTTTTAATTTAAAATCATTTTGTATGAATTTACAATTTGTGGAACTGGTCTTGTTCTGCTTGAGCAAATTTCTATAATAAATAGCCCCCGTAAAGAAAGACATTTTCCTGCCTAATTACGAATGTTTCCTCTTTATTGTTTTTGATTAAGTTCTTTTTTTTTTCTTTTCTTAAAACTTTACTAAAAAGTTTTTAGTTGACTTATGCTTGTAGTGTGATCATTATAATATATGTATATATTTATATAGTTTATATCAGGAAGGGACAAACGCGGAAAACGTTAAATTCTTCATCGAAATCATTTTAAAATTAGAAAAACCCAAGAGCAAGTTTTTTTTAAATTAGTTCGAAATTTATATGCTTCATTAAAATGGAACATTTTGTATTGTTTGTTTTTGTGGAGGAAAAGAATGCGTGTTGCTACACATGCACTACTACAAAAGTTCAATTTTATGTTATATGAGACAATGACAAACTAATTATTTCTGAATTTTTCAAATACAGCATTCCAAAAATGGTTGAAATAAAACACACGTAAAAATGAAAATTAAAAATCGAAAATAGTAACATAACGAACTACGGTCGATCTGTTGTTGTTTTTGTCTTTGTGCCCAGTTCAACTGCATATGAATATGAACTGTTTAAACCGCGTGCACTTCTATTCATCGCCACTCTTGCGCGTGGATGTGATGACATTAACTGCATTCATTGCATCCGGAAACATTGAATGATAGTTGAACAATGGCACATAAGCCGCAGTAATGACACGTCCGGCAAACCAACGTCCATGCAACGCATTCACTGCCAGTACAGCAGTCGTTATGCTTGGACACTTTACATACACTGTGCCCGTAGGTGAAACCTTATCAACGTGTATGTGCAGCACACCGCCGTGTTTATCGCATTCCTCCAATACATCCTCACGTATATCTGCATCCCAGTCTGGATTTGTTTCAGTGCGTGCATCAAACATGTTGGACAGTATAAAGCACTGTGTAGCAATGTTTGGCGCTGGTTGTGTATGTTGTACGGGTGCAGGTTGTGGTGCTGTGGCAAGCAAAGCATTGGCAGCTGCCTGCGGTACTGCCAAACCAGCACCCTCGGCAAGCTTAAACATCAATTGCAAGCGCCCAGTAGCACCTAGATCTATGCCACTACGATCCATTTCATCAGTATCCAGCGCAGATGGATTAATTTCAAGACGTTCGGTGACATTGCCAACCTTCATGGGTCGTCCAGCCAGCTCAAAGCCATTAAGTTGTTCCAGCGCCTTCTTGGCATCCTCTGCATTGTGATACTGTTTGGAAAGCAAGACAATAAAATAAATACATAATTTATAAATAATGTACAGCACAAACAACTCACCGTTATGAAGCCATAACCCTTTGAACGTCCAGTCTCTGTATCCATTATCAGCTGTATTAAATCAATGTTACCAAATGGCTCAAATATGCCACGCAGCATATCCTCTGTTATATTAAAATGCAGTGAACCGACATAAAGGCGCATCGGTCCAGTGTGTTTCTTCGGTACAAATGTCGGCGTGGTATTCGCCAGACGATTCTTCTCAGCCTGTGTGTGTTGCACCATTATGGGTATACCCAATAAATGTTGCCCGGATAAGCCTAAGGCCAGTGCTACTGATTCTGGATCTTGAAATTCTATATATGCAATGCCCTTGAAGCGTTTCGTCTTGTTGCATGTAATCAGGCGTACATCGCGTACCTTACCAACGCTGGAGAAGAATTCCTCAAGATCGCGTACACGTACACGTTGCGACAATTGTATGCAGAAGACAGTGCGTGCATCACGCTCTTCATCAGTGAGCTTGGTTTGTGGTGAACGATCTGCATCATTGGGTGAGCGACCACCCCGACGATGTGGACGTGGCGAGTAGCTGCGTCGGCGACTACTGTAATTAATAACAATAATGAATACAAATTAACAAAACTTTAAACAAATTTTTAGATATTTAGGAAAAAAAACAAGCCCCTTGATCCAACTATCTATACTACTTGTAAGTGGGTGTCCGCATGTACAATATTAAACGTGGTAACGTTGTCAGCAAGGCGTGCTCAGAGACTAAAAAACAGTCTCGCCTCTTGGGTCTAGCGGTGAATGAGGACAAGACGAAGTACTTGGTGTCTTTTACGCTAAGACGATGGATGGACAATGTTATAGCAAACTTTGTCTATTTTGGATAGGAAATGACCAGCAACAACAACGTCAGCCTGGAGATCAGGTACGCGATGGTCACGCTTGCAAATAGATGCTATTTTGGGCTATACTAGCAAATTAGAAGTAAAATCTTCCCTCGGAAGACATAAATAAAGAAGCCTTTGAGAGGAAGATTCTCCGCAGAATTTTTACTACTATTAGATTGGGCGGCAAGGGTGTATATGCTGTATGAGATATTCGATAAGGTTGACATAGTTCAGCGCATAAAATTCCAGCGACTGCACTGGTCACCTCATTCGAATGAATGAAAGAGCTCCGGCACGCATGGTTTACATGGGAGCCTAAATTTGATTAGAATTCTACGAAATAGCAGACGAACGGGCTGCGTTGGAATGACCTGGTATGGAGGGTTCTCAGCATACTTAGCATTCAAAACAACTGGCGCCATCACGCCTAAGACTATAGAAGCTGGTGCGCTTTCCTGAATGCGCGGTGTACACGCTAAAAATTTCGTAATGAGACGTCTTCTAACTGGATTTTAAAAAATTTAACTTTTAAATAATTTTATAATAAACACTTACCTACGCTCCTTGGAACGTGAGTGAGTTTTCCTACGGCTGGCTTCTCTAATCGGGCTTAGACGACGTTCTCGTGAACGACTACGTCTGCGGCGCTCACGCGAGTTGCTGCGACGTCTGTTATCACCACGTTCAGTGCCACCTCTACCACCTCCTCCACCACCGCCACCACGACGATCACGATTGCGCTCACGATCGCTACGATATCTATCTCTATCACGCTCGCCGCCAGCACCTCTCGATCGACTGCGTACGCGTCTATCATGACGTTCACTACGCTCACGTGAGCTACGTTTACTACGTTCTATGTCCTTATCACGTGAGCGATAACGTTCTCTGTCGCGATCTCTGTAACTGCTGCTTGTACGCTCGCGATCTTTTGACTTGCGTGACGATTTGCCGCCACGTTCATCACGTGAACCAGAGCGGCTTCTGTAAGTAAAATAAAGAACATATGAATAAGAAGTTTTATAAATATTTTTCAAGTAAAAATTATACACACCTACGTCGACTGCTACCATTACTGGCACCTTGTGTTCCTGCACCATTGTCTTCATCCCGTTTGTATTTGCTACTTTGGCGCGGCGGTGATGCCCCATAGCGCACATCATTGTAGTCATCGTCATCATCGCCACTACTACGTCTCCTGCCGACATCGTTGCTGCTGCTGGCATTCTATATATATATATTTATATTTTTTTTTTGTGGAGAGGAAGGGCGCAAGCAATAATGTATATTATACACACAGACACATTTACAACACAAGGAACGTATTGCAATGGATTTATCAATTTTTTTTCAGGATTTTTTTGATATTTTTTTTTTTGGTTGTAGTAGTTGTCGATGTAGTTGTCGTTTTGAATAAGAGAAAGCAAATCAAAGTAAATTAGTTAAATTTTGGTTATCTGCAAGTATAAAAGGTAAAAATGCTTAAGTCAACAATGATCGTCCTTGGGAAGGACCATTGTTTAATTTAAGTATAGAGTAGTAGTAGTAGTAATAATAATAATATTAAGACATAGAACTATAATAAAAAAATGCTTAGATACGACGTAGAAACAGACGCCGTTGTTGTAAGCTTCGCTACGAATTCGTTAAACACATCGAATCCTCATTCGCAAAGCATTTTATCATTGGTTGATTGGTTGGCTTATTGTTGGTTGTTTCATTGTTGGTGCTGCTAGTGATTCATTTGTGGTTTGTTTGGACGATTTTGTTGTTTAATGTAATGTTTAAATTTTCATTTTGTTTAAACACAATCTTACAACAAAATCGCCCAAAAACAAAAAAAAACATTGTACGAAGTTTTGCGCTTACATTTCATCATTCATTACACTTTGATTTGTCATTTCGGAATTCGTTATTTGTATTATTTTCATTTTATTTTATTTTTTTTTATCACATTGGAATTGGTCATTCTATTTTGGGCTAGCTCTCTCAATCATTCAATCATTTAGAGTAGTAGTAGAGTGACATTGTGTGTGCCTGCTGCCTGCCCAGACAAGAAGTAGGTAGGAGTTTTATCTGAAATTTAGTTCACGTTCAGTTTTGGTTTTGTTTAAGCAATTGAAATTTTTTTTTTTGTTTAAATTTAATTTTTGTAAATAAAAAAGTATTTAATATGTGAATGTATCTCATTTAAAAAAAAAATTTTAGTTAAACGAAAAGAAAATGCTTTTAATTGCCTATTTTTTTTTTTTTTTATAAAAATTTCATTCGTTTTGGCGTTTTTTCGTTTCTGGCGCATACAAAACTTACCACAACGATCTCCGGCTTTATGTGTTTAGTATGACCAAAACAATCACTAGCAAACATACTGAGAGAGCTTATTCGTTTTTCTGCAAAGACATTTCACCCTTGAGAATTATTCTTGTTTTGTTTTCAAATGTGTTTTTTTGTTTTTTTGTTCTTTATTTTATTTGAGCGACAGCAAGAAATTGAAGGGAGCAGGTGTATTTAGAAATTTAGTTAGAGAGTAAAGCGCCCGCCTAACAGCACAGACAGGCGCTTCAAGATATTCAAAAAACTATTTCACTTAAAGTTTAGAATTTATGGAACGTATGTACTTCTTCATTGATAAGTTGTTGGACGTTAGTTAGAGTGATTTGTGTTTAATGGATAGTATTTGTATTAAGTGCTACTGAAAGTGCTTAATGCAATCCGATGCTCGCTTAAAAAGCGAAATGATAAAACTTTAATTACAGTGGAAACGAAACTTTTTGAAGTTTTACATATGCTACCGAATATTTTCAGATTTCTAGGTTGAAGCATTTGAGAAAAGATCCTAGAGACGATGGTGACGTAGTAATATTATGGAATATTTTATGTATAGAAAAATCTAACTTCACCATTAAGACATAGTTTAAGATAAATATAAATTGTACAATAATTGTAGATAGAACTAGAAACCGTCCAACTAAACCATGTAGGTATATTTTTTTAAATGATATAATGCCTAAATCAGGTTAAAATATTTAACAGAAAAATAATATAACAGTTCAGCGAATCATTATATTATTTAAAACCAAATATTAATTAGTTGCACGATACAATGTATTAATGTTAGTTGATGTAAGAATCAAACATAATAAAATTATAAAAAAAAGAAGAGAAAAAATTTACTTTGGTGGAACCAAAGCTATAACACTTCAAAATAAATGATACCGGGTTTCAAATGAGCTGAGCACACTTCTACATATATATGCATGTCAGCTTAAACGTCCATAAAAAGTCAACATACTGAGTTCTACGTTGATATTGGTTCTTCATCTTAAACAAAAACCTGATAAAACTGCGTATTCAAAGTTAACAGTATCTTCTATAAATAAAAATTTTTAGTATAATGATGAATATGGTTTGTAAGTGGGCTATCACACACGATTTGAGCATACCGAATGACCAAAGATTCTTTACATTTTTAAATAAAGATTCTAAAGAAACTGAGAGACTTGTATTTTGGGTTTTCGTTTGGGCGCTATATCAAAGAGTCAAAAATATTATTATTATTATAACTATTATATAAATTAAACGTGATGTGTATGAATTTTTTGAGGACGGTTTGTAAGCTGGGAACTGGAAAAAGGCTACCCGGGACATTTAGGAACGTGCGTGTGGCTTGTGATTCAATTCTTTGTCAGGCGGTAGGTCACTTTTGTTGTCACTAGCTTTGTGAAAATCCCGGCGACGACTTCAGTCATATTTAACTTTTAATGAGTCATATTTGAACATTTTATCATTTAGACTATTACTCTCAAAAACATGACAATCGTAGCCTATTTTTTAAGTCCAATACATAATTATATCACTTAACGCCTTTCAAGAGATTACTCTACAATTTCCCTCGAAAAAGGTTTACTTTATACTAAATTCATAATGCAAGTAAGTGCAACGCTATAAAATGGATTTATATCCAAAAAATATGTTGTAATCAAATCTTTTAGATATGAAGTGTATATGTTTCATATTACATACATACTTCGTTAAATTGCTGCAAATGATAAAGACAGCCATGTTCTCAGAATTCATTTATGTTCATGTGTACACATGTGAACATGAATTTTATCTGCATTATTTGGGTTTAGTGCTCTCGAAAAACTGCTTGTATTTTATTACAGATTAAACTCTACTTGTATGTCACAAAGAACAAATAATCGAGGATAATACTTAAAGTACCTAACCTACTGATGTCGGAGGATGCATGAAGTGTACTATCAGGCTTTAAGTAATCTGCATAGTTGTTTTAGAGTGCAGACATGAAAGACGGACAGTAAGCCGGCAGAAATTTTTGCATCGTTTCATGACTGTAATGAAGATTGAACTGACTGGATAAGCGCTGTCATCTACTTTCCGTCCGTGCGTCTTGAATACCTGTGTTTATAAGCTGTCAAACACACAAAATTAATGCAAATTTCTCAAAATTTGATTATAGCCTAATGATAAGTCGTTCCTCAAAATTCTATAAAAGCTACAACTAACTCTCCTATTTCTGTATTTCTGATATTACACTTGCATTTGACTATTCTGGTAAAGCGAGTTTTAACTATTTGCTTTGCTATACTAAAATTATACATATTAATTTTGATTAACAGTTTTTCCTTTCATACTCATTTAACTTAAAAAAATTTTTTTTTTAAATTTTACATACCAACGCAGACAAATAAGAATTATAGACTAAAATACAATAATGCGAATAATATATATAAAATAAATAACATTTTTGTTTTTAAATTCTTAAAGGGTTTCCTAGAAGCGTTGCAAACTTTCTGATAAACTTATAAAACCCTAAATTCGACTATATATAAAAAAAAAATCTTACTTTTGTTGGCACATGACATAAAACATAATACTAAAGCACCACTTGATGTTAGCACATATCTGAGCCCACCCACAACACAACAACAACAACAGTATTAAGCGTTTTGCTAAGTGGGCGGCTGCTAGTGTATTATGTCTTTAGATGTGTTTTTTTTTTTTTCTTTTTTTTTTTAGCTTTTTCGATTGCATTTAGGTTAAAAATCGATTATAAGACAACATCGATGAATGACGGCAAACACAAGTACCAGTCAAAAATTAACTTTCACATGTATTTAATATAAATTGTTGATTTTTAACACGGTAACGACGACGAAGACGGCGGCGGTCACTGTACTTACATAGGCAAACACATACGCGCAGATTTTTGCACGTACGTACATATGTATTTGCATGCGTGCCCCTTTTTATTTTTGCATATATGTATGTACATCTAAACAACTGCAGCGTCTAACAAATAAAACGACATTTTGTTTAGATAAAATTTTACACAACCAGTAAAACTTATGCATTATTTTGCGTATCTAATACGCAAATATATAAAAAACTAGTAAATATATACGACAACATTACGTTTGACTTACGTTTTTATTATTGTAGGGCGCCTCCAACATCGCCTCAACGTCAAAGTCCTCGGCCATGATGGTTTTTCTTCTTCTGCTATGCCGTTATCTCCTTTGCAGCAACCGACTTTTTTACAATTAGTTTTCGCCGACTTCTAATGCGTTTGAAGAGACCAAAAAACGTTGATTTCAATGCTGCACACTATGCGGCGTAATAGCACTTACAAATTAATTTGTAAATATTATTTTACTTAATGAAAATTTCCTCACACGTTTAGCAGTGAAAATAAGCGTGGCCTGCTGCTGCCGCGATGAAATAAAGTACGCTATTTTATGGAAAATCGAATTTATTATTTGTCTCGCTCGCACTAACCTCTACTTATAAGGCGAGCTAAATACGTCGAGCAATCGATTTTCGTTTACATTGTAAGCAGTTACTCATGTTCGACATACATACTTGACAATTTGTATGGGCTGTCAAGCATTACAAACTTGCTCGTTTGTTTCTCAGTGTCTTAACTATTAGTTATACTGGTCACACGCATACAAAAATTAACTGTACAGAATGACAGTATCCATTTCTTATCTATTTATTTAAATACACTTAAATACACTATATCTTAGAATTTATATGAGATAGAAAAATGAAAATGGGTGCACATCATCTATAATGGATAAATAGATTGTGAAATAAGATACATATTAGAACTGAGCAGCACCACACCACAATATAATATAAAATTAATTTAATACGTCTGACACACAAGTATTCAAATGATAAAGTTTTTAAAATTAATTTTAAATTAAAATACACTTGATCGATAGCAATCGTTCATATTGTTTAACCGATAACTTGATAAGATTATCGACTTTTTAGCACATCACTAAATTACTCATAGTATACTCGACACAAATCGCTGCATGCACATCTTTATTATTTGTCTTAAATCGTCGTCGCTTGAATGAAGTTCGTGTTCGCTTTATTTTATTTTTTCTATAGTTAAATAAATTAGTTAAAAATCGCGTACACAATTGAATTTCGCATGAATATTATTCTTTCAACTGTAAATACGTATCTTATTTAATGCGTTCTGTTTTATGACAAAAAAGTGAAATGTACGCTGCTCTCTCTCACATGTGACGAAATCCAGTGAAAATGGCAAATGAAATACTAAAGTGATGTAGGTATCGCCAGCAGCAATAATAACAACAACAAAAGCAATAATAACTACAGCTACTACATATAGTAGTATATTAAGCATGATGATGATGATATAGAATAAGAAGAAGCATTAAAATATAAACGGAAAATTCGATATTTTATGCTGCCAACTATAATCTTTGCATATATATATATATGTAGCTGTGTGTTTGTGTGTGTTGGTGTCACTTTTAAGGTTAAATATTTATTGTACACTGCTCTCAAATTAATGAAATACTATGTGAAGCAAAAAATAAACTGAATATGAATTATGTTTTATTTTGACCAAAGCAAAGAAAAATAAATAAGAAGTGTACCTATGTGTTTTATAATCAACGCAACACATACTACAAACACCAGCGCGAATTGTTGTGCGTGTGTCTCTGCTATGTGTTTGTGTTAGTGTTAGAAATCAAAAGTAGCGCCCACGCAAATTAATAATATATAGAGCAACTAATCAAATGCAACGTAAATTATGACCCCTTCCGCCCAAAAATGATTCTCCATTCCATTTTTTATGTGTGTCTGCTGCACCGTGCAGCTGATTCATGCAACTCTGTCGCTGCAGTCTGCTGCAGCGACGACGCATCGAAACGAAACCTTTGCCTAAAAAAATTGGCTTGCCGCCGTATAATGACCCTGCCCCACTCATTTTACTCTGTCGTGTTTCTATATTTGTTATTTTTTTACATTTGTTCTGTGCTCTTATATAAGAAGTGACAAAATAAAAAAATGTTTGTCTCAGTCTCTGTTGGCTATTGCTTCCTTTTTCACGCGGCGCTGCCAGTGCACTGTGGTGCGAAAGCATAAAATATATTTTATGCAATTTTGATTAAAAAAAAGAAATAAGGTATTATATTAAACAATAATAAAACAATGTTTTAATAAATCGCTATTGTCATAAATAAAGCAGGAAATATGGGTGGATAAAGGAGATAATGTGTTAATTATTACTTGGAACTATTTCAAAAGAACAACTTTATAACATAAAATTAACAAAAGAAATATTTTCAACTTTGTTAGCAGATTGAGATCCAGTGACTTTGCAGACTATCGTATTACAACAACTTTGCAATCGGTGCACCATTTTTTCACATTTTCACTAGTATGTTTTGAATTGTTATCCTGTTGAAAGACCTAAATTAATTCCATATTTAGCTTAAGCATCATCACTTGGTCAAGTATATCAACAGAAATATGCTGATTCATTCTGCTTTTTATCCTGTAGATAGGTGCTACAACATAGTATGAAAAACAGGCTCACATCATAGTGCTAGAACTATGTTAAAGCTGATAATCTTTGTTTGCCATTTGTCTTATATAAACAGGAGAACATTTTACAACGTATAGAATAATAGTTTGACTCGTGGAACCATAGAATACTCCTCAACTTTTCAACTGGCCAATTTCAAATGATCTTTAGCAAAACTCATTCGTTTAAAACATGTTTTGAAGTCAACATTGAACATTAAGAGTGTTGCAAGCGTTTAATTTATGTTTGCAAAGAGAAGTGAGTACTGTATGAGCGATTGTATCGATCTGCGATTCATAATTTAGCTGCCTTTTTTCTTCCACAACTGTAGTTAATTCCTTTTTATAAAATTATAGTCGAAATATGTGGTTCTATTTTGTAAATTAACTAAACAGTATAATACTCATATCTTAGATATTAGTAGACACAAAAATATTTCATTGCATTAAAACGCTAACGTAAACCACCGTGCAACGGATAACCCGCTGCGTGAAAAGAATACGCAAAAGCAACAGCAGCAGCAACAAAATGCCAAACAAATAGAATTGTATGTTTCTCTACGACTGCGGCAACTTTCATTTTGGCAACCATCTAACTTGGTATAAATTAATTTTAGAGCATTATGCCATTCATTCATTGTCATTCGCACGTCCGTCCGTCCGTAAGTCCATCACCATTTGCAAAGCTGCCTGCCGCCGCTCGCTCCTTAATTTGTGGCAGATACGCCGCAGTGCTGTTTGTGGATTCTATGTTCGTTTGTTTGTTCTGAATTTACAGCTATACATATATATATATATAAATTTGTCTGTATATATTTTGACAGCTGAGAGCGTCCGTCCGTATATTAGTTCGCTGATTGCCACTACCCGTTGAAAGTTCAACGCAGCGGCGCGGCGGTATTTTGCTTCCCCGATCGTCGATCGCCGGTTTTGCCGCGTTAATTCTTTTTTATTTATTTTATTTTGTATGTCTTCTATTTAGTTAGATATATATATGCATACATATATGCAAAGAGCTTCGTTTATTGCTCATTCGCGCACTTGTTACGCAATTTGCGTCCTAAAAAGAAAATAAAATAAATTTTGTTAAAAGTGTAAAAAGAAAATATAGAAACGATAGCTAATTTGATTGCTGCAGTTCAAGCGTTTACCGCTTATCGGAATGACGTATTTTATTGCAGACCGATTGCTCCAATTTGCAACTATACGCGAACAAACTTCCTACGTCCCCGTAACTGTGGGATTTTTCGTCAATATCACATGCTTCTTTTGTTTTAATAAACGCTTCAGTGTGCTCTAATTAATAAAAATACAGTGTATTGTATAAAGATACTCGTTTGTACCCTACTTCTTCTTATTGGCGGAATATGTAAGCTAAAACTAATTTATTCAAACAAAATTGTGATTGTTACGATAAACTTTTAGTTTTTATTTTGTCTGCAATAGATTGAAAATATATTTTATGCTTACAACTTTTGTCCTAAAGATTTCTATTATTATAAAAGACCAGAATTCAGGATGCTAAAATCATCCTTTAAAAAGTAATATTCTTCATTCATTCTTTGCATTCTTTGCATTTTAAGCTTTTCAATAGTTCCACATAGAAACTTCTGTGCAATCATAAAAATTCTATTTATTCTATTATATTTATCTCACCAATCATAAATCTCCACACATCACTGCGCCTTATTGCATGTTTATTACCATTTGTTACTAAAGATATTTCGCATATTTTTTGTAAACGTTTTTTTCTCCATTATTGTGTTAATTATTTGTTTGGCTTTTCATTTTGTGCTTGTTGCTTTCATGTTATCACAAACGCTTCGTATTTTGTCTGACTGCAGCAAGCTTCCATAGAGCAATACCTGATTTTTGGCACGTAGTAACCTAACTAAACTGGTCTTGTTTCTTTCTTTCTGTGGTTCAATTTGTTCCGCGCTCAATTGAAGTTCTTCAAATGTGTGTTCAAGTGTTAATTTTTTGTTTTATTTTTTCTTTAGTTCGTGGTTTTTAATTTTGTTTTTCACAATCTATTCGATGAACAAAGGTTTATAATACTATACGTTGATGAGATCATGCAGTTTTACATTTTTTTCTTTTGTACTATTTCCTGTGTTTTGTAATTAAAAAATGTTATTCATGAAATGTTTGTTCGTCATCATTTGTATGATATTTTTAGGGATCATCTGTTTTTCAGCTCTTTTTACCATCACTAAAACTAAAATTGCATCTATTTTGTTTACTGAGCTAAAAATCTCTAAACTCTAATTAACTAAACTACTAAATTAGAGACCCCTCTTCTCTTGGCAAGTTTAATTCTATTTGCGACGTCAGTTCCGTTTCGAGTAGCTCAATACTGTCATAGATTACGTTGGAAATCTATTATCTAAAATAAATATTGAATCATAAGTTATAGGAGCGACGTTGTTGGGTAGTATCTGTTAAATAATAAAGTTCATTGCCTGCCAACGTGTTTGATGCAAGAAGTTTGAAAACACTTAAAAATAAAATA
This sequence comes from Leucophenga maculata, assembly GCA_035044805.1. Classification (NCBI taxonomy): domain Eukaryota; kingdom Metazoa; phylum Arthropoda; class Insecta; order Diptera; family Drosophilidae; genus Leucophenga; species Leucophenga maculata. Next base: position 964,263 of record JAWNNP010002447.1, on the reverse strand, counting down.
TTTTTTATAGACTTTTAAGCTTTATATAGATTTAAAAGAGTAGTGCATGATTATATTGAGAAAATATAGCATATTATAATTACCTAACAGCACTTTCTCAAATATATTTCTAATTAATTGTGATCATAAGTTTCTATAATCATAACGATCGCGCTTTAGTATCTTATCAGTGGGAAAGACGAGGACTGTCGGAAAGTTAAATTGCTTAAATATAGAAAATTGTAGCCGGGTCTTTCACTTGTCTGGTATTTACTTAGCTGGCCGTCAAACATCGTTCGATCATGGCCGCATTTAGGAAGGCTGCGTGTGTGCGTTGTGTGTGCCGACGTCCCTTAATCATTTTTGAGCCTTTCATGTAAACAATGCTTCCTGAATCTCTTTTATCTATTCGAATCAAGTGACCAGCCCAGAGCAGCCGTTGTAATTTTATGCGCAGAACTGGGTTAACCTCTTCGAATAGCTCATACAACTCACGGTACATACGGGAGCTTAAATCCTAAGGAGAATCTTTCTCTCAAAGATTTCCAACGTGGTTTCGTCTAACTCAATCACGGTACAGGCTTCTACGCCATACAGTAGGACCGGGAGTACCAGCGTCTTGTAGTTCTTTAATTTCGTCTTTTGCAGCGTGATTCTTTGCATGATCTCTAGGCTGACTTTGTTTTTGCAAGTCATTTCGGATCCAAGATAGTCGAAGTTTCTACAACATTGAAGTTGAAATTCTCTATTGTCACTGACCGTCCAAGGCAGAGGTGTGTTTGAGAAGGCTATGGTGGTCTGCTCTGATGTTTGGGACAGTGTAATGCTTTTTTAGAACAATTCTGCCCTATCCATCGTTTTTCCTGAATTGCAGTGATGTCAGTCTTGCATCTATCGAGGACATTATGTCTGAATTTAACCTCCATACATATCTATGGTTCAATTGGATGCAGTATATCTCATTTTGATTCATTTTCGTTCATTCTTGTTTTTAATTAATTAAAATATCCGAAAACTTCTGTAACCAATACTTGTAAAATCATGCAATCTGTCTGCCAAACGTCATCGACACAAATTAAGTGAGTGCTGGTATAGTAGACTACCAGATAAGCAAGTCATACGTAACGTAGTACTATAAAGCACACATGCCATTGGTCTCGTAGCGTTTTATACTCATAAATATTATTTAAAAGCCGCACGCTACAGTCAGAATATTACAAAATTTCAGCGTAATGTTGCAATAAAATTTGAGAAGGTCTCACCATTATACAAACCATGAGAACGAAACTCAAATGTGTTCATTTCGATAAATCTTGTGAAAAAATATAAAAATTTGGCATGTTCAGCTGACTTGTTTGTACTAATAAATAATAATTACTAATGCTTACTTTATCGGAACAACAATAAGCGAAAAGGTGATAAGCAATAAGTTAACAAATTGAGCCAAAAATAATGGAAATTGACAGGCCCACAAAGCATGGCGCAAAGTTGCGACAGGAATATATTAGTTTCATGTGAAAATACTTATTTCGTACTTAGAAATAATTTACAACTGTCGCGAAAAATATTTTAGTTGAAAAAATAGTCGGAAATATCATATTTATTGTGGAAAATTTATTGGTTTTTTTTTTTTTTTTTGGTAATACTAAGTTTTGGATAAGAAAAACAGACATGTTAATCATTAATAGCACATTTAAATTCCAAACTAATTCCATTTTTCTCTTAATTCTTGTACAGAACCTAAACTAAAATAAACAGCCAGCAGACCTACCCACACAGCAAAATACACACGGGTCTGGCTGTACTCTCCCGCACGCCGGCATTGCTGCTTATTGTCTTGAAGAAAAACAGCAGCATATGCTATCACTAAATTTTGGAGCCGGAGGCTCCTCATCAACACCGCTCAGTCCGTCGGCACAGGCGACACTGAACAAACATCTTCCTAAATTATCCTCAACCAAACGCCTTATACAACAGCAACAAAATGCGACGACAACGACGACGAAACGGGTGGCAGTACAAACAGCGGAGGCCGCCTGCCTAACAGGTAAGCGAATCAATTTTTATTTATCACCTCTATTTTACTTTACTAATTATATATATTTTTGCTTACAGATCTTTGCAGCAGCGAAAACTTGCCAGAGATTGAAATCTTTTCGCTGCTTGAAGAACAAATACCTAAATATAAAGTACGCTCGGACTTCCTAACTGATTTTGCGGGTTATTCGAATCAGGATTGGTTTGTGCCAGCACCTGCATTACCCATACCCGAGGAGGGTTTGGGCTTGACAAAGGAACAGACGCGTGAAACGCTAAATTATTTTCGTGAGTAAAAAATTTATTTAATTAAATTCTAATTGATTTAAAGGAAATGTTGAAGAGAATTGAATTATGATTAAGGCATTTGCATTTATAGTAAAAAAATCACTTACATTAAGCAGTACCAACAGTTCTTCAGTGAACTTGTACTTTTAAATGCTATTTTTATTAATTTCCGGCATATTTATTGTATAAGAGTTTACTTATTTTCGCTTTTACAATCTTCTGTCGAGTTTATTGAACTCAAAATTAATTTTTACGTTGCACACCTTTGAGCATATTTTATATGCTCTACATTAAATTCATTCAATAGTAAATACGCCCCAAATCCACTTGTTTTTTAAGAAATTAACTCAAGCCATTTGACATTTAATTTTCCAATCTATTTTCTCAAATGCATCGAGTATATGCGAAAATATTTTCACTTTCGTTTTTATGAAAATACGCAATTTCTTGCTTAAGCGAAAGCTGTCTGAGTTGTTTATGTGCTCCGAAAAAAAACGTAAATCTTTGATGTTTCTTTTTTCATTTTGTTAAAAATAAAATGTCCACTCGACAACAATTTGTTATGGTGTTCTTAAAAAAAAAGAATTATAAGTGTCTTTTCTCGTAAATAAATTGGCGAAATAATGAAAAATCATTTTGTTTTTATGTTTCGTTGTCACAAGCAATTTTTGGGCTTTGTTCTGTTATGAAATTTTAAGTTCACTCTAGATCAAGAGTACATAGCCTATATTTGCAGCATTATGCGATGAACAATTTTATCATAATATAATATATACATTTGAAATACAACAAAAGCGTGTACTGTGGAAGTGTGAACCTTGAATTTAGATATGGAAAAATCTATAGTATAGTAGATATATTATTTTCAATGTTATCCATTTTCATTTCAATTGTTTTATGCAATTTTCATTGAAGATAATTGTCGCTAAAATTTGTAGTCTATTTTGTTAAATATTATGATTAAAACTATTACGTAAACATTCAGCGCCATTTTTTTTTATAATTTAAAATAAACGCGCTTAATCTATGGGCGTTATATTGCAATATCAGCTGGTATGACGATTTAGTCTACGGTCTTTAAATCCAAGTCCCGGTGAATAGTCGACCCTTAAACGTACCAGCCACAATGCGCGTTAAGTCACTGTAGCTAGTCTCTAAATCTGAATTCCATAGTGCCAGTTGAACACGTCAATAGATAGGGTGTATTCAGAGACCTTTCCGTTCCCATAACCTCTTCGTCAGATACTGTGTTGAAAGACAGATATCGGTTCTTTAACCGAAAATTTCGGCATTCTTCTCAGCTGATCTGCATATGTACTGCGCACGATGAGTTTTTAAAGGGCACATGTCTCATTGGTTGAATCGCTGGCAGAGCTGCTGCAGTATGTATTTATTGGGTAAAAAGAACTTACTGCAACTTTTATGTCCTCAGATGTCTTCAGCTTCATATTCAAATGTACCCACTCGTCGAGCTTCTTTTGGAACCTTGGAATAGATGAGTGCCTAGAGAAAAAACTATATTGAGCCATAACAGCTGTGGATGTTAATATTTATCGCCATATGGTCACTATGTAGCTTCCAGTTATCCGTTATGTTTTTGAGCCCATTGGTAATACCTCCACCAATTAATGATTTTTCTCCTCGGTCTCCACACTCACGGAGGCTAACTGAAATCAGCGTTTGGCAATAATGACCAATGGAAGTTGCTTGATAGAATTTTTCACCATTACCTGCGTTGTAATAAATTGGTAAGACGGGTAGCCAAACAATCTTACATTGTATTGTAATCTAGTCTCACTTAATAATATAAAGCCATTGTTGTTGTAACAATTGTAACAGTCTATCCTTTTTAGGCCCTGTACCGAAGGTACAAGAGCCTATTGGTTTTGTGCAAATGTATGTAACAGGTAGAAATAATGGTCGGAGACCCCCAAAGTTACCCCCATTATGGTCAGGAGTGATAGAGGAGTCGATATAGACATGTCCGTCTGGCCGTCCGCATGAACGAAAGGATCTCGGAAACGGTAATAGATAGAGACTTCGTGTTTTTTGCATTCGACTAGGACTGCTCCGGAATTGTACAAGTTTATTTTAAAATTATGCCCCTCCCCCCTTCCCCATAAAATCACCCCCAAGGCTGTTCTTCGGAACAAAAAAAATTTAGCATGCCAGTATAGAGATAACGTCACTCTTAGCCAAAATCCAAAAAGTTCATCAATGTAATTTCCTTACTTGTTTATTACATTATTTTGCACAGTTCGGGCGATTCCTAGGCTTTAATTTGGAGAATTTTTGTTTTTAAGTTTTGTAGAGTTTGAGAATTATCCACCTAATAACATTCTTTCACGTAGCCTCACAAGAAAAGTCAAGAGCCGTCAAATCGTATGATCTCGGCGGCTAAATGACATCGCAAATAGTGAAATTACTCGTTTGGATTCTTTTCGTGGAATTAGGCCAAAAATTGGTCGTTTTCTGTGGCTTTTACCGCCATAAAATTGAAACTACTTAGCGTATAAGACGAAATCTTCAATTACGTTTATCATTCGCCCTTGTTTCCAATGACTTTGCAGTTGTAACGTACTCTTTTGAAGATTTTTCAGAGCTTCTAATTGACCATTTTGTTCTGATCTGAGCGAAAAAGTATATATGTATATCGATCCCGCATCAATTTTAACGGAAGAATCTCTCATGCGGTCCCTCATTATCGTAAATTTCGGGCAATAAACTAATAAATAGGAATCGCTTGTAATAACAGGCATGTTTGATAGCTTATGAATGACATTTCTACGGGCCTACCCAGAAAATGCTAATCCTATGCAATGCAGAAATTACATACTATTTATTCAGTTAAATGTTGTTTTTATATTTGACGCGTAATGAAAATATGCGGCCCCAAAATTCATATTATTCGAATAATAAAAATAAAATTATTTTCCTTAACTCATTTCCATTGTCTACATATTCTATATTATTTTATAGATTATATAAAACTGAAATATGTGTCTCATTTCTTCTATCAAAATAAACGCACGCCCTCATTTTTCTACGAATGATTACTAATGTTTTCAAAGCTTTTTTTCTTACATGGTCACAAAATAATTTTAATTGCGTAAACTTCATATAACAATAGATTAAGCGGGATTTTTGTCATTTAAAAGTATTATTTATTTGATTTACCAAACATTTATGCATTACGCATTTTATAACTTTAAATAAAGTAGCCGTTAAAATCATGGCTGCATAATTCTAATATTCCTCCAACAGTGTTGCTCAACTTCAATTGCGTTAGCAGCACTGTTTATGCGCGCGCGCCCTCTATACAATCCACACGAATTTAACGGACAACAACAAAAGTTAAACAAGTTCCACACACACAGAAACAGAGCGACAGACAGAGATGATAGCAGCATGCCTCGCGCAATTCAGTTCCACACTTGCAGACATTGAAATACGCGCGACTCGCCGGTTCATACCAAACGAAGGCAAACGGCAACGTGTGTGAAATATTTTATTTTGAATTAAACAGTTTATATGTGTCAGCTTTTAGCTATATATTTTATATGAAATAATTATTAATTATTTTATATATACGACAAAGTGTATAAAAAGTGCCACTGCTGTGCGTGTTAATATGAATTGTGTTTCTTATTAGAAAATATGATCAATGCGAAATTATTAAAGCAAAAATATACAAAAATAAAAGCACAAGAATGAATTATTAAGCAATATTATTAATAAAACAACGATGAGAAACAAGCGCAAAGTAAACTATGTATATAAAACAACTGTTGAAATTTCTTAGCACTCCAACAACAACAAATTAGTATATGTATTGAGTTTGTTGTTGTTGCTGTGTGCTGTCATATACACTAAAGGAGTGCTATTTATAGGATTAAACAAAAACGAAACAAAAATGCTAAAAAACTTATAAGCAATTTGTAGTATTTTGTGTAAATAGAAATGAAATTGTTGTAGAGAGTGGAAGCGCAGCGTATATATGAACACGCGCGGGTAGTGGGCGGTGTCGCAAAGCGTATGGCACGCCTGGCTCATAATTTTTTGCTTATATATTTTAGTTCTCAATTGCTTCGTAATATACATTTTATTTGTAGGATTATATAAACAAAATGTTTGCTTTACTTTTCATATTTGACACGAGTTTTTCGTTTCATATGTTTGAAGTATTACTTAACATTTCACTCAAATAAATATGCTTATTTGCCCTATAAATAGTATATACAATACATACACACATATGTATATGTTTTAATTAAAACAATTGTGATAAGCATTTTTTATTTTTTTTTTTGTTTAAATACCTTCCGATCTGTTGACAGACAGACCGATAGCAACCAGCAATTCATTTGCCCATATATACAGTTTTTAATCTTAATTGCTGCGTACAAATAAACATTTGTTTGTTTGTATATGTGTGTGTGAAATAATAGACTTGAACGTGAAGTTCTTTTTTTCACGTTCAAGTCTATAATTTTCTTGCAAGTGCTAATGATCATAACGTCAGCGAAAAAAAATCGCATCATTATCACATGAACAATATGAACGCCATCAATCAACTTGTATATCGATATGTACAAAAGCAAAAATAATTGCTGTATAGTGTTGCAAAGGGGTAAAAGAGTGGCACTGCTGTCCAGTTGTGTCTTTTCTTTCTTCTTTCCATTTAGATGTGTGCGAATAATTGTACGCTATTCCATTGGACGTTTGGTTACTCATCATCGCTCTTTGGCATTAACCGCATTTCTTGTTATTATTATTTCTGTATTTAATCTCTTTGCAGCTCTTACATTTGCACTATTTTCTAGCGCCGCCGCTGTTTCTTAGCAAGTGTTTGTTTAAATTGTTTTATTACATTCACATTTTGTTGTATCTTGTATTTTTTTTTTAAATTTTTTTAACTGCTCCAATTGCCTGCAAAGTTTGCTGAATTTGGAGCATTTGTGGTTTAAAGCGGTATGCTATTGTTTGTTGTACACTACGACAACTTTAGGCTATAAAGTTTTGAGCACGACTTGATATATTGAAATAGTTTTGGCAAACAATTTGTAAGTCTTTTCTAGAGCATATTTTTTTTGCGCATATCAGTTGAAATACATAATATATGTGGATATGACAATTGTTTTGCCAAAATAAAAGAAATAAGTTGTTGCTGTCACAGTTACATCAAGTACGGATACTGGAACTTGGGCCAAGTTGATAAAACTTTCATTGTGCAGTATAATTTGACCAGTTAAGTCGGTATTGTAAATCAAGTGCTCAACGAATCTTTATTTCAGCTTGTTGGCTGATAAAACCTCTTGGACTAGTTTGGATAGGCTTTTGACTGTGCAGAATATTCTGCGCAAATCAATCCGTGGTAGAAATATATTCTTTCGTTGATATGACTTTGTTCCAGTGATGACTATTGGTCAAAATATTAAAGCAAAGTCGTAGCAGTTGTCGCCGACTCCAAAAGCAGAAAAAATCCTGCGGAGAATCTTCCTCTCAAAGACTTCCAATGCTGTTTCGGCTGACTCAATCACGGTCCTCGCCTCTGCGCAATACAGTAAGTCTGGCAGATCTTGATTTTCGTCTTTCGAGAAAGGACTTCACCTCTTATTTGCTTGCTCAGCCCAAAATAGCATTTTCTTGTATTCCTGTCGCTTTATATTGTAGACTTTATTAAAATTTAAGTTTTTCTGCTACTTTGGCTTTGACTTCCAATCCACACAAGTGGATATGATGACCTCATACCGTATGTTCACTTTCAGTGTGGAATCTATTTGGTTGCTAAAAGTGAACATATGTTTTGCTGGTTCCACATTATACAGTTACTGAAGACTTAGTGCATACTTTGGTGCCTAATTTTGAAGCTAAATATTTACTATATTTTCACACAAAATTTATTTTCAAGAAAATGTAGCGTTGCTCTGTTTTCTATAAACAAAACATGATCTTGACCTATGGGAATGGTAAATTCTTCACATCTATGATTTTGCTTTCACTACAAAATATAAAAAGAGCCGAACGAAAAATTCAAATTTTTTAATACTAATTGACTTTCGCCCATGTAAATGCATAATTGTAAAATAAGTGAAGGGTATACCAACTGACAGCATAGCATTTTTGAGCTGCTTATTATATCTCTGTGTGGCACTTAAAAGCCCATCACATTATTTGCATTTTGTTTATAGTCCTCGCTTCGTATGCTTTGACCGGCATAAACGTCGCCTCTTTGTCTATATATGTATGTGGCTATTTATATATTTTATTTTAGTTGACACACATTACGTCATTTTATTGCTTTGTGCCTGTTTAACGTTCTTCAACCTGTCTGAAATCGACCCAAAATACACTTTTAAAGCTGTTTAGAAGCAAAGTGTAAAACAAAATCCAATCAGCTGTGCTCAGTATTGTCCGTCGTTGTGCCTTAGTTTTATTTTTTATTTTTTTATGCGACAACAACTTATAAATGAGGACATTCACATTTGTTGTTTGTGCAATTGCTTGTCGTTTTTTCTTTTTATTGCTAATTTATACAATTGTATCTAAAAACAAGCCGTTGTAATTATTCTATACAGTTTTAGTTCATTGAACTTTTGCTGTTAGTTGTACAATGCAACTGCATGCATCCCGTTACTAAATGCATCGGTCCGATCGATTAAAACGCGCTGTGTTGTATTTCGATTTAATTCGTATGCTGCTGTTGCTGACTCATTTTTGCCAATCTGCAATGATGACGCGGCTTATATCAATGACCTAAAAACAAAAATACGTGCGTTTTGCTTAGCTGATTAGCCAAAAATAAATATGAATTAAAAATATTTTTTTTCATAATTTTCTAAACGCATTATCTTTTAGTATCTATTACTAGCAGTCATCGCTGTTGTTGTTTTATGAAATTAATTAATTGTGAAAGTTGCACACAAAATTTTCGACAAATTTTCTATTAATTGTTTACTATTTTTTTTTCGACTTTAGTTTTATTTGTATATTTATTGTTAATTTTCTTTTCTACTGGCATTTGATTTTGTATTGGCGTAGTTTTTATGTTTTGTTTTTTTTTTTCTTTCTTATGCTTTGCTGTGCTTTTTCGTGTAAAGTTTGAAGTATTTTGTAGCGTGTTTGTTTGAAGAGTTGTGCATAGAGAGAGAGTGAGGTAGAGAGAGCGAGTCAAACTGTTTGAGATACTTGAATAATTATTGCGGCTGAATTAATGTTTAAGTATGCGTTATTAAAAAAAAACTTTTAAGAAAGACCGATAGTTCGATAGCATTGCAGCCAATGCTAGCTTCTGAAATATTCTAAAAAAAAAATTTAATTATAACAATAAAAAATGTAGGGTAGAGTTGTCACCTACATATGAATTCAGCATACTGCAACCAGCATGAGGCATACTGAAAATGTGTCTGAACGTGGACAAAAATCACAGTTAAACATTTCGAACATTATTCGCAATCATAACAATGAGGGAGGGTGTCAGTAAGTGGGTACTAAGTCGCTGTACTGACATGACGCGAAATATTGTTTCGAAACCGTGAAAACTAAAAAACAAGCTAAGAATTCCACTCATATTTACTAACCTTCTTATATTGATGAAAAACTTGAAAACTCACTGAACAAAGAAGAACGATGTTGAGAACCGTGCGAATACTCAATGATGTATTTCATATAAATGAAAAGTTAAATCACTATGAATATATAAATGCATTCGAAACATTCAAGCATTCATTCGTATATTTTATTGTTTCCAATAAATAAAGTTGGCAGTCACTAATGACAAAGATTTTCTGCAGCTGAATTATTGTTCCGTTGCTAACAGCAGGTATGCAGTAAATCTGTAGATAAACCGAATCAAAATAAAACTGCACCTCAAACCTACTTTTAAATTACTATTAAATATATTCACCGTCGTCTGACATTTATTATCAAGTTTTTATAATCCATTTACAACTTGTGACCTAACTTCAAATAAGCGTGCTGCTGCTGCCTCCCTTGACATTAATACCAGTGAGACACATTTTATATATATAATTTTGTGTGTTTCTATTCTTGTAAATTTGTATATATATATTTTATTTTTTTCAAGAACTGACCTCAAAAGTGTGCTCCAACGTCACTCATATACACAGTAGCCACTAGCTATGAATGCACACAAGACACACATTTGTTTTATTTATGTTATTTTTTTTTTCATGACAACATCTCACAAAGAATTTTTTAAATGTCTCAAATAAACTAGAACTTTTGTTTGTATTTGTGACCCCTTCTCCTAAAATACAATTTTCTATGTAAAGTTTATTTATAATATGTATGGTGCTACTTATACGCACACCCATTTCTAAACCTGAAGTGTTTGTATGAATGAATTTAAGCGTTTTGAATATACAAACTGAATGATGATGTGCATGCATCTATCAATCAATTTTACAGTAGAATACAGTTGCGTAAAACATTTATATTGAATTTAGAAGCAGTGATTAGTCAAAGTGTCCGATGATTTAATGGCTTGTTCATACGTAGTAGCTGTGATTCTTAGAATTTCAACATAAATTATTTGTGGTTTTTGGTAATATATTAATTATGACTAATTTTTAAGGAATTGTTGTTTGTTTACACGATTGAATTACTAAGCTTATAGGGTGACAAAAAAAAAATAAAAATGTTTATATATATTTGTAATTCCGATCAAAATTATTTTGCAAATGCTAAGAGTATTTACATTGCCACTTCTGCTACCTAATTTTACAACACTGCACAGTTTTTATATATTTCTTTCACTTGTCTTTACTTTGCATATTTATCGACTTATCGATCCGCACTATTTTTTATGTTTATAGTTCTGAACCAAAATCAATTCGCAGGTGCTAATTTTACAACTTTGCATATTTATCGAACAATCGGTCAGCATTTATGTTCTTATTGCGCTGACTGACCAGCTATAACAATATCGTTTAATGTAGCTATTAACTGACGGAAATGTACGCAAATTAGGTTAATATCACTTGCATATATAAAAGTGTACAACTATTATAACTGAAACAGTTCAATTATTCAATACATATATATTATTATGAACCAGACAATCGCGTGCTTAATACGCATTACTACGGTTTTAAGCTTACTACGAACAAATTGCATTTAAAAGTAACGCCTACCTATTTTGTATGTTCAAGAAAAGAGCAGCTGGGTAATGATTTATAATATTATTTTCAGGAAATCTGTTTTCCTCTATGTTAAAGAATTCTATACAAGTCTTTCTTTGCTAGCTAATCACTGCAGCTTCCTCTCACACTGAGCTACTACGTGAGCTTCAACATGTAAAAATAGTAAAAATAAATAGCAACGTAACGTTATATACACAGCTATTTAGTTATTCAAAATGTAAAAATTTATTCATTGCTTAGTTATATATTTTAACTAAGTCAAAGCCGAAAATTAACATACAAAAGACGCTCAGCGGAAAACAGATTTTATTTAGTCGTCAGCGGCTTTCAGTCGTTGTCGTCGTTGCTCACTCACAACAATAAAATATTGCTTGTCATATAGATTTATTTTGTTTTCCAATTTTTTTTTTTTTTGTCAAAGTTTTGAAATTTGTTTTTGCCTGAGAATGTCTTATATCTGAAAACTGCAAAAATCATTAAAAAGATTTATTAAACAAAAGCTTGTTAAATTTTCTTGTGAGTTTGAATTTGTTTTTATTTATGAACTTATTTGTTATTAAACTTGTACAAGCTAAAAATAGTTTGGAGTGAATGTGCGAATGAGTATTGGAAACAGCTGCATATGTACTTGAAATGTACATTATTCATGGAGATAATCTAGCTAAAGACATTGGCAAACACAGTTGTAGACATTGTTGTTTATCTATAGAATTTGCAATATATTGTTGAAATGGTTTTTTCACTTGTTAATATTCGTTGTTTAATATTGATACATAAAATATATAGCTCAAGTACTTTTGGGCATTATATATTACTTTAAGTCTTAAACTTGTACAGTTGTGCATTCGTATGCTTTATATTTGGGAAATTTGGTTTGATAATTCGCATTGAACTGATAAGATACTTTATTGTATTTAATTTGAAAAAAGTATTAATAATATAAAAATAAAAAATAAGTGCAAAATACATCAAAATTTAAACAAAAGAAATCTATAATATTTCATTAAGAATACAAATCAGACCGATAACACACACTTGTGCTTACTAAATGTAACAATGTGATTGGCAAATGCAGAAAATGCACCTATTCACTTTAAGTCGTACACCAACAAGTAATAACGATAATTCAACAACAATAATAACAACAACAAATATAATATCAACACCTGCAACAAAATTAACTAATACTACACACAAATATGCAAGACAGCTGACAGTAATACCAGAACTAACAGCCGATATGGATGAATTGCAAACGGATGAAGATGATGATGCGGCTGAAAGAACAATAAACAAAAGAAATAAACAAGAGCAACAGTCTATGGAGCAGCAAGAACAAGGCTTAAATAGTTTCTTTACTGAATTCAATGAAGGTCTAAGAACAGTCGAGAGTGATGCATCATCAAGTATATCACAGCCAATAACAGCTACTGGTGGAACCAACATCAGCAATCTATCATCAACACCAATTAAATGTACCGTAAACAGTACAAAAAGTGCCAAAATAAATGATGAAGCCGTCCAAATAGTAACTGATAATGACAATGAAGAGTCAACAATAACAACAAAACCTTCCAGCACTAGTAAAAATTTCGAGAATACATTTAAACTATTACAAAATCATCTTGATGTCAGCTATGAGCGAGTACAAAGCATTTTGGAGCACAGTAGCATCGATACAGCTGAATCGACATATGCCTCACTGAACAGTGTTGTACAACGTTCAACAACAAATAGTTTCAGTGATGGTGTACCAACGCGTTTGGAATTGGAAATTGAGGCAATGCAACGTATACGCAGAATACTCGATGAATTGAAAACAGCAGAGCATGTAAATTCGAGTAATGGCTCAGAGCAGGGTACAGTTGCTACATTTTCCACACCTTTGCTAGCACTTTATTATGATTTTGTGAGCAAAGGTCAACAAAGTAACGAAGATGTGCCCGTTAGTAATACAGCTGCAGTAGCAACTGTGTTGCAAGATGCCAAAAATGATAATGCAACAACGAAGGATCTAATATATCATGCCTCAAAGAATATGGATGGCAAAAATTGTCTAAGAGTTGTACGCAATCTTTTGACAAATAATACAGGTAATACATTTAAATAGAATGTAATAAATGGAGTTATCAGACTCAAAAATATATATTTTTATAATACTTTATATAAGAAATTATTTTCTTTAAAGTTTTGACTTTAAATAACAGTTCCTAAACGTCTGAGACTTGTAAAATATTAAAAAAAAAACTTTTTACTTCAAATCACTCCACAGTGTGAGCTCATCGCACATTTTAATGATCCAACTAGTATAAAAGTTCCCCGTAACATTGTATTTTATGGTTTTTAACAAATAATAGCACCTTTTTACTGTTATATTTACCTAGCAGTACAAATATTCTATACAAGTTTTTCTCTAATTGTTTGCTAAAAATAACTAACAAACAAAGACGCGCTGCCCTTTGAAATATAAAATTTTACTCCGTGCTAACATTCACGTCGTCCAAACCACAAAATAATATAGAATTTTTTTGATTGAGAAATATAATCAAGTCATAATATTCGATAAGATATAAATGTGTAAACGACTGAAAAGTCTGAAAGTCAGGGGAATTATTTTAATGCTGTCAATTGTTTAAATTTTTTATACTAATTGCTAACGTAGGAATGATGCTGATTGACTTTCATTAATTTGATAGGCTTGAACACCACTTAGGGGCAAAAAGTAAATAAAAAACGCATTAGTTGTGCGTGTATTTTTTGTTTATTAATACCTAAAATTGGTGTATTAACGTTTGTTGTTTGTTTTTGTGATTAAATTTGTTAAAGTCAATTGGAAAATAATGCTCATGAACTTGAATATTACACGTGGTTTTGTTGTTTTAGACAATTAATTGGTTGAAACTTTGAACCAATTGATGAATAGTGATGTGCTCCCAGTAACAGTAAAGCTGTAAGTCAATGTTAAACGGGTTTATACAAATTTTAGTTATTATCAAGTGCAAAATTTAAATGGGATCACTAAGGGGAACTGAAAACCTAAACAACATTTTCTGCCATTGTCCAGCAGTATAAATTCATCACAAATATCTTTCAAGACTTTAGAAGATTGAAAAAATCGGAGAGGTTTGTCGTCATGCAAAGACGAACGATCTTCGCCGGGATACTTAGTTCAGATAGGACGTTGAAAAATTTCGCATGACAGCTATAGTAGATATCACAGGACGCTTTTTTAAAGCAACCCTGTCGTATCCATCGTATTTCCTGTCAGCCTTGTATCTTTCAAAGTTTTCAACCAGCTGGATATTTGCATCATCCCTATTAAGGTTATTAAGATTATAGCGTTTGCGGGGGTCGTCATCATAGGGTTCCATCCGATGCTTTCTTTTAGTTTTCATTGGAGATAATTTGTCATTGTTGGCCATTCCCATTGATTATTGTAAGTATTATTGTACAATAAAATAAGTTCCAATCACTTTTGGAACTTATTTTATGATTCAGCTACATTATCTGATTTTTGGGGTCTTTTTCAATTTATAACAAGCTTATCATATTTATTAAATTTAATATCGATAGCTAAATCGGTATTTAATCTTTATAAGCAGCAATTAATTTTTAATAATATTATTAATACAGAATAATACTTTATTATAGATATATCAAATATTATGACCACTAACTAAAGTATTTTAGCTCAATAGGAATTCGAGAAATATCTTATCAAAAATCAATTTTTAATACACATAACTTATTTTCGTATTACATTATGAAGAGTTAATTAACATGCTTTAGAATATTATACTCTTTATAAGACATAATAAAACAATAAAATAAATCCTTTCTTTTGTTGTGTGGCTCTCTTCTAGACTATAAATTACATAAGAATTATTTTTAAATGAGTCTATGCAAATAGTAGTAAATATTTTTGGGTGTTGTTTTTGTGCAACCGAAGAAAGACATTATATACATATAGGTAGACAGACTGCCAGGTAGACAAACAAATGTTTGTCAATAAAGAGACAACACCACAGTGGAAAAGTTTTATGAGTTCCACGTATTTGTGCTTGAGATTGTATGGCACAAACTATGCTTAAGGAGATATACAATTTCACGGTTTTAAAAGATTTTTCTACATATTCTTGAGAAAACCACCTACTGGGTTTTTTGCGCCTATTTGGTGAATGGATTTAGCGGATGATTCCCAGTGCCTGTGTGTGTGTGTATTCAATGTATTTTACCTACTATACCAAGCGCAACAGATTTATGAGTTACATATACAAACTACTTACAATACATTGCACACTTTTTGTTGTTACTAAAAATAAATTAAATTATTTAATAAAAAATATTTCATAAATTTTTGCCCACAAGAAATTACCCACCCAAACAACAAACCTCTTTATTCAACTTAATCTGGCAACACTTACTGCGCATATAACTCACCACAGTGTATACCATTCACCATATGGCATACTCCACCTCGCTGGTACGCTCAGTCTCAATTGAGTATCTGCGAAGTAGAAATTACACAATTTCGGTGCGAAAACATAGTTTACATTGCTATAAAACTCACAGCTATTTGTCAAATTTGCAACACATAAATAATACAAATAAAAGTTTGAAAGTATTTTATATATTGAAAATATTTGAAAACAAGTGCCAAAAATATAAAGCGAAAAGTGTGTGCGGTGTTCTAATCATATAAAAAGTATCTCGTTTAAAAAATAAGCGAAATATATATACATATATAATATATTTTGTCTGAGCTTGAATTTAACCTTCTCTGTACACACACCGCGTTTGTCCCCTTGCGCGTACGTTGTATATATTTAATACTCACGCTCTCAGCTGTCTGTCGCTGTGTGCTCGCGCGTTTGTATATGTATTGAGTAATGGTGTATGAAGCGCGTGTATCACCATCGGCGGAGTATCGGTGAGAACGAGCGCGCGCTACATTATTTCCGTGGGTCACGAGTTTTTTTTGTTAAATGCTATCCAAATTGTTAAAGTTTTTTAAAGCTTTTTTACAATTCTTGCTTATATTCATTTATATTTGGGCTTTAATGGTTGTATTTGAATATATTGGAGAGCAACGTCGACAATCTGAACCACAAAGTGAAGAAGTTGGGGATTTAGAAGAACAAGATTTTATGTAAATGAAAGATTTACCAAGCACAACCACAATTAAAACATCAACGAATTTTGTTTGCCGTTTCGGTTTTTTATGCAAGCGCGCCATGTGAGTTTGATTTCTTTTTATTTACAATATTTTTTAAACAAACAAAACAAGTAGCTCATAGATATTACATATACATACATATGTACCCGTAAGCTGACCAATTCATTCTAATTTGAAATTGGTACAGAATACATTTATGTTGTGTTGCTGTTCGTTTAAAAGTTATATAACATCAATATGTTCATTCTTACCGAAATTAGAGTATAGTATAAATTTAGGGTCTACTAATTAATGCTTCCGTCGTATTATCTTAATAACGTATAGCACATATGACATCATTATTAATATGATATATTTTATTGCTATTTTCAATTTACTGGTAGTTGGTGTTAAATCGAGCTAAACGAAGGTGTTCAGTTACATAGACATTTCCATTAACTTTAAATTAGTCGGCCATAGTTATTAAAAATTGTTATCACTGTTTATATTTATTTTTTATAATTAGATATAAATAGACTTAAATTTTCTGATATTCTCTTGCTAAAAACAAATCATATATTTCAGTGTTTATCGCAAAATCTTTTTGCAAATATTGTATAACAAATTATATTACTTTAGTTGTGCAAAAAATTTGCATTAAAGTGTTAGTTTAAATCATAAGATCATTTAATCATTTGCAATATATTGTTTACTGCTGTTTACTATATGTCCAAAAAGTTGGGTTCAATGAACGTAAAATTCAGCTTACGAAAGTCAGTCACTTCCCATCAACTGTAGAGTAGGGACAGCTCGCCAAACATTTTGCATTTAGTTAAATTAAGTAATTGTTTTGAAATCGACTAACTGTAGCTAGTCCATATAAGCGTTGTGATTTATGTACGTTTGCTCTCAATTAGTACAAGGTCATGAACTAAACTATTTCAGTAATTTATACGGAATGCAAGCTTTATGCTTCGTTGGCCTTTGTCTTTTTTGGACTTTCTGTTATTTGCTTGGTTTTTTGTTTTAATGGTCAATCCTCACTAGAAAATTACATCACAACACAACTTTCTCTTACACCAATTGTAGTAATGCTTTAGTCCTCATGAGTTGCAGAGAAGATATGAATTGAACTATCGGCGAATCTTAAAACACTGCGTGAATGTCAATTTATATAATCGCTCATCATCGACAACACAGTATATCGTTCTCGAATCACAAAATGTGTTATATGACTCGCTGAACGGCTGAGCTTTTTAAGTATTCATTGTTCCCTCGACGTGTCTTATAGTATTTCGCATTTCCTCGTACATTCTGTCAGTTCAAATAGAATAATTCACTGTAAAAAAAAAGTTAAAATAACCAAAATCCCAACAATATCCTAGCAAATCTGGCACGTATGGTCACTTTATATATAGGCATACAACGTACTTATGTTTATGTGTATGACTGCGTGTGCTTTGTTTTTTTTTTTTTTGTTTGTGTGCATTGCAATTTCCTTTTGCTGCTGCATTTCAGTTTTCCTTTATTCTTTTGTTTTTCCCTTTCACTAAATTTACCGCTCTCTTGCAAACGCTTGCATACGCTCTCTGCGAGAACGAACGGCACAGTGTGTGAGTCAGCTATCAGTATTTAATCGTTTGCCGTGCGAACTAGAAGTGCAACCAAACAGCAAAGAAAAAAATATGTACATACAGCAGCTATATATATAATATAAGATTTCTATTTGTGCGCTCAAGGCTAGACCGACTGACTTTTATAAATATTAATATTGCCAGAAAATAAATAACAAAAAAAGCCGTCGAATGTAGCGATACCACACCCCACCGCTTGAAGTATAAAGCCGCCGTTAATATTATGCGCTCCCCAATGCAACAACAAGAACAACAGCAACACAACGCGCATACGCGCTCTTATTTATCTTCACCACAGATATTTCAAGACAAGCTCCAAATGCAGTGTGAGAAAAAGGGAGATGAGAGCAAAACTGTGTGTTGTTGTGGGGGAGTATAGTTTATTCACCATATTGAGTTGAATGTTGCTGCGTGGATTTTAATAAAATTTCATTAACGCAAATATTGCTGAGCTGCCATGATGATGAATAATATAATTATTTAACTAGAATTTAATATTGAAACATGTGATGTGTATGCCAAGTGTGCCGTATAAATTAAACGCAAAAATTAATAATTATAAAAATAAATTAAGCAAAACTATTAAAGTGCCTTTGTGTTGTAAATGTGCCATCATCAAAAGCGAAAACAAAAACCAACCACCACCGCCACGAACAAAAACAAAACTATACGAAGTGTAATAGCAGCAAATATTACGCGCTCGCTCACACTCAGCCAACAGACTACACAGCGTTCAGCTCTCTTCATGTTGCTACACTCTCTTCTGCCCTTAAAAACTATTGAAACTTGGGCCAATTTACAATAAAATGCTGTTTTAAAATTACATAATCTAAGAATAAACAAACGTATTGCATATTTAAATGAAAGTTCAACATTGCGAAAATGATCCAACGACACTAAAAATAAATTAAGCAATGTGAACTAAATAAACACGTAGAAATATAAAAATAAAAAAAAACGGCGCAATAATTAAACAAGATGATGTAGTATTAAGAAAAAAAAAACGCTTTCTCTCTGCATATTATTCTTATTAAAAGCGAAAAGAAAAGAAAGCGACAGCAAAAATTGCGTCGCAATTTCTATTCTGCTAAGATAATTGTTGCGTTTCTTCGCATTATTATTAATTATAATGTCAACAACAAAGAAAGCCTTGGAGCAGCATGCATCTCTGGCGGCGGGGGTTGCTGCCGACAGTGTGGCGTCGTCTGCTCTCAGCGTTGACGCCGGTACACATCGATTTTTTGCAACCCCACACCAAGCAGCATCAGCAGCGGGAGGAGTTTTAAATGTGGATGCTGTGGACGCCAAATTTAATGAAAGTAGCAGTTGTAGCTCATTGGAGCAGTTTGCCTTTGCAGCATGCGCAGAAAGCGCTGCCGCGGCAACTGCAAGCGAAACAAATAATATGATGCAACACCACAATTGGCTGCATGAATTTTGCGTTGACGATGAAAGCGCACAGCTTGAATATGAAGATGAGCTGTCGGAGGTAACAACGCCGCATGATTTTGGCTATATGGGCTTTGCTGATGATGATACTAATGACACTGGTGCAGGCGCCGGTGCAACACATGCCGCGACCTTGTTGCAAGATTGTGATACGGAAAGACAAATAGAAAATGAGCAATTACTTTTAGAAGGTATTAATAACAAAATAGCTTGATTGATTGTTTAATTTAGCTAGCCAAAATACACTTTTGGCACAATAGTAGCAGCGTTTGTCAGTTTAGTGTTTCGTGCACAAACTATTTATTATATACAAGTTTATTTTATATTATCTCTTTTTTCACGCTTTGCAATTTGTTTAATGTTCTATTTTATTTCTATAATCTCTGCAGTTCTATGTGGTAATCGTGTTAGCCAGATGACTCGTGCATACGATGACATAGAAGCCGTGACGCGTTTGCTTGAGGAGAAGGAAAAGGATTTAGAGCTGACAGTGCAGATTGGCAAAGAATTGCTTACACAGAATAATGCCCTTGAAGCGCGTATTACTGATTTGGAGGCAGATCTAAAGTCAGCAAATGATGATCGAGCACAACTTGTGCACGAGCTGCACAAGAAAAATGAACTGATTGCGGTGCTAACAAATGATGCCGATGATGGCACAGATACTGGTAAGTTATCGCATGCCTGCAATTACTAATTTCATTGCTAATATAACTTTTAATATACACAGAAACGCCAACATTTTCGAAGTCGATAACCTTGGATTTGATGCATAAGAAGATTGCCTCACTGCAGGATGAGAATAAATCATTGAGATCAGAAGCTTCACAGCTTGCAAGTAAAACGGACGAAGTTGAGGAACACGAACGTCAACTTATGGCCGATGTTAGTGCTCAGCTTAACGATGCAAATTCGCAATATGATTATCTCAATTTGGATCTGGAGCGTCAGCGTGAGGAGAATCGTCTGCAGCATGAACAGATTGTCAGTCTGACAGCGCGTCTCGCTGAGACCGAAATGCGTTTGCATCAACTGACGCATGACAACGATGAGCATCTATCACTATTGAATATAACCAAAGAGAATCAAAATGCACTCGCTTTGGAGCTCGTTGAATTCAAGCAACGCTATGAGGAAGTGCTGGCGCTATTGCATGCTGCGCAGGATCAGTTGAAACAACAGCGCAAGAAAATACAACCACAGGCACGTAGCTCATTTCTGGGCGGCCTCGGTGCTAGTAGTAGTGTCTTTGGCGGTGGTATGGGAGTCGGTGGTTATGCTGGTGCCGGCGGCATGTTGCAGCCGGAGTCACTGCAATCGGAACTTATGGAGTCGTCAATGTATTCAGAAAACAGTCTCGACTCTGGCATATCGGGTGATAGTCAACGCAGCGCTGATCGAATTAGTCGTCTCATGTCGCAGCTGCCAGGCGGTGTTAGCGGCGGTGCTATGGGCAGCAGCGGCAACATGGGACTCGGCGCTGTCGGTATTGGTGGTACAATGGCTGGTGCAGCTGCGGTGCCACCATACAAGCGTGTTTTCGATACGGTGCGTTGTGCAAGCAAGCATGGCAACTATGCGGACAGTGGAAATGTTTCAATGTCACAGCTAGGTGCTATGTCGATGAGCAGTGCCTCCGGTCCGCGTATGTCATCGATGGCATATCCGGCCGGCTCTTATTACCGCGGTGGTGCTGGCGACAGCAGTCATTCAATGGGTCATAAGACACTATCAACGGAAAGTTTGAATTCGGCATCCGATGATGGTTATCCTGCGCAGCCTACGGGTGTGCCCGGTGCACCTGGTGCTAAAGAACTGGAGGCAGCGCTAAAACGGCTGACGCCTGCAGAGGTGCTGGCGCGTCGTGCTATGCTATCTTATGCACCCGCAGGCACATACAACTATGATGAACCATCACAAGCAATGCTGCCGGTGGGCATACGCACGCCAGATAGCATTATGTCAACGGGTTCGTCGGGCATGTCATCTTCTGCGCATTTGTCAGCGTCTATGTCGCATCAGTGGCGTCTTCCAGAGAAATTGCAGATTGTCAAACCCATGGAGGGATCGCAAACGCTGCATCATTGGTCGCGTTTGGCTACTCCCACACTAAGTGGTTTGCTGGATGAGCGACCTGGTGTGACAATACGCGGTGGACGCGATCTAGACGATTTGGGTATGCAATTGTACACGCTATCTGATGTCGAGGAGGATATAACTGAGGATTTACCGGGCAAGCAATTCGAGCCGCCCGGCTGTACTTACACGTATACAACGAGCATGGTAATGCATCCGGATGATGGCTTTGTAAATGATATGTCGTTCCTGTCACAATCGCAAATGTCATCGCGTATGGCGTCCACATCGACATCAAGACAACCAAGGTGAGTCTCTATTTGAAGTGGATGAAATTACAGATTTGAATTTAAAATCTTATTTTTTTTTTATAGCTGTCCACCGACGCCACGTGCTGGTCTCTCGCGCAAAAACTCATGCTCGACGTTTTCGGTTAATCTGGGTCTTGCTTCGATGCTAAATGAACGCGGCATCAAAGCGGTAACACCCAGCGCGCTGAATACGCCAGCCGGTCCGAATTTCTCACCCACAGTAACACCCTGCAATAGTCCCGAAGGCTCACCGGTACGTTCGCAATCGCCTGAACCGCTCTTTGGACTGCTCACATCAGGCGCCGATTTGATAAGACGCAAACTTGTGGGTGGTGATATTGAGCGTCCGCATCGTAATCTGCAGCAGATCAAACAGCAAAAGATAATGCTGTCACGCCTGGAGCGACGTGCTTTACGTTCTTTGAAACTTGTTGAAAAAGTGGAGAGCATTGGATTGGAGAATATCATAACAGCGCAGCAACATAGTGCGGCAACACAATTGGCCAGTGGCATTGCAAATCGAAGCTCTTCTCCGCTCGCTTCACATATGGGCAGTCTCAAGCAATTGCACACAAGCACTAATAGCATTGTCGATGATATACACTTTGATCGCGCACAAATAAAAGGTGTACTGCACAAAGGTTTGAACTCGCCTGCACCGTCAGTGATGAGCAGCAGTACAAGCGCCTATAACAGTGATAGCGGTGATGAGCAGTTAGGTGGTGCCGGCGGCAGTAGTGATGATCAAGGCATTATGATGAAAATGCGACCGCCACAGGCAACGACAAAGCCAGTGGCAAAAGATAACGTAAAAGCGGCTGCGGTACAACATAGCAATATAGCGAGTGGCGTAGCAACAACCACGGGTGCAACAGAAACGCGTATCAAGCAAATGCAGCGTCAGAAATCGCGACGCAATCTAAAGAATGGTATGGCAGTGCAACGCCCTGATCTAGGCATCGTTGCTGGTAGTAGTGCTGCTGCTGGCAGTGGACGTGTTCGACCCGATTTGGGTAAAGTTGGTCCAGCCGCTGTGGCAGCGACGTCATCCGCAAAGAGAAGCAGCAGCAGCGAAGCCAAGATTGACGATGCCAAATCGGCGCAGAGTATTACACAAGCGTTTGTTGGTTCAGTGAGTTCCTTGTTATTCGGGCGTAAAGGTGGCTGGCTTTAGATGTATTAAACAAAAAATAAAACAAACAAAAACTACTACTACACAACAACACAAACACACAATGGAACACACGCGTATGACTATTAGACATTTTACTACTATGATTTCCTTAAATAGCTTATAGTTTAAATTTTAATTTATAATTTATTAATTTAGATTTTTTCGTTTTGTCTATAGTGGTGCAAATGCTTTAGAGCGCCATAAACAGTAGCCGTGTAAGAAATTAAGAAGCGCAGCAGTGAAAATAAGAAGCAAAGAAATGAAAAAAAAAAAAAATAAGAAGAAAAATAACACATTCACAAGAAGCAATCCAAAGCTATATGCCTGCCTGTTGTCTGGCTGCGATTTATGCGCACTGGTCTTAGTTTAATGCGTTTCAAGTGGGCATTTTTTAAGTTTATTTTTTTTCCTCAAGAACAAACTATACAAATTTCAAAAAGCGTCGTCGTTGCCAATATAAGCGAACGCTGTTTCAATGTATTTTAGCTGTAACGTGTGATGCTCTACTGTATATAGTTATTTAGACACTTAATTTAATGAATGAAAAGAGAGAAACGTTGATTGAAAAACGTTTAATGATATATAATGACGGCTAATATAAAAATACGGCGTAAGTGATTTGGCTTGGCATTGATAACGACGGCGGTTGCAATTCAAATAAAATTAAATCCCAAAAGTCAAGAAGTAAACAAATTGTTGAAGAAAGTAGCAAGAAGCTAGCAGCAGCATATTTTCGCTCATATCAAACTTATTCTTCTCACGATTTAAAAATGTGTATTTATATATTTTTATTTTTTGTTATAATTGTTAAAATATTTACTTAAAAAACAAAAAGAATGCAATTATTTTAATTTTCTTGCGACAAAACAACGACTACTTATTTAAATATTTTTATTTTATATATGTATAAGTTTAAATGGCAAACTATATAGTGTTGTATATATATAAATAACGAAAATAACAACAAGAACTCTAATGTAACATATAAATGAAGTGCTTCTATATGTATATTTTATTTTAAGTTTTTTTTTTTTTTAGTTTTTATAATTACTACAACTACACTGTTCCGATTGTTTGAGCGCTTGAGTATGAGTATCCGGTAATCCGTTTAGTTGCTTTTTCATACCTTTTGTCTAATTACTCCATTTCAAGTTGGTTGGCGCGTTGAGAGCAATAGATTCTTTTTGTCTAAATTTTTTTTATTTCGCAACCGAAGAAAACTGAGTAGCTTGCAAAAATAGCTTAAATTTATACCTCTGTGATGAAAGTGATTCTTTTCACATACATTTTTGCAATTAATTTATTTTTATTAAGCACAGTTCACTATTGGTCTGGCAGGCTCTATGGCTAATAATCGGTTTCGATATTTTTAACTCTTCGGCCTTTAAAATCGAAGCGAGCTCTTAAATTTCGTACAGATATCGGAACAGTGTTAGTATTTAATCGGCATATAAGCATAACAGCATTATTGTCTGTTAAAACGCTGCTCTCTGTTAAATACATGTTGCTGCATACAGAACAATTAACAGTATATATCCCTAATTTAACAGAAAATTGACTGTTATTTAACAGAAATAGTTCAAAATGGCAGCATTTGTATAACAGATATTGCTTTTGCCTATTAATGTAGTAATTATATTCATTATCCTATATCTTTTTTACTTCGTTCCTGCGCATTTTGTTGCTGTGCACTGTTAGTTTATTCTTTTATTGTTATACATTTTTAAGTCTGGTGCTTTGAATCATTTAACTTCCTCAAACGCTCACACACTTAAGCGCGTTATAGCTAATTGAGCGCGTTGCCATATCAGTTGCTGTGTGCTACTAAATACTAAAACTTTACAATTAAAACTACTCGTTACTACGACAACAATTTCTAGTCTTAATGCTCTTTCTATACGCTTTTTTAGTAAATACAAACAATTTTGATTTATTAAACGGTCGCTCCTTGCTGCACAGCACACACATAAATTCTTCTTGCTTTAACTTACAACAATTGAGCGCTCAATTTACTATGTATTTAAATACTATGGCATAGTATAATTGGAAGCGCTAATGTATAGTTTGAATTTTACAAATAGAAGTTAACAAAAACTTAAGATTAAATAAAAGCGCATTTTTTTTGGTTTATTTTTTTAAGTAACAAAAAATTGCATGCAAAAACAAGAAGCAGCTAAAGTGTTGCCAGCTAGCTTATTCCTTACTTGAGCATTGCCAACATAAAATCAAAATTTTTGCATGCTATTTTCTATTTTCTATATTTTTTATTTTTAAAAATTTTTTAATTATTTTATTTTAACAAAATAAACAAAACATTGAAATATTAGAATTTTTTTGAACCGACAACGTTTCTAAAGCATATTAAAATATAAAGCAAAGAAACTCATATAGAAAAGTTAGAAAAGAACAATTATTTTCTTATATACAATACAAAACCATAAAAAAAAAGCTAAACAATTGTTATTACAAAAAATTTTATTTTTTACGTATTCTTTCGAACAATTATATATTATTTTATTTTTTAGTTTAAGAAAAAAAAATGGCATAATGTTCAGTTACAATAGTGAAAATAAGCAAAAATTTAGTATAACACCAAACACGACGAAAAATATGTTTCAATTTACAAACTTTTTTGATTTTATTTAATAGAATATGTTATGTATGTAAAAGCTGTAATGAAACTGAGTGAGTGCTAAATCCAAAAAAAAAAATTTATAAAAAAGCAAGAAAGTTAAATATCGAAAGTGTAATTAACACATAAAATGACATGCTGTGGTTAGTAGGAAACAAACAATTATGTTATTAGTTGTAGTTATTATCAAATTTATTATTTATGATGTATTATATTTATGCAAATAAAAAATGAGAAATCGTTAAACACACAAAGAAAAAAAATTAATTTATGCTTTACTGTAGAGCTGGAAAAATATCGATAGTTTTCATAACGACAGCTTCAACTATCGATAGTACTATCGAGTTTCTAAGAAAAATTTTTTTTCTTTTCAATTCCTTTTTTTTCTGAGTATGTATGCGATTACTTGCAATTTGTGACATTCCAAGATCAATCTCTCTGTTATTTTACAAGTTATCGAGAATCCATTACCATAACGTTCCACAACAATAGGGTGTCAGACACAAACTATGTTGTGGAACACTCATAGAAATGAATTACATAGTTAAACCATCAAAAATCCAAACATTTAATTTAAGACGTCTAATTTATTTGGCGGTTGTTACGGTAGTAAAACTAATTTAAAATATTTTTTCTAACAATGATACATAGCTCTCTCTATATAAAATTCCCTAAAATAATGCTAAATAATTTTATACGCATCGCTAAAAGTTATACATCGTTTCCATTGCCTCCTTCATATGCACTCGCAGATTTTTGTATCAAAACATTTAGTTTAGCACTACCAATTCATGTACTTAAACACTGATTATCCAATTATCCATCGCTACCAAGGTGGCATTGGCACTGTACCATAACGATTATATAGCTCTAAATAGCAGGCTATTAAGGATGGCAGTGCCTTACGCAGGATTCTGCATTGTTCCTGATCAAAGTCGAGTATCTTTTGTCGCAGATTTAAATGTTTTTGCTTTGACACCTGTACCAGCAGCTTGCCGCGTTCAATAAAATAATAGCAATTTCTTTCTATGATCTTTTTTGCCAATACCTCATAGCTTGATATATCGGCTAAACACATTTTATGGAGCAACTCCTCTTTGTTTTGGTTTCCATATTGCGGCTTTATACATAACAACCAGACTTTAATTTGCTGTAAGTCTTTGAAGAAACGGTTTACTTTAGGCTTGATCACATCAATCATGGCGCAAACATATTTATTACAAGGCACTGTACCACTGCATAGCGCCAATTGATTGTTGTAATTTTCCTCGAAGATTGCACCCTTTCGCAGTTCATTTAATACTTCAATTTTGTTTGGTATGATCACGACGAACAACTTATAAGCACCCACAATAACGGAACGTATGTGGAACTCCAGATCGTCAGCGGCGGGCATTGTTTGGTGTTTTATGGAACAATGGAACACGGGTGGGACTATAATGTTTTACTTTTTATTAGTTTTTAGATTAAAAACATACATGAACAAACGAAACATTTATTGTTTCGAAAACAAGTCATTTTATAATATACAAAAATATTTAAGAAAATTAAAATTTTTTTCTTACCTTTTAGTTTGGATTTGTCAAATCGAGTGTCAAATTAAATGAGGAGTTTTCTTCATTTTGACTGGCTGCTCTTTTTTTAGTATTGGTAAAGCTATTCCAAAAAATAGTTTGGAGCTGTACTAATAATTTAAAATTTTAGCCTTAAGCATCAATTGGTTAGAGCGAGAGGAGCATAGTGCCAAAATGTAAAAATTTTGCTAGACAAATAGAAAGCTGTCAAGAAGCACTGTTGCTGTTTTAACCTTTTTTGTCTCTCTCTCTTTCTCTTGCACAGCAACCAGTTCTGTGTCAAAAAACTTGACTTCTATTTGTTTCATAGACGCTAGAAAGACAAAATAGGCTAAAATGCTTAACAGTGCTATCTAGTGTCCAGCTAGAAAAAGTTTATCTTTTGAATACTATTTATATAATTTGAAGCTCTGACAGTTTCCGAAACTGACTTGCTTTGTCTGTTGAAAATCATTTCAAAGTCAATAAATTTGATCACAAGGAGCCCAGAAATTGTACATTTTTTTGTAGCACACTTTTCGGGTTGGTTGGTAAAAAAATTTTGTTTTTCCAATCAAAATTGCGTGCGTATATTAATAGAAGATACGAAGAACAAGAACAGCTAATGATGCAAATTTTCTTATTTTGAGAACATTACAAGATGGTTATCTGTATAAAAGTCTAAATTTGTTCCACAAAAAAAAAATGAAGATTCCCATTGTGCTTTTATTTCTAGATGTCTTAAAAACCTTTTCCACTTAAAAAAACACCATTCCACTTTTATATATTGTATTTTAATATATTTATCCAATATTTCGTCCAAAATTCTTTACAAATTTCTTAGAACTTACAGTAAATGTGTGTGTAAATGTAGTGTAGAAATTATTTCAAAAAATTCATTTTGAGAAATGAGAGATATACAATTTAAACATATATAATTAATATTTTTTCATTTTTTCTGCTTCTGCTACCATACATTAATCTTTTCGGCGCGCGCTCTTTATGTCTGTCTAATTCATCAGTTTTTACTTATCTTTTTTTTCAGTGCTCTTTTAGCTTCGTGCATATAATTCGTATGGGGGTGTATGCAGCAGACAGCAGAGACAGACTTTAAATATTTTGCTTCACCATTTTTTGCTGTTATACTTCAACTATTCGTAATATTTTAAATTTTTTTTGTTTTTTTTTTTCGTTTTTCATTTTATTTTTTATTTCGTTTTACATATTTTCGGTTTGCGCGTAAATCTTTCAAAAAGTTTTTTGTTTTTATTTTAAATATATTTTCATGAGGGTGGCAGCAACAAACGCGTTGACACAGTCTGGCAACGCTGTTGCTTATATTATTTATAACGGTACTTCGTTGGTGTTGCCAAATTGGCAAAGTTTGCTTTATGTATATAAATGTGTGTGTGTGTGTGTAGGTGTTTTGTGTGGACGTCTCTCTTTCCTGCTTACGCTTATCTAGTGCTGCTGTTCTCTCGTGCTTTCTCATTCGCCCACTGCTTTGCATGCCTTTACTCGTTCTCAGCAACTGAAAACAGTTCTCCTCCTCGTCACAGCGTACTCGTCTTCCATTACCATTTTAGTTTCATGCACTGCCATCTCTATCTCCTTTCACTTTCTCTTAGTCAGCGACGTTTCATCATTATTTCGGAGAAATTATGTGTATACCTTTTTCTTTTATTATTATTTTGCATATTAATCTTGGATTAGGGATATGAAGTTGTACAAAATGATTAAAATATGTAAATGTTAAAAAATGTTTTATCTTTTTTTTTTGCTTGTTTTGTTTTTATGCGTTTTTCTTTCCTTTTTGTTTTTTTTTTATATCATTTAATTTGTTTTGCGTTTTGTATAATTTTCTTTTGTTTAATAA
Organism: Leucophenga maculata; assembly: GCA_035044805.1. Taxonomy (NCBI): domain Eukaryota; kingdom Metazoa; phylum Arthropoda; class Insecta; order Diptera; family Drosophilidae; genus Leucophenga; species Leucophenga maculata. The sequence goes on along the minus strand of JAWNNP010002447.1, from coordinate 934,935 downwards.
TATTATTTTATATTATGTATAATTAATGAGTAGGATATTATTCGCATGTTACGGGAAGATCCTGTGTTGTAATTTCTGCCGCAACATTTTCCTTCAGTTCCTTAGCATTTGCGATATCCTAAAAATATGCAGCGGAAATGTTTATTAGTTAAATTATTTTAAGCAAAACACAAAAAAGTGTGCTTATGTGCAGCAAATATAAAAACAGACAAACAACGGAACACAGAAGTAATAAAAAATAAGCTTATAAATACGAAAATAAACACAAATGAAGCAGTACAGTGTTCCAAGACTTAAGCTTATAAAAAAAAAACAGACAGAAATTATTTAAAAAAGAAAAAAATGATTGAAGAAAACAATGCTGAAAAACAAACATACAACAATAATAAAATGTTTCTTATAAACTTTAAAAAGCGTAAAGGAAAAAGAAGTGGAAAATCAAAATCGTACGTTTCTCTTTTCTCCATTAAAATTCTTATGTTATTTGGTTTAACTGCTGCCAAAATGAGGTTAGATCAAACATATGGTTTGGATGTGGGACAGATTGGTATGGAACGATTAATATTTTATTTTTCTTCGCTTATTAAAAGCGCCGCTGTTAGTGAGACCCAGAGTTTGTTATTACAGTTTTTTGTTGTTGTTATGCTTGTATGGCTTTCATCCTTGTTTTATTAGTCCGCAATGTTTTTTTTAGGTATATTTGTTTAGCGCTAGTGTACGTGCGTGAGTCATAGTATTTATGCAATTAGCTACTTGTGTGTGTATTAGTGTTTTGAGTGTTTTTAATAAATTGTTAGCATTCTTATTAATTAAAAGAAACATGCAATAATGTTAGATAATAAATCATAAATTTCGAATTGTTTTAGTACATTAAACACTTAAATATTTATTGTCAGCATAAATACAACTAACAATTGGCAACAAAGCGATAACTACATGAATGCAAAACGATAACCGATAACTACATGAATGAATATAGTGTCGTCAGTACATAGGCATGCATATTGCTGAAGTTTGACTACAAATAGCGCTGCAAACTATTCAAAATTAAAGTTAAGGAATTCTTTTGAATCTTAATTTAATGCATTTCCCTACTTTTCTGCACATTAATCTTAATCTTTATTTAAACGAAAAGTTGCGAACAGCCTAAATGTAGTCTACATTTGCTGAAACTCAAAGCAATTGTTTGCAATTCACAATAAATCGATTAACGCTTAATGATTCAAATTAGTGTTGCCAGTCAAAAAAAATTAATTGTCAATATATGTGCAAATCCCTTTTTTAAGTAATTTTTATGCAATAAAATCTAAATTAAATCTTTTTAAAATTAAATATGTTTTTAATTTTGCAGTTAAGTCAAACTTTTATCAACAAATACAAATGCCACATGTGCTCGCCGCTATAAATAAACAAAAAAAAACTAATAAGCCACTAAAACAAAAAAGCAACACAAAAACGACCTTGCGCAGCATACAAAATTCCACATTAAGAAAAACCACTAGCAACAACAAATTCCAATATTAGCATTGGACATAAACGTTGCGAAAACTGATATACTTTCACATAAAAAGCAGCAATATATGTATGTGTTTGTTGTATCGTGCTGTAATATGATGTGTAGTAGTTGGTGATAGACAAAATTGCGAATTTAACGGAGTTTTTTTTTTTTTTTTAGTATTAAAGCGCGTCATACTTTATGAAGAAATATTTACTTGTTAAACATATGTACGGATAGCTAGTTATGTAATTAGAGAGCAGAGACAGACAGACAGTTGTAGTTGGTAGTAGTAGCAGTAGTAGTGTTGTTTTTGTTCTTGTTGTAGTTTTAGTTATTTATTCACCTTGTTGGAACTATCAGCTAACAGCTCGAATGTATCAATATCAGCATCAACATGGCTAAAGATGTTGTCAACGCCGCCGACGCTCTTAACCAGTGTCGGAATAACAACGGCAATGTTATCCGCAACCGTAGTCATCAAAACATCTTCGCTATGCCCATTGGAATCATTGTTATCATCACTATTGCAAATTGTTGGTTTGTTTACTACAATTTTTTCATCAATTTCGTTTAGTAGATTCATGGCTGCTTGCACCATTTCTTCTTCACTAATAACATTATTTTCTTGCTGCTCTTGCAATTCAATAGGCGCTGTCTTTTGTTCGTTTGCTTCAACATCATCTTCATTATTGGCAATATTGCCATTCGTTTCGGCTACTTCTTCATGTGCTTCTACATTATTTTCATCTGCTGGTGGCGTCGGTGTAGCGGCCAGACGTTCTTCAACTGCAGTGTGTTCCTGCTCGTGCGTCTCTTGTTCTACTGCTTCGATTTGCTGCTGCATTACAATTTCGGCAGCTTGTTCTGTTACTTCATCAATAATCTGTTCGACATCTTTCTTTGCCTCTGCAATTACTGCAGCATCAATGACGCTCGGATTTGTTTCATCTTGCGCCGGCTCAACAATAGCAAAAGTGACCGCAGTGGTTTCTTTTTCATCAATATCCGTTATGGGTATGCTGCTACGCTTGGTTTCAATCTCTTCCAACAGTTCTTCTACAACACTGTCCACAATTGGCACTGTTGGAATGATAGACTCAATGTCTACAGCAGCATTATCAATGAATTCGGGTATGCATTGCAGTTCTGCCTCTGGCTCAAAAGACTTCGGCGTAATAATAGCAGTTGTTTCTTCATTACTAATAGTTTCTTCATCGTTTGTCGTTGTCAACATAGTATCAGTCGTCGAAGTAGTTTCAGTATTATCTTTAAAAGCAAATACCGACACCTGTGAGGGAGGTGGGGAAACGGGAAGTGGTGGTGGCGGTAGGCTAGGCTCTTCTGCTGAGAGTTTCTTCTCTTCAACTTCAACAACTTCATTATCAACGCTTAAAACACCTTCACCTTCAGCTTGTTCCACAACCTCAGCAGCAGCAGCAATAGCAGTATTAGAAGTAGAGGAATATGAATTGGAAGAAGTTTCAATTGTATCACGCTCAGGGGTTTCACTAACAGCAGCAATTATGGATGCCACCACTTGCTCTTCTTCCTCAGCTTGAGAGATTTCTCTAACTGCACTTAACAAGGATTCAGAGTCATTAGTGGTGGTAATATGGGACGGGATTTTTTGTTCTAACTCTGCAGGCGCAGCAGCCAACGCAGCATCGTTTGTGGTAGACAACGACGACGACAATACAACTAATTCATCAGTAGAAATTGTCTTTACCTCAATTTGCGACTTGTTCTTCAATTGTTCTGCTTCTGACAGCTCGATCGTCTCCGGCTGTGGTTGTTCATGCTGTTCGGGGGCGGACTCGTCACCATTTGTACCATTTTGATGTGGTTTCTCATCAACGTCGGCGTGGTCGGCATGGTGGTCAACATCATTTGATGGAATGCTTATTTTATTTTCGCCATTGCTGCTTTCATCGCCATTGAGTACAGCGTTGACAACAACAGCATCAGTATCTGCGGCAACTTCATCAGCGGCGGCATTGCCATTGCTTACAGGTGGTGCAGCAACTGGCGCGGTGGCATTTGTTTCAGCAGCAACAGCGACGACATCATTCTCAACGGCAGCAACAACAGCGGTGGTGGTAGGGGCGGCAGTGTCCTTGGCAGTTTCAGTATTGCTGTCAGCGTTTTCTGTTGCTGCTGTTGTGGTCTCGGTGGTGTTTGTCGTTTCGTTGTTTTCTTTAGGTGTTTCCTCGCTTGGCGTTGTTGGCGTCTTATCACCATTCAATTGCTTCTCCTGCACACTTGCATCACCATTTTCGGTAGGCTTAGTCTCGGTGGTTTCAGCAACTGCAGCAGCATCGCCAGCAGCAGTTTCTTCCTGCTTAGTGTCCTATGAAATATTAGATATTTATTTTTTGTTTTTAATTAATATTTGTTAAATAGCGCTTTACCTCTTCAGGCTTCACTTCCGCTTCACCATTCGTTGTCACCGCCGCCGCACCCTCAGCAACAGCTGCTGTGGCTGGCTCGTCTGTCTTGGCTGGCTTTTGTTTATCCTTCTTGCCAAACGAAATGCTACGGAATGACCACTTCTTTTTCACTTTATCCTTCTTCGACTTGGATTTAATGCTTTCATCAGCTAATGGTGAAATCTCTTCAGCACCAGATGAAGTGGCAGCACCATCTTTTTGCTCATCCTTAGGTGATTCAGGACTATTTGGTGTAACAGCAGCGCTATCACCACCACCACCAACAGCAGCATCAGCAGCTGCATCTGCATTTTTCTCCGTAGTTAGATCTTTATCATTTTCAGATTCGTCTACATTACTGCCTTCTTTTTTCTGTAAAAAATAAAATTTAATTATTAATAAAAGTTCAATAGAAATTCGCACTTTCTACTAACCTCCGCTGCATCGCTCTTCTCCTGCGGCGTTGCATCACCATTCACTGCAGCAGCGCCTGTCTCCTTTTGCTGATCAACATCTTCGATCTTCTCCACTTTACCAGCAACAGCCTCATCGCCACCTTCGCCGGCTTTCTTCGGATCGGTGGTGATATCAACTGATCGTTTGCTTTGCGCTTTACCCATTTTATCTTTTTATCTGTACAAATAATTTGGAAAGAAAAAACAAATTATTATTTACAAAAATATTATACACATTCACAGCAAAAATAATAAATATGTACATATGTATATAAGATGATGATATTCGCAGCAGAAAATTGAATCTTTGAAAACTAGTACTACGCAATTAATTTTCTTCAATCTTTCATTCAATTTGCGTTTATAAATTATTTTTAAGATATTTTTTTTTTATTCTAAATTTTTTTTTATTTGTTCTTGCATTTATTTTTAAATTGACATTTACAATGCAAATTTTTACGCGCGCTCCTAATTCTTATGGCTGCGTCTCTTCCGTATGAAATCCGACGAGTAAATGAACAAATAACGAGACGAATGAGTGTGTGTGACTACTATAACAGCAACAACAAAAATGATGTTAAACAAGATGAAAAGGAGGCAGCAGCGGCGGCCGTGGCTTATAAGCGAATTCTTATAGAGCACAGCACACAAATTGCGCTTCATGCCGGCAGCAAACAAAGAAGATAAATGGACACATAAACTCATACACACACATATATATACACATCTGTTATAGCTAGAGTACTCACTGATAAGACACATGAAAAAAAAAAAATATCTGTGAGTTTGCTTCCTTTGTGGTCGGCGTAGATTTTCTTAGAATTCTTATTAGAGTTGAAAAATATAAAAAATTAGATCACGTATAACACAAATCCCTTCCTTCTTCCATCTTGCAAGTAGCATATACATACATATGTATGTGAATGTTTGGAAATTTTTATTTAATATATTAAGCGGCACATCATACATAGCTGATAATAAAAAGCCAATTAGTGCTGCCATTGCGTATAAACGACTTTGTAATACCCTATCAATATATTATTGTGGAGCTATCGAGACTCATAGTATGCGGAGTTCTTATACTTTGCAGTCTTTTAATTAAAAAAAAAAAGAAGAATTTACCAATTTGACGACTCTAGGCTATTCATCCAAGTCCACATGTCAAATGCCCAAATCAACATTATATTCGATTATATCTACCAAACATTTTATTCTTTACACATACATACATATACATAAGTTTCAATTCTTCTACTTAATATTTATGTACATATGCATAGATGTAAAAATTTTAAGTTTTATTAATAAAACAATTGTATGCTTATAAAATCTATAAAAAAAAAAATAGTGTAAACATATCGAAATTCTAATCATGGTATTTTTGAATATTTCAGACCACCCTGTAATTTACTTGTACACACACATACATATACTTTTAATTTGATAAGTTATAAAACAATACATGTATATGAAAAAGAAACAACTGTAATCAAAGGCAATTTGACTGACTACTAACTGCACAGCACTGGCGTCGGCTTGACGGTGCATGAATCATACGCTTGGCTACCAGGAAATTTAATGATACACAACAAATACATACGTATATATATAAAACATTATAGGTACTAAGTACAACAATAGCAAAAACAAAATAAAATCGGCCTTACTACACTACACCACCAACAACAACCCGATTAAGCAAGGGGAACGCCAAACAGGCGTCACAGTGTTGACGGCTATGCGTCACTTAAAAATCGAATTATCCGCCTGTTTTGCGCTCTCGCTTACACTCGAACTTTTTGAAACAGGCAAAATTGAGGCGAAACAAATGAGCGAGTGAGAAAGAATGATAATCGGTAACCAAAGGCAAAAACGTAGCAAGAATGTTAATGAATACTATTGCAAAATGGCCAAGAGAGAAAGGGGAAGTAATTGCAAAAGAAAATTTAAAAAAAAGTGTGGAATTTGTATGTGTGTGTAGTGTATTCAAATTGTGCGGACATGTATATTGTTAGAGAAGTACACACAACTCCCTTTCCGTGTATGCAAATGTACTATAAATTTGGTGGCAAAAAGAAAGTAAAAGGAGTGCAATAAAAAATGCAGTTATACGCCATGCCTATTTCAATGACATTTAATTTACTTATTATTATATTTTAATACTAAAACAAACAACACTAAACTATATTCCTTGCAAAGATCATGCCAAAATAACATAAAAAGTGGGCTTTAATTTCAAAAGTGGAAACAAAAAAGTAAGGAGTTGGCGGCGCGGCCATCAGTGGCGCCGTCGTTCTGTGTCAATTGGTCTTCTCTGTTTGATATGCAAATATTTGTACAAGTGTATGCGCGTGTATTTATGCAATGTATGTGGACATACATAGGTGCGGCGGCACTGACAAGGGGTGTAGTAAAATGCGGAGCAACAGCGCAATATAAAATGCCATACCAGACATTCCAAAGTGATGCCGCCTTTTTGGTTTTGTTCTAGGCTGATTGTGAGTAATACTCATCACATGCAAATGCCCTAAAGTGTGATTCAGTAGTTGGCATATGGTACAGAAAGAGAAGAGCAGAAAGCTACTCATTACTAGAGTCAGCACAAAAACAACAAAATGTGTTTTGCAAATTAAACAATTATCGGTCTGAAAATCTGTATTCGAGTTCAAACTTTTTGAAATTTGAGAAAAATATGCACACAGTGTTTAAAGATGTCTATAGAAAGACTTTTTGTATAAAAACAGAAAACCAGGAAAATTCGAAATAAACTTTTTCTACAAGGCACAATTTACAATTTCAAAGCTTATGCTGTTACTTATACACAAGGCGTGACTGTCTATTAGCCAACGACCTAGTCTGCTTCTGCTGTTCATTTTTATTAAACTATTTTTTTTAATGACTAAGAAAATAGCTGCACTACGATTTTACGAATATTACTCATGCACTTGACGCAAGTATTTATTGGCATTGCTAGATTTGGTAATCATAGACCAATACTGTATTCGAAGAACAGAAAACAAGTTCAAGCAATTCATATTGTTTATAATATGCATCACTCTTTTGAAATAGCATAATTCATCAGCTTAAGAAGCACTTAAAACGTACCGACATATGTACATATTTTAAACTGGCGTACCCTTTTATGTTTCTTTTTTTCAAGTGCGGTACTTGGCATTCTTGAGCATATGATCCTGTCCGGAAATGATTGATTGCGACGGCTACCAATTTTATTTATTTTTCTTTCTTGATGATTCTCATTGCATTTGCTTACAATCTCCCACTGTGCCAGCAGACCATATGTTACTAATCTAACAAAAAGCATCAATATTAGTTTCGTAGCAGTTTTAAATATGTTCCTTAGAAAAACATGACAATTGGAACGGGTTTTAAAAAATTAACCGTAATGTTATTATTGTATAAATATATTTTTTAAGCAGGAAACTTTGTAATCGAAATATTACCAGACTAACGAGTTATTGAATCGCCAGTATATCGAGATCTTGAGCTAACGACCTAATTAACATACGCTGCAATGCAAACTAACCAAAATCTGCAAAACTACAGCCATAGATAACAGACTGTTAAAAAGTTTATATTATACGTAAAAACTGTCATCAAAAGTGCATAAATTATTGTAATAAAAAAAAACATACAATAACTAAATATAACAAAAGAAGAAAAGTAATATTTATAATAAAGCTACAATATCAGCGCGCCATCAAAGCAATGTGGAGAGTACATTGAACTTTGTCAACGATGACGACGACTATGAATACTAACTGCCGCATACCGATTGCAAATGGTTTTTATTACAGTACACAAAAAAAAATTGAAATATAAATATAAAAAAAAAATAGAAGCTAAATGCAAATTGTAGTTGTTTGTTTGTATGTGTGTTTGTTTGTTTGTATGTGTGTTTGTTTGTTTAAAAAGCAATTAATTTGCGGAAAGCTAATTCGGCTATGGCATTTGTACATGCATATGTATGTATGTATCTATGCACATTAAAGATACAATAAATAAATAATATGCATAAAATTGGCACACACAGCAATATAAAAAAAATAACTTTCTGCACACTCATGCAGCGGCGCGTAACCATTTTTGAACGCTTCCCTAAACACCCCTCCCGCACACATACACGTTATTACTAAGTACTTAATACTGAAAAAAGGACACGATGACGCATCAAAAAGTACCAAAGCAACCACTAGGCAAAAAAATAAAAAAAAAAGCGGCAAAAAAAATAGTAGGCGGTATGTGTGTGTACAATATGCCGGTAAAGCTTTTTTTTGTTTAGCCGGCTATTTTACTACAATTACTACTATACACAAGCCAAAGCCGTTAGTTTTCAACACACACATACAAACACACGTATTACTATTTCGTTACTAAGGAAAAGCACATAAAACGCGCCCTTAAAGCGAAGCGTGAGAAAAAGTGAGCAAACAAAGAAGAAGAAGCAGTAATGTATTAATGAAAGAGCGAGCAAGCACGCAAACAAGCGAGTGAATGAGGCGAGTGCGCTTGTACTCGGCATATTTAGAAAATGTATTACAGTGGTGCACAAAAATAAGTTACCCAATAAAGAAAATATTTTCTTGTAATTGAAATTAAAAAAAAAAAAAAATTAATTAACTTTCTATTGTATATGCGTTTGTGCATTTTATATTTTATGCATTTTCATTCTGCTTTTGTTAAATTCAATTTGTTTAAATTTCTGTCTGTCTGAAACTGTCTACTACACTTGACGTTTGACATGTCAAGAGGAATAAATTTATAAAAGCATTGCACAATAAGCACATTCTTCTTTATAATGTGATTTAATAAAGCGGAAAATGGGATGAAAAAAAAAAAGAAAAGCGCATTCGAACAACAACTACAAAAAATACAAAAGAAATGCAGCACTGCAGCAAATACAGTAGTCATTCGCTAAAGAAAACCAGCGATGCTTTAAACTTTTATACGCTAAAGTCTGATTCGTACTAAGCAGTAATTCTTTCTTTCACTGCCACGCAAAAACTCTTCTATTTCTTGTTTTAAATAAAAGTTTATTTAATTTGGATCGAATTTCATCACACGCTAATTTTAATAAAATCCACTCTAGCGTATGCCTACTGTACTTTATAACTGACATCAAAGCGCGTGCGTGAGTGCGACAGACGAATTTGAAACTTAAATTGAGTATGGCTTTCAATTTTGTCACTTGTGCGGCGCACTGAAAATAAATAGTAGCCCGTCCGACAGACCGACCGCCTTCAATATGCCCGCTGGCAACAAACAATTTAAATGTACATATCTGTCTATCCGTCTGTCTGCCAATTGGACAAAGCTTATTGTCCATCTACACAACGGACACAAGTCTGGTCGCTTTAAATTAAATTGATTGCATGGAATGTGCCGGCCAACAGCTGCCGGCTGGCTGAGTGATACAGTACATACAGCAAGCAAGATCGGTAACACAAAAGTATCTATAAAAAAAAAAAAGAAGTACATCTATGATATATTTATGTTCAATTGGAAAAACGCTTTTGTGTATTGCATTAATCCAATAAGTAAAAAATATGCGAGCGCTACTAAGCAAAACTTAATCTTTTGCAACATTTCTCTTTCGCTCCCACGCAAAAAACCTAATTTAATGCGAAATTGAAAGCTAGCATGAGATAGAGAGACACAAGGAGCTTAAGCAAATTAAAAGCGTGTAAGCGGGTACGCAAGAGGATGACATTCTTTTTCTTAAATTAATTTCAAGCAACAATAACTATGCAAAAAAAATTCAAATAAATGTACTTCAGTAGATATTCAACCAAGTAGAAGAAGAATGCACACACAAACACATGTACATATAAAATTAAAGATTCAATTGAGAGTAGAATTGGTTGCTCATTCCTGCTCCCTCGCTTCAAAATGTATACACGCTATTTCTTTTCGTACACTCTCTCGCTCCTACAGCTTCTTCATTTCTTTTGATTGAGTGCTGCAATCAACAACAGCTATAACAACAACAACGACTACTACTATATATCACTGCTTAAAAAGGAAGGCGCAGCTGCATTTAACTTTGACTTATTTTTATATCAATGCCACGCCCAAAATAAACAGAAAAAGAAAAGTACATATCAAGAAATAAATTATTATTATTATTGTTGTCAGTATTGCAACAAGTTACAAATTAAATATCATTGTTACTAATTATGAATCATTATTAATATGAGTGCAACAATAATATCAGTACACTCAAAGAAGAGAGTGGCATGCGTGGCTATTGAACGAGATAGTGCAAAGGGATGCAGTAGTGGGCATGCCCTGGAATGCGCACAGTTCTCATACATCAACAATTGAAATCTTTTTGTTTTTTAGTTTTATTAAACCAATTTATGTTATTTGTTGTCAACTTAGTGCTCCTTCTTCATCTTCATGCTTATCTTTTCAACGTTCCATATTTGGCATATAAAGAATTATTGTATATATTTTATAAATAGTTTTGCAAACTCGCGCAGGAATTTAACAATACCAAACTAGTAGGCGGTTCGATAATTTGCTGCATTTATCGGTCTGCTGAGCTGAACAAATTAACAGATATTTCATCTCATTTACTCTTCTGCTTTCAGGTGCAGGCACAGTGTGCTGTATTGTATTGTATTATGCATTAATATTCAGAAGAAGAAGGTTATATACGCAGATCTGAACTTTAAAAATTCAATAGAACATAAATCGATTTGATCTATAGCGTTCAAAAATAATATGTATATAATTTTTACGCTACATTCTAGATAAAAATTCAACCTTATTCCACTTAAGATTTACAACTCTTTTGCTCATGACTATTTCAATAGTGATAACCCTACAGCAATTTTCATCATCTTGAATGCTATCTACATATTTGTAGTAGAATGACTCAATTTAAAGAATAGTTGTAGTAAATATTATATATTTTTAAAACGGAACGCTAGCAATACCACCCACATAATTGCAATCCGAGATGTTAACAGCCGCAGCTTATTGTTGTGATAAGCAAAATTACATTCTGCGACAATAATGCCGCCCACTCGTTACAATTTACTTTTAATCTAGGGTCTGTCTCAAGTTACCGGATATACATATAATTGTTGTTCTACGACAATAACAGAACAGAACACGGTGATTGTAAGTTGAAGTTGATGACTGACAACAACAGCAGCAGCGATGTGTATAAAGAAATGCATTCCATAATTAGTAACAATAAATAGGAAAATTTTCAATTATCATATCCGGTTTATTATTCAAACGAAAAATTCTTTCTTTTCTTTTTATAATTGTTTGATTTTTGTCACATACTTGTAGCATACTACACTTGTGTGTACACCCAAAAGAAGTAGGAAATATTTTACATATAACGGTTAATTTATTTAGAAATACCATCATACACGCATTCATATGAATGTCAATGCCAAATTTGAAAATTCTATTGTATTTCTTCCAGTCAGTCTTATGACACTTTATCGTTTCTAATGAACTATTATGACGTAGACGCGCACTGATTGTGCTTGAAAGAAAACTATTGTATTGCAGTTTCTGAGAATTAAATTTTCATCATTACATTTTGAAATTTGATAAGCGGTGCACAGCACAATGCCGGTTTATGAATCATTTGCGTATGATTATTTGTAGCAAGTGCCGTCATTGGTCTATAGGAAATATAAAATATACATATAAACACATTTTTTTGGGTGTGGTGTATTCTCATGATTTATAGGAGTATAAAATTTCTGATAATATGAACTTATAGTTCTGCTACCTCGTAATTATATTTCTCTATAAGCACTTTATAAAGCATTTAAAAACTAAAAATGTTTATTTAAAATTTTGTCCGTCTCCTCATATATATTGTACCAATGTGCCATATAAAATTCTTATGTTTATCGATAAAAATTTAAATCTTTTCAACTGATTTTTTATCCACTAGTTAACTACTTCAAGTGTGCTCGTATTAAGTTTTATAAGCTTGATAAGGTTCATCTATTTATAATTTGTTTCCAGTACGTGCAAATTTGCCGAGTTTTGATTTGGCAGAGCTTAGAAGTTGTTTGAAATGCTTCTGGTATTTTGATGATAGATAATAATCATTGTTGAAATTTTTTTAACTTTTAAAAATAATATAGATTAACTGGTGAGTATGTTGATTAAAAACATGCCAAAGATGTCACTTCTCCATTTAACAAAAACGCATTGAGTACATCTTTTAGACTAGAATTATTCAAGCAAACATTTATATATTCACCATATGGAAACACCTTTCTTTTAACAATGCCATCAGTTAACTAAACCTCATTTCATATTATTTTAAACTTCGTAAATTTCAATAACGACACCAAATGGCTACAAATGTCCATATGTTCAACATATTACCACAACTATGCCATGACTCAAGCATGTTAAACAAATTTGAGCTCTTTTCATGGAGGATAAATAATTCCTAAATATTTCCACTCCTATTTTTCACACATTTGTGTTACTTTTAAGATCATGTATAATAGTACAGATAAATTCTGACTCTATAACAAATATTTTCATGGATTTTAGCGTAGACAGGCTTGCAAAGATAAAAATAAAAAAAGTTTAAGGGTGATTTTAGTTTAATTTTAATTTAATTTTATAAATTCAAGATTTGATATTATCTCTTCAGAATTGTTTCAAATTAAAAAAAATATGACTTTCGAAAAAATATGTTTGCTTCCAGTACTCTAATCCATTTGCTGGTGGAAGATTAAAAAAAATGTCATGAATAAAATATTGCTTCCAAAGGTCAAGCGTCTGACTGAAGGTTTTAAATCCGGAGTAACTTTCTGTAGACGAAATCTGGTTACAGATGCACAGGAATAACTGAGATTATGGAACAGTTATTTTTCTAACCTACTTGAAGGCGATGAAGCGCACAATACCACCGATAAAGATATATACCCTTAGTTTCGCAGACATTTTCGTAAAATTTGGAGCATGTTTAAACTACACAAAATCAATAAACTTCTCTACACTTTAATTAGATTTTGGACAGATAGAGTTTAAATAGAACTTCACCTTTAGAGGTAAAACTCTTTTTAATATAAAAAACAAAAAAGTATCTCAGCAACTAAATAAATATGTATCTAATAATTTCTTCAAATGCAACATGCCAGTCGCGAAGTAACTCTACTAAATCAAATCCACTTCAACTTTTCACTCGATTTTCCGGCTCATAAACCTGCAGACCCCACTGACCTTCATCTTTGACGCTTTTTGTTGCTTTTGATAGTTAGTAGCTAAGCTAAACTAAACTAACTGACTAACTGGCTGGCTGGCTGCCGTGTGCAATCGAGCAATTGATACTACTTTTATATGCCATCTAGGTTGAGTGGTGGTGCCGCAGCTAACCAGAGGAAAAACTAAAACTTAAGCAAGTTTAAAGAGCGACAACGAAACCAGAGAAGTATGAATAAAGTTGAAAACCAGTTTATATAGCCACAAGAATTTGCCAGCTACTCGTACTACTTACTAACAGTCAGGCAATCGTCCAACTCTGAGGCTATACTGCTATTTGCTTGACTGACTGGCTGGCTTCCTTTGTTTGCAACAGAAAGCAACTTTTTTGCCATACTTTTGCTCCTACTTCTCTGCTACATTAATAAAAGCGCACTCTGTTGGCTTAAATCGATTGAATACATTTTTTTCTTTCTTTTTTGATTTGTTGTTGTTGCAGTTGTCATTAATCGAAGGCGACAATTTATTGGCGCGCATTTCTACGCCATCCTCAGAACAGTCTCCACGCACGCACTTCGCTTATCTACCTTCAACAGAGTATATACTTTTTCTAAAAGGTTGTTGACTACAATTTTATTTTTTTCGCACTTGGCGCGCGCCACAAATTCAGATAGACCTATTGATTGATTGAATTGCTTATTTTGGTTCAGCACTTAATGAATATTTTACAAATTAACATTTTACAATATATTTAAATTATTGATTGTGCATTTTAAAATTCATAAAACGTTCGTTTTTTAATTATTATTATAAGCAAAATATTTGAAATATTTGCACATTGTTGTTCACGTCGTCGTAGTCGTTGTTCTCAGACAGACTGAAAAAAGAGCTTCGCCGCCAAAGTCTTGAAATTTAGATATGTACTACACAGTTTATGTATTTTAGAATTCAAATTACTGCTGTGTTTTGCACATTTTTCTATAGTAAATCATGCTGCAGAATTGATTTTTCTGTGTGTTGTTCATATTGAAAGAATATAATGCGTAGTAACGTCGGATTTGCATAGTTGCGGAATTTATGGGATAGTTTATTTAATGATTTAATGTTTAGATATCAATTTATTGATACTGTCAATCTCATGAAAGCTTGACAAATTTAGACGATTGAGTGGCCACCATTATCAGCCATAATTAGAGAAAGAATAATTGATAGCTAACCAACTTTAAATTGATATACATCCACCAAAACGGTTTATCAAAATGAAAAATTATAAGGAAATATCTACCCAACGACACCCAACTTAATAATCGATTGACGTATAAAGTATCGAAATCGGTCCACGTAATTGATCGTTAGAGTGACCCAAAGGAACAAACATATGTACATAGAAAGTTAAACACATTACAAATTTAAAAAAAAAAAAAAAAAAAAACTAAAGCTTACTATACAAAAATGTGAAATCGAATAATTAAAGTACACAATTGACTACGGAAATACAATTGCGGTTGCAGAAAAAGTTGTGAATACCATAAACACATCACTGGAACAGTTTTACTTTATATTTAAATTGTTCTAATTTAGGTTCTGCAATGCAAAAACAACTATTTTTTTATGATTCAAATTAACAATAAATCTCTTCACTTCAGTCCACGCCGTTAGTCATACTCTTACAGCAAATTAATCTCTAATCAAGCGTAGAACATTGAATTTCACAACTTATAAGTAAAAGAACCCAGGTGGTTGGTGTTTCATTCACTATTTCTGTTTAAAAAAATAATAAAATGGAAAGAGTCTGCTTCGAAGCATCTTATGAATCAATTCAAAGCAACTAAACACCGAGTTTCCCAAGAAAAACCATTACTTCATACTAAATCAACCCGAGTAAGTAATCAACACTCGTATAATAAACTGCAATCGTTTCATTAGAAGTGCACAAATTAAGATGTACACGTCCCCAACCAACTAAATGAACCATAGAACGAGTATGCCATAAAAAAATCTACACAATTCCCGCGAGACTTTTGCGTTGCTAAAGTGTGAAGGAGTCTTACTTTTATGGTGTTCTATGCTGACTGGCTGGACTGAGACGTCGACTTTGGTTGTGACTACTTTTTAATAATTCATAAGTCGCAATGAGATACAGAACTCAAAAACAAATGTGACAAATGATAGAAAAAAAAAATACATAGAATAATATAGATAGTAGATAGAGAAATAAATTGAAGAACGAAAGGAACGCGACTATTGAACTTCCGGTCCGTTGCCAATAAATTTCGCTGTCTCGTATGGCTACTTACACACTATGTGGTTGTGGTGATATGGCGATGATGATGTATGAATAAATGTATAGAAAATGTATGGATAGATAGCTCGTTGAACGTACGTACGAACGAAAGACTGTCTGATTGACTGACTGACTATGATTGAAAGTTCTTTATATTTAATGTTAACGGTTTCGGCGCGGGTGGTCACACTTTGTTGCTTCTGCAAGAGTCACTCAACAGCAGCGAACGGATAGTATAAAAGAGCGCGAAAGATTTAAAAATATATTAAAAAAAGAGCGACGGACAGACACATGGAGTTTTTTTTTTTTAAATTTTGTATGCGTTTAGAATTTTTGATGAATTATGATTTAAATAATGAATTTCGTTTTTCTTTCAATTTAAAATTTTATTATTCCATTTTTTTGTTGTTGTTGTTGTTCACCTTTATTGTGTTAATCACACACACACGTAACTTTCAACTTCAGCGAATCGAGTCGAACCGTATAGTGAGTTTTAGATTAACTTCAATTCTTTTTTTTTTTTATACGTTCTTTTCGGCTTATACCGTTATAGTCGAACTTTCAAACGCAACTGAGCCGAGTCGAATGAAAATAAACCGATGCAATATAACTGCACAAACAAGAAAACAACCACCACTGACGAACACAAAACACGAAGCTTGTCGTCGGTCGTCGTGTATATGGCTACGGTTTAGAGTGGTGTTTGTATATAAGTTAAAGTCCGGAAGAGAGAGAAAAAAAAAAAAAAAAAACGACGTATATCAGAGACAGCGGCGTCACAAGCCAGAATGCGGGCGGCTCAGATCGGACTACTGTGAAAAGTGATCACTTTTAGCTTCGGTCATTGTAAAATAATTAAAGACCGAAAAGAAAAAAAAATGAATTGACCATCAGTCATCAATATGCACACAATGTATGTGGCAAACAATAACCAACAAGAATAACAATAGTGATAATATGCTTGCTGATAATAAACAGATGAAGCAATGTCAGTTGTTTCCGCATCTTGTAATATTATGCAGGGTGTGCTGCTGCTGAGATTTACTAAGAGATAAGAGTTTGTTGATAAAGCAATACTTTTACTTTTGTGAAAAAGTAGAAACCTTTTTAATTGACTGCTAATAAAAAATATTTAAAGTCTTGTGGAGTTCGTCAACACGAGCGCTTAAATTTTTGCTAGCACTATTTGTATTTGTATAAATACTGAAACACCCTGTACTTGCAATGCACATACAATGACCCCGCAGCAGCACAGCAGCCAATCAGCTTAATACATGCAGGGTGTGAATGATCGCACTCACGAACGAACAATTCCAAGAAATACCAATGCAACAAATGTCAATTTGTTTCTTGTTGTTATTAAAGTTTACACATTGTTTGTATAATGCAATTTCGCAAAGAACAATTTGTTATAGGCTTTCCCTTTCCTTTCAACTGTAAACTCCATACATGCCCTTTTTCTGCGTCAGCTGGCGACGACCCGCTTACTTAGTGATGTGGCTCAGCTTACCATCTCCTTAATTATTATCGTTAATTGATAAATTTGTTTTTTCGTTACGCTTGGCTTGACAAAACTCAGCGTGTGAATGTGAGAAAATGATTTTTTGTTATTTAATTCTTGTTTATTTTATTACTTCATCTATGTATATATGAATAATCGAATTACATATAACGCTTAATTGTAGCATTCATATTCTTCAATTGCTTGTTATAATAAAAAAATAGCATAATGTTGCATTAAATAATGTTTAATAATTCAATTATCTATATATTGTTCGGAAACAGTGATTTAATTGAATAATAAATGGTAGAATGTCAATTTTCTAAGCGTTTGTAATGTATATTGTAATTTTTAAGCAAAACTGTACATATTATTGCTTTATTTTAATACCCAAAAAAATTTGCATTTTCAGCAGAGTAATTGAAACCGTTTACCAAATTTTATTATTACTGTTATAAGGAATTTAGTGTCGACTTTAGAGGGTGGAAAATACAGAGAGAACTGCTAATAAAAATAAGCGCACGGTTTTAAATTACGCTTCTCATATTATTGTCTCCTCTCTGTACAGCTTGGTATTTATTTTAAAGCTACTGTTATATTATTCGTCGTATATTTACTTTATAAATAAACGCAAAAATCAACAAAATGCAAGTGCAAAGCCGACTTTTTTGCGGTATATACGTTCGTTATTTGCATACGTACCCCAATGTTATGTGGCAACAATCTCACATACTCATTCGTATTCTTGAGCTTGATCTGATCTTTTTTATTGTGTTGTTTGCCGTTGCGGTATTTGAATAAAAAAAAAAAAAAACAAAGTCCAAACCGCAACGACGAAATTTTATGCGAATAATGTAAATAAATTGAATGACAGAAGCTCTCGAAATGCACCATTAACACACAACAACACATCATTAGAATGAATTTCAGGGTCGAATTAAAGACAAAGCAATTCGAAGGCTCTAAGTTGACTGTATCCTGTTTTCTTACTTATTTTTTATAAGTTACAAACATAATTACTCATTTCAGAGCTAAGCTTTATATTAGAAATGTCGGCTCTGATATTATTTGAAGGCCTAAGAAAAGAATTTAATCGAAATCGGTTTAGGCGCTGACAAATTTTAGTGCCGATCCTGTCTATCGGCATCGATTATAAAGTGTATCGGATTTTTATTGCAACAACAAAACCATATGAAATTGTCCGTTTTCTTAAATCGCACACACACACACATACAGAATCTGATTTTATTCTTCAGCTCCCACCTCCTACACTTTACAATACATCATTTTTCAATTGCGTTCTAAAATAAAAATTCTTTTTACTGCGCCTCTGTTTATTTTACAAATATTTTCTAATATTTTGATGCAAACTAAGAAAATAAAAACAACACATCAGTTTGGAATTTCTGTTAATTTAGCATAAATAATTTCATTATTTGTTTATAAAACATTTTTCTGTGTAAGTGGAGGAGGCGCATTCCACCAAACAATCGAGACTATTTCAAAAACACTTGAAATATCAATTTCTAAACAAAACTTTGAATTATAGCTGAAAAGTCAATTGTTGCAAATATTTTTTGATAATTTTATGCTTTGCTTTTGCTACTACTTTATGAAAACAATTATTTTAATGCTGCTTTTGCATCTTTCTTTGAAGAATAAACATATTTCAAGCATATGTTGATCTTTACTTTTTATTTCTTTATAGCTGTGTGCATAAAGTGTTGAGTGAAACAACATATGGTGGTGCATACTCGTATCTACAAATTGAAATAAGTTGTCAACACTTGACAACCAATTAAAATGCTGTAAATATTTCTCGACTTTTATAAGATTTAAATTCAAATTTCTACTCACAAAAAGTAATGCGCATTTTTAAATGGCGCCAAGTAATTAAATTTACAGATAGTACACGAAAAATTTTAGAAAATAATCGCACAAATTGATCTCTTATGAAAACAAATGCACTTTTTACTAGACACAATAGTAGCAAGCAAATAGTTAATTTCTTCATTTCGTTTAATCAGATTAAATATATAATTAAGTGTAATCTATTTATAATATATTACAGATAATTTTATTACTTGTCTTTCACTGATTCAGACGAAACGTTGTACATCAAAGCAATTTGCTGTATTCTTATCAATTTATACATTATTTATTATATGAGTATATTAAACTTCTGATTAGGAACGTTCGTGAGTACAATGAAACCTAGTAAAGATTGTTTGTGTGTGAATCACACTTATAGAAAAGCATGCAATGAACTCCAATTTCCTTTTAAGAGATTAATAAACAATGTTCTTGTAGACGAATGTAGTGGAAAATTAAACTGAAGATTAGGTATGTATGTAGGTAAAGAAGCAGTTAGGATTGGTTAATCTAATTAACTAGTGGATTTGCCTTTGAAGTTCTTTTTGGATGTATAGTTCGCTTATTATATTAAGTTGCCTTCAAATTACGTTCTATAATTCTTGCCGCAATGGTTTTAGTATAATTCTCCTGCAAATCGGTCTGTTCGATATAAATAAGCTTTAAATATATGGGTGCAGTGTACAATTAATTGAAGAAAGACAGCTAACATCATTGCTCATGGCATCCTTATTGAAGATAATCTTTGCTTTACTTATAATACACTATTTTCTTTGACGTCTATCTCCCTCCCACACACAGAGGGCTTATTTATAAAGCTTCAAATGCAGATTGCAATGCAAAGCCGCCCGTCACAATGGCGACAATGCGACGACGAAAATGCGTCGCAAACTTTTCACACTCTGATCTAAAAATAACAAAACGAACAGCCACAACAATATGAAAGAGAAGAGATTGCAATCAAATACATGCAGCAGCAGAAGCGAATACAAAAAAAAAAATAAAAACTGTAAGTTGAGAGAGAATTTATTTGCAATAGACAGCAGCAGCAACAAAAACAACATATCGGATTGACTTTAATTCTGCGTTTGCAATCAGTTTTGTGCAATTTAATGCGACAATGGACGACACAACAAAAAACAGTCGCCACAAAGTCAGCCACCCACACCCTCTTTACCTTACGAACGCATGTATTAAATATATTTACACCTACAAAAACAAAGTAGAAGAGGACGACATAATGCGCGCACAACACTTGACAGCCTGAAACGCTTCGAATAAGCGCCAGTGCAACTGAATTCGATATCATATTGCAGCTGCAAATAATCGGTCCTGTCTGTTGTGCAGAACCCTGCTCCAACTTCACTTTATAATTTCTTTCAACACACGCGCGCCTGATCATTGACAAAATAATACAAAAAAAAAAAAAAAAAAAATAAAAAAAAATAAAGAAACATTCTAGGGCGGTGGCTGCATTTAACTGCGCAATGCAATATGTTTTATTTTTGTAACAAAAAATATGAAATAAATAAATAAAACGATCCTCACAGTCATAACAATTGTCATATCGTTGATATTTCTTTGTTGTTGTCGATTGATAATAAATCATGATGAGTAAAAGTAAAAATGCACATGTGCAAAAATTAAAAAGTAAAACTTAAAGCAGAGAAAAAAGGAACAAACTTCACGCATCAAGCTTATTTCTATCTTTTTGTTGCAACTGGCATGGCATTAAATAAAAATAAATGATAATCAAAAGCATGTATACAGTGTGATAGAGAGAGAGAGAGCGAGTGAGAAGAAGAGCAACGAGCAGGAGTATCAGCAGAAGTAGCAAAGACAGGGCAACAACAAAAAGATAGTCCAAGCAGAAGAAGCAGCACCAGCAAACAAAGAGCGACTTATAAGAAGTCAACTCAAGGCAACAACAATAACAACCGCAATTGTAGCAACAAAAGCGAATGAGCGTGTGTAGGCAGTAGCAAGCAAGTAGTCAGCCAGGCAGGCAGGCGAATTAATATAAAAAAAGACAACGAAGGAAGCCGCGCATCGAACGAGGCATGAAAATGTTTAACTGGCTACACATACACACACTCATGCAAAGATACTTTAATTCAGGCACTAGTCGCGTAGTTGGGCGAGAGACAGACACATGTGCTTAGCGTTGCCAGATTTGTAATAGATCTTCAAATTAAATATAAGAATAAGAAAAATATTATTTAAAAAGGATATAGAAAGTTGTCATCAAAATTTAATTTAATAATAACAAATTGCAATATTGAGAAATTTCATTACACAAATTTTTGGTCAAGAACATAGCCAACTGAACATTTTAATAAACGACCTGAACTAGCTAAGCTATGCTGTCAAAAGCACTAAGCACATTTATTAAAAAAAAAAAGTACAAATATGATTTTTCTTCGATGGAACAATATTTCGACTAATTCACTGAATTAACAAACACTTGGAGAGACTGTGAGACTTTTCACAAAATTTATTGAAACTAAAGATTCGCTGCGAGAGCCATATCTCAATTTTAACAATGAATTGACTGTTTACGGTCAATAGTTGCAGCCTGGACTTATAATAATTTCTGGACTATGAAGTTTGCCTTGAATAAGATGATTGATGCGTATTCATCCCGGTAATCTATATAGGAAAGAGTTGTTCTAAATAATTATTTTTTGGAGCTTTTTTTCAAAACTATTGAGTTAGCTAATAAAAATTTTTTAGATGCAGTTTAGTCCACAATTTTTGAAATTTCCTTTCATTCAATTGCTGAGACACAATGAGTAATTTTTAAAATTTATAAAAATAAACAAACATATGTGTGAAATTGAAATTTAATTCAAAAAGCAGCTGTTAATATATGACACGCTTATTTTTTATTTTACAATCCGACTATATGGCTATAATGGCTAAAAAAAATTGGTTGCAATATATATGAGTCTTTTGATCTAATATTAATTGTGGCGCGGTGTGATATTGTTTTAACGATAAAGAAATTAACAAACATATGGACAAGACTAGACTGACTCTTTTGTCCTTTTGTGTTGAATAAACTTGATACTAGAATTGCTCATATTTGAAAAATTGTACAAACATTAAATTAATGTAATGTTGACAGTGTACAAAAAAAAAAAAAAAATATTTCAATATTATAAAATTAATGTAAAAGAATCCAAACTCCTAAGCATTTATCTAAAATCTAATTAAATATTATTTCTTTGATAAAACTATTCCTCGAAGCAATTCGAAACCACCCATCTGGCAACCTCCCGACAAAACATTCGCAGAAGAAACAGGAGGCGAATGAAGTATAAATGAACGAATAGGCAAACGAGTTAGCGCGACGAGTGAAGTGCGCCTACAACAAGGAAAATCATTTAATATGTATGCGTGCGTATCTGTGTGCGTAATGTGAGATACGAAATACATAGAAATAATTTCTCCAACCAAGTACCGCACATTGACAGAGTGAGTACTGGTAGCGCAGGGGTGTAGGACGCAAGTGCATAAACGAGACAACTAGTTTAATTTCGAAATTTTAACGAGTAGCGAGTGGAATGCAGGCACCAAAAAAGGCAAAAGGAATTAAGGATAAAATGTGCAAAAAGGAATACGTAAAAGTCGGCGTAATAGCGAGTAAAATATACGAGACGATGATGACTAGCACAATGAGAATCAAGTACAACAACAACAAAGGCATTGGTACAACAAGGGCACGCACACCGCATACCGGCAGCGACAGACAGCAAAGTCGACCGAAGGCAGCGGCGCAGACGCAACTGCACAGCAGCGACAACAGGCACACCCAAAATGAAAAGTAAAACGTACAAAAAACAAGGAATAACGCCAACGTCGACTGCGCTGCATACGCCAACGCAGCAGTACCAGGAAAAGCAGCACTGTGAACATGGGGCGTCGCCGTCGTCGGCTAACAAGGCGCAAAAATTAAATTACAAAAAAAAAAAACGCATTGTGCAAATTTCTTGCAAAAAGAAGTTTAAAATTTAAGCAAATATCTGCCAATTTTTTACGCATGTAGGCGTGCGAACAGTAACAGCGCTGCAGGCTGCGTTCACAATGACGCAGACAGCGCTGCAGGCAATAGCGTCCTTTGCGCGCTTAAGGCGTCGTCTTTAAAGCGTCTTTTTTGGTTTTTTTTCTTTGTAAATTTTTAAAACTTGAAATTAGCGCCACTTGAAAAAAATCCTACACACACTCACACTAATACACACAGCCGACGCATGCACAAAGCCAGTCTAGTCAATTTTTTTTTTCCAATTTCATATGCCGCTTTCAAAAATTTCGGCATCTTTCACTTTTCATTTTATTAAAATTTGGTTCTTTGTGTCTGCTTAATGAATATGAAAAAAATTTATTTTGAAAATGCATTTACCTGCTTAAATGTATTTTAATTAATTTTCACACACAAAACTGCACAATTTTTACACTTTAAATACACTTTTAATTTTCGTTTCTTTTTGAGGGTTTTTAAATTGTACTCTTTTCACTCGTCTGTCTGTCGCTTCGTCCTCTTAGCGTTTTTTTTATACTTTTTTGCACTTTAATTTCGGGCACAATCCGCTGTCTTTGTCGTTGTCGGCGCTGCTCTCTATTCAATATTGCCGTTGATCGAACACGACTTCGATAACCAAACCAAGAAAATAATGAAAGATAACTTCGATAATACTGATACATACTGATATAGACTATCGACATCGGTCTTGTTAACAAAATGTAATCGACCGCACCAACTAGCGTTAAGTTCAACCGCAACAAGCTCATTACCCGAAATCGTTTAGTGTACGAATTGGGATTACCAACTCTGTTTTGTAATGTAGGACTATTTGGTATTAGGTATGAAGAATTTGCGTTTTGTCATGTTTACAAGAAGAAACAATTTTATTGAATAATATTATGACATAATATTGATGAATAGTATTGTAATATGACAAGGATGTTACAACTCTTTTCAGTTTGGTAAATTTTGTTCCAAAGTGTAATCAAGCCCCTATGAGCCATTCTATTTGAAGATTATATATTATAAGTGAGCATTTAAGCAATTTGGATTAACTTTTCGCATTAATATTCGCAGAAATAGGAGCAGAAATTCACTTCCCCAAAATCTTAGCGAAATTGAAAACTGGAACACAATTTTTATATGGAAACTTATGAAACAGCATCTTCTATCGCACATATGCAAAGCTTGGCATAGAAAAGTACAAATGATAAAATAGCTGCATCATCAACTTCTAGTTTTGATTAGAAATACTTAGCTTTGCAATTCGCGGTTAACATGAAATCAGGCATGTTAATATGTATATAAAATGTTTTTCTGTAGTTCTTTGTTGAATTTAAGTATAGAATTTTATGACATTTCGAAAAACCGTTGTGCTTCACAGTTTCCGAGCACAGATTCCGACGAACACTGGTGCTTACACTGTCGAGCATCGTGGGTTTGACGATGGCTTCGGAGCCATCGTCGAATACAGCCAACCGGAACGCGAAAACTATTTCACTCAACTCAACTCTCTCACACTTACTTCGTTTAGCGGCTGTACAGTTTATTGCCGTATAGGTTTATAATTTTTGGCTGTATAGGCCTGTCTGTACAAACGAAATATTTTGCAAAAGTAACACATATACAACGATATTTTATCACGAAGAAAATAATAGAAAAAAATACAACAAATGCACTGCGAGTTAAACATTTTTAACATGTTGAACAAGCAAATACAAAATAAGCAATAGTATTAGCATACTGCCCAGCAACAACAACCAAAAACACCTACAACTTTAAACTCACGCAAAAAAGTGGCACTCAATTTTGTTGTACTCCGCAGCCCAGGTACAGAAATTGCATCTGGGTGGGCATGTATACTTGCATTTAGTGCAACGGCACGGCGCAACAGTGTGGGTGGGTTGGGTTGGTTGCAATTGCCGTTGCCGTAAAAGAAAACTGCAGCACATATACAATGGGCTGCATTACCAGCAGCACCAAAAAGCTCAACAACGAAAATGTATTTCGCGTAAGAGTTGTACGCCTAGAATCCGAGGACAGCGGCGAAAGTTCACCCACACTGCTGACAGGGTATCTCGAGCTGAATGCACGCGAACTAATTTTCTATGCGCCGGGACGTGAACCTGTTGTATGGGCGCTGCAGCATCTAAGGCGTTACGGTCTAAATGGTGATCTCTTCAGTTTCGAGGCTGGCAGACGCTGCATGTCCGGACCGGGTATTTATATGTTTCGCTGTCAACAAGCTGAAACGCTGTATCCGCTCTTTCAGCGTTACATACTAATGAATACGGTAGGCTCAACAACCGCGGAGACAACACCATTTGTTAATGGCGGTGCTGCGCTAACAAATACAGCGGAACGTGAACGTAATAATTCAGCAGGACATATTGGCAATTTACATGTGGTCAATAACTATCTGGAACCAGCGCCGTTGACGCATAATGGTATTGCATTTCGTGCCAGCATGTACAGCACCGATGCAATCGGCAGTCCACTAAGTCTCGATTCACCCGATTCATTGCCCAGTCTGCATCAAACATCACAAGCACAATCGCCAAATACGCCCAGCGCAAATACCTATGCTAATACGAATCTATATTTCGATCAACCGCTGCGTGCGCTACAGGAGCACAATAACAACTTTGGCGGACAGCAGTCAGGCAGTGCGGCTACAGGAAGTGGCAGCGCTTTTAGTACAATGACACGACGCACGCTGCTACGTGGCTGTTCACTCGATGTACCACCACTAGAATCTGCGCCGGCATTGTGCAATACTTATGCAAATATTGATACGCCCGGGGCTTGTAGTCTACGTGAGCGTTTGCTGTTCGATAATGCCGAACGCTGCTATGAGAATGTAAATCGTTTGGATTTGCCACTATTGTTGCAACCACCGCCACAGCGTGACCACCATCAGCAGCAGCAACAACAACCGGCGACTCCTACTAGCATTGGTAGCGGCGCGGGCATTGGTGCTGCAGCAACAAGTAACAACAAACCGTGCGGTGCTGTTAACTACATTGTACTGGATTTAGATCAACCACGTAGTCCAACGCAATGCTCACCTAAAACGCAGACATACAATTTCGATAGTGGACTCTCATTAGCAACAGCTACAGCGGATTTAGCAACGTCGGCGACAGCAACGTGCACCGAGCAGCATGCCACACAACCCACACTGACAGTGAGCACACCGACAACAACAACTACCACACCAACTGCAACGCTGGAGCAGCACAAATCGGAATCATCATTGGGCTATTCTACTATTGATTTCATTAAGACTTGTGCGCTCATTAAATCAACAACAACAACACATGGCATGGACTTTGCCGTAGCCGGACAACGTTCCCGTGACAACGAGGAGCTACGTCTGACGCGGCATAGTAAATGTGTACGTAAATCGTACTCGGTCAGTGAGTAGTTAGAACAAAGAAGAAGTGATTGGTATGTATTTCCTATATTAAAGATGCCGGCAACGAATTTGATGAAAGTAGCGCAGAATTTGAAGGCGCATTAAAGATGAAAGCTTTCTAAAAAAAAAAAAAAACTTTTTTAACACAATTGTAACCAGGTTGTTTCACATATATGAACTCATAAATATATATATATATATCTAATGAATACGTATATATTGATAAATTGATACATTGATCAATGTTACTGTAAATTTGTAGTGTAATTTACTAGAATTTTGTTTTTATTTTCTAAAATCTTTTTTTTTTATTATGTTCTAACTTTTCTGTATTTAGTCGCTAGTCATGGTTGGTTTTTATTTCCTATTATTATTATTAAACTATTTTTAATTTCAAAGCCAAATATTTTAAAGAAAAACCAAAAAAAACATGCTTAAAAATAAGTTGAACGTTAGTGGTTAAAACAAAAAAAAAAAAAAAAAAAAAAAACGAAATTTTGTGCCAAGCTTTGTATTTTTAGCGTGTAAAGTGAGTTGAAACAAAAAAACAAACAAAACCAAAGTGCTAGGTGTTTATTTTTTGTATTGCTTTTATTGTTATATTATTATAAAACAAAAAGAATATTATATAAATGTGTATAAAACAATGATATTTAGATATTAAGTGCGGGTGAATGCAATAAACAAATAAAGAAGAACATTTTATTGTTTTACAGTTAAAAAAAAAATAAATTAGTATTTAATGCAGATTTTAATTTTTTTTGTTGATCATGGATATATGTAGATAGAAATCTGCGATAATAATCTTTCAAAAGGAAGTGATGCTGCCCGCGACGCAGGAACGGCGAGTTAGCAAAGCGTTCTCAGAGATTGAAAAACAGTTTCGGCTCGTGGATCTAGCGGTGAATGCGGACAAGACAAAGTATTTGGTGTCTTCTCGCACGCCGTCATCGCGTCTTGATTCATTCACCTCATTCGAATGAATTAAATGGTTTTCATGGATGATTTGAAACGATGCCTTGTGACGGCGAATCTTGGGTGATCAAGACAAAAATTTTGTAGAACATCTACAAAATGGCACTAGACGACCGTCGATTAAAGAGCAAAACAAAATCCCAAGGTTTCAATCGAGTGTTTGGAGATGTTTTATAACATTTAAGGCAAGTTTTTACTTTGATTAATAATCAAAAACGAAGAATAATTCATTACTTCACAATTCAGATGATGTAACCTTGTGCATAATCAACGAAAAGCTGAGAATTGAGTCCAAGAAAGCCACTCATGGTTGATTTTTTGGAATATTTTCAGAAGTTTTTGCATTTAGTGATAAAGAAAATAGTGTTTCGTCGAGATAATGCAGATCTACACATTTCGAATAATTTTCTGTTTCCAGGCTTAAATAAAAAATGGCAAACGGTCAAGCATCTGACAGAAGGTTTTAAACCCAGACTTACTTGCTGCAAAGACGAAAACGGAAATCTGGTTATATGCATGTATCACTGAAAATATGCAGGCGTCAGATGAAGGATAACATTCCGCCGATAGAGAGTAATGCCAGTTACATAGTGAGTTGATCGCACTCACTTTGCAGGGTATTGTATAGTCTGGTATTACGTCTATATATACTATTTGTTGTCCAGATTCTGCATTTCCATAGAGAGGGTGGGAGAGAGAGAAAGTAAAACAAAGTAAACAGTCAATTTCAATTGTATCTGATGGATTAGTAAAGCAAAAAGCGCGCTATCTCAAAACGGAAAACAGACATTGAATAAACAAATGCCGCGGCGTTTTATAGATATATATTATACAGACAGTATACATATATGCATAAATATTTTTTCGTCTATAGTTATCTAACTAATAATTTATCTTACAGATTCCTCGAATGCAATTCAATACTTGAAAAGTTTCAAATAAAAAATATTGGTTTAAATATTGTCTAAATGTATGTTCTTCATAGACACCTAAACCTCAATGGATCTTTCAGAACGGTGTGCCACTAACAAATTTGGATGCAAAGATATGTTGAATTTTGTTTATCGCTTCTATGAGGGGTCTGATTTTGACCAAACTTGACTCGAAACATTTCCTGACTGAACTGAAATTCGTCTGTGAATTTCAGCTCAATCGGTGGAATGGTTTTGCTTTCTATAAGGAATATACATAGATGGATTCATATATATATATAGATAGATAAATATATATACAACATTCGTTTTATATATATAGATTTCCTACTGGTAAAATGTATTCTTCAGTGCGGCGTGTCTGTAGAACGGCGATTCCTGAATGCCTCCGTTTTGAGATAGCGCATTTTTTGGTTTACTAATCCATCAGATACAATTGAAATTGACTGATAAATAGCATTTGGGAATTTATGTGCACTGTGAGAGAGAGAGAACGAGAGTTTGCTTTGTTTTACTTTCTCTCTCGCCCACTCTATATACCAGACTATATAATACCCTGCAACATGGGGGTGAGAAAAATGGTTTTATTATAATATTTTTTAATTATATTTTGCTTTGCAACTTGGTAAAAAAAATATACAAAAATGTTATAAACCTCCCATAACTAATTTTTTTTATTGAAACTGTTGACAGAACCATTTTAAAATAAAATTAGTTCCCAAAGGAAGACTAAAAAAATTATGGAAATTAAAATTATGAGGCATTTTGTAATAAGTTCCTTTTCATGGAAACTTTTCAATTAACCTGAAATTACTGTTCGAATTTATTTAAACGAACTAATATACCCGCCATTCACTTATGTACATTTGTGTGTAGGGTATAAACAGCAATGAGTAAAATTATTTCTGTATCAATCAATTATAACCGCCTGTAGTTCATGATCAAGCGCAGTTCTCATCAAGTCATGGTCGTCGAAACATCGTTAAACTTGGTTCTTTATTATTAGTATTTTGCCTGAAATTGAAAGTATCTAAAAAAAAAAATTATAAACAATTATAATGCAGCAATGCATAAAGTGTTTTATTTCGCTGATTGTGCTTGCCGGCATTTTGTTCGAGAACGGTTTGTGAAACATTATATATAGATATTTGTTTAATAAAATTTGAAGCATTAATTTCATTATGATTTATAAATTGGTGCAAAACATTTAATTTAATGTGCCTCAGCATGCATGAATGTGTAATCTACCGTAAAAATGCGTACAGATATGGCAAGATCAACTGGTCGCAATGAGCTAGTTATTCTGAAAACACACATTCAGTATATATGTGTGACATACATATGTGCTTAATAAAACACCTTATCGAATTTCAAGTTAATTAATATAAATAAGTTTTTTATACAAAAACATAAAAGTGGGTGCGGCATCTTGATATGGCAACTTTATGGAGCCTTATCATAGAAAAGTCTCCTTATCCTCCCAACAATCAGACAAACGTGTTTAGATCGACTCTAACTAATTAAGAATGTATAAGATGTGCACAACGGGAAACATAATTTTTCAGGAAAATCGACTAATTGTGAGCTAAACTTCAACTGAAGCACAAATGATCAACCAAAATGCGTTGGATTGAGTGTTTGGACAATCCCAATTCTCACGTATATTGAGAATAATAGCGTTTTATGTTTAAAATTCAGAAGTAATCTCAGTGCTATTTCAGCCTAACCATAGACATTTAATTTTTAGGAAATGATTCCCGAAGCCAAATATTATACATAAATAAATATACACAAAATTCCAATAAAAATTACAGTTAATTCAACGAAAATATGTCAAAAATTACATATATGTATAAATACGGCGAGCGTAATTAATGTATAGCTTTATAGTTTTAAATATTATTTTATTATTATTTTATATTCGAATGGCGTAGCAGCTAGCATAAAGCATTAGCGATTGCTTAAGATCGATTAATATAAATCGAGACTTAAGACTAAGATATCGAAACCAAAAATTCAATATCAATTGTTCAATTTCAGTTAATGGACTCAATCTGCCGCTTCACATAGCGCCTGATACAACAGACGCTGTTCAGCAACAAGCTGCCTATGAGCTTATAGAACGTGTTGTGGGCGATGAAACAGCAAAGCGTTTTGCAGTTGAGATTAATAAAACACTGCCATTTCGCAGTTATAAGGTCTGCACTTGAGAGTTTAATATTTACAAACAAATAAATAAATGATATTTCCACAACTAAACTAACTAAATAGATCTCAAAAGATGATGGAGAACGTGTAAAGATTAGCGGCTGGGATGGCATATCTGTATCAAAAGGATTTCATTATTATTTAAAACATGCCTTATATGCCGATGTTTCCTGGTTTCGTAATACTATCGAATTGAAGGCAGATGATACGCTACCCGATTTGGAGTATAGCTCACAGAGTGCCAGTCCAATTGTTTACTATCAAAATGTCTGCACTTGGTCGTACAGCTTTGTCTGGTGGAACTGGACTGATTGGCGTCGGCATATCGATTGGATGGCTATGATGGGTATAAGTTTAAGTCTGGCACCTGTGCAAGAGGCTATCTGGTATGATTTCTATATGGAGTTGGGTCTAACTGAGCAAGAGATAACAGCACATTTAGCGGGACCGGCATTTCAGGCATGGTGAGCATAAAAAAATTAAATAAAAAAAGTAAAAAAAAATTCAAAACTGCTTTAATTTTCAGGCAACGCATGGGCAATATGCGCGGTTGGGCTGGTCCATTGCCTGCTGCCTATAGAGGTCAACAGTTGGCGCTACAACAACGCATTATAAACGCGCAACGTGCGCTTGGCATGAGTGTTGCACTGCCTTCATTTGCTGGTCATGTACCAGTTGGCATGCAGCGTCTTTATCCGAATGTCAGCTTTACGCCGGTGGAACGTTGGAATAACTTTCCTGACAGCTATTGTTGCAGCGCATTTCTGGAGCCCACAGAGGCACTTTTCAGCGAGATTGGTGCGCGTTTTTTGCGTCGTATTATTGCTGCCTATGGCACGAATCACATTTACTTTAGTGATCCTTTCAATGAGATTAACCCGCGCCTGGCAACGACGCAGTATATTAACGCCACTTCAGCGCGTATTTATGATGCGATGCGTCGCGTAGATGACAAGGGAATTTGGCTGTTGCAGAATTGGATGTTTGTAAATAGCGCCTATTTCTGGACGGATGCATTGATGGAGGCATTTTTAAGTGCAGTGCCTACGGGCCGTATGCTTGTGCTTGATCTGCAAAGCGAACAGTTTCCGCAATATCAGCGCACTTTTTCGTATTACGGACAACCGTTTATTTGGTGTTTACTTTCGAATTTCGGTGGCACACTGGGTTATTTTGGCTCCGTGGATGCAGTGAATACACAAATACGTGCTGCACGCAGCATGCCCAAGAGTACTATGCTCGGCGTGGGTCTAACAATGGAGGGCATTAATCAAAATTATGCGTTATATTCCTTTGCACTGGAACGCGCCTGGTCTGCGGTGGATCTGAATGTAACAGATTGGTTTACATATTTTGCAATTGTGCGTTATGGTGGTTCGCCCGATACAAGTTTGTCCAATGTTTGGCAACTGCTGCGTAGCACGGTCTATACATACAGAAGTCTGCGCAAAATGCATGGCAAATATACCATAACACGGCGTCCTTCCTTTAATATTGAGCCTTTTATCTGGTATAATGCCACAGACGTACAGCATGCGCTCGCTTTGCTGCTCTCGGCACATGAGGCTATACCATTTTGGCATGCGACGGCCAGTTCGAACTATGCATATGATCTGGTCGATCTGACACGTCAATTTCTGCAAAATACCGCCGATCATTTGTATGTAAATCTTAAGTCTGCATATCGCAAACGTAACAAACAACGTTATGCATATATTGCAACGCTGCTCTTGAAAATTTTCGATGATTTGGAGGAAATACTAGCAAGTAGCGATCACTTTTTGCTTGGAACTTGGCTAGAGAGCGCCAAGCGTATGGCTGTGGAATATAATGATGTGACAAGTGTAAAACTTTTTGAGTTCAATGCGCGTAATCAGATAACAACTTGGGGTCCTACGGGTCAAATACTGGACTATGCTACAAAACAATGGTCGGGCATTATCCGTGATTATTATCGTCCACGTTGGGCACTTTTTTTGAACGAAACGCAGGTCAGCTTGAATAATGGTTTGCCGTTCAATAGTGCCGCTTTCAAATTGCGTGTTGCAACGGAAATTGAGAATCCTTTCAGTTGGCGTAGAGACAGTTA
The DNA here is from genome assembly GCA_035044805.1 of Leucophenga maculata. Taxonomy (NCBI): domain Eukaryota; kingdom Metazoa; phylum Arthropoda; class Insecta; order Diptera; family Drosophilidae; genus Leucophenga; species Leucophenga maculata. Next base: position 902,037 of record JAWNNP010002447.1, on the reverse strand, counting down.
TCCGGTTGTTGGTACCGGCGGCAGTTACACCATTGCAAAGCGTATCTATGACCAATGGATGGGTGAAAATGGCAGTAAAAAATTTCTACATAATCAGCGTTTACAAGTGAAACTTTTGGTGGCTTAAATGAAATGAAAGTATTTACACAATACGTGTGAAATATAACTTATACAATATAACTTTTAACTTAAATAATGATATGAATAAACATGTTGCATACTGAGAATTTATAAATAAATGAAAAAAAGAACAACAAAAAAAATATTCTTTTAATATAAAAGATTTGACAAAAATGTTGAAACTCTAAATTTGATTAAAAAGTATGCGGGGGCCTAAAAATGTCGCTCCATGAAGGACGGCCAGGTACGCGTTAGAATGACCAGCTAAGGAGAGATCGCTCCGCACTTGGCATTCACAACTAGCGCACAAGACTTAATGCGATGAATGCTGAACGACCGCACGAAGCTTGAAGGCCAGCTAAGTTTTAATAACAAAATACACTATTGTATTACTTTTTTTAAATTAATTTTAAAGTGTTTTTCATTTATTCACTGCAATCATTATCGCAACATCAATCATCAGAATCATATATAATTATTGATTTACAAGGTAAAATAGTTATACATTGTAATTACTTTCACTGCACTATTTTTTATTTGAATTTTGTTTTTATGTTAATAATCATTATTAATTAAACTGCATAAATCTAGGTATTATTATTTTTTAAAACATGCACTACACGCTTTCATACCAAAAACAAATGTAATGAAAATGTTGCTCTTTTAATTCTTTTTCTCGCTTTATTTTATCAAATCTTAAGACAATCGGCATTATTACCTTAAAGAATTAAATCTGTGTGTGTTCCGGTTCTTTTTAAAATATTTTTATTGATTATATTTTTTTTTTTTTTTGCTGTGAGAATGTTTTTGTATCAGCATTTTTTTGTTTGTTTTTTTTTTTAATCTATTTACCAAAATGTATTTATACAATACAATAAAAAAAAAATAAAAGAGCATAACGGTTTTTTTTATGTGTATGTTCATACAGTTTATGTTTAATTAATAAATAGAAATTTATAAATCAGCACTCAATCTCATTTATGAAACGTTTACACACACTTGGAGGCTCATCAAAAATCTTAATTAGCGCGTTTAATTATTAATTATGTATGCAGCATTTTTCGGTGCACCTCCACTTCAAATATAGTATATATAACAATTAACTTTATATTATTTTATGTGTTCTTGTGTTTATGTTTTTTAAAGAATTAATTTGTTTGTTTTTCGCCTGCATGAAAACATTTATTATAAACTTAATTTTTGTTTTGTATTTCTTTTCTTTTGTTTTTATTTTGCTTTATTACGCATTTTGCCGTTTATATTTCTTTGTTTTAATTTTTGTTGCTGTTTTCTCTTTTGTATTATTTGTACAAACTAACATTAAATTATTTAATTATAAAATTAAATCGTTTGTATATATGTATATAACACAATCAATCTCTCGCGCAAACAATCAAACATTTTTCGCATGATATATGTCGAAGAAAGATGTGTGTGTGGTGTGTCGTGCTGTGGGTGATCATCATTTCTGCTTTTCGGTTTAACGGATGGTTTTTAGTTTTTTTAATATTTAAATCTAATATTATTTATAATTTTTTTTTTAATTCATATGTTTAGATATATGATCTGCAATCTATTTAATTAATTTATGTTCTGCTATGTGTGTGTGTGTGATTTAGTTGTTTTGTGTGTTACATTCATACGTAGACATTATCATCATCATCAATATAAAATATTAATTCAAATTAAATTTATAATAATAATAATTAAAAAATTAAATTCCAAAGAAACATAAACGTTAGTAAAGAAAAGTTAAATCGCTCAAAACTAATACAAAAATATACATTTTTATATTAATTTTGTTGCTGTTACTTGCTGCTCCCGTTCTTCCAATTTTAATAATTGTTTTCTTTTGTTTTTTAGAAGTATAAATCCTGCTGCGCGCTTAAAAACTTTCACGCTTTCGCTCGATCATCGCTTTCTCTCTTTTAACGCTATTTCGCTCGCTCCATACACAATTACGCAAAAAATTAATATGTATAAAAAAACATAACATACTCTCGCTCGCTCGCTCAACTATCTATGCTCGAAACTACTACGCTACACCCTACAATTCATCCACCAATCCATTTATTCATCCTGCATATCCTCTGGCAATTCATGCGGATTCAGCATGCCAGGAATATTACGCTGCATTAAACGTTTATTGGACTGCTCCTCGCGTAATGCTGCCTCACGTTCCTCCAGATACAAATCGGAATCGTCTTCGCCGGTGACCTCCTGGCAACAAGAATAAAAAATAATATGTTGGTAATTTTGTTAATTGTTTAAAAGATATGTATATTGAAGAGAAAAAAATGAACTTCGGTGAACCGAAGCTTAAATTCACGCTTGACGAGCACGCGCTGTACGTTGGACAGTTATGAAGAGATCTCTGCTTTCTTGTTTCAAAATTGCTCATAAATGAGCTGCTAACGAAACCAACACTATCCTTGATCCCTAACAAAACGTGTTTATTGGTTAAGTTATATTTTCGACTTTTAGGAAGGTTAATTTGCTTGCCGCTTGTTTGCAGCAAATAGACATCAAATAACTTCTATTAGATATAAAGAGAGAGTGATTGAAGCAAATCAAACAAAAGTAAAGTTAGTAGACAAGCTGTGCACCACGTCAGGAGCCAAACTTTCGACAAAATCCATCGAATATTATAGCCAGACACTAACATATTAGGTACCAAAGCTTCCTTAATTCTATATTCCTATACTATATCCATGCTACTTTCTACTATTCATTTTCAGTTAAACTTACTCGTATTTGTATGAGAAAATCTCTCAAATGCTCCTTAAATGCTGTCACATTCTCGTCCAGATTGAAAAGACCAGTTACGAAGACCTTTATCTGGTTGTCCGATAAATGGCTAAATGCCGATTTTAGCAGCGAAGCAACATACTCTTGTATGAATATAGTATTGTCCGGTATAGGGCCCAAATTTACGGTTATCTTATTATTCTCTACTAATGAAAACATATAAGCCAAGATAATGGCATGATTTGCCAAACCAGCTGTGTGTGAAGTATCCGTAACGACGGAAAAGATTTGCATTAGTATATCCGTAAAATAAGTCTGATAGAAACTTTGTGCCGCCTGTGGATGCTGCTCGAGATTTTGTAACATCTACAAAAAAATAAACTGTGTTAGTTAAATTGTATAAATTAAAACCATTTAGGTTTTCATTTTCGTACCTTATACAAAATATTCAAACCAATATCGGCTACATTACGCATTGTATGCTTGAATGCCCAAACAACCGAATCGAAAACAAGCTTGAACTGCGCCGGTGGTATATTTAGGAATGCCTTGAAGCAATTCGCATTAACCGCCTGCAGCAGCTCATAGAAACTGAGACGATGTTGTGGATGATCTTCGAAATTCTTATTGATCATATCGAGCGTACACTGAAATACAGCATCGAAGATTTTTGGTACTTCATTGGTGATGTGATTGCGCAGTTTATGTACTATGACCGCCATGGCGCTTAGTACTTTCGGTTCACGTGCCGAGGGCACTTTGCAGCGCTGTATATTATAAAATGATTAAATTAATAGTTTAAAAAAATATGCTATATTTATATGATAATACCTGATAATCCAATAATACTGCATCAAGCAGCGGTGGTATGAAATTATCCATTACCAGTTGATTGTCGTTGGAACGTGACACCCATTCGGATATTAAATTGAGCGTTTCTTTCTTAACCACATGCATTGCCTTTATCAGTGGCTGATTGTTCACATTGGCGCCATTTAATTCGATCGCTTGTATTATATTCTCCGATGTGATTTTGTATACATTTAGCATGTCCAAATAGATGCGACCCAGTTGAATGACGTAGGGATGTCCCAATGCTTTACATGCGGCAACATTCGTTTTGAGTATGCTGCCCAATTGCTTGACAGCGGTCATATTCTTGAGGAAATCAACGTTTTTCGATGCGCGCGATATTATTTCATCCCAAACCTGATTCGGCAGAAACATGTAGCGTTCGATAAGCGCATCCTGTTGCACCTGATCGATTTGCGCAGAGATCATGTACCCAACAGCCTCATAGAATGTGTGTACCTAAAAAAATTAAAAAAAAGAAAGGGAATAAATTGAAAAACAGTTACATATTACATTTGTTAAACGCACCTGTTGTGGCTGTAGATCGCATATAATGCTGCTCATTGTGCTTAGTATTTCGTCAATGAATGTACACGCCTCATTTGGCTGCATTGTGACGAAATAGCGGCGACACTTAATGGCTATCTTAATGAATGTATCGCAGGCCATGTCCTGCACACCATCGTGCGTCTCATGCATAAATTCGAATAGCTTATTCACAACAGTTTTGAGAAACTTCCAATGTGCGCGGAGAAAACGCGGGTACTGTCCAACAACATACATAATGTTTGAGGCAATGATCGCTTTGTTGTCTTTTCCCTTCTTCTGTTCGCACAAACCAAGCAAATCTTTGATGACAGTCACCAAGAAGCGTTTCTCGTCCTCTTCACAAAAGGCGCCTACATGAAAGAAAAAAAAAAACAAAATTAGCAAATCATTGTAAACAAGCATATATATTAAGCTACAAACCCGAAATAGAACCAATGGCCCAGCATAGCGTGTTTAAGTTTTTCCACGAGAACTCAGTACCATTGACCTGGTTCATTAGTTTAAGCGTCATTATACGATCCGTATCGACGCAGTCCAGATGCGTCAGAAAGACAAGCGTTTCACGCATATTCTTATACAGATTAATTGCGTTTGTATCTTTCATGAATTCACGCACCACCTCGCCGTTTTCGTTCTCCACCACAAGCACCTCCTCCGGCTTTGCCATACGCGATATCAAAATGTAGCGCACTTTTGACAAAATATTCGCATAGAATCGTCGTCGAGGATAAACGTTCTGACGTTTTGGCGCTTCGATATGCTGATGAAAGTATTCAGTATTGTACAAGTCCTCAACCAAACTGTTCCAATACTCGAGTGTTATCTTAAATACTTCGACGTCTTCCACCTCGGATATCATAACCAAATATAGCAAAGCCTGATTCAGATACTCAACATAGCCTTGTTCCTCGACTTGTTTGCCGTGCTCCTTCAAAAATGTGCACAAGAACATAGCCAGATTCTGTACAAACTCTTGTTCCGTATCGTTGCCACTTTGATAGACCTGATTCATATTTGTATTCTGTCCTATCATCTGATCTAGCTGCACCATGGTATCCTTGAAGAGTGTACAGAAATTCTCATTGTAATCGGGCACCGTCAGACCGGCAATCTCCGACAGGCACTTGAGCGTTACATTCCGAAACATCGGCACGCTGAGAAACTTAAAGATCAGCGTTTCGATTAATGCCGTCTCAAAGATATACCCCAACGGAATCCAATTCAAGAAACGCAACAGCGTCTCTAGTGTAACGTGAATGAGTGCCGCATTCATCGAACTTTCTAGCACAAACGAACACAATTGGAATATCTGCGAAAACTCCGAGCACATGGTATCCTTAAGATGTTTTGATTTCGTTTGTGTTATCTGGCCGGCCGAAAAGTCGAACACCTCTTCACTCAAATTCTTTAATATAACCATGTTGTTCATGCACAGACTTTCGTTTGTCTTTGATGCACCAACAATATCGCTTATAAATGACTCCCAATTGCGTGGCCATTCTCGTTTTAAAATTTGCACCAGTATCATATTCAGTTTGTTTAAATACACCTTATTCTGCTCCATCACAGTGGCATCCGAGGAGGTTTTTATTATCAGACTGACAACATATTTCTTGATACCTTCGCATTGATTACGCGGCAATATCTTCCAGCGTGTCTTAATCACCTCTTCGAGGATTTGCAGTGCATAGAACTTAGTTTGTTGATTTTGTGAATATTCGAGTATACTGTCGACGCGTGTCCATGCATCGGGATGCTCCTTGAGCGTCGTGAGTATGTCCTGCGCCAAGCGCAACTGATCACCCTGTGATGAGTACAAAGCTTCGACAATCTTATCGAGTAGATTAATATCTAGCTTTTGGGAAAAGTCCAGCAATTTGCCGGCCTCCTCGGTCGAAAGCATAGCCATCGTTTTGTAGTAGTAGGAGCGTTCGCGTCTGCGACGATCAGCGGTAGCAGCGTCGGCGTTAATTTTGCGGCAGTTCCGTTCCAGCGGCGGTGGCGACCAGACCAAGGCGACGACGGCTTTAGTGGTGTGTTGTAGCTGTTTAGTTGAGTTGGTGTTTTCTCGCGGGGCTGCTGCCGTTGCTTACTACGTACTGCTGCGCTTCACGTGCTGTGCAGCGTTTTTCTTATTTTTAATGCGCGCGCGACAGACGTCGTTGTTGTTGTCTTCTTCAAAATACTCTATTTTCACCAATTACTCTCACAACTTTTAAGCGCGTAAATCTGCAAAAAAATTATATACATATACGCATATATATTAGATTTTACATTTAGGCGGCAAAAAAAATAAAAGAAAAAAGCATGCGTATCGAAATTCAAGCTGCTGGATTTGCTATTGCGTTTTTTTTTTTCGGCAAGGCAACCATATTTTTTTTCGCTTTCTCGCTGTGCACGCTCTCCGCTTCGTTCGTTTGCTCACACTCACTAAATAGCTAATTTGCTGCGGCATACAATTTATTTACAATACAATTCAAAAAATTATTTGAAAAATACACTTTTGCTTATTTATTTTTATTTTTATACTGTATTAAACTATTTCACGCATTTAACCATTGCACGCAATTCCAGCGCCGTACAATTCGATGTTGGATGTACTTACCAGTGTGTTTGTGTACGAGTGTGTGTGTGTAGTGATGGCCTAGTGATTCGCCAAATAGCAGCGCAGCAGAATGCCGAATAAAGCACAGTCAAAAAAAATTAAGTGAACAGAAAAAAACGTACCGTACAAATTGCGAAATTTTTTTACGATTAATTGTACAATAGATTTGTTAGGATATTATTTTCCGATATTTTAGTATGCTCAAATAAAATTTATTTGACAATGAAAGCAATAAGTGTTGATTTTTAATCTTAATTCACTGGCAAAACAAACTCTCAGACTTTTTTTTCGCAGTCGTCAGTTCGCGCTAGAGATGTTTCTGTGTCTTCTTCTTCTAGTTGCAAATTTTGAGCGCGTCGTCTGCGTCTACTTTGTTTTTTATTGCTTTATTTTGTTCAGATTTTATATAGCTTTTAAGTAGTAAATAATTGCTACATCTATAGTTTAGTAGAAAATTCTATGCAATGAGAGGTTTTCTTTGCTGTGAAATGAATACAAGCGCATGCAATAATTATCGGCCACACAGCGTTAATCGGTCTTGCGGCATCGATAAAATGCCGGTTTGAAGTGAACTGCAAATATAAAGTAAATAATGTGAAAACAAATAGTCAAAATAATTTTACTTAAGCAAATTAATAGCGCTGTTCTATTTTTATCTCATAAATTTACAAAATATATTATGAAATTGCTAATAGTAATGAAAGTAATTTTAAGAAATTTCTACTCTATGTTAAAACAGTGGAAGTGGATGGCAAATGGCAAAGATATGTAGTCTCTTGAATTCTTTTATATTTTGTCGATTTTGGTCAAACTGATGGAATCTCGGAGAAAAAATGTGCCAAATGTAAAAGGCAAAAGAGGCTTGGTAGATTGTTTAAAGTATTCTTAAATTGTAAGGCCTTCAAATATTTAAACTTCACTATCCATATGCAGAATAAGCGTTTCGGGCAACTTACACTTTTTTCTGGTTTCAGTAAAACTCCAATAAAATTTTTGTTGTCATCAAGTTTGCTGTAATTTTAGTTTAGTTTAGTTTTAAAGAAAGATTCGAAAGTAGTATGATAAACTTGCTCAATAAATCTCAATTATTAAGCTAGAAGCGTCAGATTATGTGTTTTTAAAGAAAGTATGCCATATAGTATCAGAGTGTTCTACTATAGAGTACAGCCCCCATACAAAAAATATATATTTCTACCTTTACTGATGATTGTTTTTGTAAAAACGAGACAAATGGAAAAAACTAAAAACGAAATACCTTGCCACTTTTCTTACATATACAGGTATAATCTAATGGAGTGTGTGCTTCATAACCACAAAATTATATTAAATAGATGTTCGTATAAATAAATAAATTGAAAACATCTGTAAATTCTTAATTATATTAATTAATAGCTTTGTTATGCCTTTCTAACGGCTAAAACAGATATTGCATATGCACTAGCAGCACTGTTTTTTAATAGTGTACAACACTATTTGAAAATCGTTCATCTCCAATGCATTTGTTGAGCTGAGATCTATTTCAAGAAACAATTGTTTTAATCGAGGTTTAGCTTATAAAGTGCAGTAACGAAATATAAATTGATTAAAAATAATGTCCATCTATCTGCTGTGTCTGACAACAAATGGTGGTCTTCCGATTTTTACACGCAAAAAAGGCGATTGTGACAATGTAAGAAGTACTGTGCGATCTATTTACATACTACATATGTATGTATATAATTTTATTTTTATTCAAACAGCTGCCATTTTCGACCGTTGCTTCACTAAATGGTTTTCACATGTTTTTTAAATCATTGGGCATAACACTGCAAACAACACATACCGAGGATTGGACGTATGTCTGGCGTGATTTTCATAATGTTATAACGCTGATCGTCTGCGGCCGCGAAATAGGTGAAAATGTGCTACAAACACTTGCCGAGCTTGTCTTTGGTGCGCTTGCGCTATTTGTCAGTCGTGATGAGTTGGCGCACCCTGCACTGCTAGAACGAATTAAAAAAGAATCAAAAAACTATGTGCCCATTGTTGATGCTGCACTAGAAGCCGCCGCAAGCGGTGCACAACTACTTGGTTATACGGATTGCCTACTATCCGTGGATAATGCACAACTTTTGCAACGGCTACATGAGTTTAGTACACAATGCGGTTCGCTTTTTTGCTGCTTAGTTGTAGGCCATCGGCTTGCCGTTGCCACTGAAGGCTGGTGGGATCTGGATTGCAACGATCGTGAGCTATTATTATTGCTATTGAACTCCTCCAGCACACTGCAACAAGACGTGCCCGTCTATTTACCGTGCAAAAGTCCCAATGTTGCTTATCGTTTTGTTTCGATGCCAGTCGCTGCAAATACGGTGCTTTGTGTTTTATGCGGCACCGAGCCATCCTATCGTGAACTGACAGCCATGGCACAGAATAGCTATCGAAATGATGCTACTCTACTGTCTGCTGTTGAACGTTGTGTTCCGCGCAGTATACCCGAACAGCTCGATATAGATGCCAATGTATTGGGCATTATATTCGCCAATACATCTAATCGTAAAGCAATTTTTACACGTAATCTGCATCAATCATCGAATGCTAAGCGTATTGTAGTCGGTGATTTACAACGTTTAGATATGCTAAAAAAGTTTTTCGTACAAACACTTGAGACTAGCTTACGTTTAATGAATGATGGTGGCGGCGGCGTTGACAATAATAGCACGCAGCTTCTGGATCAGTATTGGTGCTCGGACTATCACAAGTGCTATGCGCAGACGGATGAACAGAGGAATCTTTTGTGCTTACTTTTTGTTTCGGCTGTGCCGACGCATACTATGCGGTAAGTCATTTTACTTATGTCCTTTTATTATTAATATAAAGTGTAAAACAAACGTATTAAAAATTTTTTTCTCTTTTTTAGTTTCATTGCACAGAAGATATTCTCAAGTTTATTACAAGATAAATCGGTATGCTGGTGAATAATATATGCTCAAAAGACTGCCTTATGAAAGCCTTCCACAAAATGGTTGTAAGGATAATATAGTTGTATTCCAATTCGTGCAATATGCTTGCCACGATCAGTAGCTAGTATTTTATTTTATTAAATGTGTTTTTATTTCAAAACAAAATATACAAAATTTTGCTATTTAATAAATAAAATTTAAATTTTAACTTAGTTGAAACCGAAGTTTTAATACTTTTGCATAGTTTGGAGCCTTACAGTATAGTCTAAACAATATAATTAGGTTGAAGCCTACACAGACGCTTATCCAAAGATATGTATAGTGTAAGGGAACGATATTTCTTGTTTAAATCTTTGAAAAATGTGTATCATATGAAATCCACGTTTTTGCAACACCCTTTATTTTATCCATTTTTAAATTTCAACTTTTCGCATTGCGGTCACACTGCTTCCATTAGAAACGTAAATAAAAACAACAACGGCCAAGTCTTTGTTTTATTTAGTGCACAAAAATATATATAATAAAAGCAAAAACAACATGCAACAATGACAGTAACGAGATACAAGAAATTTTTTGGAGAAACCAAAGCCAATGGTGTGCCAAGGGAAAGCAGCTACAGTCGCTATGGCATTTGTTGTGCCACTGCACTTTTTATATTTTTCGCGCTATCCTTACTAACCTTTAAACTTTCGTATTTGCTGTTGCTACTCAACACACAACCGCCGGAGTGGATTGACAACAATAGCAGCACAAGCCACAGCCAACGTTTAGTTTGTTACTATGATGCGCCGCCATTAAATGGCACCGAATATAATTTGAAATTGAATGATGTATCCGGCGATCTTTGCACGCATATTAATGTCGGCATTGCTTGGCTGGCTAATGCTACATTGCAACTTAGCCCACAATTGGATGTTGTACTGCAACGAGAACTGCCACAATTTCGGCAAAAGTATCCGCATGTCAAAATATTACTATGGATAGGTGGCGCTGACAGCGGTCATTCATTCGCTGCAATGGTAGTGAATCATGCGCGCCGTAAAATATTTTTGCGTTCACTGAAAGAAATTATGCACAAGTATGCGCTTGACGGCATCGATTTGGATTGGGAGTTTCCGAGTGCCTACAACAAAGAACGGCAACATTTGACACAGCTACTCTACGAAATACGCCTGGCATGGCGACGTGAAAAATATGAAGGCTATGTACTATCACTTGCCGTTGCAGCGCCAGAGGGTATTGCGCTATTTGCCTACGATATGACCGAATTGAACAAATATGTCGATTATGTCAATCTAATGACATATGATTTCCATTTCTATGCAAAGCAATCACCATTTACTGGCCTGAATGCACCGCTCTATGCGCGCAGCAATGAGCATTCCATACTGGCCACACTGAATATAAACTATACAGTCAATTGGTGGCTTCAGAATGGACTTGAGGCACATCGCTTAGTTGTTGGTCTACCCACTTATGGACACTCATTTAAACTTGTAAATCCGTTTAATACAGCAATTGGTGCACCTGCTTCCGGTTTTGGCAGTTGTGGTCGTCTTGGCTTTACAACATATTCGGAGACATGTAGATGCGGTAGAGCGCATTTGGAACCTGTATATATGTACGATAATCACACTTGTTCACCCTACTTAAGTTTTAATGGTGAATGGATCTCATACGAGAACAGACGCAGCATCAAATGCAAAACGGCATATATTAAAGCTTTGAATGTGGGTGGAGTTATGGTCTTCTCGTTGAATACGGATGATGTGCAGAATTACTGTGATGCAGAAAAACATGCTGCATCGAATTTGGAGCGGAAAACATTTCCACTAATAGAGACTGTAAAGGAAATACTATATTCAAATAATTAGTTGATTACCAAAGAATTGAATTGATTTGTTGTTACTAATACTCTTCCTTACTACATAATTCTTTAGCTGCATGCGAAGAGTATTAAAGCTTCGGTTGCATCGAAGATCTATTTGTTTTTGCTTTAATTAAAGTTAAATAAATTTCCAATTAAAAATATATGAGCTTTAACTTATTTTATTGGTTGGTAGAGCGTGTTTGCACAAATTGATCGACGGCACACATATAACATACTAACATTCATTTTTCTTATTTTATTATTTCACACTACAAATTTAATAATCAAAGTTTTCTACACATAATACCCACATCATTATTTTCTATGCATCAAATACCTGCCTCTGCCTTCTCCTTTTCGTGTCGTTTTTCGAGCCATAATTTCATATCTTTGCATTCACCATTCCAGGGACGCATACGATGTATATCCCGTTCAATGGCCGGCATATACGAATAGAAAAGATCACGTGGTGGACCACTTGGACAGAGGTAAGTTCCCATGGCAAACCAACAATATGTCGAGTATTTCAAAAGTTTTTTATTTAGCGTATTATAGTATTTCGCTTTTATGCCATTACCCTATGTAAGAAATATTTTAGTTTATAATTTGTTTTAATAAAATAATACATGTTACAACTTACCATTTTCATCATTTCATCAAATCTATCAAAGGTTACATTATCTTCCGGCATGTTGTGCGGCTGAACTCTGGGTAGCTCATTTTGCAGCCTAATAATTGTATTGAAAATAACCAACGATTCATCGAATGAGTCAAGCATATCCTTGTACGAATAAGTCTTGCCATAGCGACGCTTAATCCATTCGCGCAGTACGCTCACTTTGTGCGAATCTGGAAATGAAGCGAGTACATATCTATTGTCTTTGCGCAAAGCCGACATGCCGTCAATGAGTAGACGCTCCATTAACTCATCATTATTCGGATCGAAATAAGTAACATCGCGATATTTGTTTGCCAACCATTCGGCAGGATCATTACCATCTGCAGTCTTCAACAGCGAAGTCTTAGGTTTCGGCTTATCTTGCTGTTTATGTTGTTCCATACGTTGCACCCAAACTGACTTGACGCATCTAACAATTGCATTTACCACATCAGCTTTCTCGTAATGTGAGACACTGCTTGAGGTTTTCTTGATATGCGTTGCTTCTGCTGCTGCACTAAACTGTTTGCTATTGCTTATCCTTAGTACACAATAGTTTGAGGTATCTGGAGGCTTATTGAGACTGATACAATCTGAAGGCGCTGCTGCTGTTGGCTTGTTGCATGCCTGATCCTTTCCAAATTGCGGCGGTGCTTTGCACGTCATAGCAGTTTTTACTGTATTTTGGTTGTGGTTAGCTTTGTTTAGTTTTGTTGTCGGTGGCCCTTTTATGCTTGCCACTGATTCTGTACGTGCATTCATTGCATTTATACACATTTTGCGTAGAAATTTTTCATACTGTTCCTCCTGTGTCTGCATTTCGTATGCTTTCATCTGAAATATGCGCTTGTAGTCGAAATTGTGCGGTTGATTCACGTCGGGCGCTCTAAAATATCCATGAGTAGGTTTGCGGCAACACGAACGGTCACCATTTTGTATGTCAAGCTGCATACAACGCGGTATATTCTTGTGCCGCGTAAGCTTTGGCACCGGGTTTTTAAATGGTCGCTGTTGCGCCCATATTTTACCATCGCACTGATTACAGTCGATAGCATCTTCTTCAACCGGTGCTGTCTCTGCTATCTCCGTCGGTTCCAGTTCTTGAAATACCGCATTCGAGCCGATTATCAATTTCGTTGTGTTGTCGCAAACCGTTGCATGTGCTTCGATGTCGTTCTCGGCATAGAGTACACGCATATCCAGGGGTTCTGCATGAGTTGAAACCATTGCGCGACACATTTCGCACGAATCACCACAATTGCTGTAGATCATGTCCGCCGGAGTTTGCTGCACTTCTGCTGCACGTTTGTATTTGTTAGTGTACCATTCAATGTCCTTTTCAAGTTGTTCTATAATACGCGCCTGACGTAGCTGGTTTATGTTGAAAGAAAAATTAGTGTGTATAATGTTGCATACCATATGTAAGGTGTAAAGTATATAAAGTGGCGATCAAAAAAATCAATCAATATGAGCCTAACATAGAAATGAATTCCGTAAGAGATGTTGACGATACAGACGAATGGTTAAGCCGGAAAATTCATGAAATTCAGCAGGCTATCGCAACTTCTCTTAAAATATCAAAAAAAAAAAATTTATATATTCTGGAGACTGACTTGAAATAACATTACTGGCAAAGAAAAAGTCGTGTGGATACGACTGAATCGATATAGCAACAATCAAAACACTTCCCGCAAAATTTTTATAACTGATAGTTGAAATATTTAACGTATGTTTCAGGCTTGGCCACTTCCCTAGCCAGTGGAAGGGCGCAGAGAAAGTTCAAATTCGAAAGACTGGAAAACGCGACACCGAATTGTCATCGCCCTATCAGTCTGCTGGAGGTACTCTCGAAAATATACGACAGAATATTCCTACGTAGAGTGCAAACAATACTAGAAAGCGATAACCTTCCCGACCATCAATACGGGTTTCGTTAATGGCACGGAACTCCAAAGCAGGTTTATAGAATCGTTGAAGAGTTCTTTCGTAGAGAAACTGTACTATTCGGCCTTATTGATAACTCAATAAGAACAAGGCGGCTTAAGCGAATGCATCCGTTAGATCTGTGCTGGTCAAGGTCATAGCTTAAGATTAGATTAGGTTAGTTCCTGCATCGAACTGATGGCAAATAGAAAGATGGGGGAAAAAACTGTTAGGCTATATATTATATAACAAAAACAAATAATTAAAACTAATTGAATTCATTATCAGAAATAATTAGTTTTTAAAAATCGTACCCACCGGCACATTATTCAAATAAAAATTGAAGATTATGGTGTGGTAAACCATAACAGTAAATGGAAAAATATTTTTGCGCATTAAATTAGGCTTCAATTTGCTATATAAACTCTGGGACCAGTCGCTTAGATTTAGTTTACTGAAGTTTTTAAGAATAGTACAGAAAAAATGTGGAAATCGTTGCAGAATTTACTGATTTCATTGATGTTTTTCGGTATAGCACTTGGCGTTGTTCATGTAAGTGACGCTTTGGTTATATAAACCAACGGGGAATAGGACGTATAAATACACAGAGACATACGGACAAATGGATATGGCTAGCACCAACCACGCCCCTTAATGATATTTATGGTGTTTCCATTATATTCTATAAGTCTTCCTTTGAATAGTACAAAATAGTACATTTCCTTAATATTATATAATACATATATTTTTTTTTTACAGAATTCTATACCGCAGCGAAGTAAAATACTTTGGAAAAATATTGATATTCAAATAACAGAATTGGAGCACAAATTAGAAGAGGTTCAAGGCAGTATACTACCCGACGATGCAATAATGTTGACGCTATACACGGAACGTATTAAGCATGTGCAAGCGCTCAAGCAAGAATTACAACAAATAATTGTATACAGTGCCAATGAACTGAATAACTTAAAATATCCAAGTTCATCAATAACAATTGAAAATCCGAGAGAAATTATTCCACGGGATTCAACGTTATATTCCAATTGTAAGTTTACATTATTTTATAATCGATTTTTGTATATTTTTTTATATACATACTTTCTATCTATATTTCTTCCAGCCCACTGCACATTAAGTACCTATAAATATACATTTATTTCGTCCGACAATACCACCGAATTTAACTACAGAATACGCGCTCAAAAATATGCCTACGTCGGATTATTTAATACACCGCATACTGGGACGCCGCTGTATGAAATAGTCCTAGGTGGTGATGACAATCGTTATTCTTCCATTTATCACGAGGGCAGTGAAAAGATTTGGGTATATACGCCAGATATTTTGCAGCCTTGTGACAGTATTGGTTTCTGGTTTCAATGGACCGATAATATTATACGAGTTGGATATGAGGGTCAGACGGTAGCTTTTTTGACATATTATATCGATTATTTGTATCCGGTTAACTATGTTGGCATACGTACTGACTACGGTTCAACTGGCGATTGGGTGTTTTGATATAATAAATGCATCGCTACTTAAAATAACTCACCTTATTCGCACGTCCGGTGACATCAATTAGATGCAGACAACGATCGCGTAGTGCTACCTTGAGCTTATCTTTTAGCTTATTCTGTTTGTTATGTATCCTGGAATGATACGTACACAGCGTGTGCTTTTCCACTTCCATATCCGAGCTTGTCTTCTCAACACAGCTAGCATTAAGTAGTCCATCGATGGCAGTGCTCACCACTTGTTTAATAAGCCGCGTTGCTGGTTGCAGTTCATATTGGGCAAACCAACGATCCTCATTTTTCACTGTATAATTAGGCTTTTGTCCTGCCACCCAGAAATCAAAATTTACGCGATACAACGGTTTGGGACAACGATATCTTGTATGTCGCTCCTTGGGACGCACTAGTTTTTGAAAGTATGGAAACTTCACTTTGGGTTTTCTGCGTCGCTTCGTCGTTGTTGTCTGTCCAAATTTTAATTCACTTTGTAGACTTGGTTTCTTGCGTTTGTTTTGCATGAATTCGGTGTCATCGTAGCCGGGCGGCAATATACGATCCAGACCACGTATTGTAAAAATCAAATCCAAATGCATTATGGCAGACATAATGAGCTGCTCATTATCGGTATAGATATTTGGTACCTTGCTCTTGTAAACTTGTAACTCAAGCATAAAGGAAAGAAACGCCAGATCGCTACCGCGACTGAGCATTATGAGCATGCGTAACATTTTGCCAGGCAAGATGGGATCTACTCCAATGCTTATCAAGCATTTACGCACCCGATAACTTGTGCCCTGTTCACCATCATCCCGTATTGCAATTAGCAAATTTTCAATGGCGGATTCCTGTAATATAGACAGGCTGCGGTACCAGTTTGCTACATCCCTTCTTTTGAAGAACAAGTGCACCATGCGTTCGCCTCTCGACAGGCTTGTAGGATCCGTTTGATGGGGCATTATTCGAATTTTTTAATTGTCTTTTCTTTTTTATGCAGATTTTCCAATATTTTTTTATTTTTTTGAATTTGGTAGCAAATGAAAAATATTTTTTTTTTGTTTTCGTTTCTCTCGCAAAGCGGGAATTTACATTAAAGAATGTAACATTTGATTTAAAAAGCAAGACAAATCTGGGCGTAAGATAAATTTATATATTTATTCCCCGACCTAGTCGGCCTAGTAGGAATGAAAGTCCTGCATGAATATATTTCGTTTCTTGAAAGTATTGCTGAACATTTGTGGCGTTACTTTTCGAACGAAAAATGTAAACCAAAAACCTGACAGCACTGTTTATCGGACCGACTATAGTATCGTAGTCACTTCGATTGACAAACACTGCTTTTCGATATTCGATAAATGTAAAGTATTCTTATTCTGTGAGCGAGCACTTGACAACAATCGAAGACAGATCAGCTACACCGAATATATTCAAAATATTCGGTGTAGCGTAATAGTACGAAAATGGAAATTGATGAAGTATTGTTGCAACTTTTTTTTAAATAATAATTAAATTTCCGATAATACTTTTTGGAAAGCCTTTGCAGTGTCTCAATCTGGTAAATTTTGTCAAGACACAAACATTGTGGAATGTCCGTTACGTTTATGTGAGGCGTATAAAAATCTCATTAATATATATTTTATTTAATTTCTCAATTTTCCAAAGATTATTCAAAGATAATTTTAATCTCTCTAAACGAAGATTTTCTCAAAAGTATTCAGTCACAGTATTCATTAGTAACACCAATGTTGACATGGATCGCAACCGTACTGATAATTGCATTCCGTTATAGGTGAACAGTTACTATGAAAATTATATGGGCACTGTAAACCGCCGCAGGGATCGCAACAGCATTCTTCTAGACGACGTCGACTTCTTGAAGATTTATCCAGATGATGCACGCGCAGTCGATAATTACTTGGCGTCTGTCCGAATATTGGTGGAGGCTTCGGTATACCTGTAACACTGGTAGCAGCATCTACATCTGGAATGGGACGCGCTGTTAGTTGTTCAATCATTCGTTTAAATTTACACTCCGAAACACATTGACTTGGATCGATGGTTTCGATGCAATTACAACAGTTTTTGCATTCCTTCGGTTTGGTATCACTGCTGCGTTGCGTTGATTCAGTTGAAGAACGTGATTTTCTGTCAGCGGAATCTGTATCCGGATTGTGTTGCGTTGTTAATTGTTCATTTATACGTTTAAATTTACAGTCGGATGCACATTCATTATGATCGATGGTTTCTATGCATTTACAACAGTCTTTACATTGCTTTGGTCTGCTAGCATTAGAGCCTCTTGGAGTTTGAATTGGAGAACGTATGAAAGCGCAATGTTTTTTGTTTTCTTTTGTTAGTTTTTGAATCATTTGTTTAAATTTACACTCAGATACACATAGGCTTGGGTCCATGGTATCTATGCATTTGCAATTGCTATCACATGATTTTGGTTTGGAGGAAGAGCGGGATTTGGCGCGAGATGAAGATTGAGATTGTGCTGAAGACGATGGACGCTGTGATTGAGAATTGCGTGCGGATTTAGATGGGGAGCGAGACTTATAGCGAGATGCTGAATGATTTCGGGGAGCAGAAGTTGGCGATGCTGAATAGTCCCGGGGTGGAGAGGTTGGCGATGCTGAATAATCTTGGGGAGAAGTTGGCGTTGCTGTATGATCTCGAAATGAAGAAGTTGGCGATGCTAAATTATCTCGAGGAGAAGTTCGAAATGGTGAATGATCTCGAGGTGAAGATGTTGGCGATGCTAAATGATCTCGGGGAGAAGTTGGAAATGGTGAATGATCTTGAGGTGAAGATGTTGGCGATGCTAAATGATCTCGGGGAGAAGTTGGAAATGGTGAATGATCTCGAGGTGAAGATGTTGGCGATGCTAAATGATCTCGGGGAGAAGTTGGAAATGGTGAATGATCTCGAGGTGAAGATGTTGGCGATGCTAAATGATCTCGGGGAGAAGTTGGAAATGGTGAATGATCACGAGGTGAAGTTGTTGGCGATGCTAAATTATCTCGGGATGAAGAAGTTGGCGCAGCCGTATGATCTCGAGGTGAAGAAGTTGGTGATGATGCGTTTTGTTTTTCAGTGTTTGGTGGCGTTTGAGTTAGTGTTGGGAATTTGAAACTGGATAGATTTAAAGAAACAGGTGGTAAAAGCGTTTGAAAATGATCTTGTAGGTAAGATAAGGTTTCTGCATCAGAGGCAGTTGGTGTACTAGTTTTCGTTTGAGAAAATTCTGGAGAGTGCGTTTTATGATCTTCTGTTTCATGCATTTCTAATAAATTTCGCCCATCTGCTTGATCTTGTTCCTTCATATGACCTGCCGAAATATCAAAACTCATCTGTTGCTCTAAGTATTGCTGCTCATCGTTGAACTCCTCCAATCTCTCAATATCCTCCATCGTTTTCAGTTCTTCTTCAATTTCGTTTCTCTGCAGCTTCATTGCATCTTGTGCTTTTGTTTCTTTCTCTTTATATGGCTCATTCGTATAGCGTGTACATTGACAGATTAGCTCCTCGGATTCGTAATTTACATTAACGTCATTGGAATCTTCATCACAGCGGGGACATATATTACAAAACGGTGCTGGACGCTGTACCTCTCGACGTTGGCACGTTTTCATGTAAACTATACGTGGCACTAGCGGCGTGGTATTACAATTGCCACGGATGATGTGACAAAAACCGTGCGTTGGATCTGATTCTGTTGTATTATGTGTATACTTCGTAAACGTCACAGAGCAGGGCGCAATTGTTTGATTTTGTGGTACTGGTATATCCATTGGCTGTGCTGCACCGCTTTTGGAGCGCGGTTTATTGGCAAAATGTTGGACAATGCTGCGCGGCGTATCTCTATTGTGGAAGAATACTTTTAATGGTGGTGCTTTGTTTTGCGAAGTTCTTGATACCTTTGGCTTGGTGCGTGCTGACCTCACTGGAAGCACCTCAATTTGTATTGGTGGCGTGGATTGCTTTGGTGTTTTGTGCATTGTAGACGGTGGCTTTTTATTTGCTTTAGTATCCGTGAACACTTTTACGTGCATTGATTTGATGGATTTTGGTGTAAGATTTTGGAATTTTGAGGTTAATAATTTCAAGAACTGCAGACGCTCATCGTTGCCATGTCGCGGCTGCTGCACACGTTTTTTCGGTTTGACGATTTTCTTCGGCTTTGGAGTAGTTTTCGGCTTATAGATATCACGGAATGCCGATGGTTTCTCGCAGTTGACACGTGGTATGGGCGAAAATGCATTAGCCAAGATATCAACAAATTTTGGTGGACGTGGAGTTTCCCAAATATCTTTACCTTTTCGTATGGCTTGTGAGACTACACGCTTAACATTACTTTTTGCTTTAACTGCAGGAGGAGGAGTTATGACATTTTCACTTGAGTACGGATCTAAAACCTGATCCTGTTGGTTACCCGCGACTGCGCGCACATTTAGACTGCTACATCTTGAGGTATTCAAGCCAACATGCTTCATGGAAGGCGACTGTGCGCTGGCATTTTTAGTGCCTGTATTTAGATCATTCCATTTGGTTTCGGTACCTTTCTCCGCTGAAGTTCTTTGCGATCTAGGCTCCGGCGCCGTTTCACTAACAAAATTTGTCTCTGAATTAGACGGCTCAGTAATTACTTGGAATGTACACGGCACTGACATTGGTATCATTGTTGCACCATTTGATGCTAACGTTTGTTGCGTATAAGGGCAGCCATATGGTAGGAAATTCATTGTTGTTGGCATCGGCATTTGCATTGTCTGCGTCGCTGTCGGCATCATGCCTGGCACTGGATACATTTGCATCATTACGGGTGCGTTAGGAACACCTTGACTCATTGTATTCGAGTCCATTGTGTAAGTTAGTGTGTAGGGTTGCATTGGTTGGACGCCCATATTGCCATCATAGGCACAATTGGAACTATACTGAGCCATTAGCCAAACGGAACAGAACGCTTGCCGTGTACAGTAAGTAAACCGAATTTTGCATAAAATTTGGTTTGGAAAATTAAAACAGTTTGTGTTTTAACTGAAAGCTAGTTCAAAGCATAGTCGGGGTGTCTTAGCTATAGCCTATAGAAGCTTTTTGTACGTCTTGCATGAGTATTTTTGTATCTGCAGACCACATATGTAGATTTAGATATGTCTAATTCAATGGCGAGTAGCTAATTAAAGATGAGAAAAATAACTTAACCTAGAGATAATACATGATCGATTAATATTATATCGAAACTTAAACTAATGTATCGAAACCAAGTCACTACATAACAAGTATATTCGGTTTGCTAAATTTTGAATTTGAGAATTGGACTTCAGTAGTCAATGGAGCAACAAATAGCAGCAGTATTCTTGGAACTTGTCTTCCAACAGCAACTTTCCAACTATTGTAATATTTAAATACATAATTTTCCATTTCAGTCAAACATATTTTATATATTAACTTGAAAAAAAAAAACTAACTGAAAATATTTCGACTCTCCACGAAATTTTTTAGTCTACTAAATATGTCAACACAGCATTAAAGTTTGTCCAGAATTCGCATGGAGTTGAAGTGCAACGTACAAAAGTCAACGGAAAATTCATATCTCTTATAAATTGTCTGCAACGATAGCATAGAATGGATACAAACGGCAGCCAAAGACCCAGTCCAATAATTGTACAAATTCCGCAGAACACAACAGCGCCCATGGTCATGCCAATGGCTTATACGCTGCCAGCTGCACAATATTATGCGCCGTATACGTCGCCGTATACACCCTCCTATATGTACATGTCGCCAGGACAATTTACGATGCCAATTACAATGCAACAGCCTGTGGTGCAATATCTGCCAAATACTAATAATAGCCTCATGCCTAACGGTGTCAATATTATGCAGCAACAGCAACAGTCCCAGCTGCAACCCATGGGCGTTTGTGTACCAAATCCTAATCAAATGCAATCGGTTAGCTATAGAGTGGAATACTATCTAGGCGGTGCCGATAGCAACGGAAATTACGGCGGTTTTATGGCTAATAATGGCATTGGTAATGGAAGTGAATGTACCTGTGCAGCGGCAACACCCACTAATGCAGCCTCATGCGATAATTGTCGGGAAGAACCCACGAAAACAACAACACCGAAAAATTCACAACAAAATTTACAAAATAGGGATGAAGTATCAGAATTGCCAATTGTTAGTTCAGTTTGCAAGTTTCGTCACAAGTCATGTAAAAGCGCACCCGCACCCGAATTGCCTAAGCCAGATGGTTTAGCAATATGTAAAGGTTGTGAAGATATTGCACAGGAACTTCAGGTATCAAGAAAAAGCAATGCAACGAGGAAAGGGTTACAAAGCAAAGAACAAAGCAGAACAGAAGTTGAAAGTGAAAACTTAAAAGTGGAGGAACGTACAAGCTCAAGTGTGCTTCTTAATGACAGCAAAACAGCAGCCACCAAGAAGAAACACAAAGAGAAAGTAGAGGACCATGCTAGCAGAGTAAAGAAAACTAAACCAAAAGTTCAAGATTTACACACAAGTGTTGAAGATATTACAGTAGCGGAACCTTCTAGTTCAAGAGTGCCTCCTCCAACCACTCCAAAGAAAACTAAACAAAAAGTTAAAGCTTCTCACTCGATTGCAAAAGATATAAGAGTACAGGATAATGTTCCCAATATAACAGTTTTATCCACTGCAAAGCAAGCCAAAGAACAAGTTGATCCTGTACTGAAACATCCAAGTTCAAACGTGTGTGGAAGATGCCACAAATATCATGAATATCAAGTTACAGATTGGCACAGAAATGTTGATATGACAACGAAACGTTCTAGTGCAAAGGGTCCGCCTGGCGGCAGAGCATCACAAGCTGTAAAAAGAAACAACAAACCAAAAAGACGGCAAGGCTTGAACGCGTTTCCCGCTAACCATGTATCAATCACTGAGAATAATACCAAAGAAGAAGCAAGAATACTACCCACTGTGGAAGTACTCTCAGCACAAAAGGGTGAAGAACTAACTAGTCCGAGAGCAACATCTTACGCATCGAAAGGCATACAAACACTTTCGACTGCACAAACGCAGACCGTTGCAATACCAAATGGTTATAATGTACGACGGCAACCCATTCCTAGGTTCTATAAACCGCATCAACCGCATGTAGACAGCTCGAAGAAGCGAAGCACAGTGGAACAAGGTACAGCAACGCTCACGGATCACTGCAGCACGGAGAGCACACAGACGGATGAGTTGAAACCGTCGGCAATTACAACACCAAATGAACTTGCGAAATTCTATGAAGGTATAAGCGTGCTAGTCAAAAGTGCGATGCCCATGAATTTTGGACCGGAGGGTGATGGCAACGGTTTGATGCAATTGAGTTCCCAAGAAAGTAGAACGCCAGCTACTGCCGATTGTAAATGTACATCATGCCACTGTATCGCTAACGATCTACGAATGGAGAATGATTGCAAATGTATGGCAACACAGTCATTGAATGATGTACGGCACATGGTTGGATCTAATGTTTCGTCGGAGCAGAGCAGCGATACACATGCGAAGTCGCAAAAAAGTCGTAAACTGTCAATGTCTAAGAGTTCCAATAGTACGGATAGTTATAGTAGTAGTCCTAGAAGTTCTAGCCGCAATTCTACTGAAAAATCAAATATCAATACTGAGCCCAGCGAGAAAAGTTCCAGCCGTAATTTTACTGAAAAATCAAATAGTAATACTGAGCCTAGTGTGAAAAGTTCCAGCCGTAATTCTGCTGAAAAAACCAACACTTTTACTGCGTATAGTCCTAATAGTTCAAGCCCTAATTTCAATGAAAAATCTAACAGTAATACTGAACATAGTCGCAATAGTTGTATACGTAGTTCTACGGAAAAAGGTAATAGTAGTACGGAACCTACACGGATTAGCTGTAGCCGTAACTCAAAGGAAAAAGCTGAAATTAATAGTGTGCATACTCCGAAAACTGCGAGCCGTATTACTATGCAAAAAGTTGATATTACTAGTGAACATAGCGGCAAAAGTTCTAGCCGTAACTCTATTGATAAACCGCATTATAATAGTGCGGTCATACTCAAAAGTATTAGCCGTAAATCTAATGAAAAAGCTAATAGATCTAGTAAGCAACAAAGTCAAAAAAGTTCTAGCCGTAATTCGGTACAAAAAGCCGCTAGTGAGCACAGTCGGAAAACTACGAGCCGTAATACTGTACAAAAAGCTGGTAGTGAACACACTCGGAAAAGTTCGAGCCGTAATTCTATGGAAAAAGGTACTGCAGATGCTGAATGTTCAACGGATGATAAGGTGTTCTGTCGACGTTGTCCAACTTGCAATAGTCTTTGCTTCAATCGCAGAACACTCTGCCCATTACCGTCGTGCTATGTGCGCCGTAATGTGCGCAGAAAGTGTTACGTTTATGGGCGGCGTGATGGTTATCGATCCTGGCGCTATTGTTGAGTGGTAATACATGTGTGAAGGATATACACCGTTGGCAGTGTATAAGTCTACACACTACCAACGATGTATAGACTTCACATAGAGATATACAAATGACTTCCAAGAAGAAAATATGGAGCAAACTTGCATCAAATTCCGATTTGAATCCGGATTCGATGAAAACTAAGAAACTATTTCCGTTATTCACAGTCTCACAGAGACAGATAGACTTTTTTGTTGAGCACGTCTATAATTTAAGTAAATAAATACTGAAGGGGGGAATTCTCGGTCTTACAAACAGAAACAAAGCCTTCTTCAATCTGTAAAACAATGCAACTCATCAGCTTCCAAATATCACAGATCGATTCGGTTCCCTACCTTTAATCTGCGCAATGACAATGGATTATCGAGGCAGTAATACCAAACACCGATTTAGGTTTCATGGTGGACAAAGCCATCTTTGACATTCAAGAATGCTGCAACGGCTTCTTCATGGACGTTGGTCAAAATCAGGTAAACATTTCCCGCTCCAGTAACTGGATGTAAATTTTGTTTGCAGTGTTTCACAGTACCGCAGAAGAATGTAGTTCTACCTGATGTCATTATCAAAGACTTCTCGCGAAGTATCTAAATAAATCATACTCGGGAGAGGTTCAATCTTTAACAAAAACCTCAATTCGGCTCTTTCTTTTCGAGTAGATAAAGTAAACTTCTACTGGCGCACAAGAGCAGACTACCTGGACACTGCTCCAATATTGCCATTTCAGTATTCCAATTAACTATAGACACAATCTCCGACCGAGTTCCACCACATGGTCAAAAATACTTCAGAAGAAATTATATTTCGGTAATGTATAAACTTTTTAAATAGCTGTCAATTAAATTTATTGATGAAGCCATTAATTTTCATGACGTCTAGAAACTAATTTGAGAACTTCCTACAATGTTACCGGATATGAAATTTAGCATCGCAAAGAAACATGAAAAAAGTTCTTCGATGATGAACAACTTCTCCTTTTTCCGCATATGAAATTGAAGACAATGCAATGAATTCTAAAAAAAAATATATTTTTAGCGAATTTCTTTTTTGTTTTTATTTTTTACTCAATGACATTTTTTTGTCTATGAGATTTTTTTCGATAAAACATTTAACAACTTCTAACAAATTAGAAATGTCGTCAACCGGAATGACGAAAGGCGTGTGCGGTGCTGATATTAAATACTTGATATAACGATTATATATATACGTGCGTACTATAACAAGATGTGCACTCAGCGCAACGGTGATAATTTCTTAACTTATTGCTTTAAAGATATTTAGGCCCTGTACCGAAGGTACAAGAGCCTATTGGGTTTGTGCAAATGTATGTAACAGGTAGAAATACTGGTCGGAGACCCCCCAAAGTTACCACCATTTTGGTCAGGAATGAAAGAGGAGTCTATATAGCCATGTCCGTCTGTCCGTCCGTCCGTCTGTATGAACGAAAGGATCTCGAAAACGGTAATAGATAGAGACTTCGTGTTTTTTGCATTCGACTAGGATTGCTCCGGAATTTCACAAGTTTATTTTGAAATTTTGCCCCTCCCCCCCCTTCCCCATAAAATCACCCCTTAGGGTGAAAATTTCTTCGGCACAAAAAAAATTGAGTGTACCAATATAGAGAAACCGTCTCTCTAAGCAAAAATCCAAAAAGTTCATCAAAATCGGATAATAAATGGCGATTTTATAAGCAATTGAATTTGAACAACCCCCCTTTTCTTTTCATTCATATTCGCGCAGTGAGAAGTGGTCATGTGTTTGGTCATAAGCTCGGGAAACATTTAATATGTTTGTTAGGCGACCTGAACTGGTACAGGGCCTCTTACAGTCGGTTACGCCCGACTGTATTTCCTTACTTGTTTTTTTTATTTTATTATAGGATTTCGACGATAAAGCTTCGGAAAAAATTATAAGTTGAGGTAGCCAAAAATGAGGTAAGCAGTGAAACATTGACACGCGTGACAGAGATGCGTTTATTATAGGCAATTTTAGTCGGGGAAGAATATTGTAGTGGTACTAAAGAGGGTTGCTCAAAGAGTTTTAATAATTTTTATTATTTAGAAGAATTTGAGTTTGCTTATATCGAGTCGAATAACAAAGTTTTGATGAAATCTAAAAAGTGATACTTTTTTTTAATTATTTAAATTTGGAGAACAGCCTTTCTAGTACTCTAGCCTAATTAGAGTGAAGTTAACAACCCACAGTTAACAACCCGCTACAAGTGGGAATGAAACAGTTATCGATATCGAAAACAGGGCATTTTATATTCTGAATATTATTACAAAATAATGAATAAAAACAGAAAATAAAATATAAAATGCAAATGCAAATAGAAAGACAATTGTCTACTCTTGATTTCCCAACTAATTCTCAAAGAAAAAAAAAAGGTAAGGAATGGCTAAAAATTCGAACTCATAATGGTATCGCCTTTTCTTCATTTTTTTATGCTCAAATATCTTTTTAACGGTACCTCATGCCTATGAAACATGGGGGTAAAATGGATAGCCGAAACTGAGACCTATCCAATGGTACCCATGTCATATGCAAGTTATCGTAAGTCTTAGAACAAAATTTTTAAAAAACTACAAAATTTGTAAGCACCGAAGAACGAGTGCATTTTTTAATAATTTTAAAATTTTAAAATAAACTTGAGAAATTCCGGAGCAGTCCTAGTCGAATGCAAAAAACACGAAGTCTCTATCTATTACCGTTTCCGAGATCCTTTCGTTCACACAGACGGACGGACGTACAGACGGACATGGCTATATCGACTCCTCTATCACTCCTGACCATAATGGGGGTAACTTTGGGGAGTCTCCGACAATTAGTTCTTCCTGTTACATAAATTTGCACAAAACCAATAGGCTCTTGTACCTTCGGTACAGGGCCTAACAACGATGCATCGGTCTAAAAATCGATGTTTTCCCAGCTCTACTATACAAATATTATCTATTTGATATTTTTTCAGAAGCCTAAAAAACGGCCCACAAATGGAAAAAAACAATTTTCACGATATTTAACAAACAAAGAGGAAAATTGACAACTAAACGTGCAATTGAATGATTATGTTGATTTGAATTTTTTATATACTACATATATAAAAAATATATATGGATAGCATTTTTGAAAAGTGAAAATCTGATTAGCAACACATCGTCGAAATGATTCATCGTGAAGCAACTTGAAGGTTCCACAACTACCATACACTGAGCGAAAAAACATCACTGGAGATAATTTATTTGTAAAGCGCTTCTTTGGAACGCGTTGAAAATAGTTTCACAGCAAATTGTTCCAAGCGAAGCGCCACCACATGTGGCAAGCAGAAAAGCTAGCGATACTAATTGTCAACAGAGCTGCTTGCTGCTACCTGTCAACTCTTTCAGTTGCTGCAATTTTCCAGACACATATATGAGAAAATATGACGAACGCGCTTTAACAATTTTCCACACACACAGACACAGACGACTATAATTTTAGGCTTAAATTGCCAAATAACAATTGAAGAAATTAGCAAAAGTAGCAGCAACATATTTCTACAATGAAGATTTCATAATGCCATATAAAATGGTTTAAGGTTTTATAATAAAGTCAGTGACATCGTTGCAGGCGATTTCATTTGTGTTCGAAACGTGCGCGAAATTGTTTGTCTATGGAAAACGCGTTCTTCATTTTATTTTATTTTAAAGGATAACCGAAATATGTCTACGTTGCAAGATTTTGTTAAATCTTCTGGATTCTTGTTGCTGCTGTGCTTATGTGTACAGTTTAGCTGGGGTCAACAACGTAAATTAAATGACACCCATTCGAAATTATATAAAAATCATGGAATTAATTTAAGCTCAATTGCAGCTGAAACAAAAGCCAAGGATACACCAATTAAACGCGATGTTAAAATCGAAGATCTGTCGGGTTCTGCAACAGCGAAAAGTTATGATCCACCACCGGAATTTTATAGGTGGGTGTGTGAAAGTGTGAAATATATATAAAATTAATAGAATTCGAGATAAAAAATATCGGAAATAATAATTCTTGTGATTTCCGAAGAATTTTGAAAACAGAAGTGGTTCTAGCTAAAGGTACACATCACGGTTTTTTGTGTGCCAGTGTAATTATTTATTAATTCATGAAGTCACTGAAAGTGTTTTGAAAAAGTTTATAGTACTCCAAATCATATAAAGATGATTATGTTCCACTGTGAAGTCTGAAAACAGCCTTTCTTGGTTTTAGAATATGTATAAAAGGGTTAGCTATCTAGAACATAAACTTCCCGCCTAGTTTTAGTCAATTACGGCTATGGTCGTCTCCCTTTGATATTTTTCTTTAAACTTCTTTTGACAAACCTCTTTCTGAACGTAGTTCTTAAAGAAATCTTGAAAGCGTGACGAGGGGCACTATTTATATTTAGAGAATAGCAAATAATAAAAATTTTTTTTGTGAAAATTGCTTTGTTTGTTTTTCAAAATATTCTTCATGAAAATTTATGCAGTTTTGCATTCGCTCAAACCAATTTTCGAAGCCCTTTTTCCACTCCGATTGAGGCTCCTCCAAAACATGGGTTGCGAACGCATCAATAGCCTTTTCGGGCGTTAAAAAAAGTTCACCAAGCAGTTTATTTTTGATGTTTAGGAATAAAAAGAAATCAATGTGCAATAAATCAGGGCGAATATACGGCAGGTGACCCATCCATTCGATATTTTGAGTGTTCAAAATCTCGCTGGTGTGGACCGATGTGTGAGACTTTGCATTGTCATAGTAAAGGGTGATTCGTCTTGGGCGGTTGGTTTTACAAATTTCTTCGAAGACTTCAGGCAAACAAATGGTCGTGTACCATTAAGAATTGAGAGTCCTAAGTTTAACAAGCGGAACAGTGGCCACGTGACCCATTTAGCCGAAAAAACAGGCGACTATTTGCTTCGCATTTTTTTTGGTTGTTGATGGTGCTTCATCGCCATACAAAGAACAGAGTTCATCGACACACGCCTGTTGAGATATATCACATCGAAAGTTGTGCATTTAGATTCTCCTATTCAATCTTCAGATCATTTGTATTCAATGTATGTGCTTAGCTCCCTCCCTGAGGGGGAATTGGCACAAATCCATTAAAATGTGAACCTCTTTATTGAGTTTTTCAATGAACAAATTTGGTGTATCTTACTTTAATTCCAATGAATTATCGAATATAGGTCCATTGCGGACCACTAGAAATTTGGTATATCTTATTTTAATTCCCATGAATTATCGATTATAGGTCCATTTCGGACCACCAGAAGTAACGCCCATATAAATCTGTTTCTCCTGCTGAAGTTTTGTAAGAAAAACAGTTTGTTGTGTGTGAGTTAAGCTTCAAAGGACAACTTTGTTGTATCTAATACTAATTCCAATAAAATATCCTAAACGGATCCAGCTAGGAACACATACCCTGTACAAATTTAAGGTTCAATATGGGTACCCCACTAATTAAATCTTAAAATAAATCATTTATAGAGGTCCCGGTTCAGTGAGCACTGCCACATCAATCAATCCAACGAATCCCAGTTATAATAATGCTGCCGATAGTGCAGCAGCTGGTTTTATCTCCAAACCTATTACCATAACCGAGCTAACGGGACATACAACGGGCAACGTTGGCGCTGATGGTCTCGCACAGGAATACAACAAATGGCAACAGCAGCGAAAAGGTTACGGCATCTACAACAACAAACCCAACATACAGGATCGCATCAGTGTGGGTCAGTAGCAAGTATTTGAAACTTTAATTTTAAATATATATATAATACACATAATACTCTATTATAACAGGTCACTATGGCTCCTCAAATAGTGCACAACACAGCAATGTCGGCGTCGGTGCTGGTTCCACTTCTACACATAGTAGTAGCAGCGCCTATGGCTATGAACAGCGTCCAACATATGCCGACTACAGTGCTGCTGCACATTATGCACCCACTGCACCACAATATGGAGGTGGTGGTGGTCCTCCTGGTGGTGGCGGTGGTTACTATGCAGGTAGCTCTAGCGCTGAATCTATACCTTTCGATGTTTATGGTACCAAAAATCACTATGCACAAACGAGCCACCCGGGACATTATGCTGGCGCTGGTGGCGAATACTCTTATACATTTCCCATTGATGTTCACGAAGGTGCTCATCGTGAACCGCCAATGCATAAGGAATTCTCACACAAAGCGCTACTTGCTAAGAGTTTTCTTATACCGCTGGCCAGTGCCGCAGTGCTGGGCATTGCTGCAGCATTAGTAAGTAATCCGTTGCTATTGCAATTGGGCACTGTTTCTGGATTGGGACTTGGTCCGTCACTGGTTGGAAAGCGTAGACGACGCGATGTGCATGGCGGAAAGCATGTTGCAAAATTACAGCCGGCATATCATGCACATGCAGCAACAGCAGCGGCGCGTGACAATGCATAAAAGTGCTGAGATCTCTTTGATCTAGAAATAAAAAAATGTTGGAATTTTTTTTCTCGAATATACTCGCCAAATAAAGCAAGATTTCAAATAGAAATTTTAATTGCAGTTAATATTAGATTTAATTGAATGAGCAAAATCACAATCAACTCGCTTGTATAAACTCAGTAATAGTAAATAGTCAACATCTTAAGATGTTACATGAAATGAAATGAATGGTGAAGTACCGGACGTCTAGGCACACGTTGGAAGGACCAGGTGTGAAGAGATCTTTCATAGTTTGGCATTTTTCAGAGCATGGTACTTATACAGCCTTCTTGCACTAAAGTTGGTGCATACTCCTAAGTTATGAGTCTTAGCCAACTCTTGGCTGCCGGTCTTAAATACATCAGCCCATCAGAGCCTGCTGCTTTGTTATTTTCCAGCTTTTTTATTATCGAATCGACAACCTTTTAGTCCGGTGTCTCTAAAGTAGAGCCATCATTGTATTGTATGCGTTATTGCCTCCAAGTAGGTTAGAAAAATTACTTCTCCATAATCTCAGTGATTCTTGTTCATCTGTAAACAGATTTCCACTGATTTGTCTTTACAGAATTTTACCTTCGGTGAGACGTTTCATTTATGTCACATAAACTCCAACCTCTTCAAATTCACGCCTGTTTTGCTCCTTTTTCTTGGAGTTTTTTTGCTTATACGAAAGCTATGTATACTCTTTATTATATGAATATATGTATGTGAATGAGTTCTAAATTTTGTTTACCATGAAATTTTAATAAAAGTATAATCTAATCACTATCAAAAATATTTAAACATTAATTTGACATTTTTATGCCACTCTCAAAGAGTTGTATCTTCCGAAACAATTTAAGATTAGTTTTAGATTTTGTTAAAAAACTAATTAATGAAACTAAGTGACATCATTAAGTATATAAATTAAATAACAAAACCATAAACCGCTTAAATAATTAGTTCAAATAAGCTCATAAATTTTGCAACAGACATGTCACCGACAAAGTTAGGTTCCTCTTTTTGAATGTGAAAAATTGATGGCAAGCGCAGAACTCCCCACCTGCAGAATGCGTTTTTCTTATCAAAGACATGCAAAAAAAAGTAAATAGAACACATATTATGAACTTACGTTCCACATTTCTAGATAAATAGAATATCCATTAAAAAAATAAAACTCTGGCATTACTATTGATAAATGAATACTCAACAATCTAACATTCAATTATAAACAGTAGCATGTAGTTTATTTTTCAAACGAATTTCGAATTTCGTTCTTAGTATAAGAAACATTTTAATTACGGTTGTAACGAAACTTGAATACACTACAAACGTTAATGTTTCAAATTTTAAACAATTATTTAATGAATGTGCCTTAAATTTGTTAAATTGCAAAATCAAACAAAACAAAATCAATTTGCGATGTGCTTCGACCGATAACCGATGAATTTGTCAAAACACTTTGGAAATGAAACATGTCGATGTCAATTTTTTCAGGGAACAAACAAAATCTTACTATTTCATTGAAATTGCAATAAAATGTATATTTTTTATTTAAGTATAGGTTATTTAATTGAATTATGATCCCTTTAGGGTTTATATAACATAGTGGCATATTATTTTACAATGTTTAAAACTTATATGAATAAACTGAAATTTAAATTTCTTGCGCTATGAAGCCACTTGTTTCGGTTTCAGCTACTAATAATTCGTATCAGTTTTCCGCCTGTTACGCTGCTACAAAGCTGTGTTAAGAAGCTACGGCTATTAGAAACTGATGTGTGCTGAATATGTATGGAGTTAGATAAAGGAAACCTTTATTAATGCCACACACTATATGTGTAGTGTATAAAAAGTTATCAATGAATACGCGAAAAAAAAAAAAAAACCATCAATAACAATACGATTATATATCATAAGCTTTTTTTTCTTGAAGGCACCTGTTAGATAAGTGTTGCTTCCATATATGAGTATCTCAAGTATAAATAGTATAAGCAAAACTTTTCTAAAAATCAGAACCGTTCTGTACTCGATTAAAAGAACATCATGAACAAAGGTAATTTTTAAAACACATGTCTGTGACTGCATACAAAAATTCTCACTAAGCAAAGTTTTTGCCCTCAGTTTTTATTTTAATTGGTCTACTGGCGTTGATCTTTGCTGTCATTGCTGATCTGCCGTATGATGGTAATGCCATATGTGATCCCGATGGTGATGGTATGCCTAACTGTGCCGTAGTTGACGCGAGTAATACTGTCGGATATCGTAACTTTGCGGATCCGACTTGTTATTGGAAATGCAATGGTACTGCAGAAGCTGTTAAGGTACGTTGTCCGTCACAAACACTCTACTTGGCTGCATCAAATGAATGCGTCACTTGGATGTATTGGGTTTGGACTCCTCCGTGCCCAATAATTGCACCCAGTTCGATTGCAACGGTGCCCCAAAATTAACATTGAAAGTGATCAAAGTGATAATAAAATATATTGAATGCATACAGAAATATTGATTTCTTTATTACAAGTCTTTGCTTTAAAAGCTTAAGCTCCTGCGAAGAGAATATAATTGAAGTAAGTTCCTGCAAGAAGAATATACGATGTTATAGAACTGGATAAGCATCTTAAGATCCTACGCTGTATGATCTTGCCGTCGTGTTTATACCAAGACAACTAAGTAAGAGTGAGATAGCCAATTTCCTGTTTGTTTGTTGAGTAACATTTAAGCTAATTATATTTCCAATTAATCAATTAAACGTTTAACTGAAATGTTTGCGTACTTGTTGAATGTTATCTTTGAAGAGAAGCTTTAGACATACTCCGCACATCGAATGGTCTGGCAGAAATATGCGGAAATAAGCGGAAATAGACAGATAGCAAGACTCTTCGCGCTGTTAAAAGCATGCTGACGCATTCTTCTAAAAATCTGTGGTGCTTTGTTATATAATATAGATTGATATTCACTGAGTAAAAGCCTATTTGTACTTAAAATATTTTTATGCGAAAGTATGTAACAAACAAAAGGAGGCATACATATTTTTTTGATGCTAGTTTGGAGTCGAATCCATATATGTACGTCTGATATTACAATATGGCTAGTTAGGCACTAGAAACACATAAAACAAATGTTTAAATAGTCCCACGTTGGGCGCCGGAAATTATTATTATTTGCTTGGTTCTATAAATTTTTTTTTTCGATTTTACTATGCAAAATTCTTCGTTTCCTACTTTAACTATTTTCTATCAATATTTTTAAATTTTATCAATACTAAAAATTTGATATCTCAAAAAAAAAAAAAAAAAAAATTTTAAAAAAACATGATTAAAATTCACAAACCCGAAGATGTGCTTAAAGAAGTAGCCAATTCCGTGCCGCAATGGTTGCGCGGTTTGGATGTTCTCCAACAAAATGCCTGCACAGATCTGGCGAATGCTCTACGCGACGATTACGAACAAACCAGTACATATCGCACACGCAAGTGTCTTAAAGCGCTGGGTCTACATCCGTTGCTGAATTCACAACAATTGATGATTATGATTGAATTATGTCGTGGCAGTGGAGTTGCTTTACTTTTTTTCTTACTGGAGTCCCACTATAAAGAAACCAGTGAGGGCGACAAGAAACGACGGAAATATACGCTGAATGAACAATTGCTGATGTCAGGGATTTGTTATCTTGATGTACCTTGGATTATGCAGGAGTTAGATAAATTACTACCGCCGGGACATCTCTCGCGTAAGGATCAACTAAAACGTGATGCAGCATTGAAACGCAAAGCAGCAGAACAGGCCAAGGAACAACGTAAGCAAATGCTAAAAAAACGCAGTAGCGATGTAAAGGCTCGGAAGGCTAGTGCAGGTATTTGCTACCAAGCAACTACTATGCCAACGGAATCTCCATACTTTCAACGTTTACCACGACCTATTTTGAGACAGCGTACCAATAAATTTCTAGCTATGCCAGCGGATTTTAAAGCACGTCTATATGAGGAAAAAAGTGCCTACATTATTTCGCAGGGAAATCGTTGGTTTGCCGATTATAAATTGCAGCCGTCAAGAAGAATTGTAAAGAATATCATAGACTTAGAGGTGGATAGATTATTCGCCAGCGTTGAAAGTCTACATTTGAAGTCAACGAAAGGGTTAGAGGAACAGCAGCAGAAGCAGCAGGTGTTGTGCAGCAAGCATAAGGCTAAACAGATATGGGAACGTAATGAATTTGTAAAGCAAGCAGGACAACGTTGTCTGGATTTGTTAAAAGTGGGCGATCAGCAAAAGGCGGTATGTATCAAAGCCAGGAATCAAAGTGTGTAAGGCCGTTCTTTGTTCGATATTTGCTATTGTGCCTTCTTTACATGCATTTTACAACACTACTATTTGTATTGAATTAGTGATGTGCAATGTATTTCGATATACATTGTGTGTGCACAACCGCTTCAACCGCTTTTGACAAAAAATTAATTTTCTTGTCGTTCTTAGTTATGTATTTTTTTTTTTAATTATCTATTTTTCTTTGCTATATCCCAACTTCTATTCGCTTAGGCTACAAGAAATCGTATAATGCAACAATTGGAAGAAGATATAGATAAATATATAACAATGTATCGCATGGAACGGCTAGGCCAATACACATATGTAACGACCTTAAAGAACTCCAAGTGCAAGATTTGTCAAGAAAAAGTTTATACGCCTGAATCGAAACATGGCGCAAAGTTTTTAATGGACCAATGTCAACATTTAAATACACCATATCATAAATTCATAGAAGATGCTACACCAGAAGATATGCAAGATATAGTTAATGTGGCCATGCTGCAGAATAATCGTCGTAATTTGATGAAGGCGCCGAAATCCTGCAACAATGACACAGAATTCAAGAATATAATAGTTGAATATGAAAAATTATGTGCAAATCAAAACAAATCTAAATCAAATATGCCATGCAAATATCAAGCCGATATAGAAGGCACAAATTCGGAAACATATTTTCAAGCACCTAGCAAAAATGCGCCATATAGTTTTCAATATGAGCAAGTTTTTGCAGAAAATGAATTTGGCGATACTAACGACATCGATATTGAAAAGTCGACGTTACGTATGCTATATAAGAATGCTAAAGCGGAACTCAGGAGTAGATCCTCCACAGAATGTTGCAAGACTACTCCTTCGTTGCAGCTCCTAAGCGAACCAGCACGCTTAGATGTGCAAGCGGCCATCGAACGTTGTGTTACAAATATATTTCGCAAACATTTGGAAGCCAACGCTGCAGAACGTGCGTGTCAGCAACTACCAGAGAATGTTCAGCAAACAAATCAGACGCCACATGAGGTTTGCATATATGGAAAATTACAATTCAAAGATGATTACTATGATCCCTACGACAGCAAATTAATGTCTTCCATGCTCTCCAAAACGCTTGCTGCAATTAGTAAAGATCGACGCTTTGTGTTGCCCTCCTTTCCGGATTGTCACAAGGTGCCGAAATTACTTGAATGGATTAAAAGTCGCTATGGCATGAAATACAGCACATCAACGAAACTGGAATTTAGCATATTACGCGAAAAGATGCAAAGTTTGGCTAATATGAATGATAAATTAAAATTAAATGCTGAACGTGATTTCGGTGCGGCTTTTTGGTCGTATACAAATGTGCACTGTGCAGATCAAAAGGTACGGCAAACTATTAAAGTGTGAGAATAATCGAAAATTTTATACAAAATCTGCATCTACAGGCGGAGTTAATACGTCAAAAACTACACAGAACTGTCGATCGTGCCATTATGGAGCAAAGTCGTTTTCTTTGGTTTTCAATGGAGACATTTCGTTATTATAGTGGTCAACCGCAGAAAAACTTCTTTGCTTATATGCCGTCACGGAAACGTGATCTTATCATATCGCACAACTTTAAAAATGTCAGAGATTCAATGTAATAAGAATTTTTTTATAAGTTTTAGTTTAGTTTGAAGCTATGTTCGGCTTTAATTCAATCATTTTGTTAAGAGCTAAGCTACTGCTGTGCATTGTGGTTTAGGTTTGATAAAATGATTGAATTAAAGACCTTTATTTTCTTTAAGATACTCCTAAGAAATATGAATATTCAATTTCACTTTAAAATAGTTTATAAGCTTAATTTACGAAGGCTGAATCCTTCGCGAAATAAAAACCGCCACTGAGCTCTAAACATTTGTTGCATTTGTTTTCTAACACTTAAAACTTAAAATAATCGATAAGTTTGTTATTTATAAAATCGGAACAATGGAATTGGAACAAGTCATTGCATTGACTTTAATAGAACTGAGGGAAGTCTGATAGGTCTTCTATATGATTTTGAATTAAATTTAAAACTTGTGGTGCGCATAATTCGTTTTAAAATGTTTTTTTTTTTTATTTTCAAAAATTGTTCGTTACAAATTTTTAATTTTTTTTTCTTCTTTTTTGCAAAAATATAACAAAATTCAACTAAAAATATATCGTATATCGTTTATGACTAGAATTTAAGCCGCTTCTTTACCAAACTTGCACCTGAGCAGTATAGGCGAAGGGTGAGTTAACATCACGGAAGCGTTCAGGCACTGCAACAACAACTGGAATAGCTTCCAAACGCTGAGAACGCACAATGCCGTTTGGGCGTCTGGTTAAACGTGCGCTCTGCAAACGATTCACAATGCGACGTCCACCACGTTGCGCTGTGAAACGTGATGGCACATCGACGGCGTTGGTAACAACGGTTGTGGTTACTGGTACATCGGTTGCAATATCCTCTGCATCTGGATTGGGCTCAAAATCTTGTGGCTCCTCATCGTTGGGCAGTTGCTCGACAGTATTGTCAGTGGCATCTGGTGGACCATAAGCCTGTTCGGGTGGACCATAAGTGGCATCTGGTGGACCATAAGTCTGATCTGGTGGTCCGTAGGTTTGATCAGGTTGTACTGTAACTGCTTCTTCCTCAACGAATGGTATTTCCGGTTTGAGTTCATCAGCTGAGGGATAAGGCGCCGGTGCAGCTGCTGGTGTCGGTGCTACCTCTTGGCGTTGGAATACAATGCGCTGTCTAATGGGCTGTAGACGGCGTGCACGTTGGAAGCGTGGTGGTTCTGCGCTGCAAATTGCCACTGCGAACATTAGTGCAACCAATGTGAATCCTTTGAAGTTTGCCATTTTGTATCTAAGTGTTTTGTTTTTTCTACAACTTGCTACTGCTACTGCTGTTGCTTTGATTGCTTGACGCTGTTTGATTGATGTCTACTCCAGTGTTGGCGTTGACTTTTATACGTTTGCCGTTTGTCCATATCAATTGGTCTTCTTTAGCAGCGTACGTTTATGTTTTTTAATTATCACCATTTCATTAGCTATGTTTTCTTCGCTTCGGCTCCAATTGCGTTTGTCGCATATCAATTAGGCCATGGCTTCGCTAGATTCTCAATTGCCGGCTATTTTCATGTACAAGCTGTTATAAAATATACATTAAATTTATTAAAAATGTTGGCTTAATGTATCAAAATTTATTAAAATCAATTGCCGCACGCAGCCCTTGGCCCTGTCACGTACATAATTTGGTTATAATGCTTTGAATTGCTTCGATTCACCTTCCATTGTCTAAATAGGGAAATAAGTTGCAATGTCATTTGGGGTCAACCAAAATTTTTCAATTAATTTAAAACTTGATTACTTCATAGGTATTTCTTGGAAGTAAGTTTTAGTAAAGGTCATTACTTAAAGCTTAAACTAAGGTGCTGTAGATAGCCATAGTTAGGTGTTATCCAGTTGAAAGAAATGTTTCTTTGTAACTTCGGAGGCAGGGTAACAACCGGTAAGTTTGGAATTTAAGAAAATATTTTGTAGATTGCTTAGTCTCATTCAAAGTTCAGAATTATCGATCAGCTGAAAGAAAGGTCTGGTTCTCTTAACTTTTGCGCCGTGCAGTTATACGGCGATGAAACACCATCATACAAACTCCAGAAAACAACGATGAACTGTTAAAGCATCTGTTGAGGCATTTTTGTGCTTTAGTATAATAAACCTCAATAAGATGATACAATGATCATTTGGCCTTAAAAACCATTTGTTCTCGTTGGATCCCACATAATTAGGCAAACGCTTAAAAAATGGCATCCGGATTTATAGGATTTATTACTGAGTTGTAAGGAAGGACTTTGTAGTCCAAACTTAAGAAAGACCGCGAATTCATAAGCCACTGCAGGGAGTTGGCTGTTAGCTTTATTTATGCTTTCTTGGCTTCAATATGTCTAAGGTAGGTAAGCCGTCTTTCGCGATTAATATCGAGATACGTTACGTGAATGTAACGTGTTTGCTTTTTGGCTCATTGGCTTTTATATGCCAGTTGGCTAGCCACTCTTCGAGAAGAGTAATGTGGTCTGCTAGTCCTCTACTTACTTTTATTGGGTATCGAGATCTGCTTAAGATTGCTGTGACATCGGCAAATGTGGATGATGTGAGTCTGTGATGCGTTGATATGTCTGATGTATACAGAACATATAACATAGGACCGAGAACGCTGTCTTGGGGTACTACAGCTTCTTTTTCAGACTCCTGTGTTGTGTACTTTGCTCATTAATTACAACATTACAGTATAAACAAATAATATAAATTAATAAACAGCAATGAAAATCAATTCAATAATATATTTATATTCTATTTATTGTCTTTAGTTTCGCTTTTTGTTTGGAACAATAGTACATATTATGGTATACATACATAATAATTCGGTATGGTATATATAATATTTAAAGGGTTTTCAAGTTATTATGTATATATTATGTAAATGTAGTTATACAAAGATAGAATTATATATATTTATATATATATATGTATGTATAATCAGTAGAGTAGACGTGTATTTTACCTAACTTTTACAGGCTTTTAAACACTCAAAAATGTTGGAATTAATTAAGTGCACATTTATAAATTTTTGAGTACAACTTACAGATTTAACGTTTACTAATTCAATTGCGATTTGCAACAAAATTTGTTAGAACAAATAAATAATTGCTGGAATATTTTAATGAACTTTAACGTAGTTATATTATTTTACGAAATACAAATAAATTTATTATATTTGTATTTTTTTGTTGGGATTTAAAACACTTAGTAAAACATTTAGATTTGCTGCTTTGACAACATGGAAGTAAAACTAATTTTAAACACGGAGAATAATAAAATAAAAAAAAATACTTGCTAAAAATCACATACGAAATGCATTTTTGTTTGTTGTTGTTGTCTTTAAAATTTTAAACTACATATAGAAAATAATTGAAAATTATTCAAACTTTAATTACTATTTTATATAGCAAGAAGAGACAACATAGATTACAAACTAATTATTATTGTCAGCACACACTTTACGCACTTAAATTAAAACATATTCTGTTAACTAATATTTTAGTTAAATAAAATTACACTAAACTATAATCTTCTATTGTTAAAATCGAGGTAGGCAAACACGTATGGGACAAGTTACAGCAGACAAAGAAAAATAAAACAAAACAAAAATAACTAAAATTAAAAGATTCGAAAATCTTTGGAATAACACACAGCACATAGCACCGCTGGTACTTCGAGTATACTGGTAACTAACTATAAAGCCTGCCAAAATCCTTACGATTTATGCTTGCCTAATCAATACTTGGATTGAGTATTTGTGCCAAACTGGCATAGGTGCCGAAGACAAAGCCACAGAGTCCGAAAATTAATATAGCAAAATCTTTCCACAACATCCATCTATAGCGTCCATAGCCAACATGATAGAAGGTAATAATCTCAATAATGGGTGGTGCAATAAGTGCCAGTGCAGAGCTGCTAACGGCGCCGACCAACGAAATAATGGAGCCCAGATTCGGTATGCAGGCAGCGAGTATGACTGAAAAAATAAATATTATAAAATTAGTAAAAATTGAAGCACAGCTCGTAGGAATTTCATGACGCGAATTCGCACGGAGTTTGAGGACCGTCAGTAATGTTAATTTTGTTCAAATAGTCCCGTACAATAAAGCACAAATATAATCTCGAAAAAATTCCGTAGTACATAATATTCTGTACCGATCTGTACGAGACCTCAAGGTCGGCTGTAATCTGCCAAATATGCGTTTATTTTTTTTTTTTGCTTTTTGAATGTTTTTGTCAGTCGAAGCGCAAATCATTAACCATGCCGCTTTCTTTCACTCGTATGTCTGTGTTTTCGTCCATGTTGGCTGCTCAGAGATATACTTACACGTAAAGGTAACCAGCACAGTACGCAAAGCAGTTGCAGCCAAATCCTTAGCACGTTCCGTATCGAATTGGCTGCGCACAAATGGCTCAACAATATTAACGGGCACATAAAACTGTAGCGTATAGGAGAGAAATATAGCCGTAGCCATGCTGATGCGTACAAGTTGCGAGAGGCTGCAAAGCAAAAGAATAATATTAAAAAATAATTAACTAATTATTAAAATAATGAAAAATTTACACTTACAGATCTGCTTGCGGCAAATTCAATGTAACGCTGCCCTTAACATCCTCACCGTATTTCAAATAGCCAAAGAAACCGACAGATGTATACAGACAAGCAACAATAATCATGCCCGTGTTAAGTACACCGGTATTGCCACCAAAATCCTCGGGTGTCTTCATATTATTCTCGAGCGGCAGTACTACACCAATACCCTCGAATGCATAAATTGCTGTGCCAAAGTACAGCGGCAAAGTAGCCCAGGTGGCAATCGGTTTGACAGTATTCACATCCGGTAAATCGTGCAGCATATAGAAAAATGAAATGGCCAGCCCGGCAACAGTCAACACTGAAGCTATAAGCGAAACCGGCGTCAGGTACTTAAGATTGCGCACCAGATTCAATAGTACCATGGGTGCGAGCAGCAATAGCAAATAGATGCGTACATCCATGACAAAGAAATAATGATCGACGACAGCCTTCAGATTAAGCGCAACAAATAGAAAGTAGACGCAGCAGAAACCGATTTGTGTTATAAACAGGAATGTAGTGACAATGCGGCTGTAAATTAAAATAAAAGAGATTTTAATATATATTAAATTTAATTGTTTCTTAAATACATACCGCGCCAATAAAGAATAACGTCGCAGCGCTATGGGACCCGTTTCAAAGCATGAATAGGCCACATCGGAAAAATCCAAAGCTGGCTGCTGCAAACGGCGACATAATTCATGCGAACAGCCCACCAGCATGTGCATACAATGTGTACAAATGACGCCCATAATGAGCGTACCAAAGAGACCCACATATAGTCCAGCATTTTTGAATGCATCCGGCATAGCCAGTATACCAGTACCAATATTACCCTTTAGTAAATGTATCAATGTATCGAAATTCGAGGTGGGATGTTCTAACGTGCGATGATGCGCAGGATTGTATATAGATTTGCCACCGCCGCCGCCAAAATCACCATTTTCTTGCTCCGATGAACCAGCTGCATAGGAATGTACTGCAAAATTAAATATTTGTTGCGCGCTTTATGTGTTATATAGGAAATTACATACCACCAATACTATCCTCACTCTGTACATTAACCAATGTACTATCCGGTGGCGAACTGCGCAAATCCGGACGTGCTATAGTACGACATTCATAGTCGGATGCATCACTTTGCAGCAACAGCGGCTGCCGTTCGGTCATCTTTTTGGTTTTGCCAGCACTCTGTAAAATAAACAGAAAGTATTAAAAAAAAAAATTAAAAAATAAATTTAAGAAATGCAGTAATTTGAAACGCGTTAATAAATATATATAAAGTAAAACACTTACAAACATAACTTTACACAAGCTCAGTAAAACGCAGACTGTTTGACTGGCTATCTTTTGCAGACGTTTGTAGATTTGTAATGCTGAAATGTTCTTCCAACCTTTCTCACTCTTTCCCCATATAACACTATCTCATTCACGCCTGCGATAAGCAGCCGCTGTTCTTTTTAAATGTGGAACTCGACGGCCGCAGGTTAGACGATTAACCGCAGCCCAGACCAGCATATATACGTAATATGTAATCGGAGCTCTATTCCTTCGCTTACACAGCACAGTGGAAAATTTTTCTCTACTCCACTATCACCAATTAGTCTCAGTGTGTCTGATTATTTAAAATCTATTGGCACGCTTTTGCTATGCTCGATTTAATTTCATGGTGATAGCATATGAAAAAACATCGCCTGGTGTATGGTGATATACCAAAGTTCGACTTACAAACTAGCATCAAATGATTCATGCTTGAATTTGAGAAATAAAGAAAGAAAAAAACTTGCTTGCACATGAACTTGAATACTGTAAGCGTTTAGATAAAATAAAACAAAGTTCTTCTAATCTTTCTTTGTTTGACATTGTTCAGCGTAATATAGGGCGTGCTACGTAGTTGACGTAATTAAATATTTATACAAGTTTTATATTGTTTGATATCCTTGCTTGATAAAAAGAAAATATAATTGATTTTTGTCATTGAATTAGCGGTCACTTAATTCTGTGTATCTTTCATTTATTTTATTAATTTTCTTATATATCAAAGTTGATGTTAGACTTCAATACTGTTCGGTGTATATCATCGACGTAAAAGATCTTATTAGTCATTAATTATCAGATTTATATGCAATAAATATCTTTTATATTTCTATTGATCTGTTTATGTCAACAGATTCTAGCAATATAATAGCATGTACAATTCTTCTAGAGAATGGACTCAAGAATTCTAGGTTTTTGATATTTAAATGGCTATCAGTGCCATTAATTCAAATACCGGAGATGGTATTATCATATGGAGATATCTCTCTAAGTATTCCGTAAGTATTCGTTTTTAAGTTAGTTAGTTAGTTACCCCATGTACGAGTATGTTATACGCAGCAAATGAAGCTGATTATTTTGTGCTAAATATTTACAACAGTATTCCTTCCACTAACCACAATGTTACTAAGCGATTGAAATGTGTTAAATAAAAAATTTACGCATAAATTATCGCTTTTAAACTAGGAGTACGGCGATATCTACAAATTGACGCTAATTGGAATCAAAGCTAAGTAGCACTTGACGCTTTATAATAGTGCATTAAATTTGACATTTAATATACAAAAAAAATATTTTATTAACTGTAGAAGCAGCACATTTATATATAGAAGTATATATGTATATGTAAACAGACAATATATTATAGGGGCGTGAAGCGTTAGAGTCAAGTGTAATTCAATGAAATTCAATGGAACTCATATCGGAACGTTGATGATAAGACAATCGAAAATACGCGAAAAATGTTTGCGTAGCAAAAAAAGCTTCGAGCTCAAATTACAATTTCATTTTGTGCAAACGGTTGAAATAATAAATCATTTTATAGTCGATATATACAGGGTCGCAGAGAGATTATTGTTGTTATTAAAAGAATTTGTGTGGACATTATTAATGGGTGCTCTTCGACTATGCGGAGAATTAATACAGGCTTTTCTTTGTCACTTGTATTGTCTAACGTACAGGCATTCATATTTTAGACAATATTATCACAGGTGATAAGGCCTTTGGTGTTTGAATAAGACCCCAAAACAAAAAATAGTTCTCTTAAACATAATTAAATATGTCACATTATGTGTAAGCTTTTAAAAATGTTTTGTTTTTTAAAGAAACAAATAACTCTATTTTATAATGGAAATATTTATAAAGCTGTTTTCAAACTTAAGACAAATATATCTTCTAATTCTTCAGCTTTTGTAAATAAAAACTGTATCAACACTGAAATGTTTTAAAGTTGAAAATTAATAAGGAGTATGATAATCCGAGTATTTCTAGCATTAGAAGAAATATTATTTAACATTTTTTATAGACTAAATCAACTTGTTTTTTAATATAGACAGAGTATAAGAATTTTAAGCTAT
The DNA here is from genome assembly GCA_035044805.1 of Leucophenga maculata. Classification (NCBI taxonomy): domain Eukaryota; kingdom Metazoa; phylum Arthropoda; class Insecta; order Diptera; family Drosophilidae; genus Leucophenga; species Leucophenga maculata. Next base: position 857,490 of record JAWNNP010002447.1, on the reverse strand, counting down.
TTTGATTGATTTCAAATATAAAACCTAAACATTTCCTGACGAAACACGTTTCAGCTTTGAGCTCAACAGTTTTTAACTGTAGAACTCAAATAATATTTTCTATTAGATTTTACAGAAAAGACCCTGTATACACTTAAACAAATAAGATTGCGCGAAAATAAAATAAACGCTAGTTAAAAAAACTTATTTATGTAGATAAAACAAATAATAATAATAATAAAACAAAAGTACTTACAAATGAAGAAATCACAAAAGAATTGAAGACGTTGCGTTACAGTTTAATGTAAAAAAGTGGGTAGTTTATTAAATATTAAAACTGTAAATAAAAATTTATTAAATAAAAGAAATAATAAAATAAAAACCTTGCACTTGACATTGTCGCGCGCATTTTATTTATTTATATTTATGCGTTTTGTACCTGTTGAAGTGTAGTTAAAGGCGTAAGATCCTCCATCGATTTTTTTTATTTTAATTTTATTGTTGTTGTTGGTCTTGAAGATGCTTATTACAGGCAAGAGAAAGTGTGCAGGAATGAAATAGACAATGCACACACATATAGGAGCGCACGCAGTACCACAGCCTCCGAAGGTCACTATGTGTAATCAAATAATTATCGCATACAAGTTGCAGCAAGCATTAATACTCCGCTTTACGTGTTATTCCCCGCAAGCAGCTTTTGGTATGCAGTTTAATGTAGCGTAATAAAAAAAAGTCGCACGTTGATAACAGTTTCGTCAACTATTTTTTGTCTCTTTTACACTTTGACTGGTGTTCTTGTACTTGTGATTTAATGTGGGGGCTCAACTTAGGAGGTGTGTGTGTGTATAAGTTGCACCCAGCTGTTTGCGTTTGTATACAAAAATTAATGTACTCAATTTTTTGGCACTTTATAACTTTAATTTGCATTGACAGCGCTTGTACAATGTATAACTAAGCAGCACTGTATTAATGTGTTATTTTAAATATAATTTTGCACTGAAAATTTTGATTTATACAACGAAAAAGCAACGCACAATACAGACATTAAGTGACTACGACGCACTCCGTAGCACTTTGTTGCAAACACAAATAACAACAACAATGTAATGTCTACATAGTGCTGTGAGCATATCAATAACAAATAATACGCAGTGTTGCATTTATTCAAAGTTATCGTTCATTTTACTACAGCCGTACAGTTTCATCGCTACGTTTTCTGACGTGTCGTGGAAAATTCATGCAAAAATTTTCATAAATTTCGTCTTTTTGCACGCTACAATAAAACATGGTGGAAATCAACGGTGTTATCTCCAAGTTCTACAATGACTACGTGCAACATACTCCGAAGAAGCTAAAACTGGTGGATATCTACCTGGGCTACATACTGCTGACCGGCATTATACAGTTTGTTTATTGTTGCCTGGTCGGTACGTTCCCCTTCAACTCATTCCTTTCGGGTTTCATTAGCACTGTTAGCTGCTTTGTGCTGGGCGTGTGTCTACGTTTGCAAGCGAATCCACAAAATAAGGCGGTCTTCGCGGGCATCTCACCGGAACGTGGTTTTGCTGATTTCATTTTTGCGCATGTTATACTGCATCTGGTCGTCATGAACTTCATTGGCTAAAGTTGAACGACGCATATAATGTATACTTAGGCGTATGTTTATCGAAATACAAAACACATTTATTAACAACAAATTATAAATCATAAAGTTTTTTGTAGCTGTTTAAAAAGTTAAATTTATCGCTAGTGTGGTGCAATTGTATTTCCGGTTCGGGTATGATGTACTCCAGTTTGTCCAGTTCTTCAACAAAATCACGCAATTCCGGCTCATAGCTGGTGATCTTAAGTTCCGACGCAGTGTTTGATGCTGTCCGACGACGCTGCTGCTGCTGTAGCCTTAATTTGCGCGGCTGTATAATCGAATCGTTGACATTGAGTGGCACTAAATTCTTAAATACCTTGTACTCTGGATGGAAATTCATTTTCTGTGTTAGTTTTGGTGCTATAGTTGCCTTCGAGCGAGGCGTCAGCTGTGCTGTATCTGTAAGCGGCATCTGTTCCAATGTTTGCAAAAGTTGCATTTCACGTTGGTTACGTAGTGCAGTGTTTAGTTGTGGTGCAGTAAATTTATTTTTCTTTGGCGCTGTTTGTGAAACGGTACGAGTTGCTGCTGTTGTCGCTCCTGCACCTGCATGGCTGCGCCGTTGATTAGCGTCGTTGTTTGCGACATTGTGTGTATAAACACCAGTTCTAGCGGGTGGTGGCAGTTCGCATAGTCTATTTACGCTGCACGGTATTATCTGACGTCGTTTACCTTTGTGCGGCATTTTATATTGTTTGTTTGTTCCTTTTTATATGCATATGGTTTTTATTAAATAAGCGCCTATTTGTTTCTACTTTCGATCTGAACCGTGTTATCGATTAGTGATTATTCGATAATTGACAACTAAACCTTTTGATGGCTTTTTTTAGTGTTTTTTTCTCAGCATGTTTTTTTTCGAAATTAACTCGAACAGCTGAGCAGCTACTATTACATGGCGCTCTCCAAAGCAGGTCTACATCAAGCAATACCCAAGGATGCTGTTATACTCAGTGAAGATGAGGCACTTAAGTACCAGTGGAAGATTATTAGCAACTGGGACCGAGTGAGCGATGTGTAAGTACTGTAACTTCTGACAACTAAAGCGTAACCGACTGATTGCTTATCTAACACTTTACCTTCAGCTGGTCACTGCGTTACACACCCGGCATTATCAGCGCAATGGCTGCTGCAACTGGCATTTATGTGAACAATCACTACCGTACACAGCTACGCTTAGGCGCGCATGGCCGCATGACTACGTATCTGCCAATTGTTGTCATTCCGGCTATGTTTACACTGCTAACACATAAATTCTTTGTGCAGCGACCCATTATACTAAATCCACTGACGGAGTGTTCGGTATGTGTCCAATTGCGTGCTGCAGCCTTCCAGACGGGGCTGGGCGTTGTCTATCCGACAATGCTGGCACCACTTGCTGCATTTATGTTTGCAACACGCGCTTACACATATCGCTTGCCATCTATTACGGAAGAACCGTTTGAGGTCTTCAAACTATGGCGTAAGTTTACGCGTCCAATTGTGCCAGTATTGAGTACTATTATATGCGTACAGGCATTGATAGTCATGTATCTAACGGGTCAGCAGGAGAAACAAAATTATCACCTTCTCTCAAAACTGCATGAAATTGCAAATAGGGCCGAAGAAGAGTTAGTTGTGCAGAACCACACTGATAAGTTCTAGTCTCAAGCAGCATAGTTGTTATAAATAAGCATATTTTTAATTAATAAAACTGAAAATGTTTAGCATGAATTTCAATTGTGTGTCTCGTACTTGTTTGAGGTTAATTTTATATCGATAACAGTTACAGAGCTGTTATCGATAACTGTAATACTTAGCAACTCTGCTGCTACACACGTTGAATGCACTCAGTTGGAGGCGGCTGACGAAATTGTCATTTATCTGCATTTAATCGCTTAAAAGGTGAGTAATAAATGCTTAAATACGTCAAACGAATCTGAAAATTTGAAATATCATTAGTTATATATGAAATTAAGGCTGTTTCAAACATTATAAATACAAAGGCGCTATTAGCTCGTCGACTTATATTCTAATTGTGTAATTTTGTCACGTAGAATGTAAACGAAAATATCAAATGCAGTACTTTCACTTTTAAGCGTACAGCGACAGCATACCCTATACAACTGCACCGTGTGGCGTGGCAACTAATTTTCAAACCATTTTAGTATAATTGTAAACAAAACAAATTTTTTTTTACTACAACAGCAAAACTTCAACGACCCCCCGGACAACATCATGAAGTTTTTCAGCGCAAATGAGGTGCGTGACACGTATCTGAATTTCTTCAAGGAGAAGGAACACATCTATGTGCATTCGTCTAGCACCATACCCATGGATGATCCTACGCTGCTTTTCGCCAATGCCGGCATGAATCAATTCAAGCCAATATTTCTCGGTGTGGCCGATCCAAACAGCGATATGTCCAAATGGGTACGTGTAGCAAATACGCAAAAGTGCATACGCGCTGGTGGCAAGCATAACGATTTGGATGATGTCGGTAAGGATGTCTATCATCATACGTTCTTTGAAATGCTGGGAAATTGGTCCTTTGGCGATTACTTCAAGAAGGAAATTTGCGCTTGGGCATGGGAATTCTTAACAGAACGCCTTCAGTTGCCCAAAGATCGTTTGTATGTCACCTATTTTGGCGGAGATGCTGCAAGCGGTCTCGAACCCGATTTGGAATGCAAACAGATTTGGACAGATTTGGGTTTGAAACCGGAGCATATATTGCCCGGCAACATGAAGGATAACTTCTGGGAAATGGGTGAGACTGGTCCATGTGGTCCTTGCTCTGAGTTGCACTTTGATCGCATTGGTGGACGTAGCGTACCAGAGCTGGTTAATATGGATGATCCGGATGTGCTTGAGATTTGGAATCTGGTGTTCATACAGTATAATCGCGAGCAGGATAGCAGCTTAAAGCTTTTGCCGAAGAAACACATCGATTGCGGCTTGGGATTTGAGCGTTTAGTGTCCGTTATACAGAATAAGCGTTCGAACTACGATACAGACTTGTTTGTGCCGCTTTTCGAGGCTATCCAAAAGGGTACTAACGCACCGCCATATCAAGGACGCGTCGGTTCAGATGATACTGATGGCATTGATATGGCATATCGTGTTTTAGCAGATCATGCAAGAACAATTACAATTGCACTGGCTGATGGTGGTGCACCGGATAATACGGGACGTGGCTATGTACTAAGACGCATATTGCGACGTGCTGTGAGGTACTTTACTTAAAAATTTAGCTATTTTTACACGTAATAAAATTGTATTTTCTTTTTTGTTTAGATATGCTACCGAGAAATTAAACGCCAAACCTGGTTTCTTTAGCACGCTGGTGCACACTGTAGCCGCGCTACTGGGTGACGCTTTTCCTGAGGTGCGCAAGGATCCGCAACATATCATTGACATCATTAACGAGGAAGAGCAACAGTTCCTAAAGACACTGACTCGTGGTCGCAATCTACTCAATCGAACCATTGCCAAATTGGGCGATCAGAAGGTGATACCCGGCGATGTTGCCTGGCGCATGTACGACACATACGGTTTCCCCGTTGATCTTACACAACTGATGGCTGAAGAAAAATCACTGGAAATCGATATGACAGGATATGAGCAGGCCAAGCAAAACTCCTACATACTCTCGCAGGGCAAAGGCGCAAGCAAAATCGAAGAAATCAATCTCGATGTGCATGCAATATCGGATTTGCAGGAACGCAACGTTGCTACTACAAATGATTCGTTCAAGTATAAATACGAAGCTGCATCAGACGATCGTGCTTCACTCTATAATTTTATCAGTTGCACAGGAAAGATTCTTGCCATACGTCATAATAATAAATTCGTCGATGAGATTAGCAGCGGACAGAAGGCAGGCCTGGTGCTCGATAAGACTAATTTCTATGCTGAGAGTGGGGGTCAGATCTACGATCAAGGCGCACTAGTGAAAATAAGTGATGAAGCCAATGAATTTCTTGTGGATCGTGTGTACAACCGTGGCGGTTATATACTGCACATTGGTGTGGTTGAAGGCACGCTACGTGTGGGCGAAGAACTTAATTTACATATCGACATCGAACGTCGTTGGCTCACCATGAAGAATCACTCAGCTACGCATGCATTAAATCACTCTCTACTACAAGTAATCGGCAAGGATACAGATCAGAAAGGATCGCTGGTTGTGCCCGAAAAGCTACGTTTTGATTTTAGCAGCAAAGCTGCTATGACGATTGAACAAGTAGCAAAAACGGAACAACTGACACGTGATTTGGTGTATAAAAATGTACCGATCTATGCCAAGGAAGCAAAACTAAGTGTTGCCAAGAGCATACGTGGTCTACGTTCTGTTTTCGATGAAGTATATCCAGATCCAGTTCGTGTAATATCATTTGGCGTACCTGTGGAGACCCTAGAGTCGAACCCGGATGATGAGGCTGGGGAGCATACTTCTGTTGAGTTTTGCGGTGGTACACATCTACGTCGCTCCGGCCATATTATGGATTTTGTAATCAGTAGCGAGGAAGCCATCGCCAAGGGTATACGTCGCATTGTCGCTCTGACCGGACCCGAAGCGATAAAGGCGCTCAAGAAATCCGAAGCCTTCGAACAAGAAATTGCTACACTGAAAGCAACCATTGACAGCGATAAGGATGGCAAGAATTCGAAGAGTTTCGTCAAAGAAATTGTTGAGTTGACAGAAACTATTTCGCATGCTACTATACCGTATGTAAAGAAGGATGAAATGCGTAATTTGCTCAAAGGACTTAAGAAAACGCTGGACGACAAGGAACGCGCAGTAAAAGCAGCTGTTGCCGTGACTGTTGTGGAGCAGGCAAAGGAGTTATGCCAAGCACAGCCTAATGCACTGCTTTTGGTTAAACAACTTGAAGCCTATAATAATACTAAGGCTTTGGATGGTGCACTAAAACAGGTGCGTACACTATTGCCCGAGGCAGCTGCCATGTTCGTCTCGGTGGATGCGGATTCGAAGAAGATCTTCTGTTTAACATCTGTGCCGAAGAGCGCTGTGGATAAGGGTTTAAAGGCCAATGAATGGGTGCAACACATTTCGACTGCATTGGGCGGCAAGGGCGGTGGAAAACCAGAATCTGCACAGGCCTCAGGCAGCAACTATGAAAAGGTCGATGAGATACTCCAGCTAGCTACGTCATTTGCACATACTAAGCTTGGTGCTTAAATACAGATTAGGAGAGATAAAAGTGCTTGTTGAAACAAAAACGCGAAATTATGCATTTTATACGAAATAATATTTTATAAATTTATTTACTACATAAACACTTCAAAAGAATTTCTGGAAACAAACGATACTTAAATATTGCGCTTTTAATGCTTAGCGCTTTTCCATTTGTATTGGTTTTGGCTATTTATTAAAATTTTGTATAATCCAAATAAATTTTTTGTTCATTCTTTTAGAACTTAGCACTGTGTGCAAATAATAACATTTTAAATATAATTTAATAGTTCGTCCCGTATTCTATTGTTATTCATATTGCTTATTGTGCTCAATAATCCAATCAACAGCGGCGCTAAAGTTATCCAACACTGCTGTAGCTGGTGGATCTACAACCACATGCGGCATATATTTGCCCGTTTTAACCAATATGCCCTTGAGACCGACCTTCATAGCGCCGACCACATCATCGTTTGGATCCTATGAAAATTTCATTAAATTGCTGTATAAAAATTTTAAATTTTTTATCTAATGCCACAATTAACTTACATCACCTATCATAACGCACTGCTCCGGCGTTACACCTTCCGGTATTGCACTTTGGAAAAAATACGGATTTGGCTTGCCAATAAGTGTTGCCTCAGCGCCCGAGACATATTCAAGTCCCTTAACAAAACAGCCGGGCCCCAACGCTAAACCATCTGCTCGTTTATAGTACTTGCCTTGATGTATCGCAATTAACTTGTGTGACTTATCCGCAAGTAATATGCTGTAAAGGTTTAAAATTTACTTAGCCGTATACGACACTAACACAGATGCGCACTTAAATGCCTTATTAAGATTCTCATAATGAAATTCTTGTGGCGCTAAACCTACGGCAACTGCATTCAATGGTTTTGTTTCGTCTGTTACTGGAAAATCTTTGCGCGCATCTGCGCTAACCAAATAGAAAGGATTCAGCTTCTCTTTGTTTATATACGCAGCAGCAGCACTTAGCGAACTGTAGATCTCCTGACGCTGCACGGAAAAACCAATTTTGCATAGACGCGCATGTAATGTGTCACTAGATTCTTTGGTAGTGTTGGTAACAAACTTTATAGCAATACCAGTTTGGCGTAATCTGTAGAAGATTCGATGCATATATAGCATATGTAAGTACTTATATTGAATACTTACTTTTCTAATGCTGCAGTGGCATTTGGTGTCTGCTCATCTTCGACATGCAGAGTACCACTCAGATCTATAAGGGCTGCTTTTATAGACATATTCCGGCTGTGTAAGGTGGAAGGACGTTGAAACCCAAACAAAAATAAAGACAATTTCATAGGCGGCCGGAAATACATACTAGCGATGTGCGATAAATTGTTATCGATAACATTGTTATGTTTTGCTTATATAAACAGCTGTTTTGTGTTGTTTGCCTTTGCACCGGCACGTTGAAATGTTTCTGGCAAGAGTTTTTGCCTATTCCGGCCGCAGTGTAGCCCACAGTAAACTTAATCTGTGTGGTTGTGCACTAATAAAAGCGCAGCGCCAGTTTAATCACAACAAAACTGCGGCAACTGCATTACGTCCAAAGAAAAACAAGTCGGAAAGAAAGGAGGTATGTATGGCGATGTTACGCTCATACTATTTGATAAATATATTCAAAATCAGCTTTATTTCTACACAGGCACAGTACTTTGTTGACTCGAAACAGGTACGTACTATAGGCGGACGTGGTGGCGATGGCTGTGTGTCATTTCTGCAACTTTGGTGTAACGAACGTGCAGGTCCGGATGGTGGCGATGGCGGTAGTGGTGGTCACATAGTCTTTCAGGCTTCAATGGATGTACGTAATTTTAACCATGTCTCGCATACAATAGAAGCTGCTGAAGGTGAAGCGGGTACATCGAAGGATTGTCACGGTAAAAATGCCAAACATACGGTGGTCAAAGTGCCGCTCGGTACAGTCATACGTAATTCGCGAGGCATCGTTGTCGGTGATTTAGATCGTCGCGATTTGATGTTTGTTGCTGCACGTGGTGGTGCTGGTGGTAAAGGCAACCGCTTCTTTGCCAGTGAAACCGAGAATAGTCCAAAAGTATGCGAGTATGGACCACACGGCGAAGATGTTGTCTATAGGCTAGAGTTGCGAAGTATGGCAGATATTGGACTGATAGGCTACCCCAATGCGGGTAAAAGCACACTGCTGAATGCCGTCACACGTGCTAAGCCAAAAGTAGCACCTTATGCATTTACCACGCTACGTCCACATTTGGGTATTGTACAGTATGATGATCATGAACAGTTAATCATAGCTGATCTACCAGGCTTAATACCGGACTCGCATAAAAACAAAGGACTGGGCATACAGTTTTTAAAGCATGCCGAACGTTGTACGGTGCTACTATTCCTACTTGATGCTAGCGCATCACGTCCGTGGGAGCACTATGCACAGTTGCTGCATGAGTTGGAACAGTTTGGTGGCAGCCTAGTAGCACGTCCACAAATTATTGTTGCCAACAAATTGGATGAAGCGAATGCTGTTGAAAATTTGGCTGAATTAAAAAAGCGTTTGGAGCTACCCGTGCTGGGAATAAGCGCTAAAATGGGCACTAATCTGGCAGAGCTCTTGGCCACCATGCGAACATATTACGATCGTTATAGACCAAAACAACAGGAATAGTTTAAATTTAATGCGTTTTTATTGTAATTATAATTGTTTATATTACTAAAAGAAGAAACTTACATGAAAATACAATTGTGTTTCTATTAGGTACAACTATTTATATCCGTAACCTTAGTCAAAGACCCTCCTCTGACGTGGGCAACCAGAAAGCCATATTTGTGCAGGCAGAGGCAAGCATCATATATTTGGGATTGAACTGTACGCACTGCACCGGACCCGGATGATCACCGTTTAACACACATAGCTTAAAACCAGTATCAGCATTCCAAACATGAACACGTCCGTCTGTGCTGCCGGAGAATATGAACTGTGAGTCGGGACTAAAACTAGCTTCGATCGGTACACCTTTGTTATTCGGATAGCCGGTAAATGTTTGCAGCGGTGTGCCGTGGAAAGCATCAACGAGTCTTATAATTGAGCCATTTGTGCTGATCAATATCGTTTTACCATCACGTGAAAATTTTAAGCCAGTCCAATCACAATCTTTCTCCTGATTTAGTTTGAATGTAACAAAAGGACCCTTGTCGAACGAACGCAAATCGTACAATTTAATGCTCTCCGAATTAACGCCTGCAGCAAAAATTAAACCTTCAGGGTCATACGCAGCTATTGGGCGTCCAGAAAGATGCATTAAGCCCTGACAATTCGGTGAACGCAAATCCCAAAGACGCAATGTTTTATCCAGTGAACCAGACAGAAATGTATCCTCAACGGGTGATATGCACAGCGAGATGACTTTCTTTGTGTGTCCCGGAAAATAGCGCAAATATTTGTTGTCGTGCAAACTGAGATAGCGAATTGTGTCGTCAACCTGAAAAAAAGAGCGGTAATGAAAACGTTTATAATTTTAGCATGTGGCGCCAAAGAATTGCTTACTTTTGTGGAGCTGTGTATTGCGGTGTTATTAGCATGTGTGAAGTGTATCAAATCAACACCATATTTCTTTGAGTTGACTGTGCGTGACTGTGTACCCTTTTCACAGTCATAAATAACAATTTGGTCGTCCTCGCTACAAGAGATTAGATGCTCGCCGTTTGGTGAAAAGTCAATGGCGTTGATTTTATCCGTGTTTTCGCGAAATACTTTCGCAACTTTAAAGCTGCGCACAACCGGATCTATTAATTTCATCTTCATTTTGTTGGGTTTTACACGAAAACACGTCTTATCTCAAAAAAAATTTGTTTATTTGGTTGCTTCTTAGTTTTACGCGATGCGAAAAAAACACGCAGTGTTGCTTTTATGTATACAGGACCGATTGTATATAGGACCGATTGCGATAATTTTTTATTTCGATAACAAACTTATCGGTATGAGAGACCGATAACTTTGGTGTAATAAACCAATTTTTATTAAAATTAGAAATTAAAAATATTTTGTAACAGCAGGTAGTGCTTTGTATTAATTATTGGATTAATTTTAGCCTCATGCTGAAATAGTTTGACAGCAATTGACGTACGTGAAATATCAACCTGTATTTATTAATAAAAATAAAAAACTTAAGAAATATGTACAAATAAAGCAGTGAACATGTATGTATATAAAACCGGCCGATTTAACAATATAGTTCGAGGGTATAACATTAATTAAGATGCGCAACGAAAGTTTACTTACCAAATTTGAGTAACATGAATTTGAAGAATAAAAAAACGCACTTTTTCATAAAATTCTTTATTATATCAGCTCGGAATTTCAGAATCCGTGTAACAAATTCACTAAAAACAACATTAAAACTAGCAGCAAACGTACTTCAACATACACACTCCGCATGTTCCCTTCTCCCACATACACTCAATGACTGATACTTGCACGCGATTCGACATATGTATTGCCAATCAATTCCTTACAGTCGACGTATGTAATGCCATCCTTGCCGCGTGCATAGGGCGTTATACCATTCGTTTGTAGAAAATAATCACCAGATATACTAAAAAATTTAAATAAAAATATTTTTAATTAATAATACAAACAATTCTTTTTTGGCACGCTATACTTTGTTGGGCAGTTGTGTCCCATAACAACATTCGAGTCCTTGACATCTATAACTTTGGCATTCTTAAAATCTGACCAGTTTTTCGCTTTAACTGCATTAAATTTCACTGGAAAACGATCGGAAACACTTTCGGCCCAAAACCACCAAGAACGTCGATGACTGGACAGATCTATGGAGGCAAAATGTGCTGATAAAAAATAGTTAGACATTTTCAATGCATTCAAATGCTTACCATTATCACTAAGCATTTTATAATTGCGCTTCGGACAACCCGGCTGTAATGTTTTACCCGAATTTGGCCAAAAGTCGGCAGTGCCAGTGCTCACGGGTGCGCCATACAGCCAGGCATCCGTATGTATAACATCAACAAATTCGGCATCATTTTTGTTCAGATGTGTGGCAAGTATGCCGGCATAGAATAGCGGAAAGGCAGGATCCAAAGCTGATATGCTGTTATAAAAAAAGTATAAATAATGGCTTACTATATTATTAAAAAAAATATTAACCGCTTAATTTTTTTAGTTTTCTGACTGCGCGCATAAATCTCACGTCCTATAATGCCAGCCATTTGGCCACCCAGTGAATGCCCAACTATATGAAATTGGTTTATATTCAAACCATTATCAAACATTTCAAGTAGTACTTTAGCTAAGGCAGGTCCAAGCTGTAAGTTTAATAAAAATTATTATTATTATTTTTCAAACAGAAAGCAAGCATACACACCTGTTTTGCATTTACCACCGCATCAAAGGCATAATTACCATCCGCCAATTCACCCCAATCTAAAACAATTAAATTTGTATCTGTACGCTCCATATAAGCATCGACTATAACGTGTATGCTCTCCACATCGGGATCTTCCAGATACCCATGCAAATAGAGTACTGTTTTATTTTTTTTATTAAACTTTGCGCTGTTTAATAATGCTTGATAATCGTGTAGATCGTATATAGCGCTGTCAGCATATGTTGGACTGTGTAGAAAGTTAAAATAAAGAAAAATTTGTTTAAATAAATTAAGCACAAAGTATATATGTATTACTTACCCATAAAATAAAATAAATTTTACCGAATTAAAATCAGCTGGCGCGCTCTTAAGACCCATGAGCAGCCCTAGAAATTTTGGCGAAATTTATAAAAAGAAAATAATGAAAACATTTTAAATATATTTACTTACTTGATTTGTTCTTTATGGCCTTGTGCATGATTTTACTGCAAATAAGTAAAGATTTAATTAATGTATACAGCTTGTATGCTTTTTTGAGATTTTGAATTAAATTTGCCTGAACTATTGTTCTCGAATTTCTGGCATAAAAATTCGTACTTCCGTCACTCCAAAAAAATTTAAGCTACGTGCTGTGCTTTGCATAGATTAGTGGTCTATCATTTGTCCGTAATTAAATTTATTTAATTTCAGCGATTAGATATGAAGGAGATACTCTAGATTATAATTCGAACATATGCCTGCAATATATTGTATTATCTATTAAAGTATATACTTGAAGTTAATCAATTGATAAGTTTTTTTTTTTATTAAACTAGGCACTTAAATGCGATAAAAGATATATAGTATATGAGTTAGAAACGTAGACTTTTCCCTTAATGGCCTTCATGGTAGAGCAAATTTGTGTCGAGTAGAAAACATATTCAAAAAAAAAAAAAAAACTTAATTTTTTTCTTTTTTGTTAATGAATTCCACTGTAATTTATGTAGTTCAATTCGGGTTAAATTGCCTCAAAGTAAATTTTAATAAGAACCATTTATAATATATAGAAATTGCCTTTTAAAGCAGCTTTTACTGAAGTCAGCTTATAATTATATTTCAAGCAAGCTGTTGAGTGTAATTTGAGCTGTAATAATTTTTAATTGGTTGTAGCGCTTTGCCGAAATAATACAAAGAATATAAATAAAAAAAAAATTACCACTCAAATTGCAACCAGTTGAGAATGTCGAAAAAAAATAAAGTTGTGCTAAAAAAATTCATTGATTGGCCAACAAACATCGCCGCATACAGTTGCGCATATACAGCGCCATTCAAATTATAATTTACGAGTATTTTTTTTTTATATTTTGCTCAAGCGTAACCAAGACAAACACTCATACAAAGATCAGCGCAGATCGGTTTACCATTCTAACAAGCTTCATATGGTAAGCGCCGCCATAAAATAATTTGTAGATTTGTCATACAATCATTTGTACCCTGTAAACAAAAGGGCGAACGGTATTTTAAATTTATGCAAATGTATGTAACACGTGGTAGAAGGTATAGCAAAGTTTATTCTTTGTACACAGCGGACCTTCGAACGAAGCCCAAAACGCTTATTGCGTTCGCTGCGTAACAAAAGAACCAGATACCAGAAAATCGTTGCTCCTACTTGGAGGTACAGTATCCATTTTTTGGGAATACAGTATAAAACTATGTGCTTATGTATCGGCTGTGCGTTCGAAATTCGTTACTCGAGCAGATTACTATATTACTGGCTAGACCCTTGGTCAGCGAAATTCCAAGGCACCTCGTTTCATAAATTTGACGCTTCACTGCAATAACTGTTTTTGGCCCTGTACCGAAGATACAAGAGTCTATTGTTTTTGTGCAAATGTATGTAACAGGTAAAAATAAAGGTCGGAGACCCACCAAAGTTACCCCCACCCCATTATGGTCAGAAGCGATAGAGGAGTCCATAGAGAATAGCCATGTAAGTCTGTACATCTGTATGAACGAAAGGATCTTCGACTAGGACTTCGCCGGAACTTTACGAGTTTTTTTTTTTTAAATTTTACACATTACAGTGCCTTTTACAGCCGGTTACGCCCGACTAAAATTTTCTGACTTGCTTAAATATTTAGCCAAATTCCAATGCTGATCTCAAACTACTTTGAAGGCGTGGCTGGACACTGTTCTCAAAATTTATGGCGCTATAAAAACTGAACGTGCAACAATTGATTGTTCACTCTCAACTATTTTCACATATTTTTGAAGTGCATAAAACAAACAAAAACTGAAGTATTATTTATAATACTAATAAATATATATATACACTGATTTGGTGACTAGCTAAACCCATATATGTACTTCTCGTATCTATACAATACTATAGATGACTTATCTTGTCGGCATACTTTGTCGTTTGCAAACAGCCAGACCACTTAAAAGTTAAAAATGTTTATTGGGAAAGGCCACGCCAGCGCAACGACTGATATGAAATCTTATAAATAATATATTTACCTAATATCAAGTCAAACCAATTACTCTAGATAATATTTGGGAAGTATTTACATACTAAAACGGAAATGTTGAAACTGTGCACACACTGACACGCATATTTGAACCTTAAGTACTGCTGCGCGTGCCCTTCAAAAAATTTAAATACTTAGTTTCACCAAATAAAGCAAACAATTACAGCAACAACAACAACAACAAGCGGGAAACAAGTGGCTAAAGTTCAGCGCAAAATGATAATCAATGATGGACCAGACATGAGTGCGGTGCGGTGAAGTGGTCATCATCTCCCCCCTACTAACACTCATACATACATACACTATACACACACTCTCATTCGTTTACACATTTTTAATTGCCCATTGACACTCAAGTAAATATTTATTGCATAAACACACATTTTCAATTTGTTTAAACAAATTGGCCAGAAACACACAAACAAAAATATGGTTTTTGAAAAAAAGCTAAATTAAAGCACTTCTGTTTTCAATAAAATAATAAATACACAAATTGCATACGCGAAGCACCTCAGTTCCGCTCTCGATTTCCGTACGTAGTTGACTGATCGGCTGC
This sequence comes from Leucophenga maculata, assembly GCA_035044805.1. Taxonomy (NCBI): domain Eukaryota; kingdom Metazoa; phylum Arthropoda; class Insecta; order Diptera; family Drosophilidae; genus Leucophenga; species Leucophenga maculata. The sequence continues at coordinate 842,237 of JAWNNP010002447.1, read as the reverse complement.
TGTGAAGCGACTGAAGAAAAAAAATTGCGCAGAATTTTTTAACCGTTGCTTATTGTAGAAATGTTTGCTGGTATGTCGAAGGGAAATGTTTGATAAACTTTGATAAAAAAAAAATTGATAGATAAACTTTGAATTGGAACCAGTTATAGGGCTAGGTAGCAGCTGATATCTGTATAAAGATAAGATAATATGAATACGCAATGTATCAGCACTGAATTCAATCCTATAAAAAAAAATTTAATAGGCTGTTGCTGAGCTCGAATTTGATGTCAAATATTTGACCAAATGTGCCTGAAGCTTGACATACAAGGTGTATCTCAAAATTTCCCGAACATTTGGCATAAAATTAAAACTACAATGGAATTTTGAGTACTTGTTTTTTATTTTTCAATGTTATCTCTCTCCGACTGAATACACTTATTAGCTTCATCCAATAAAATTGCAAAACTTGTAAAATGGTTTTGGCTCACCGGGCGGCTTCCATTCGGCACTTTGACGCTAGGTTGCAGTGTCGTTGAAAACACCATGTCTCGTCATCAGTAACAATGTTGAAAAGTGTTGATCCTTTTTGGCATCTTTAATTATGTCTTTCGAATGTTGAATCCGAAGCGCATTTTCCCCGTCTTTCAATTGATGCGCAACAAATCGTGCATACACTTTAATGAAGCCCAAATGATCGACCAAAATGCGTTGGATTGGTCCTTGGACAATCTCAATTCCATGAACCGCAATGACGATTGCGGCTCATTTTTGATAAATTCATGGATAAGTTTGATGTGTGGTTCACTGAAGGTTTCGGCCAGCCCGAACGTTCGTAGTCAATTAAGTCTTACCGAACGTCTTTGAAACATGTATACCAGTCGTAAAATGTGGTACGAGATGGACAATTGTTCCCATAAAGTTTTACCAAACAAGCCTTAATATTGGCGCTGTGTTCAACACCCATTTTAGCAGCGATGAAAAAACTCAACTTTTCCAAATGTCATGTATTTTTGTCAATGAAAGATGTGCCTTTTCAACGCAGGTCCTTATCAAGAGGTGGCGCCACCAGACAATGCTCTGGAAAAAAATTTCGGGAAATTTTGAGACACACCTTGTATTCCATACTAATTTGGTTTATGCGGACTATAGCATTCAAATATATGATTCAATCCATGTACCCTTTATATTACTTAAATTTGGCCAAAGCATTTATTTATTTACTGATCTTCATTCATTCTGCAGTTCAAATTTCAATTTTGCTGTTCTACGTTGAATATCTCTCCTGATTCTTGTGAAAGCGAGACAATGTTCTAAGACTTGATGACTATTCTATGAGTTATATCTGCAGTGGCGCATAGCCAGTTAGCATTTGGAACATAATATCCAGTTCTTGTTGAGTTTTTTATGACCTTGGTAACAATTTTAATTAATTTTATATTTTTACATTTATTCTGCAGTTTTTGGCGAAAACTTTGCGTATTACTTGTAAGATTGCATGTTGAAAACTGCATACATTTTTTTAACTTTCAAATAAATTCAAGGCAATAATAATGTAATAGCTTATTAAATAGTCATAGAACTCGGCGGGTAAATCAATTCTGCTTGAATGTTTAAATTATTTGCACATACATCAAAGACTGCAATAAAGTTTAATCTAAGTATGTACTTCCAACAAAAATTAAAAATTTCTTTATCGATTTGTTAATATGAACGAAGTAATTCAAGTAAATTGACCAATTTGTAGTCTAATTCGTTATCGATTTATTTCGATACATCATAGTAGAATAGGGAGCTACGCTGACGCAATAATTACGGCAAATATTCGTACATTGAATTTGTGAATTTTATTTCTGCATTTAGATGCTTACTTCATAATAACTGACTGAATCATGAATCATTCGTTTAAAGTTTCATTTATAATAGGTAATTATTATTATTATAATATGGGTATGTATGCAATTTAGCTTAGTTTATTAGATTTTTTCGTTTTCTTTTTTTTTTATTTGTTTAATGACAGCTTCTTAAATAGTTCCAAAAAATTTAGCATTCTGCTGGTTGTTGTTGTTCTTCTAGTTAAGGATGGTTTTGTGGTGTGCATCATCATCCACTGCAACTAAATGTGTAAGCGAGCGTTGTTGTGACGTCGACTTTTTGGAGTTACAATTCTACAGTACGACGGACGATGACCTCGGTGCTGATACGATGAAACGTTTTTTTTTGTTTTTTTTTTTTGTTGTACGGGTATGATGAACTTTTAGGTGCAACTACTACTTTCCATTCTTAAGAACTTCAGCTAAATTTTGAAAGTACATTTAATAAAAAATAATAATAAAATAGTAGTATGTATAATCATAGAAAAAGGCGTGTGTTTTAGTTGATTACGCTGTAAAAAAAAGAAGAGACAAAAAAGAGAACAAATAAACAGAGAAGAATACACACAAATGGTTAAAATGTAGCTTGATAACAAGAGGATGTTGCACTTAAAACTAGATATTTTATGTATGATAAAATTGTATGATATTTAGTAATCAATTCTTGATGGTGTGTAATAGAAACAGACATTTTTTTTATTTAATAAATGTATTAGCAAACACTTTGGCATAGATGCGGATATAGGCAGAGACACAAAAACACACTTCTTGAACAGACGTAGACTTCTTTTTTTTTTTGATTTATAGGTCACCTTTTGCATGACTATTACTAACATTCATTATTAAGTGTTTCAGTCGTATTTTCTGTTTCTTCTTCTGCCGCAACTGGTGGTGGCTCCACGGCCAATTTATTTGCCATTGCTGCCTCGTGTCGCTTGCCCAAACACGGTGGAATTGACGTTCTAAATACACTTAGTTCCAATTCTATTTTATGAATTTAAATAAAGGTTAAAAATGTGATGCGCATAGGCTTGTTAAGCTTAAAATTAATTTTAATTTGTTATTTTTTCAAGTAATAAAGTGTTTAACAAAATATATTGAAAACTTTAAATCGGCGAATATTATTAAAGAAATCATTGATTGATCAATGACTAAAGGCTTAATAAATGTAAGTTTTTGTGCTGGATTGATAAAGTGAAGATCCTTCAACGACCAAAAAGGGTACAGAGTTTGATCCGCGGTATGTATCAATTGTCGTCAAGCACTTCGTTGGAGCAGTTAGTCAAAGCTTGCTTTGTATTGATGGCATTCCTACCAAGAAGAAATTCGTTAATCTTTCGCGTGACTTCATGTTTATGTAATATCGTTATGGTGCCAATTATGGATAAAAAATTTCGAACACGAGAAGTTAAGAAATTAAGTACATATTAGTGCAGTCAGCCAACTTAACGCGCCAAGTTCAAAACAAAGCGCGCTAATAACAATAATTGCTACAGAATTATTAATTTGAAAGTGTTCTTCGCGGCACTTTACTTAAATTTGTACACTTTCCATGTTTTTCAACAAAAAGTTGCTGTTACACAATACGTTATTATAACATTCTTTTGCTTTTACATTTAACTTTATCGTGGGCCGCTATTAAAGTTTTCAAACTGTCATATAAATTTTTGTTAAGCACCTTATTACTTCTAATTCTATCAGAGTTTTAAATCAATACACACCTGCAGCAATGCCCGCAATTGCCTCTGAAGCAAAATATTTCACATCGACATCTGTATCGGCATTCAATTTCTCCAACGTTGGCTTAACCTGTGAATCAATAACGCCGGCTTCAAGGAACGGCGATATTTTTTGTAAGGTTTTGGCTACATTGAAACGCACATTAGCCACTTGATCGGTGGCCAACAATAAGATTGTGGGTAAAAGCAATTTTGTAGTGATATCAGTGCCGCAGACTTCAGCGAGCACATTTAGACAGAAGAGACATGTCATTCCTAAATTAAAAAAAAAAAGTGTAGTTTGAAAAACATAACAATATGTCTTAAATGCTTGTAAATGTGCTTACTGTGCAGATAGTTTTTGTTGCGTGACATAACCAAAATCATGGGTATAATAGCCTGTTCAGCCCATGGTGCGCCGAATTGTTCAACCAGTTTCTTCATATTTAGTGTTGCAGCTTCACGTATAGCATAGACATGATCGTTTAACCAACCCATGCACAGACCACGCAGTTTCTGATCAAAGAACTCTTGACCCAATTGACCGGCTAACGCAGGCATATACTCAATAATAGCTAAACGTACACGCCACTTGGAATCCTCGGCCAGCTCAACAATGGCGGGTAGAAGTGACTATTATGATTGGGTTTTAAGCAAAATATTAGCAACATTTTCATTAGCACAGCAGCGTATTTTTTCGCATTTACCTGTGACAATTGTTGTATGCCAATGACATCGTTAACGCAATCCAAATTCGAAATGATATTCAGACGCACTTCCGGGCATTCATCCTTCAGTTGTATCAGAAATAGCGGCAACAATTGTTCGATTGTGTTGTATGAGCCCAACATTGGACTTAGGCCCATAATGACCGAAGCAAGCGCAGATTTTACATGCGGATTTGGATCGGAAACTAAATCGCGTACATAGGGCAAAATTGAGCTCAATATAATCTGTACTTGATTTGCTTTATCCAGATTGGCGCAGAAATCCTTGACTTTAGTAGCAACAGCAGCACGCACCTCAGCCTCAGCGTCTTTAAGCAAATACTGAAAAGCTGGTACAAGATCAACGCGTGTTATTTCGGGACCAACAGCCTTCTGTAGATCAACGAATTTCTCGGCAACCATATAGCGCACACGCCAAGATGAATCGCTGGCGCACTGACGCAATGTGGGTAGAACCAGCTTTATAAGTATAAAAAAACAAAAAATTAGTTAAACTACCTTTCAAATAAAACGTCTCTTGAACTTACATGTTCCACATCCTCCTGCGGCAACAGCTGCGCTATGCTGACACATGCCTCAACTGCAAGCAGACGCACCGAATCCTGATCATCTTGTGCCAATTGCACAAAGTTCGGTATCAGATCCGACTTGAGATACTCGATTTCGACGACCTTAGCAAATTCACCCAATTTGCTTGCAGCAGCTCGACGCACCATTGGCGTCTCATCTTGGCACAACTTACGGAAATTAGCGCGCAACTCAGCTTTGACTGGCTGTGAGACGCGTGCATAACAGACGGCAAATAGACCACAAGCCGATGTACGTGAAGTAAACCAATCACCGGACACCAAACGCTGCAATGTCGGTACAACATGTATTTCCAAATCTTGTGCATTATGCTCGGCGGCAACAGTGCGCAGTGATTCCACTGCCTTGTCGCGTACAACTGTCTCTTCAACGGTGGCCAAACTCTCGAGTGGCGGTATTAAATACATGGCAAACTCTGGTCCACCAACCAAACCTTTTTGATATTATGAAATAATATATATTAAAAAATATACATCTAAAATTATTTAAAATATTTCTATATACTTGTAAAGTTGCCCAACTGATCGGCCAGCGCCAGCAGCACTTCATCCTCATCGTAAATTGTCTCCGTAAGGAAGGGTATCAATTCAGCGCGTGTACGTTCTTCACCAAGTGCTAGTGCAATGGTTGATAGTTTCTTGATGGAATTCAAACGTAGCTAAATGGAAATAGTTTATAAATTAGTACAACAAATATTTAACAGACATGCAATATTTAAATATATTATATATATGGTAATTGAAAACAGGGTGATTTCTTTACGGGTAACTTGGGGAATTTAATATCTTATGTAGTTTTTAATAACAATTTTAAATAATTGTCGCTAAATTGAATTGTAAACAAAATAAATCGTTCTGTAGAGTACTGTAGTTGAGTGCAAACGACTATGAATTACCCTGCAGCATGTCTAAGGGGTTTAAACATGATCCATGTTCTGAGTTAGGGTTGTGCCGCATTTTTTTAGGTTATACAGATTCCTCAGCCGGCGTTGGAATATATGTACATTCAAAATAATAATATTATATAGTCCAAATAGACGGACTGGTCAACTGCTCTTGGTGACATTGTGGTTTCAGGTTTTAATAGCTCAAGAACCCTAAGTTCCCAGTAATGTGGGTTAACCATACGTTATACTAGTCATGCGACAGTTGGGAACGCTCCAACTGTGGGTACGCGTGGAAAATTTTTATCATATAAACTCTAACGGGAGTTTTTACAACTTTATTTCTTAAAGGATTCATCATATTTATTATTAATTTATTTAAATAATTATTTGTTTTTTTTGTTTTTTTTTTTTTGGCTTTTTCACTTACTCTGACTTGTGCTATTTGATGTTCTTCATCAAGACAGCGGATGCCCGTATTTTCTTCCGGGTCCGAATTATCTGCCGTTGAACCAGAATAAGACTGAAGAAGATGTCAGCATTGGTTTAACATCGTTTGGAATGATCCAAAAGCAAAGTAATTGGGTGCCCTATAAACTGAAGTCGAAAAACATCGAGCAGCGCCTTTGGACGTATTAAAAGCTGATCCAATAGCATCGCAGAAAAGATTTTTTGTATCGAAACGTGACTGGTGATTAGAAATTGATGCGCTTTGTTAGTCGCAAATTTTAAAAAATCATACTAAAAGGAGTTGCTTCAACATCGAGACCAAAAATTTAATACTCAGACTAAGAAAATACCATGTGGCACTAAGTCTAGTTTATAAATGCAATCAAAACGAGCAACGAAGAAAAAAAATCAAAAAAACAAAACAAAAATATTCGAGTATACGCAATATTAGCGAATTTATTGAATAAAGATGCATTTAAGCTCTTGGTGATGTTATGATCTTTTAACGAAGCCTACTAGTAAGCAGAAAATATTTCTCGCAAGTACTACCATTAGACTACTGGATGACATTCATTACTTCGAGAGGCAGCTTGGTTGTCTCTGATGTGTTTGAATGATTTCCGGTTATGAAATAGTCGACCAGAATAGGTTTAAACATCTTAACAAGACATCGACTGACATTCCCAGCAGACATTCATAAAGTCGTTGAGCTAACTTCATTTATTATATCTTCGTATCCCATTTTTAGTAGTGCAATCTATTTTACCATCACAAAACTGCATATGTGGTATAAGTTAATCATATCTCCACACTAGAAATGGGATAAATGAGGAACGATGTCTAGTGTTGCTACAATGACGGTTTACGAACCACTGTTAGAGTTAGTACAGTAAATGTTGGCGTATGCTGGAATCTCTGCAAAGATTCAATAGGATACATTGCAGAAGCAACAGGACATAAAGGCGCTACAAGGCTGTAAATTCATTAAATATTATTTTTAATTTGAAGAACCACACAGTAAGTGCAAGAACATGATATAATAACCCTATATGTTGCTATCTATCTGTCTATTTATATTCCTTATTGGAAGATAAATGATCCAACCGATTGAGCGAAAATTCATAGACGAACTTTAGTTCAGCCAAAAAATGGTTCGAGTCAAGTTTGGTAAAATCGGAGGGAGCTATGCCCCACCCACCATATAAGCGATTAACAATATTTAACATATCTTTGCATCCATTTGAGGTAGAGGGATGAAATTTGTTGTACATTTTAATGGGATCGGAAAATGTAAGACCATTGAAAAAGTGGGAAGGTTTTATTAACTGTCTATAAAGAACGTACAAACATTTGTATATTTGTATACACATATAAATATTGACTGAGTGTTTCATATAGAATAAAATGAGTACTGGAACACCTCCCATTCCAAATTTATTGGATTTCTAACATAAAACCAATATCAGTTGGATCAAAAGGCATAAATGAAAGATGAACGTCTAGTAATAGCGCTACGGGTGAGTTGCTATGTATAAAAGTATCTATTCATACATTTTATCTTATCAAAAACATACAATAAAAAACATTTTATATTTTAAGTTAGGTTCACTTCTTTTTCGCCATTTGAGAAAAAAAATATATTGAATCCAAAGGTGTAGGACGCTTAATCGTTGAAAAATGGTGACCAAGGTTTGCAAGCGCAGCCTTTTTTTATTTAAACAAATGAACTAATTCTGATAATTTCAAAATGTTGTGACAGCTCGATTTTGTTTATTGTGAAATAGCAAACTTAATATCAACAAATATCAAATATGGATAAAAAAAAATTTCGCATATCCCTGTTCCAATTTCGCATATCCCTGTTCCAAGACGCTAAAGACAAAGTGCACAAACTGGTTATTTGGCTTACGACTTGTCAGCTGATTAGCGCAAATTTAGGGCCGCCTAACTTTTAGCGGTGGGTGGTCCACTTAAGATATAAAGCTTATACAACGCATTTGTTTTGCTTGAAATTGCGCATGTGATTTTTTTTTATTTTACTTAAGCTTTTAAAGGTTTTCAATAATAATTGAAATGCCCACATATATTTTGCACGAAAAATACATTTTTGCATATTATTTTAGCTACCGCGTAAACAAAATCACCCTGTTTATATATGTACACACATACGCATATAATCTAACACTTGTATGCGCGTGTGTGTGTGTATATGCGTATGTGCATAGTGTAAATGAGTCGTAGAAGCAGCAGCACCTTGAATGAAGTTCTCTTTTTATTGCTGTTGCTACTACATATGTTCAGGCATTTTTTACAATAATAAATTCCTTTACTAAGTCTATAAGAAATGCGTATGCATACATAAAAAAATGTATTCAACTAACCTGCACATCCTCATTTTTCAGCTCATCGATCAGCACCGCAATCGGGTATAGGGAGTCATCGACTGATTTGTCGCTCGCTGCCATTTTTTTCTACACTTTGCTTTGAAAATTTGCAAAAATCCGTGTCGTTATTGTGCGCGTTTGCAACGCTTTGTCTAAGCAATTTTCTATTGCAATCGATAGTTAAAACTTTCGTTTGTATTTTTTATTGATTTCTAACAATAGCGCACGGTTCTTTGCGCTTGCAAAATTTAGTTTTTTCAAAGCAAAAAATGACACAACTTTGTTCTCGGCACATTAAACGTGTCAGCGGTTCACAAATGAAGCGGTGTGCAAATGTACAAGGGGAAATAAATGACATGATATTAAAAAATACCAGGAAATACAGTTTGTTAGTTATTGGCTTTACTAAATGGTTCAAACAGTTGCGTTCTCATGTTCAGCTTATATTGTGTTATCGAAAATGTATTGATGTATAATTTGAAGATTTTAATATTTTATATGCATAAATAGGGATGAATTTTAATATAGAATACTTGCAGATTAAGGTTACATTATTTAAAACGCATGTAACTAAAAACTAATTGAAATAAGATTGCGTTGAATGTGTTATCATAAATATGGGAAAATTTGTTGGTCCCCTCACACATATGATTTGGCGCTTTTTAGTTTTTCTTTTTGTACACGAAAAGCGTTAGGCATATAGAACTTGAAGTTTTAGAAAATTGATTGTTACGTATCCATCGCCGCAAATACAAAAGTACTGTATAAATGATTCTTATTTTATGTAATAAATTATAAAGTCATCTTCTCAGCACATACTAAAATGGCGAAAACTAATTAGCCCAACATATATCTCGAGAAAAAGTTACAACTGTGATTTAACTAATTAAAAAATATTAAATAAAAATTCTTCTCAGTACCAAATGCAAAATATAAATATTTTCGAATGTAATTCACGTTTTAATTTTTTCTCAAAATGTTTATTATTTAATTTTAACACTCTGCCACTAAAGTAATCTATTAATTCTCTAAAAATGAAACGACTTCAGTCAATTTAAAGAGTTGATCATCGGCGCCAGTCTTTGCTTTATTCACCGTCGGTTTTGGCAACACAATACGCTGCGGAGCTGCTCCAGCTTCACCAGCAGCGGTTTCGCTGGACCAACCGAGTGCAGCACATGCCGTTTGTAGCTCATCAGCGCTCAATTGTGTCATATGCATTAGATTGTTTTCGTAAATAGATGTGTATGCATGGCCGGTTAGATGCAGTATATCCTCACGTGTTTTTACTGTAAACCATTAAACGCTTTTAAAATAATTTTTAATCGATTGTAACCATTTTTTTTACTTACACAACAACTCCGACATCAACTGCTTAATATTCTCTGACCAATCGTATTTCATATGATTAAAGAAATCAGCGAAAGCGTTCTTCTGCAAATCAACGCTTACCAATTGTAGCTGTGCCAGCTCTTTGTTCTCGGTCTTCATGGCAGCCGGAATGCGCATAAAGCTGAAAAAAGAAGGCAATTTAAAATAGGCACAGTCATTTAATAATAAGCTTAAAAAACAACTTACAGGTGTTTGGCATCAGTGCTGTAATATAGAACAATTAGAGCATTAATAATATTTTAATATCAAATAAATGCAGCAAATTATTAAATTATTACAAAGAATGCTAGTGAAGTACATATCATCTTCAGTTTAGTGCACTTACTAACTAAACTTTTACTTTACTTACAGTCTTTCTTGTAGCAAATATGCCGCAAAAAGTTGATTGTATGTCTCGACAGCTAGATTGACGCTCTGCAATACAAAATAAAGTACATTAAATTATATTGTAGTTGATGCATTTTCGTATAACTCACCTCCAACTCTTCATTCTCTAGCTGCATAATTAACTCGTTATATTTATCTAGTTGCATTTTTTCCGTTTATTTATTTCTAAATGCAGCAAAAGAATTTTCTCAATTTTATGTTATTTACCAGTCACAACGAATGTTAACAACTACAGCTGTTTGTTGTTGGTATCCGCAAGCGAAAACACAATACACAGCGCACACAAGTAAAGCAAGCTCTAAACATTAGTGTGAACGTGATAAAAGTATAAACCAAAATCCAGCTGTTAACATAAATTAAATATTTGTTGCTTATATTAAGAAAAATAATTGGTAGGCGCATAACTAACTAAATCAACAAGCTTATTGCTAATTTTGTATTTTTACATAAAACTTTAAACATTTATTTAAACTGCCAGCTGTTATATTTGTAACGAGTTGGCAGCGCTAGTTTGTGCATAGCATTTGGCGGGAATAGAATTTACAAGCTGGTGAAATTCGCAAAAAACTAATTGTACACAAAACGCTGCAAGTAAAACACCTAAAATAAAATGAACGACTCATGTAAGTAGTTAATTTAAATATTTAAGAAATAAAACTAATTTGCAACATTGCATTTACCAGTTGGCGATTTTAATGCAACACAAACGGCCACCGCCGGTGCCGCATCGGAGCAGAAGGCAGAGGTAAGCAAGTAAATACCATTTATGACACAGTTGTTATTATTTATACAACTATTACTTTATAGGGCATAGCACCAATTGTGCTTAAGCAAATTGCCGATACGGCAGAAGGTCGCTTTCATATGTATGGCACATCATTCGGCATGGTCTGCGCTGTTGCCATTGTGCGCAATATTGAGACTTCATCGACAAAAATCACATATCTGCTCGAAGATCACACCGGACGCATTGAGGCACACTATTGGCTTGAAGAGGGTGATTCACTTAAGGCGCCCGATGTCATGCTCAATAACTATGTTAAGATCTATGGTACTGTGCGTCCGGGCGGCCAAAAGACATTGATGGTATTGAAAATGGTGCCCGTCTTGGATCCAAATGAATTGTGCACACATTTGTTGGAGGTACTGCATACACGTTATAAGGCAGAAGATTTACAGAGTAAACTCGGCGGCGGTGCAGGCGGTGATTTTGTTATGGGTGGTAGTGGCTCAAAGGTTGAAAGCGGCGGTGGCAATTTTGAGGCAAGCGGTTCCACCATGGGTCTAGAAGGCAAACAGCTGGCTGTGTTTACTGCCATCAAGAGTCATGCATCGGAGGAAGGCATCAGCCGTCGCGAATTAAAGAGCAAATTCTCGCATATTAGCGAATCCGAAATGAAGTAAGTTTTTGTCATAATGTCACAAAATATGCATTCTTAATATTTTATAAACTTTTTCATTTACAGTTCCATACTCGATTTTATGATATTCGAGGGTCATATCTACTCCAGCATTGATCCGGATCATTTCTTAAGCACTGAATAGTGTTTTCTATTAACTATATTTAAAATATTAGCTCACCATAAAGTAGAAAGACAAACATGGAAAGATGAAAAAAGTTTGCAGTTGCATCATTTAAAATTTCATTCATAATTAATAGTTCAACTGTTAAAAATATTCCACATCTTAAACAACAAATATAAAACAGCAAATATGTAGTGTTTAATGTGAGTTTATATTTACATAAATTTTTGTTAAAATCTAATACAATAATTCCAAAATTTAAATAATTATTAAGTTTACCCAAGAATTTTTACTTGTTTTTGTTCTTTGATTATCTTACATCAAACGTAGTTTGAATTTTAAATTATTTTTATCACCAAGTTTGTATAACAAAGTAGTATATATGAGAATCCATGAACTATCTTTAGGTGTTTAATATTGAGTAGCTGAAGTTGGCTAAATCTAGGCAAATGTGTCTGTTACTGTTATCATTAAGTGCTGAAGTAAAGGTTCTTATCAAATAGTTTCAAATATATATAATTTATTTTACAATAAATTATTTACTTTAGGTCCGGCGTTTACTGAAGGTTTAAATTTTTCTATAGAATATTGCGGTATACTATTAGATTTTTGTAACAGGCGTTATGCCGTACAGTATTCTTTTTTGTCATATGCCTCCATAATGCTGCTCCATAGTGCTACGTCGTGCACGAAACCCAAATTGGTGATGCAGAAGTAATACCTTGGATTGAGCAATGTCTTCGAGCCGGGCAACGATAAGTCGTTTCTAAATCTTTCGATAATGAGGGTAGGAGACTGATCGGCCGATATGAGTCTGGATCACATATCAGCTTAGTAGGATGAGAGCGAAATTCCAAGATGTCGGGAAATGTTGCAGCCTCATTATTGCGTTGAAGATCAAAACTAAGAACAAAAGTGCATTCATTCTGACGAGGCCTGATCCTTTTTTCTTTTTGAGGCGTTTTATGACCAGAGCAAACGGTTCAATAGGCTTATCTATCTGTAAGGTTGAATCTAAACATACCTCCGTGGCGCTATTGTCTGAAATAGCTGAAAGATTATGCGGCTTAAAACGCTCATCAAAATGCTTAGGGAAGACAGCTCATTGTTGAGTTTGTACATAACACTATCGTGTCGAGGGCGTCTGTTGATGCGGTGTCTTGATTCAAGTGCAGCTTTGTGAAGTCAATATCACAGGCCGAAACCAAACCCATTTCAGGTTGGATCACGTTGTCTAGACGCCTTATCTACTGCCTCTCTATAACTGCGAATATAGCGACAGCAGCGTCTAGTGTGATCGGAGCTCAAATCTGAACGGTCTGATATGTTTAGCTTCTATTGAGGTATACCTCCATATATAGCGAAATCGAAGCAGCTGAGCAGATTATTTAATCTATAAGGACATCTAGTGGGGGCACCAGTAGCTATCGCCGAGAGCAGTTTCAATAACGGTTGAAGCTTCCTGTGGCCTTTCTCCTCATTTAAATAACGAATTGAACCCATATTTTGAATACCCTTACACATCATGATAGAAAACAAATAAAGAGAATGCTAGGTTCATAACTTCCAAAGATATTCCCATATTCTTAAACTTGTATGGTTGCTATATACTGTTAGCTCATTGCTATATTTTAGCTCTACTAATATAAAAAATAAAATATATATTAATTTGTATTACAAATTTTTGATAGCTTTGGATAAAACTTTGCCCCAAATGGCTGGCCTATATAATTAACGTTGACAGATGATAATCAACTTGAATTTTTACACTTTGCAACGCCATACTGCAGCGTACTATTTTACTCTAATGCGACACATCAAATCAGGGGAACACATAAATCTTTATTAAAGTCAGCGTCGACGCCATGACGCAATTAAACGATTAAACGTGCCGTTGAGCACCCACACCCCAAGCATAATTTGCACCGAATTTCTGTTTCGTCATAATTCCAAATGAAATAACCACGAAAGAAAAAAATAATAAAATAAAGGAAAAGGTCTTTGAGGGTGTTTGTGTGTGTGTGTGTGTGTGTGTGGGGAGAGACTCTCCGCTTTCAATGATTTCATGTAAACGCTAAACAATCACACCAACACTAAAATATATACGTATACCACGTATAATAAAAAATTGAATGGGAAATGCCAAGAACACCAGTTGCCGCCATAACGTAAGAGTTTGAAACAAATGCTATAGCAGGGAAAAAAATCCAACGATAAGAAAGTGTAGCACCCACTCCATTAGTAGTACGCATAGTAAATATGTAGTAGGGTGTTTGTGGGTCGGGGTATATGCATTGCTGCTGCGGCTGTCGGTATTAACCTTATACAGCGAATTATTGAATAAATTGCTCTGCACTTCAACACGAACGGCACATGAATTATATACACCGTGCACTGTGTCTACTCCATGCCAATCTCATTCCACGGCATAATAACTGAAGCATCCATTCGAGCTATGTGACGCTTCATATCCTGCTGCTGCTGCCGCCGCCGTTGTCCCTGCACTGCTATAAAGTTTTTGCTGGCCCTCATCAACACTCACAGCAAACAACAACAAGAACGACGACTGCCACTCCAACTCCGTACGCTACTACCGCCCGCCGCCAGCAACGTCTACAACGTCGACGTTGTGCTGTCATCCAAGCCGTCGAGACAATCTGTGGCCTGGCGTGGCTTATAAATGATGCACACCGTACCATTCGTCCATCCGTCCGTCCGTCTGTGTGTAGTATGTGCTGTATACGCCACTCACCCCCGGCAGCTAAAAGTTCCTCGTGTTTTGTTGTCCTGGCTGCGCCGGAAAGTATGCTACCACATATATACACATACACCCTCAGCCGCACAAAGCACAGTGTTAGTTGACTGTGTTACTTGTACTGTTGTACAGGGGCGGGAGACGTGGTTGTGGTTGTTGGTAATTTGAGCAACTTTGTTGAATTTGCTATGGAACGTGTGCGCACACGTTATGTTATCCTTGTTGGCGCCGACGTCGACAGCGTCGGCAAAGTCATTCAAGTCAAGCGCGCAAACGGGCAAACAGGCGAACGTTGTTCATGCGACACAAAATGCCACAAGCAAAAAAAAAAATAAATAAAAAAAGTGTCCCCAGCACCCTGCAAGTAGCATTGTGTGTGTGTGGGTGGCTAAGTGGCTTCCCTTGTGCAAAGTCGCTTCCTTTGCTGACTGCCTGGCTGCCTTTGAAGCAACTTTGCTTCGTTGTTTTGCTTGGCTTACGTTGTTGAAACGCTTTGACGGCACACGACAGCACAGTAGCGGAATGGTCGTTAAGGTGGGGGTACGAATGCATAAAAATTCTACATCCGGAACGTTAAAAAAAAAAAAACTTAATATGTTCATTATGATTCATTCACTTTGAAGATGAATAGTATGGTACTGATAGTATACCTGAATTCGCCGAACATTGAAGAAATTCGGACTCAACATAAACATGAAAAAATGCAAAGCAAAGCGTTGCTACCATGGATATGATTCATTCACTTTGAAGATGAATAGTATGGTACTTCTCCCGTCATTTGAAAGACCTGAATTCGCCGAACATTGAAGAAATTCGGACTCAACATAAACATGAAAAAATGCAAAGCAAAGCGTTGCTACCATGGATAACTTCTCATACCTGCCAATAATGATCTCGAACACTGTTTGCTTGGATAAAGATATTATCCAAGATGTTTTCAAGCACTCGTAGCGTCACCTATCTAGAAAAATAAAGTACAGATAAATATTTTTCAGACTATATACCGGGTATTTCGAGAATTTGTGACGTCAAATACGGCGATCGTGATGCCCAGTCAAAATTGTCATTTTTGATGATGACTTCGATGATAACTTCGAGTTTGTGCGTTGTGGCGCCATGCTGTTATAACCAAAAATTCACCATTAGCATGGCCAGTCATAATAGGTATTAAAAATATATTATCTGGAGTCGCTAGCAACCCCTATTTTAGAATGGTCCGATGAATATTTCCGCACAAACTTCGGATCAAATTCTTATTCATTGAAACTCCGCGTAAATTTATGCAAAGGAAGTATCCATTTTTTTCTTTACAAATGCCTGCATGATAAGATCATTCGAGTTTGGAGAATTGTATAGCTATTATGTGGCGAAGTCAATTTTTTTCGCCTATATTTGATACATTGATTAATATTAAGCAAAGTAAATGACTTATAACATACGGCGAATATTTTTAAGTACGCTACTGTACTCATGAGTAGTCAGAAGAACGAAGGAATGAAAAATATGACGAATTTGCTTACAATACGCAAAAGGCAGAGTGTGGTGGCATGGCGACAACAAGATATAGTCAAACCGGTGTTTCAATGTCTTCTAGGTAAGCATTTGCCCGTCCGTATACGTCTAGCTGTCCATTCTTTTTGTTGCCGCCGCCGCTATACTTCGAAGTGAAGTGAACCGTGCTGGTCTCGTTGCCGCAATGTATGCAAATTTTTTTTTTTTTTTTTGTACTGATTTTTCCTGGTAGTGCGACGCAGTCTTAATGCATTTGTCGGGTGCTTTTCATTTCTACTTTACCACAGCTCACTTCCGTTGCACAGCCAGAAATATCCTTTTGTACGGTAGCTTTTCTGGCATGCGCTACACTCCTATACGATTCACTGACTATACATATAGTATATATGTATCTACCTACATAAGCAGTAGTTCCATGGCAATCATGCAAAGAAGGCAGCTGTGCGATGCCAGCTAAAAGAAATAGCGTCATGGCACGCGAAGCTTATGTCGCACACACATACACAAGCGAAGGATGTAAGTTCCTACGGCAATACTCGTTGGCAGTGAAAAAGGACTTACATTTATGCTCTATACTTGGCTTGCTCGTTGGCAGGCGCGCACGGAATTAGTCCCAAAATAATAGAATCGTAAAGGATTTTCAACGCTGTCGTCGTCGTCGTTGTCGCATCCTACATCCTGCCATTTTTTATCGCTTTGCAAACATACGCGCAACCGGTTTTTTTTTTCTTCCTTTTTAGCCTTTTACTTTTGCTCGCAGCCATTTATTTGCCATGTAAAAAGTGTTTGTGTATTTGCCTGGGTGTAAGTGTGTTGGTATGTGTTGGCGCCATGTTTGTGTGAAGGTCCTTTTTGCCGCTTACTAGTGGTATCGCTTTGAATGTGGGCGCTTTCATTGCGGCTTTGTGGTGTTTTTTTTCATGTTCTTTGCTTTGGTTTTTTTTTTTGCTGCCTTCTACATGGGTTGCACAGTAATTAGCTACCAAATGTATTGGTTGCTTCAATTCAAGCTCACAAGTTGCATCTACACAAATAAAGAGGCGTAATATTCAGATTATATTATAAAATGAAGCGTATTTATTATTATAATATATTAAAGCTATTTTAAGTCTTTATATTTCAAGACTTACCATTGCAGTTAAAATTCAGTCTAATAACTAGAAGCTAAAAAGGATCAAACAAAGCAGTAGACAGAGAAGTCTGGATAACATCCTTCTTTCTCGAAATGGAGCGGAATCTATGGTAATGTGATTTAGAATCTTGTTGATAGCAGTATCGTAGATAGATAAGTTGATGCAAATACCGACCTTATATCATCTGAAAATATAAATTTGTGTTGAGTTATCATAGCTTGCTGATCAATGATGACGCAAGACACCAAACGGCTGCATCGTTATGCATGAGCAACCACGAAAACATATCCAATTGAGGTTCGCGAAGTATTCCACCACTTTCAATAAAACAAATAGGAAGTGCTAGCAGGTTACAAGGCTCCAAACTAGTAAATGAATGCATGGACCTTTTAAAACTTGTGTTAGTCTGTCTACAATGACCTGAAGGACATGTGGATTAGAACGGAGTATGCAGTGTGCCAATTTCTTATAAAAATGCAACATAGCTATTTGGAATATTTTACGGATACGGTGGCCTATTTTGAAACAAATAAAAACAATTCCATAAAACTTTTAAGGCCATCCAAAGATTGTTACAAGTTCCTTCGGAGTGAAGAGTTAAAGATGCTCAACTGAGTGACTCGATGTTATCTGCGATCGCTCCATGCTGGCCTATATAACCTCGATGTTCACATGAAATCGCTTTGATGGAAAGATATAGCGTCCTCTCTATAGTAATGCATATATAGACGTGTGTTCACATTTGTATGTACATATATGTATACACATTAGAAACTAGTTTACAGCATGTGGCAAGTAAAGCATCTTTAAAGCTACTTAAGATGCATCTGTTTTAAATTTTTGCTGCAAGCAAATTTCATGCAACTTGCAATTGCAGTTTCCAACAACAAAACCCAACTAACGCACTTAAATGCCACTAACATACAGGGTTAGCAAGTAAAGCAAATAAACGCAAATACAAATCGAATAGTAAAATCAAATAAAATAAAAAAAAAAAAACGCAAAAACAACAGCAATAACGGTAGCAGCATGTGGTAGCAGACAAACGCTAAGCAACAACAACGACAAAGTTAAAACAAAATAAAAGCCGTTAAAAAAAGTAAAAACCCAAAATGCCTTTTCATGCTGCTGCCGCCGTCGCGTGTGCACCTTCATCCATAGCCGTTGTTATTTTTGTTGACGCCGTTAAAGCATTCATTTCATGCAGCTCCAAATCCAGCCCCACCGCGTGCACACAAATGGTAAATGGCAACAACAACAACAACACAAGCACACATACAGATGAGGGCGACTCATAAAAGACACGAAACCAATTTAAACACCCACACACTCACCCAATTAGTCACCGGCGCGACGCCACATCGACACAACAACAATAAATGCACAGGATAGGAAGGCGCACAAAATTTAAGAAAAATGGAGTGAAGCAGCAGCAGTGTGCGGAGTTATCAAAAAATTAGTGATGGTACTTTGGTACAAATGGTTTATTTGAAATTTTTAGATAATTTAACTATAGTAGTTCAAGGAGGCAAATTCTGCCAAGAAAATAGATAATGAAGAAAATTATATTAAAAAATTAACTTTGTCAAAAATACATATATACCAACTTAAGCTAGAATTTAAGCAAATACAATGTAATACATTCGGTAAACTGATACATTTTAACAGCACTTAAAGACGTCATCTATAATACAAAAGTAAATGAATTTTCATTAAAAGAAGTCTTTAAAAGGTATATCAGATTACGTAATATATCAGAACAGTACACACCCTTTCCCATTTTCCAATAATATTAATTTCAAGTTCAAAACACATTCAAGTTCCATCACTAACTGTGTGCACACTGCAGCGCGCGTGTCGTGTCTTTCTGTCACCGCCATTCCCCCCCGTTGCTCTTACCCATTTCAAAGTGACTTAAACTAGCGTGCCACGACGTAGACAGCAGCAACAACAGCAATGTATAAAGGAGCAAAGACCAAAGCCGAACGACAACAGGACGGCAGGACGTTCATGTAGTCGAGTAGAGCAACATGCCGTGGATGATGATAATCTCGCACGTCGCAAATTTTTTAGCAGCAGTAGCAGCACGACGCACTTGACTTGTTACTGACACACAGGCCCACACACATCTCAATGTTTCTTCCGCTGACAACAATTTCAACTCCGGCAGGAAGCCAAGTAACGTCAACAGCAGTGACGGCGACATAGACAAAGAAGTTGCAAGCTGAGAAGAGAAGTGATGTCGTGTTTGACGATGGCAACAAGCGGCAACGACACAGATGCTGCCAACATCAAATCCTTATAGGAACATAAACACGCACACATAGTTGCAGGAGGAGGATTTGTGGGACGACAAATACTTTTGAATTGCTATGACAATCAAATTGCGCACATATCATAGTCGTTTATAAAATAAATGGTCGATATTTTAAATAACTTTAGATATAATATTCGAAAACATATCTTTCACGGCCAAGTTTAAGCACATCAACTCATAATTAGTTAGTTTTGAAATATTAGGGCGCTATCGAATATTTACTTTTTGTAACGCTTTGACTTGACATTTGAAAATTTGCGATACCCTTACGAAAAAAAGTTTCA
Organism: Leucophenga maculata; assembly: GCA_035044805.1. Classification (NCBI taxonomy): domain Eukaryota; kingdom Metazoa; phylum Arthropoda; class Insecta; order Diptera; family Drosophilidae; genus Leucophenga; species Leucophenga maculata. The sequence goes on along the minus strand of JAWNNP010002447.1, from coordinate 822,329 downwards.
CTTCAAAAATATTTCACTTTTTGTGACGCATTCACTGTTACAGTCAAACTTATCATCATAAAATTTAAAGAAAATATATTATTGTTCTAGTTCCAAAATTATAATACAATATACGTTATAATATTTCGAACGCTACTGTATCGCTACATACCAGCTGCCTGTATTGATGTATCTCTATTTCTCTGACAACGCCTGATGCTGGAACTATAATCCTTCAACTAGCATTGTTAATGGCAGCGCATAAGCGCAAACAGCAACTGCCAACTAAGACGGCGTTAAGTTATTTCTATACGTGCATACATATATGTTGTGTGGCAACCGAGTCACACGTTTGATGGCAAAATGTTCTTCATATCTCAGTACAATGGTGCAAGTCTTTAAAATGTGTTGGAAAATCTTTTAAATTTTTAACATAGAGAATAATTAGAAGATTGTATTTAAAAACCTATTGAAGGATATATAAATTAGTGCAATTTGTGGAAATTTTAAATTTTTGTTGCATAGTTTAAGGTGTTTAATTGTTTTGAAATAGTTTTAAGGACAGTATAGTGGTCATTGAAAGTTTCTTAATACACATTGTTTACAATTGTATGTGAATTATTATATAAAGCACATACAATCGTTGATTTATACTACCGAATTGAAGTTTTAAGGCGCGTTCGAAAGCATTACTTGAGACCTGATCAATATTTTAATACATATTGAATTTGAATTTATAAAGTCGTATATCACAAAAATTGTTTGCTACTTTGAAACTATACATGTTACCATCACTTGTTCTTGTGTATCGACAACGAAGTTTGGACACATTAATTATCGATATTTGCATATAAGCAAACAATAAAAGTTAATTAAAAAACGCGAACTAAAAATTAATGTTTAAATGTTTGTTGCCATGGAGATGTTTGAAGATGTCATTAAATTACAGTTAATCACGGCAAAGTTAATTAATTAAGTAATTACAAGGGAACAGGGGCATGATCAGGAGCAAGATCCAAAAAAATTTAAACAAAGTGACTACGATTCTAGGTCGCAATTTTTTTACAACGGCGTTGGAAGTATCAAAGTAAACATTTTTGTTGTGATACATAATCAGAGATGAGATATGTATGTAGCAGGCAGTACAATCAATAAAATATTTATATATATTATTGATTAGCATATGTTGTCTTTGGTGCTGTCTGCCCATCTGTCCGTCTAAATAATGTTTAACGAAAGATTAGCCAAAGTGCTAAACGAACATTGCAAAATTTTGAATCTCTTTATTACAATAATAAATAGTTTATTTTAAAACCAATTTCGTTTCAGTTACCTGATTATTAAGGTGCAAGGATATACATATATAGTATCTTGCAAAAGTCGCATGAACAAATACTGCCACAAACCCATACACACTTCGCTTGATTAACAAGAGCGCAGATTCCAGAGCATCGCCAACCAACATCTTTGAATAATTAAGACACTTATCTAATCGTTGCGACACCACTGTAGTCACACAGGATACGCAGCACTAACAACTGCTCCAACTGCTGCTTGTCGTCAACGCTGCTGTCTGCCATCAGACACACTTGAGTTCTGCTCTAAAGCTGTTCCATTTTTGTATTTTTTTTTAACTTCTTTTTTTTTTCACTCAACTTAAATCCCAAAGTGAATATGTGTGTGTATGTGCGTCGGCTTGTGTACTTTATCGCCCACGAACAAAACTTTGCCTGGGATCGACGACATGCGAGTTGAGCGCCAACAAGGACGACAACGGCAGGCACAAGACATGAGAAGCAGAGCAGTGCAGTGCAAAGCAAAGGACCCAAGTTGAGTTGAGCTGCGTGCCGCAGGCTTTGGCGTAACGATGTCGTCCTCATCGTCGTCGTCGTAGTCGGCAATGAACACTCTATGCTGGCCCTGCTCAACCCCGCTATACCTACTCATCAAGAACTTTTTATGCCGTAGGGTATATTGGAGGGTGAATGTATTACGATGGCTTATGACGACGACTACGGCAGCATGCCAGAGCATTTGTAGCTATAGGCGACATGAAGTAGGGCATGGAAAGGAAGAACGTTAGCACTTTTGAAGTTTGAGCTAAGTGACATGCTGTTTATTGTTGAAGGGTGTTAAAATGCGGTGTGTTTGTGTGTGTGTGTGTGTGTGTGTGAGCATAAGTATATATGAGTGTATACGTGTATGCCGAGGCGTCTGTGTCTGCCTCTGAGTTTGCGGCTGACGCTTTAGCATTTTGTGTGCGCCCATGTGGAGCGAGAAATTATAATGCCAAGCTTGAACACGGCACCGGCAACGTGGCCCGGCACGCCATCCGTTGCTAGCAGCCATCAGCCGGCGTTTTTTGTTTCGTTCCGTTACTGCTGCTGCCGTCCTTATCCTGCGGTATACGAGCGCACTTATTACGAGTCGAGTCGAATCGTCGTTGTCGGATTGCAGGATGTGGTGTGGTGTGGCTTTAGCACACAGACAGACATTGTTCTACACTGTGCGGAAATCAAAATGAAGTGAAATTGATGAACTGGATTTTAGTTACTGTCATAAAGTTTCCGATGCCTCCAAAACGCTTGACTCGGTTGCTGGTTTTGACTGCATGTTGTTATTGATGCCAACAACTTGGCAAAGAAGCTTGAGAATGTTGATTTAGGCCAACCGATGGTAACTTGAAGATGATGACATGACTCGATGATGATCCAATTGTATACGCTTCCAAAACTGCATCCTAGCTGTGCTGATAAGGAAGAAATGGTTTGTAAGCAATATCTTTTAACTGTTCTGAAATTCTCAAAGATTCCATCGTATTTCCCAGGAAAACATTCTTTGAAGCACTGGAAATATCTATCAAAACATAGCACGTCTTCCTAAAGAGAGAGTCATACACATTGCGCATGCAAGCTTCAAATCATTTGCTCATATTAAAGTCAAACGCGAGTTCTTTACAGGAAAGAATGCAGGATCTTCAGAAACTGACAGCCAAGAGCTGGCTAGAAGCTTCTGCTCTCTATTTGCTCCACTTTCAATGATTCCTTTCTGAGTGGAACTGAGAGATAAACTGATAAATCTTCTTTATAAATACGGCTCAAGTACCATGCTTAATCAAAATGATACATTCTTATGCATCTAAAACTATTTCAAGAGATCTTCTTTGCTATATATTACAACCTTTCCCTTCTCCAACATACAATTTTCAGAGTTCTCGCCATAAAATCCACTCAGTATAATTTCTTTCCGTGCACAAATTCACTTTATCCGCAGAAAAGGTTCATTCCACTGCCAACAGACGTTACATTGGAGTCATACAGACCGAAAGACAGACGAACGGATGAGTGGACGGACGGCTGGACGGCTCAATGATTGGACAGACTATGTCGGGTCGTTTGTATGTAATCCATGAAAGTGTGTTTGCCTTTGGGTACAAACCGAACGATGCAAAAAGTGGAAAAAAAATGGAAAACAAGCAACGTTGACTAGAAGCAACGTTTGTAGAAGCCGTAGTTCGCAATTCACACACAGACCGCTGCGCTCCGCCGCAGTTCTCCGCCATTTCGACATTCAGGACGTGCCAACGAACTAAGCCAGCCAAACTGCCAAGTTATGCTACGGTCTCTCTATGCATGCCAGCGAAGTTCTATGGTCCTTTAGTCGTCTGTCTGTCGGTACGTACGTAGTCTGTCCAATCATTCGTCTAACTTTCGAGGCAGCTTTCGAGTGTGTTTGTAAATATGTATGTACGTGTATATAGCCGTAGTGTATATTCGTATTTGTGTGTTGCGCACGTACTTTCGACTTTTATGCAGCTGTGCTGCTGTTGCCGCAGCTCTGGACGGACTACCGACGAGACGTGTGTTTTGATTTTCTGGCTGGCAGTGTGCAGATCCTCAAGTTGCTGAGGCGGAGGCAAACGAAGCAACAAAGCACGCGCCCAGCGCTAAATAAAAATCAGTTAAGGCGGATAGTTCGGGCAACGACGATGTTTGAGACTTGACTGCATTGTGGTTCTTTGAGTTGGGTGGGTGGTTGGCAGGCTGGCTGGTGGTTTGATAAAATGCTGAGCAGCCAAGCGAGCAAACCGTGAAAAAACGGTCGACAAAAACAACAACAACAGCAACAAGCAACGACAATGACAGCAAACCCCAAAAGAATCAGGAAGGAATACTTTATACGTAGTATGGGTAACGAGCTTGGCGTTTGGTTTCGTTGCTTGGATCCTTCGTTGCTTGTCGATGAAGGATGCATGTATAGATGAATGGAGAGACTGTGAGGGACGGACATTCTGTCGGAATAATTGCTGGCAAAATAACAACGAGACGGTCCGGCGGCTTCAGTGGCAGTGCGACTTCAGTTAGCTACCGATTGTGTCAAGGGTCATCGTAGCGACAGAAGGACAACGGTGAGAATGTGAGTTGTAATAGTATAGGCATGGCATGGCATGGTAGCATACCGACACACAAACAGACAGATGGAAGGATGGACGGACAGACAGACAGACACTAGTCTCTCTGTACTAAACACATTGTGCGAGACCACTGCGGCACTTTGTGGGTGTGTTGTTGTCTAGATTTGTACGTATGAAAGGATGTGCCAGTCAGGAATTCGGAACGACGAGCCATTCATCTGTTCATTTGTCTGTCCGTTTAGTTGTTGCTGCCAGCCGCTTACATGCGCACAAAACTTTGAAACTGAAGACATGATAACAGCAGTGCATACAGCATAGGACACAGGACTCGACTCAACTATACGCGGACCGCATGGGACGGACTTTCGCATATTTGAATTTGGTGTGGCATGAAGCATTTGTTGGAATGGTTGTTTGGCTGGTTAGAGCAACAGAACTGGTACATAGTAGTATAGCGCGTAGTTGCGTTGCGTTTCGGTAGTGCTACTGATGGCATTGGCTTCATTTCACTTCACTTGCTACGACAACTAAACAGTGGCGTAGGATTAGAAGGATACTTCGAATGGATATATAGCATTTGCTGCTTTGTAGCACCCGAACACCTGGGAGAAGCAAATACTTCTAATTTTTCAGCCAAGGTCGCATTCGGAGTATGCCTAAGAGGACTGTTTAAGAAGGGCCAAGAGAAGGAGTTCGAGTAACCCACTAACAGTACTGACGTAACTGCGGCCGACTTTCTTTTCCTCTCGAGTATTAAGACCTCACTCAATGGCCGCGATTTTGACAAAATATAAGATATCCAAGCGGCAGCTTTAAGAGAAATTTCTTCGAAGAAACTTGTCGGACATGGCCGAGTCGGTAGAAAAAAGTATATACTTAATAGTGCTTGCTTGGAACATTCATCAGCTAACACCTCTGTGGCGTACGATATATTTAGGTCAACCGGAAATCTAGATATTGTTAGGTTGGAACTTTAAGCCTTCAAATATTAATGGTTTATCGATTATTGATTAACAATCGGTTCGTCATTTATGATCGGTCTGCTCAGTTAATGATCTACGCGGTTAGTAATCGATCACACAATATATTTCAGTTTGCAGCAAGACTGGAGTAGCTATATTAAGAAGCTTATCTTATAATACATTCTTATTGAACACACAAACATAATTAATTACCCGAAACGATTCCCTCACGCTATGCAGTCTACGTCACTGATGATGCCAACTTAATGCGCAACGTTAGTTGCCACTGGCAGTTGCCACACAACTTGAATTTAACTTTGCACACACAGAGTGTGGCGGACAAAGAGCGAAGAGGTGACGACTCGACAACTTGTGCGCAATTCAAAATATAGTCAACTGTGCGGGGGTATAGAGTGGGAGGTAAATTGTCATAGGAATCATCATCGGCTTCGTTAGATGTGGCCTCAGTGGTAATTGCGGGACATTTTGTGTTGCCAAAGTGGAAACTTGTACGCCAGCTAACTGAGGACTATAGCATGACTGACCGAACGGCAGACAGGCGGACAGATGGACGAACGGACGGAAGGACGACTAACTGACTGCGGTTGTCGTGTAGCAGGCGATTTGCGTCTCCTGCCCTTTTGTTTCATGTTGCCAACGCTTGTTCAATGACTCTTGGCTGCGGAGTACTCGTTGATGATGGCGTGCACAGCCTAAGCTCCTATTATAGTTCTATCCTTGGTCCTTTCGCATAACGGTCGAAGTGTCTGATTGCGCGCGGTGCTGTGTTCACTGAGTCAATAGCTTGTGGCTGTGGCAAGACCGTAAGGAAGTTTCCATAGGATGGAGTAAAATTCTCTTGGTTTGAGTTATTTGCGTCGCATGATGTCTAGGATGAATGAATCGGTACGAAGGGCATAGTTGGAAGAAGGCAACTTGGCACATAGTTGATGTCTCGCTGCGGACGTTTTTGTTGCTGTTGTTGTTTTATTGTTTGCGTTCAACTCGAGCCAGCAGCAGCAGGAGCAGCCGTAGCAAGGAAGACGACATAAAAGTAACAGTCGCAGTAGCTAAAACTTGAATACGGCTTCCTGCTGCTTCGGCTGCTCCTGCTGCTGCTGTTCAAATTGTTGATGCGGAAAGGCGTAAGCACTGCGTGTGGCAGGTGTGGCACTTTTGGGGGCACGAGCATTGTAAACTGAAGAAGTGGGTTTTGTAAGCATTTGGGGACTGTGTAGCTAGCTGAATGACTGACTGTGCGAACGAGTGAGTGAGTCAACGCGTCTGTCGGTAATGGCTAAAGAATTACATACTAAATTGGCTGAAACAGGAAGCGTAGTCGTTGCTTCATTAAGCAGAATTCGAGTTGAGCAGTACGAGCAAGAGTATAAACGACAGGCGCGCATCTATTAATATGTGCCATGCCATCCTATGTGGGGTGGAGTGATGTGGGCGCGTGTGTTTTTCGTTCTAACCATAGCCGGAAATGTGGTATGGAGCATAGCAGAGGTGAAATCAAGCGTTGCTGAAACTTAAGGAAGGAAGTGTGTGGCGGCATACTGACTAACTGACTGACTGACTGGATGGATGCATGGATAGATGAATGTCTACACAGCACAACAAAAAAAAAATTATATAATTTTTACTTTGAAACATAAATCAGAAGAAGAAAAAGATTATAAAACAAAAAAGTTCTCGTTTGCTACGCGACATCTGAAACTACCTCCCCGTTCAATTTGATGGTTCACCATTCATTATTGCTGATGTGAGGTTATGGTGAAAATATCTAAATTCACTTCCCAAGGTAGCTTTAGTATAGCATCACTATTATTCTTATACTAGAACATGAACTATAGTCAAGGTGTTTCTCTATTTTAAACTATGCACCAAACTCTTTCATAACATCGCAGGGTAATAAGTGATGACCATGTCGTGCGATCAATGACAAGAGATAGATGTGATTGTCATTGAAGTTTGACAATGGACATTGACCTTTGGAAATGTCATAAAACCGCGCGCAAGATTATTGAGCGACGGCCACGATCAATGACTTCCGTCCAACAGTATTAACTTCCGGCGATGGTAATTGAATTGACGACTAGCCAAAGCCATAGAGCTCCGGTGAAGTTCATTTGCTTCCGGCAAAGGTTAATTAACCCCGGCCAAGGTAATTTACCCCAGCAGAGGTCATTGAACTCGTGCCAAAATCATTGATAATCTGCCAAAATCAGTGACCTCGGCCAAGGTCATTCTTGTCCGGCTAAAGTCATTGAACTCCAACCAAAATCATTCAACTTCGGTCAAAATTAATGATCTTTGGCCAACATCATTGACCTCCGGCAAGGTTCATTTGCTTCCGGCAAAGGTTAATATACTCCGGCCAAGGTAATTTGCCCCGAGCAAGGTCATTAACTTACTAAGGTCATTGACATCGACCCAAGGTCATTGAACCCGCCCGAGGTCACTGACCCCGGCCCAAGGTCAATGACCACGGCACAAGGTCACTTCCCCTGCCCAAGGTCAATAACCTCGGCCCAAGGTCACTGACTCCGGCCCAAGGTTATTTCCTCCGGCCAAAGGTCATGACCCAGGCTCAAGGTCATTAAACCAGGCCCAAGGTCATTGACCCCCGCCCAAGGTCACTGACTCCGGCCCAAGGTTATTTACCCCGGCCCAAGGTTATTTACCCCGGCCAAAGGTCATGACCCAGGCCCAAGGTCATTGACCCCCGCTCATTGACCTTGGAGTGGGGTCATCGATCTTGGGCTGGGGTCATCGACCTTGAGCTGGCGCCATCGAGCTCCGGCCAAAGGCATGTGCTTCCGGCCATTGTCATCCGCTTCCACCGGAAGACGACCGCCGCTGGCCCAGATCAATGATCTCTGACCAAGTTCGCCTACCGCCGGCCAAGATCATTAAGCTCCGGCCAAAGTAATATGCCTTCGGCCGACATCATCGATCTCTACCAACATAACTAACAACCGGGCAAATTTGTCTGTTTCTTCCAATGACCTCCGGCCAAGTTCACTTACCTCCAGCGAAAGTCATCTGCTTCCGGCCAAAAACCGCCTCCGGCCAACGTTAGCTAAGTTCATTGAACTCCGGCCAACGCCAGTGGCCTAAGGCCAATGTGAATTTTGCAAACAAAGTGAAGGGGTCACTTGAACTTTTGAGAATCGCAGAGGAGAGCGCTTCAAAAATAAATGTTTTGTGTTGCATAATTTTAGGCGTCAGTTTTTATATTTTTATTTAACATGCAAACTGATGCCAAAAATTATGCAACCGAATTTTTTCAATGACAAGCTAAAAATAAATTGTACTAATGCAATTAGCTCAATTCTCGGTTTAGCCTATTGAATGGTGGTGTAGCTGATACTACACTAAGCAATATTTCCATTTCGTACGCACTTAAGCACTTGCTAGACTAAATTGAAACTGAAACCGTGTGCTACAGTGCTCTTTTTGTTCACTGTGCCACTTAGTGTCTCTGCGGCGGCGTCAATTAAGACAAGCTGACAGCAAGGCACAAACTTTGAAGGGATCTACACATGCCAACCGCTTGTGTAATATTCGACAGAAGTGTAGCAGCAGGCAATGAACGCCCAAAATATACACTTCTAAACTGTTACTTCACGCGCTACACCCCGCTACACTTTGGCTGTCATGGCTTCGCTTTTGGTTGACTAAATGGCAGCCTGGACTGGCATGGCATTCGCATTAAGTGTCGGCGTCAGACGCAGACTTTGTCAATGGTTTGTTTACTCAAGCATTAGAGTGCGCATTTCAGTCAGTCACCGATGCCTCTTGCTCTCCTGCTTGCTTTTCCTGTTGACGCAAAATCTTTTACACGCCAGTCAACAATTAATGCCAGAGAGCGTAGGCGCCACTAAGCTGTGCGTGGCGTGGAGTGGGCGCTTGGGAGTAGTTTGCGTTTGCGTTTGAAACAATATTGTTGCGAAAAGTCTGCCGTAGCTCTTAACTTTAAGTTAACTTTAAGACTTTTGCAGCACATTGGGTTGACTTTTGCTAAGTTTTGTTCGTTTATATCCTTTCGTCGCTTCGTCTACCGCTTCTAATTGCCACTGTTTGTCTGTCTGTGCGTTTGGCTGTTTGTCTTTGCGTTTGCCAGCTAAAACTTTTAACTTGTGAATGTGGATGGTTGTAAAGGATGATGGCTGGTTTCTGGTCTACAACGCATAGTTTTAGTTAGGCATTTCGGAAGTTACCACTCCTGCAGTCATTTGTTGCTGGCGACGCCATTAAATGGTGGTAATGTTTAACAGTGTGAAGTGATTAGATAGCAATTAGCGGTAGACAGGCGGACAAGCGGTATGAGTTAGTTGGGGAGTTAGGATGGTATGTATGTATATATCAACTGTCAAAATACTTATGCAGATTTGTGGTGAGAGTTTTTGCAGTGTTATTTATAGTAGTTTCTTAGATTTAATACCTCTGAAGCTAGATATAATATAATGATATTTGTTTTAAGTCCCAACACAAAGAAGTTATATTTGAGTTAATATTTATATGCGAGGCATAATTTTTTGTATTATAATAGAACAAAAAGTTTTCCATAATCATTAGAGTTATTCATTATGAAAAGTGCAGCCTAAAAGAGTGCAACAGAAAAATTTACCAATTTGATACGCTGGCTTTGGCGATTGTCAGCTAGTGATGTAAATTTTTTTCCGTTGCATATCTTTGGGCTCTTGTTTGCTTATTAAATATATAAAATTCTTTGACGATTTTACATCTTTTAAATGACCAACAATGAGATGTTTAAATTAATAAATAACTTAAATATGAAAATGGAATAGGTGAGTCTGAATGTCTAAACCTGAAGGCGCTATCTCCTATAGTCTTTTAGTTGTTTCGCCAAACAGTTGGACATTTCTAAATCGACTCGGCTTTTGATGCTGATCAAGAACATATGAATATATTTTTATGATGTAAGAAGATTCATAAGAAACCTCCAACTTTTAAGTAGGCGCTGTGTTTGTATGGAAGCTACTTCAAAAAGTTCATATTAACTTTCGCAATTCGATGGCATTGCTCAATAGGTCAATGTCCTCTTCCTAACCCAAACTGGCGTTCGGTCTTACACATGTGAAATTTTTCTAAAAAGTATTTGAAGTTTGAAGTATATGTATGTAGCGATCCGATACATTTTTCATGCAAATTCTTAATAGTTATTCCATCAATTTTATCATATCCTGGAGATTTTTTGAGGTTTAGTCTTTATATCAGTTTGTACTTCTGAGAAAATGGTTTCACGTATTGGCAAACTCACTCGATCTTCAAGACAGTTTTTATATCAGTTATATTAGTTTTGCCGTGCAATTAAAAGAAAACCTACCGTGTCTTATTAGTATTAATAATTTAGGTGATTATGGCAACAATAAGTCTCTACAGTGAAATGCAATCCTATCCCAAGCAAGATCTTAAGTCAAATAACCAAAAACAGCCTCAAAGTATGCAACACAAAAAAGAACTGCGTCTACGATTTAAAAAATTACGCATACGCAATGTGAACCAAATAAAATAAAACAAAATCAAACTAAATTAAAATTCGACATAATTTATGACTTAATTGTAAATTTTTACAAATAACAACATTAAATTTAATACAACACGCGCTGCTATGTCAACAATAAGCATAAAAACATAAAATTTTATACATACCAACAAACATTTTCTTCATATTACAACCAACAAATTATATTTCTCGCAAAATATTACAATAATTTGCGACATTTGAGCAGTTTGATCGTTGTTGTTGTTTCTTTGGTTGCTGCTGGCAAGCAAAACAATATATACATATAAATTATCTGTTTTCTCTAGCTGCTATTTGTAACTTCCATATGTACATATGTGCTACTGTAAATCAAATACGTGAATCAATACAAATAAAGGCAATGTTGGCGTAGACACACACACATTCGCACATAGTGCATGGTCTCGTACGTCGTTAAAGGCGACGGTGTCAAGTGCGTCGAAATAAAACGTTGAAACCATAAAATATTCTTACGCGAGCGCAACCTTTTTTTTTGACAATACAGAAAAACACCTGAACAGAAAAAAAACCACACACACACACAGACGTCAATATATACAATCAGATACAAATAAATGCGAAAAGCTCAAATCCCACAGCACAAACGCACACACACACACAGTTACACTAACATACTCACAAGCGCTTAACATTTGGCATTCGCGCGTTGTACGCGAGAACTTGGCATAGCTTAAATTGCAAACGTTGCCCGCTTTTTCGGTTCAAAAGTGCGGCCAAAAGTGCGATGTCCTTGTTGTTGCTGTTCAGCGTTTGTTTGTTTGTTTGTTAGCAATGCTGGCTACCGCTTGCCTCTCGCATTAATTCCGTTTGCAAATGGCGATGCGTATCAGAATCCCCAAAACGTCAAGCGAACGAACGAACGAACAGGCGAAACAAGCTATTCAAGCTCAAAATAAAACATGAAAACACCAAAGAAAGAATAAAAAAAAACAAAAATAAGAAAAATAGAAATAAATAAATAAATCGTTAGGCAATAGTTGAACTGAAGTTTTAATACGCTGTACATAATGGTGTGGTGAGAATTGGAAAACAAGAAAAAAGGTTTCTTAAATACCAAAAAACGTAAAATATTGTATGTTCCTTATTTATGGTGTACTCATCAACTTTTTGAACGAAGAATGTAAACAACCAATCGAGTACTGTAGAGTAGCGCAGCTTATCGAACCGATTATGTTATCGTACTCGCTTCTATTGACATTCGATATTCGATACTTGTAAAGAGAGTATTCTTGTTATGTGGTGATCGATAACTTGATAAAGCAATGGAATCAATGGATAAGAAATAAAAAAAACATAATTTTGAAGAAATAAAAATAAATAAATAAATAAATAGAAAAAATAAAATCAGCAACAAATTTCAATTGTGTCCGATGTCTTTTAACCATGTTTGAATTTCTTTGCCGGCGAACATGCAGCAGAGGTTCCAACGTTCGGCTTATAATCGATGCTGTACTGGATACTTCTGAACTTGATTAAAATGATGCAATATTATTCTCGTCATGGTCAGCGGTCTAATTTTCTCCATTCAGCAAAGCCGCTTTGAAATCTTTAGTAGAGAACACATTGGCATTGCTCGAATGAACATATATTACATATTGATATTCTTTGGCAAACATCAATACTGAATCTGCCTTTTATATTTGTAACCTTTTAGTAAAAGCAGGATAATACATCATTGAAATTGTGTTTAGTGTTTTTCACAATAAGCTTCACTTCATGAAGTTCATGCGTTTAAATCAATTTTCAAAGCGCTTTCGCCACTCCGTTGGAAGTATCTCTAAATTTGGTTTTTTGAATGCTTAAACAGCCTATTCTGGTATTGAACAAAATAGTTAAAAACAAAAAGAATTTATTAGTGGACATGTCAGGGCTGTGTTTACAATTAGTTCATGTTTTCAAAGTTGTTTGAGCCGATGTGTGACAGCGGGTATTGTGTTGAAGAACAAGACGTCTTTGGCGATTGGTTTTCTTCAAATCGCTGAAAATTTCTGGTAATCCAATGGTACTGTTGGCATATGGCTAGTCGAGCATTTTCTTTGAAGTCCTGCGTTTGCGATCAAATTTGGTTGGATTTGGTTCGTTTTAGAACTTCCAAACTGTCGATTACTGTTTTGTTTCGGGCTCAAATGCATTTTTTTCAGTATTCTTAACCTGTTACAATGTCATAAAAGTGGTTGGTGGTGGCTGTATTTTTGTGCCTTGGTCGAATTATGCACAAATCTTCTTGACGCTGAAATGTTCATGTAATATTGAATGTATATCTGACTAATACCCAAGGATGCCTCAATCTTACGCTATGATCTTTTTTCATTACATACAATAATAATTGTTTTTGGACGATATTCAAGGGATGAACCGAACGACGAAAATTAGAGAAATCTGCTAAGCTTGGTGCTTCATCGCTAAAAATCAGAGCTCGCAAGAATTGGTCCCTCTTTTACATATTGTCAGCATTAAACCTGTCGCTCGCTGACACAATTCGAAACGGTCTTGAAAAAACACTCAAACATTGAGACCGGGAGCGTCCCGTTTCATTTTTTTCGGTCTTTTGAGTGAGCAGACCGCGCAGAAAAATTTGTTTGAGCATATTTTACGAGCTATGCTAAAAAATCGAAGAAAGTTGTTAAATCAACGCACAAAAATGTAAACAATAGACAGTGTGACCGTATAAGTTGTTACTAGTAAATACCAAACTTTTAAATCCAAATGGCATGTGGGACAAAATAAGACTAAAAGTGACCAAGGCTTGAAATAGAAAAGACAGCATTCATACATTTAGCAGCTATACGCATTATAAACTTCTTTAAAAACTCATCCAAGCAACCCTTAGTAGAGATCCACGAAATTCTAATCACACTTGCTTGTTACATATTTTTGCACAAACTTAATATACTCTCTTACATTTCTAGCATAGCGTATAAAATAAAGCGTAATAGAGAAAAAAAAAACGATAACAACTTTTGCCACTTGTCGTCATCGCCGTCATCATCATCGCTTCACTTGGCTCGCCTGGCTCTACTCTGGTGCTGGCTTTGACTCTGGCTGGCTGGCTGCCTGTTTCTGGCTTGAATTCGTTTTGCTGCGGCATCCGGCAGCCACTCTTAGCCAATGCCACCACACCCATGGCCCCCACATGTTGTGCTATTTATTTTCTATTTTTCCTTTTTTTTTTTCGCAGTCTTTATTTGTAGTGGATGGGGCGGTTCTATTTTCATTTTTTTGTTTTGTTTTATTTTTTGGTTTCGTGCCTCGTTTGCGTTGCCTTGTTTGCGCAGTGAAATCATATGCACAGTGTGTTGAAATGGGAGAAAAATATTATAATTGTAAAAAAATTAAACTGTTATTATTTTAAATGAAATTTATTAAAATTTGTTTTTATAAAATTATAAATATATAGAGAACTATCGAGAATTTCTTCAACTTTCTCTATAGTCAATAATCATTATTACTGTAAATTTTACGTCAACGCAGTATGCCAGAAAAGCTAGAAGGCCAAGACTGATATCAAGTAAGACGATATATATGAACTGTTTTTTTTAAATTTTGAGCGCTAATAGCAGCTAAACAAATCAAGCCAAGGATTTTTAATGTTTCGAAATATTTTAAAATCAGCTTTTTTCAAACTACGACCGATTTTTAACATACTTTTTCCTATTTTTAGCTTCCTTTTGTCCAAACTCCATGCACACTGTCTCTGATAATTTTAACTAAATCGTACAAAAAGGACACAACCACAAAATTAAAATGAAAGCTAATTATGGACATATTTTTTTTTTCATCAAATACAATGCAAACCACTGTGCAATACCCAGCAGTCATTTGCTGCAGTTGCTGGCTTAGACGATGTGAAGTGATGCCGCCGTGGCGTAGCAACAACAACAACTGCGGCGGCCGCAGTTAACATTTCGACGTACTCATACTTCTACATTTTCAATGCGCCACAGGACAACTTACAACTTCAGTGGCTGTTTGTCTGTCCGTCTGTCCTGTCGGTTATACGTTCCGTCGGTTTATTTGTTCGTCAGTTGCTTGGACGCGTGCACATTGTCAAACGCACGCCAAGCATGCTATGCCATGACAAGAACTGTAGCAGGAAAGGAGCGCAACGAGATGAAGCGCATTGTGTTGTCGGTGTGCCAACGGAAGCTAGCCACCCACACTCATACCAGAAAAAAAAATACATATATAATGGGCGACACTCGTCGTCAGGCGTTGTGGGAAATGAAAACAACGCCACGCCCCACCAAACCATGCCAAGACCCATTAATGCAGTCAACATAGCCAGCACGCGCACGTCGGCAGACAGACAGACAGACGGACAGACGACGAGTCAACATTAGCATTGAAGTGTGCAAACGACGCGCCTGCACATACACACACACACATACACACTGATAGTTAGACATAGACTCCAACAGTGGTTACAATAATTATGCGTATCAAAAATTCGGTCGGTGGAAATGAAGGATTTGTGATAAATGAGGCATACAAATTAAGATTTAATTATAACAATGTCCAAAAATAATATTTAAAAAAAATTTAACGAGCGAGACGAAAACGGGGACGGCTTTGTTAGCAGTGCAAATGAAATGAAGTGAAATGAAACTCTAAAAATCTCCATTACTCTGCATTTATAAACTTTATCTAAAGTCTAGGCTAGTACTCTCTTTGAAGTCTTTGGAGGAAGATCAAGGCTTCACTCACTTTTGAGTCGCTGCCAGCTGTATTGTTGCTGTGAAACTTCTTTAGGCTCGTAAAGGTATGTTGGCTGTATGAAATCGCGAACCGTGATGAAAACGGGGACGGCTGCGAATTGAACCAACACACTCGTACATCTTTGCACTGTTACACCACTCGCGTTGCACCATCGAATACCTGCATTTAAACGAAGAAATATAAGCGTGGTCTCTCTGCTACCCATTGTTCGCTGAGGTGAGAGCAGTACCGCTCATATTCAGTTTTCTCTCTTTTGTGTGTTGTCCTATTAAAGCGGCTATGATTTTGGAAGTCTTTAGAGATTAAAACGCCGCTAGCAACGTCGCTCCGGTAGGTTCCATTCAATGAAAATTGTAGACTAAAATATGCGGACCCTTTAAAGTATAAATATTCCCGATCAGCATCAAAAGTCGAGTGAATATATTTATGTTCGTCCCAGCAACGATTTGCGCTACACTCTCTCTCTCCCTCTCTCATCCATATGCAGATTAAGTGCTAATATTCTGTGGGTGCCACGCCCAGCATTAAGCTATTTGTCCTTTATAAGTAGAAGCACTCCCAGCGTAAAAAAAAATGTTTTTCTTTTTTGATTTTCTACGTGTATACTTTTGCAAACAAGTGTACAAATTGCGAACAAACAAGAGTATCAATGAGTGATAAAACCGAAGCCTCAATGCGCTACACAAGCACTTAATAATATTAATTGTGATATGGAAAGACTAACGCTTAGTAGTTAGTGAATCACTAGCATATTGGGTCTTGAAGCTATCAGTCGAACAACAGTGAAGGAGCCATACTACGTTTATCTCTCTCTCACACTCTTCTTTACAACATTCATTTAACGTTCTTTGTTATGGCTTTGCATTGGTAGAGCAAGAGGCATAATAAAAAAGGGAGAAGAAAAAGCAGCAGAAAAACAAAACATCTCCTGTCGTTACAAACTTTCGTACAAAAATTAATATACTCTACGCACAAAATATTAAAAGGCATATGAAAAAAAAACACAAACGCTAAGTATGCAAAGTAAGAAGACTAAAAAAAAAACCAGAAAACACCAAAACACACTCACGCAAAATCCACATTTTTTCACACTACACAAATACGTACAACAGCAACCAACAACAAAAAAAAAAAGCTTACTGCTGCTGCTGCACCCCCGCTGGTGTTTTATATTTGCACGCGTGGCCCCCTTGCGACAAGCAATCACCCAACATGCATATGAAGCGTCAAAGCCAGCAACTACTTCACTTCACTTCACACACACACACACACACACACACACACACACACACACACACACACACACACACTCTCCTCTTTCTCTCACTCACCCACCCACCCACTGTTCGACTTCCGTTTTACCGCTACACGTTTCATCTCGCATAGCGCACTTCCTTAGATTTAGTCATTTTTCTTGTTTTTTTCCCCTTCGTCCTGCTCATACACCTATTTACCACATGCTTTCCCTTTTCTTTTCCGCGCCATGCTTTCCTTTATCGTACTGTTGGCGTGCGCCAACTTCCGCTCACTTCCTACGTTTTTCCTGTTCGTTTTTTTTTTTTGTATATTTACGCTTTTTGTTTTTACGTCGCGTGGGTCTTTTTTTTCTTGCCACCGTTTTGGCATTTTTTCTGAATTGTTTTTTCTCTCCCCATTTGCTTTTTTCTTCGTGCCATAAGCCAAACTTTTCTTTCGTTGCGTTCACCCGCACCTTTATTCAATGCCACTTTGTATAAGTTTTCTTTATTTTTTTTAGTCGCGGCTTGTTTTTTTTTCTTTCGTGCACCTTTTTTTCTTTCCTTTTTTTTTGTTGGTTACGGCTTTTCCAATGGTTGGTTGCTCCAACGAAGTTAGAACGCATTTGTTGTTTTTTCCCTACTTTTTCTTCTTCACTTTTCTTTTGCGCTTTCTTGTGCTGCGGATCAAGAGTTGCGCTACACTGTTTAATAAGTTGAGTTTTTCTAGATCGGATAGTATTAATAAAAAAAAAAAATACAGACGGCTTTTGGGAACACACCACTTCCCCTTAACTAACATTTCAAATTAGTAAAGCTTGTTCAAGAACACAATTTCTACAAATCGACTGTTACACAATTAACTCGTGTACACAAGTGAACTGTCTGATAAATTGCGGAGACATTTGTAGGGTTAAGAGGAGATTTTGGTATAGAGTTCTTATTCTTTTCTGATTCATATTTGCAATACTTGCTAAACTTCTTGAAATTCTTGAATTCTTTCAATTATGATTGTTGATGTTGAGTGGAGAACGTGATGTTGCAGTGGATTGGTTCAAATTTTCAGAATTTTTAATAACCTTGTTTTGTTTCACTTAAAACTTTCTTTTCTCTTTTCTATTATATTAGTAGCTTCCCTTATTATTATATTATATTCATTCTGTGCTTGTACTTGAAATTATTCTATTTCTAATTCTCATTCTTATCTGACTTCTTTAATTCTTTGCTTTAACTCTTTACCAATTACCTCAACTCACCCACAAAGTCTCAAATTCTTGCAAGATTTACAATTATCCACTTAGCTAAGACCGCCGGTATACACTAAAAAGAGCTTGTATTTATTTGAAAGATTTTTGAAAACTCATTTGTGTATTATAACTACAAATTTAATACGAATTCAAATTAATATTTTCAATGCCTACTTTGTTGGATTTTTTTTTTTTAGGAATATAGTTTCAAAATTTTAAAATTGAAGTGTCTAACTGTGCATTCATATGGGTTTTCTTATCTTATCTGTCTGTGGTTAACCGATTTTGTTGCGACTTTATGCTTAATTATGTATCTTAAATGAATTTAGTGAAAACTATAATATTTCACTAGAAATATGTATGTAGACAACTCTATGATATTCAGCATTCTGGCAACCCTTATTGGTTAGCTCAGTTGTCTAAACTGTTTCGTATAAGTATTGTGCTTGGAAAGTTGTGGGTTCGAGACTCATCTAGGAATGTTTTTTTTTTTTTGATATTACGATTTAAATTATTTTGCTTAATTTTTTTTTTATTAGTTTTTAAATCACTTAATTTTGAATTTTTCGATTTCAATAACCGTTTGAATGTGCTCACGCCACACTCAAAAAATTGCTATCGATATGTTTCGTTTCTAATGTGTTTCCACTAATTTATCGCTTATCGGTCTAAGACAATCGCTAATTGTTATGATTGTTTTTGCAATTTAGAAAATTTAAGGCACACTCATTAAATAATTATTTAAAATTAGAACTCAGCATAAATAATATTGAAAAGTATATCAAAAAAATATTAAAACATTACAGAATAAACTAAAACTGCTTTCAAATGCTAGAAAGTTGTTATTAGTGCAAATTATTGCATTTACTTTTCAAGCCACTTAACTGCATACAACAAAAGGTTAATTAATCAAATTAAAAAGAATTCTGGCTAAACAAATGCGTTGCAACCCTTTAATGCTGTGTCTTGGGACACTTTACAGCCTCTAAACAGCAGACATTACATTCCCACGTTATGAACTTATAAAAAGCTATAAAACTCCAAAAAATCAAAACACTCCAATTTACTAATTTATTATACCGCATTTATATGTCGTATATACCACACAGCACAGCTTAACAACTGCACACTACATCAAAATGACTTTACATAGTACGAGTACGCTGTGGGTGGGTTTCGGAATTGAACTTTCCTACTCCAACTCTTCCGTCTATCGCTTTGGTTGCTGTTTTTCACAGTCATTTTAGTGTTTTTGTTGTTGTTGTAGCGTGCGTCCTGATGTCGACACGCGGCACATGGCCAGAAATGTTGGTAGTCAAGTCGACTCATATCGTATCGAATCGAATGAGTTGAGCATTTGTATAGAGGCGTGAAGTGCTGCCGGCAACGGCAATAAGGGGGGGAAAACGTAGCACAGCAGTTTGTTGAAGCTTAGCGTGCTGATGATGGTCGTCGTCGTCGTCATTTTCCGTCCGTCCGTACGTCTGTCTGTCTGTCTATCTTTACTACTGTGTGTGCATGTTCGCTTGTTGTTTGCTTCCACATTCACCTCCATCACAAAACCCATTCCAACAGATTCTATATCCACTTTAACCCACCGCATTCGCATTCATTCAAGTCGTTCAGTAATTTGGTCTGGCGTCATCGTTTTTGTTGTTGTTCATTGTTGTTGTTGTTGTCGTGTCTTGTCGTGCTTTTTATTGTTGGTGGCAGGAGACGTCGTCGGCAACGGTGTGGCACAAACAAGTGCGAATGCGAGGCTTCATTGCGATTTGCGATAAGAAAACGCTAGAAGGTTTTACGGTGTACGGAGCTGCTGTGCTGTGCAGGATTGTCGTGTCGGCTGCGCGGTGGCTTTATGCGGTTTGAGTGTGTGTGTAGGCGTTTTGGCAAAGCACGTTCTCGTATACATTTGATTCTGATTGGAACTGGCCGTGTGGCAAAAAGGCAAATTTACACTGCGCGAAAGTTGCGCGAATTGTTATTGAATTTTCTTCTTGAATGCATTGATTGGATTTAGTTTTATTTAAATTAAATATTATATGTAAGAATTCTATAATCCTGTGAAATATTCTGCTTACTTTTCCATGTAGACATACTCTACGCGAATCAACTGAATTAAAGCAATTAACTTCGTTTAGCTATTCTCTTAGAACAGCAGCCAAAGTCTCCGTTGTTCATAGTGCAGGTTGATGATAATGCAGTTTGTGCTGCATTACCACATTGCTTCTAAACTTTATCAAGTTCCAGACATCTGTGCATTCTAGTTTCATAGCTCTTTTTGTATAATCTCCTAGCTCTTTTTGTACCCACATACCCAACCCTGGGCGACCAAGGGTATACTTAGTATGTGGAGATGTATGTAACAGGCAGAAGAAGGTGCGATAGACTTCACAATTTATAGGTATATATTCTCTATCAGCAGCAAAACTTGAGTTAACATAGCTGGGTCCGTTAGTCCGTTCATCTGTTCTTCGTATGTAAAACTTCCAATGAGTCTTAGAAGTTCCAAAGCGGCATTTGTATTGGATGTAGAATCACTTTTTTTTTTTTTTTAATTTAAATACCATACACTCTCTGGAAATGTCTTCATGAGAAAGTTGGGTATTTCGAAATCGTCACTCACTTAGTTTGTCTTAATTTGATCCACCCAAATTACCCCAGCAGGAAAAGGCTTCTCTTATTCTTGTGATAATGGGACCTTGTCGTATGTAAGATGTATTTTTTTTATTGAGGCAAGCCCTTTATACTGCTAAATACCTAAACTTGTTTCTTGCCTCAGTTTACATAACTCCTTTAAAATTGGTTACTATTGTTCAAAGATTTCTGTTCCAAACCATTATTTGAAGAAGGCTATCGATAGTAAGCGAGTCTTCGAAGCTACCTAGTAGTTTCGATGCCTTCTTCCTCATTGCGTAACAGGGTGTTCTTAAACAAAATAATCTCGACCGCTTCTACATCAATCCAACCACTAACCACCACCACTATGAATCTTCTGCGTGACGAAAACGGTAGAGATAACTCTTAAAGCAGCCTCAAAGAAACTGCTTAATGTAGAAATTTACAGCACCATATTTTCTTGCAAGTCGCATTGCGATGGCACAAGATGGTGTATCTATCAGCCTCTATCCAAGGAATCCCATTTTTCTTGACATTTTATGATGGGTTTCAGCTATAGTTGCTCCCTCTACTTCAACGTGGATGCATTTTTCTTCACTGAACTCCTTTCTTTCGTTCGTGAGAATATCCACTGAGGACCATGAATGAAATTACTTGCCATCACAACCCATACCCATACCCAAACTGTTTCTTGCCGAGTCTCAGAAGTGTGGCACATACATGTTAATAAGACTTTTGAAGATGCCGAATGGTGTTGAATAATTCACCATTGGTGCAACCTCTAGGCTTCTCAATGTGGTAGCTCGTTCATTATTTCGTTATCTGTCATATAGCCTATCACCTATATATGGTCGGTGTTATTTTGTGCAGACAATTTGTTGAATTGTAATCTTCAGTGTCTGGCTGTTCGGATACGTGGATGATATTGACATCATCGGCACACAAGAATGGCGATTCAGCAAGCCGTTCCCAAAGATTGAAATAAAGTTTCGACTCATGGGTTTAGCGGTGAATGATAATAAGACGAAATACAAATATTATGTTTGCGTCTTGAAGTATCCATGACGATGGAGAGTTTCGACTTCAGTGCAAAAAACTTCGTCTAACTTGAATCCGAAAGCAAGCAAATTAGAAGTACAGTCACTAAAACCTAAATTCAAGATATTGAAGATGCAAATACAATCGGTCGTGTGGTATGACGTAGAACCAAGAACCGTGATTGCATCAAATGCAGAGGCTTTGCCAGTCTTTGAAAGAAAGACACTTTCCGAAATTCTTGCAACCAGTTTCGGTCCTGTATAAACCACGATCGGTATGTCGAGCCATGCGATCAGGATGACATGTGCTGGTCATCTTATTTGAATGATCGAAAGTGCTCCAGCAAGCATGATTTCACAAGGAGGTCTGAAGCTTAATTGATGTTCGACGAAATAGAAAAGGAACGAGTACGCATTAGAATGATCAGCTGTGAAAAATCTTCCGCTTACTTGAAATTCAAAACTGACGACAGCGCGCAAAAGTCCACAGACCCTTCCGACCGGCCATGAACGAACATCCATTGAAGGCCAGTTTAGTAAGTATTTGCAGCTTAGTCCTCTATGTTCGATCCATTGATCTGATGTTGAATTTTTTTCCTATCGTCCATCATTTAAATAAATCGTTGTTTAATTTTGATTAGAGTATAGTGGTGTAGTTCCTATAATTGCCCATTTATAATTTTGGTTCCCTTATCGATGCTTTGGATTTTCAACCCGTAAGTCCTAAACATAAACCGTTCTCATCCGAATATTTTCAAATTTATTTTTTCAGCTCTGATGGTCCCAAAACGAGAAAACAATGGGTTCTGCCACACTATGTACGAATATTCGCTTTGTATAAAATCTGTCGATAAAAATGCCAGTCGCCACTGTGCTCAGGCTCGTTACTGTAGAAAGAAGAATACCTACAAAAATTTTAATGGATCATTACTGTTAGTAGTGAAGTTTAATGGAAAACAATCGTCATGACGATCGTAGATGTGGAGAACGTGCAATTTTAAATTATGAGTTGATTCAAAACTTCATAGTAACTGTTTGCTAAGACCAGCAACTGACTATGCATGAAATTACTTCCATGTTTCCACAAATCTTCAGATCTATGTTACACGATAATATTACAAATTCTTCATCTGCTAAAAAATTTGCAATTTATTTCGAAAAATTGCAATAGTATTTCTCACAGTGCAGACAAATAACAGACAGACATGTACATGGACATAGAGACAAACAGACAGTTAGACATTGGAGACAGACAGACAGACAGACTATTCGAATGAACGACACTTTTGACGCAGTTCAGCACAGTTCAGTACAAACAGTTCGAGGTGAGGACTTTGTTTGTCAGTTGGATTTGCACAATTCGCTATGAAGGCAATAGCATTGCGGCGAGCGGACAGACGAATGATATAGTTGACGGTCGGAGGCGACTGTGGCATTGTGGCATGGCAATCTGTGTGTGTGGCATAGGTCACAGCACAGCTTTTCTCTCGATGACTGCTGCTGCTGCTGCCGCTGCTGGCTGCTTTAGCTGTTATTGTTATGCGTTTTGTTGCTTTGCCGCTGTCGTTGCCACATTGAAACTGTCAGCCGCACATAGATACACACACACACATGAGTCTAGACTTGGCTTAGCTTGTTTCGAGCTGCTTGCCAGCTTCGTTGTTAAGCACACAGGCTGACAGATAATGGGTGACAGGGCAGAGTAAGGGCAGTAAGAGTATAGAGTGTTAGCTGGCATTGATGTGTGTCTGAATTTGTAACAAGGGTTCGAAACGACGACAACAACTACGGCAGCACATTGATGATGATGGTGATGACGATGATGACTTGAATGTTGATGGTGGATGGATGGGTGTGTGGTTGGGTGTTCGGGTTTTATGTGTGTTTGTGTACTGGCGTGGGCGGCATTCGGTTTGAATGCACCGCAACACTTTAGCTCAACACATTCAACTCATTCGTCATGGCACTACTACGCTGTGCGCGTCGCTTTGCGTCGCTCATTCATGCATTCATTTCGATCCCAGACCCAGTACAGACAGACAGTATCCACTGACCGCCCGGCCCGCCCATTGAGACTATCTTACATATCCGTATATGTCATTCAATGGGGATTTTAGCGCCATACGACAGCGACGACGACGAACTCTTCAGCTACCGTTTCTCATGTGTGGCATTATTTTGTTGTCACTCTGACGCTCTGTTAATGATAACGACACAAAGCTGCCGCGCCGCTGCCACTACTGCTGCCACCAATTCCGACGCCTTCATTTATACCGAATACGTTGTATGACGGTGCACGCCATGTCATGTCGAGCCGGTATTAAGCTATTGCAGGTGATGGTCTCTTCGTTGGTCGTAAGATACTTCTCATATATATATATATATATATATATATCACATAATGCGTATGATTGTTGTTGGTATGTAAAGGGATCGTAGCCGCATATGGCATGGGAAAAAGTGCTTCACTTGATTCAAAGCTATGCGTAAATGTGTTGAGCACGTAGCAATTTGGTAGGACATTTGCAAGAAATAATTAAAATTTTAGTGGGTGATTTTCATTCAGCGTAATTAGATACAGAGACGTGGGATAGGGTTTTAGTATAGAACTAAAAAGGTGCATTAAATGGTAAAAATTGGAAGCAAATTTTGTTAAAATGCGCAGGGGTTGGTCCCGAGGCTTTGGCAATTATTTAACCAATTTTTGACAATTTAGTAGCTAAGAGTTGTGTTGCAAAATTAGAAATCGTGAGTAATGTGAAGTATGTCCAGAATGAAGTACTTCCTAACAAATTTTTGTTTTATAAAAGCCTAAAGAGCAAAAGTAGATAATTTTGTTGAATATATTTTTTCTAAGAGTTATCTCCTTTTTGATGTTTTCATGACACTTTTTGACCAAGCAGCCTTTGTAGCAGGCGTTATGTTTTTTAAGCAAAAACCTTCACTGAAAAAACTAAGTTTTTCCTTACTTTCAGTATATGGAGCATCTTTCTTCTTCTTCTAACACAGCATCTTCTATTGACTTCATTTAAGAGCATCTTCTAATAGCTAGCTTAACAATTGAAAACTCTGAGAACATCCAGATGTTCAACTTAAGAGTTGCTTACTGTCGTAAATGAATTAAGTAAGGCGCGCTAGTTGTTTTGAGAGAGATCTCTCCATTACTGGTCATTCCAATGCGTGCCCGGTCGTTGTCCTCCAATCAACTTTGAGCTCCCACATGTAAACCATGCGTGCTGGAGGTCTTACATCCATTCCAATGAGGTGAACAGCTGAGTTCAGCCGCTGGTATTTTATAAGCTGGACTATATCAACCTCATCGAATAGCTCATACGACATATAGCAGTTTCATACGGGACCTAAAACCGTCGCCCACTTCAATAGTAGTAAAAATTCTGCAGCGAATTTTTCTCTTAAAGAATTCCATCGTCTGACTCAATCATGATCTATGAGCGTCTTATAGATCTTTATTTTCGTCTTTCGAGAGAGGGTTTCACTTCTAAATTGCTTGCTTAGTCCAAAATAGCATCTATTTTCAAGCGTGATTCTTCGCCTGATCTTCAGGCTAACATTGTTGTTGCTGGTTATTTTTGATCCAAGATGGACGAAGTTTTCTACAACTTTTAATATGAAATTCTCCACCGTCACTGATTGTCCAAGATGCGATGACGTCGTGGGGGAAGACACCAAGTACTTCATCTTGTGCTCATTCAAGCCTTGCTGTTTCGCCGTTTCTGAGTACCAAGCAATATAAGCCACGCACGCGAGCAGCAGCCTTCGTTTTGGAAGATTGAGCCCGACATATTCTGTTTATACGTGCATTGGCGTAGTATGTATTCCATCTTTTTGTATCAAAGGGTTCGGAGAGGTTCTTTCCTACCCTATATATATATACAAGTATGCATTTTTATTTGAAAGGTTTTGCAAGCAAAGCTAAAATATTGGATCTAGAGTAGTCAAAATCCAGGTAGTTTAGATTATGTAGGCTAGTATGTAGTTTTGTAAAAGATGACCTTTCACGCGAACAAGTGACCATGCCATGATCTTTTTTTGCTAACGAATGACCACATCTCGCATCAGCTGTGGATCAGGTGGACAAACCGGGAAACCTACCCGATTCTATCGGGTACAAGATGAATATGAACGAAAAAATGGTACATTATGTTCGACGATATGACAATTCAATCAGTCATGCTTGGACATTAATCCCAGTAAATTATCCTCCGATTAAATAGAGTGTAGTAAAGTAAAAGTGTGCTGGAATTAGCTTCTATGGCTAAAATTTCGTCCGCGTACGCAAAGTTTTCCGCGATGATTACCCTCTGTGTTCTTCGCGACCGCATATACTCCACGAGTTACGCCTGCAAGAATTAGCCTCTGCGGCAGATAGCTCTCCGCGATCGCACATATTCCGTGAGTGATGGTTGCTAGCATTAGCCTCTCTAGCTAATTGCTCCCCGCGACCGAATATATTCCGCGAGTGACTTCTGCTTGCCTATGTGGATAATACCTCTTCGAGAATTTACTTTTCAATCCAAATCTATTGCAGTTACGCAAGTGGATTGAAAAGTAAATGCAATAATTTCACAGAAATAATTACTTCCTCGCATTCGAAAGTATTTTTGGTTTATTCTGTAATGTTTTTAGTATATTTTAATGTACTCTTCAATATTATTTATGCTAAGTTCAAATTTAAAATAATTATTTAATGAGAGCGCCTTAAATTTACTAAGCTGCAAAATCGATCATAACTAATAGAGATGTGCTTCGACCGATAACCGATAAATTTGCCAAAACCAAATAGGAAATGAAACATATCGATATCAATTTTTTGCGTTCACGTTCAAACGAAGTCTTACACAAAGCGCAAAAGTAAATGAAACAAGTAAGAAAATACAGTCAGGCGTAACCGACTGTAAGAGGCCCTGTACCAGTTCAGGTCTCCTAACAAACACATTAAACGTTTCCCGAGCATATGACCAAACACATGACCACTTCTCACTGCTCGAATATGAATGAAAAGGAAAGGGGGGTCATTCAACTTCAATTGGTTATAAAATCGTTATTTATTATCCGATTTTGATGAACTTTTTGGATTTTGACTAAGAGGGACGTTAACTTTATACTGGCATACTCAATTTTTCTTGTGCCGAAGAAATATTTCTCCTTGGGGGTGATTTTATGGGGAAGGGGGGGAGGGGCAAAATTTCAAAATAAACTTGTGAAATTCCGGAGCAGTCCTAGACGAATGCAAAAAACACGAAGTCTCTATCTATTACCGTTTCCGAGATCCTTTCGTTCATACGGACGGCCAGACGGACGGACGGACAGACGGACATGGCTATATCGACTCCTCTATCACTCCTGACCATAATGGGGGTAACTTTGGGGGGTCTCCGACCATTATTTCTACCTGTTACATACATTTGCACAAACCCAATAGGCTCTTGTACCTTCGGTACAGGGCCTAATGAGAGCATGGCTGATATTAGAGGAGTTTTTTGACGGATAATATTGTAAAATAAATTGAGATCAGATACTACACTACCACACTATACTAGTAAGTAATTTGGGGGTAGATGGGTAGCTAGCGCTCCTAGCTTTAAAGGCATTTCTAACCCCTTATGGATGCATTGAAGAAGAAATCTTAGGTGAAGGTGAATGACGTTTCAAATAAATCAGTTGAGTTCGATATGGATCTACCGTGATGCTTTCATTCGGTTCTCAAAGCATATAATACAAAACATTCTTCTGAACCCACTAAATACAGTGCTTGATTGAATTGATGAAAAAAATCTTCTTCAATACGTATTTCCATTTCTTTGAAATGCATGCCAACTGTTGTTCCATAAACTCCACATGAAGTTGCAATTTAAATTTGGTCTTCATCGAGAAATACCTACAATTCTTTATGTTCAAATTTTAGTCTTTTCTGTAAGTGTAAAAATTATCGTTATCATCCTGAAAGTTAGCCTAAATTAATTTAGCCTTAAATTTTACTACATCCTTTTTCATGTATAACAAAAATCTTTCCTAACAAATGTACTTCCGATCCTTTTTACTACTTTGTATGTTCTACAACTTAAAGCTTACCTTACAACAGCGCTCAACAACAAACACGCATTTCATATTTTCAGCTTATTGACTTTCCCAAGGGAGAAATTCTCATTAAACTATCCAAAACAATATATCATAGTTTCAGCCACGCTTGTGCTAAGTGTTGTCCGCACAGCAATTTATCATTAGTCACCAAATGCTGCCCGCCGCAATATCCTTTTTGGTGCTTTTGCACGTTTTGTAAAGCAGCTAATCTGGTCAAATTAAATCAAGTGATTGCATGCAATTCTTTATTTTTATTCTAGTTGCGTTACTGCCCCGTAAACACCAATGGTAACTCTAGTCCGTACGGTGGCCCGTGCCAAATTTAAATCAGGCAAACTAATTGTGCCGTGCCCACCTTTTTGTGATAAATGTCTATTGCAACCACGGACACATTGCAGCAGCAGCAGCAGCGCTACTTAGCACCGTGACATGTACAGAGACATGCCAAACACCTTCTCTTCGCCCTCAATTGCAACAGACAGGACAGACAGGACACCCAAGACAAGGCAAGACAAGCATCGTCGTCGTCGGCAAAGAACAGAGTGAATATATATCGTCGTTATTATTGTCGACACCGACATCATTATCTTCAACAATGCCCCTCAGACTCATGCCATATTTTAAGTTTGTTCCCATTCCATGGCATCATACACATTTCTTGCCACAACACGCGTTGAGCGCCAGCAACAACGGCAACGACAACAACAACAACAATGTGCTTTGTTTGCAACATGCCGCGTGCGCTTTTCGGTCTCTTGACGATTGTCTGTCTGTCTGTTTGTCTGTCTGTCTATTTGTTCTTGCTCCCACCCTCGCTGCATTTATCTAACCATTGTCCCTGTCTATTTGCTACTCTTCGTTTGCCATTCTTTCCTCTCGCCAGTTGCCAACGCTTGTTGCCCTCGTCACGGCAATCAGTCAGCTTGTCTATTCATCCGTCCTTTTGGTGTCTCTACCCCCTTCTCTACCTCTCATCTGTCTACAAACGTAGATATCGTCCCATTTGCTTGGGTAGTCGTCGTCGTGTCGTTATGATGTGTTTTGTGCCCCCCTCCCCCCATATCACATCGCCCATAGTCGTTTTTGCTGCCACACGCATTCCGCTTGAACAGCAAACAGCCAGCTAAGCTCCGCTTTCCTTCGTTTCATACGCTTCGCTCTGCTCTACTCTGCTCCCACGTGGCTGCCAACTGGTCGCAAATTTTTTTCTCCTGCTTTTTTTTTTTTTCTTTGCTCTGTTCACCGCACAAAACACCGTTGTGCGCTTTTACAATGTTCTTTGGCATTACCCAACGAACATTTTTTCTAGAGCAGCATCAGTGTAGTGCTCAGAAGGAATGGTCTGTCTCCAATAAAGTTTCTCGCTAAACTCCTACGAGTCCGTATGACTTGAGACGTGTTTGCTTAGCACAGGCATGCAAGCCCCTGAAATTTATCACAATGTCTGATGGTGCAAATTTTGGGCTACCATACGGGAAGATGTGTCTTCTCTTTGTGGTAAAGATCATATAGAGCAAGTTCGACAAAAATAAATCGTTTTCAAGTCCAGAGAGGCCACTAATTTTAGTTGAAGTTCTCATTTAAGTCTTTTGTCCAGAGTAAGTTCCAGGAATTGGACTTCATCGAAGAAATTTAGAATTGTATTTTGGTTATAAATCCGTTTTTGGCTGGAAGGAGCCAAGAAAGTAAACCTGAAGTAGATGTTCTAATGATTCCTGTCAAGTCTAAGTGAATTGACCGTTTTGTCTCTTCAGAAGCCTGATATCGTTGTCTTCAGTAATCACTTTATCACTTTATGGAGATGTAGCGCTTCTGGGCGTGTTCGCAAACCTTCGTAGAGCCTTCTTCAGAATTCATAGTTTGACTGTCTTGTGAGTGAGCATGAGTGATCCAAATTCATGCCACAACGTTTGGCTCTAATAAAGACTTTTCGAAACATGTTCAGCATAGTGATCAGCCATTCGAACCACCATGGAACCTTATTAGCTTAACATAACCTCATTGAAACCATACAAAAATTTATTTAATATTTTATTTTTCTTATTTATTTTTGCGCAGAATTCGTCAAGCAGAAATTTATATTCTTGTGCGTACAATCAGCCATGGTGATCCTTCCAGTAAATCACTTTATAACTAAAAATACTTGCATACAAAATATGTTAACTGGTTTGCATTGGTTCACATTGAATTGATTTGTATGACGATGTGTGCTTGTGTGTGTGTGTCTGCCTGTGTGTGACTGACTGCCACTTCCATTCGTGTGCACTACTCATGCCCCTCCTCCTGCCTTGTTGCCTGCCATCAACAGCTAACGCCGTCAACAAGAGTACGTGCTAACTTTGCAACGCGCAACGCAAAACGACAAGCAGACATGGTCAGTCCGTTCGTACGTCTGTCTGTCCGTCCGTCCGTCCCTCTGTCGTATTAGCGTGACAAACCGACGGACAAATGAAGCGTCAAACGAGCGAACTTTCACACCCGGCGCCACACTCAACCACCCAGCTCACACCCACACCCTCTTATTTTACCGTACACGTACTCAGCTCAGATACATTGGCAACATGCCGTCGTCGTCGTCGTGTCTTTGTCTGCGACAACAGCAAAAGCAACAAAAACAACAACACCTTCAGCCGCAGCTACTGTATCAGCTACACACACACACCCTTCCTCCTTGCCTTTTAGTTGTTTTTATTGTTGGTTGACTCCAATCTGCTTTTGGGTCTTTTTTTAATTCTCTGCCACTGCCGTCGTCATCGTGCCACACGAAGTCATTGCAACAGCAATCGGCTCAGCTGCCGCATTTCAATTCACGCAGTAGTTCGCTTCGGTTCTTCATTCAGTCAGGATATCTCAAACGTGAATTTTCAGTTTAACGCGTTACTTCTTGGTTAACGGTTGTTTTCGTAGCGTCACGCCGCAACACATGATTCGACGTAATTGCGCGTAAATTGGACAACGTTTAAAGTCGCGTGCCGTTCTAAGCTATAAAATAATTATTGTGTGGGTGCACGTGTCTGTGTCTGCGTTTATTTGTGTGTTTTTTGTTGTTAAAAAATAAAAAATAAACAAGAAAAATTGCATTTAAAAAAATTAAATATTTTTATATAAAAATCAAAATTTTTGAACGAAAATCGCATGAATTCGTTTTGTGGTGCAACGTTTTTTGAATTTATTTTAACTGTTTTATGTTGTCCTGCGTGAATTCAAGTTGAATTCTCGGTGAAAATGACAATATGACAGCAAAACGTGATAAGGATTATTCAAAGAATAATAAAACAACTGGTAATTATAAAATAATTATTATAAATCGACAAGTTTTTAGTAAAATAAAATAATTCGGAAATAAAAAAATACATTTGGCGGATTTGCCAAAAATTGAGCCCAATATTTCGTGCTCATATTTTAGGAGATAATATCTTCACTGATTGGGAAAATTTTGACATGTTATGCATGGCTGTGAAAATAGTTTCAACAGAGATATCATATCAAAAACAACAGATTGTAGAATGATTTTTTGGCACATTTTGTATTGTTCTACGCACTATAATTGCTCATCATTTGTTTCTGTTATAGCAGTATAAACTTTATATATTACATGTGTATGGTTTGATTCCCGAAGATCTTTTATCCTTTTCAAATTCTGCAAATGCAAAATATTAAGTTAAAATTATTCGCTTCAATAAAATATCAGTCATAGTTTGTAAAAAAAACTGATGTGAAAATAAAAAATAAAAAAAATTGATCCATGAAGATTTTTTGTGATTTTTTCCTTTTCCGTTCCTAGTTTCTATGCTGTTCGAAAAATAAAAGATCATTATGCATTGAAACTCCATGATGAATCTCGAACGATAGCGGGCAGCGGATTATGACACCGTAGTGGTACAGACTTGAACAGATTGGGAAGTGCATTGGAAGGTTTTGAATATCTTTGGGAAAGTCTTTTCAAAAAGTATCTAAAATTTGCGAAACGTTTCGGACTTTAGGACTTATCTAGCCAGTAACACATGACACAAATCTACCATTATATGCACAGCTCTAAAACGGTTCTTAAAGCAACCAAAAATTTTAAAATACATTTTTCAAAAATAAACCTTTTACTTCATTCATTAAAAAATAAAGGATATGCGTTAAACAAATTTTGAGAGCTGCTACTCAAACTGCAGTATTCGTTTGGCATTGAACTCTCTATTCCACGTTTATTGAAGGGTGATTATGGAACAAACACTACAAAATATATACGTAGAACCCTTTATATATCAAAATTTAAAATACCTACTATTCGCTGATGTCTAAGATTTAATATATATATTTCGAAATAAGAGCACCGAAGTCTTTGAAAAAGCGGGATTTCAGTGAATACTGGATAGTTTATATATGAGTGGTGTACCGACATCACAGGCTGGGGTAGTTCACCGGTCGTCCAAGATTCGTCGTGTCAAAAATTTATTTCATCAAGGACCAGACCAGAGCGTGAATAGGGTTAATTATTTTCTCGACAGAAATAAACAGAGTTTAAATTTTTAAAAAAAAAAAATGTTCATAAATTTTTAGGGGAAAGATCTTCTTTAAGTCTAGCTATTTAGGTCTACTTATTCCGTCGGCCTTGCCTTCTTGACTAGGAATCTTTTCTCCAGGTCAATGTTCTTTCATTTCACTAACTTCTTTCAGTTGGCTGTCCTATATTACTCTTTAGCGTTTTAATCGTGACTACAAGAGCAGTCGTGACTTAAATTTGCTATTTTAAACTAAATTTCGCCTTAACCGCCAGTATTAAAGCATTTGGGGTTTACGCTGTCTACTATATATTACCCTACTTGGCCCTGTGGTCTTTACCGAGGAGACTATGCTAACAGCCATTTGAACCAGGCACTACGCCTTCGAGATTGAGGCTAATAGTTGTTCTAGCGGGTGCATCGTGACGGCTCAATGACTTCTGTCGAGTAGGCTCTGCTAAAGCACCCCTAAGCTTTCAATACATTGGACCGGGGGCTCGTGATTTACGCCACTGGACGCCATGAGGTTTACGCCTACTATTTTTTTACCAAGCAACCGAATGTACTAATAAAAACTAATATTACAAAGTACTTCTAATTATTATTCTTAAAAATCAGTAATAATAATTATTTATATGTTTGCATCACCAGCCAAAAATAATTTCCGCTTTTAATCGTCGTTCTTTATACTTCGTACTGTCAAACTTTCCCTGACCATGGCCCGCACACAGCTGACTGACTGCTGAAAATGCTTCGCTTTTTATTCTCCATTCGGTGTCAACTGCCTGCGAATTCTACCGACGCTGAGTCGTAATCGATGCGATATCTGATATGCCATTTGACGACTGATGCTGGTGATCGTAATCACTTCGCCAGATGGCAACGCGGTATGGTCATCCGTTTATGGTACAATTCATACGGGTCATCGGTCGCAATCTGTTATTTTTCAAATTCTAAACAATAGTTTCGGCGTTTCACGATTTTGTCCAAATAATAAAATATTTCTAGAAGCTCTGAACGTTTGCGATAACAAATTTTACAAACACCGCTAGTTTTGGACGTTTCCATAGAACATTCGTTTTGGTCTTTAAGAAGGTTAAAGAATTATTTCTGAAGAGGATCGCATGAATAAAATATTCCTGCAAGGAAAAAGTTTAATGTCACACCCAAAAATGCGTTGCGTTTTGATTAATAGTTCGACGTCAGTCTCAGTTAGAATGTTGCGAGCCTTGGTTAAATAAAAAATTTTATATTTTTTTTGGGCATTAACATGTTATTGCGTTACAACACAATATGCACTCTGTTAAAATAATCAAACGCTATCAAATTTGGCTCCAGATTCGACAAAAGTCAATCCTGAGACTATATGGCTTTGCAATTTTCAAGAAAGTTTAACATGTGCAAGAGACTAATTGTGATCTCGTTTAAAAAACTCTCAACTCAATGCAAAGTGCAGCAGATTCAAGACCAAAATGCTTGTAATACCTTCGGAATTTAGCATTTAATATATTTCAGGTTTCAAATATATTATAATGTCAAGGAAAGATGCATTATTACCTATTACCAAAAGTCGAATTCATTTTAACTTTGCAAATTTACATTAACAATGTATAATGTATTAAATTCGATAACGATATTTTAGTTGAAGACTCGATATTCATTAGTCGATCTTAAATAATCGCTGGGCTAAGTTATCGTACATATTGTATGTTAACAGCTAAATGGCATGCAATTAAGATATATTAAATATCATTTTATTGAGAATTAAGCTAAATAGGAGACATACATAGGAGTTTAGCTCATCATGTAGCTTTAGTAAAGCGCGCATTAGTCTACCAAAATTTAAAGCATTTTGTGTTAATGATGAGTGAATGTTTAAATCCGTCAGTTAGCATAAGGCTTCTATATAATAAATATATATATATTACAGCAGCTAACTAGAATGATTTATTAAAATGCCTAATCTTTTTCTATACATAACATAAAACATCTCCTACCTTCAATTCGATAAACACTTCGCACATAATATCTGTAAAGCCATTCATCAATTAATTTTGAAAGCTCTTAGCAAAGATTACGCCCATTTCTGTCTTTACATGCCACCATTTGTTTCAATTTGTAAACGTTAGAAATTTGCATGATATGCTCAAAACAGACAGAGAACTCAGCGCAAATTACACTGGGGAACAATTGCAAGTGATTATGCGAAAAAAAAACAAAACAAATACTGAATATTTTATTTTCTTCACATCGGCTTACTACTTAGGAATCGGATTTGGTGCAGCCAATACCGCCACGGCTACCGCTGCCGCCGCTTCAACCTCAACCGGTAGCGCAAACGGTGTAGCAACAAAATCAATCGGCTTAGTGACCTCAACGCAAAATGTAACCTCATCCCAGGACATAGCAAAGCGTACAAATAAACCACTCATGGAGAAGCGACGCCGTGCACGTATCAATCAAAGTCTGGCCATACTGAAGGCATTAATACTTGAATCGACAAAGAATCAGAATGCTGCTGCAACAAAAAATGGTGGCAGTGAAACTGGTCAAAATACGACAACAACAACAACGACGACGACAACAACAACAGCCAAACATACGAAACTAGAGAAGGCGGATATATTAGAGCTGACGGTGCGGCATTTTCAACGGCATCGTAATCTGGATGATCCGAGTAAGTGAAATTATTTTTTTTTTTTTTTTTTTTTGTGTTAATCAATTTTTTTTTCTTTTAATTTTAAAGCGATCAACAAATATCGTGCTGGCTATACGGATTGCGCACGTGAAGTAGCACGCTATTTGGCTACGCCGGAACCACCACCCATGGCTAATATGCCAACGCTAGCTGAACCAGGTTCCAAGGCACGTTTGTTGCGTCATCTGGATCA
Organism: Leucophenga maculata; assembly: GCA_035044805.1. Taxonomy (NCBI): domain Eukaryota; kingdom Metazoa; phylum Arthropoda; class Insecta; order Diptera; family Drosophilidae; genus Leucophenga; species Leucophenga maculata. The sequence goes on along the minus strand of JAWNNP010002447.1, from coordinate 787,059 downwards.
ATGCATTGCTGAGATAGATATTGAAATCTGTCCACATACAACGGCAACATTTGCGGATAGTCCTTCAAGTAGTTGCTATGATATAAATGCAGCAGCTAAGAAGAGGTAGGTTGTGTTGTGTGTGTATCAGGGATGCAAACTGAGCATGGCGGCGATCTTTAAACAAAAAAGAGTTCTGTTGAGAAAATATAAAAAAAATAAATAATAGATTGAGTTTCGAAATATTGCTATGTGGGCCAGTTGAACTAGTTTCTACGCCAAGACATGATTTAAGGTCCTCCTTATGGGTCTGGTTTCTTAAATTTTGACATAATAAAAGGGGTTATAAGGAGTAGTCTTCCATATGCATTAATTCTCTTTCACTCTTAACCGGTAACATGTATATCTATCAAGCACTCTCCAGATCGAATCATTGGTTCGGTTTAATATCAAAGTTAATGTAACTTAGGGTACCATCCAGCACTTTTCCAGAGGCTAATTTGTTTAGGCTTTAGATATATTCGAGAAAGAAATAGATATAACATGTAGAGGTTCGATAATTCTGCTCACCTTTGCACCTACGTCTAGAGCTCTGTACCAAACTATGACACCACATACATATATGTTTGAGTCTCACTAAAGGTGCTTATATCTAGAGAATCTCCATGTGCTGCGCATTATTTCTTACATTCAAAGCCATTCCCAATTTGCTAATACTTTGCATCTATTGAATAAACTAAAAGCATTTAAATTACAAAAAAATTTTCTTAACACAGTCAACCCGACGACAATTCACTGGACTACAGCAGTCAGGATTCAAATCCGCTGGACTTCAGCAAAGCCACCATACCCGCCAAGCCAACACTACCAGCTGTCATAGCCGCTGCTGCTGCAGCAGCGGCTAGTGAAGCCGGTGCTGCAGTGCATCATAATACACTCGCGCTAGAAACAAGATTGTGTCAGGACGAGAATAACAATCGTGGACAACAGCAACAGCAAATCGTTAATAATGCTGGCGGCAATGTGCTGAACACTTCCATACCGGTTACCATGGCCAGCATGTTGGAACTGCAGGTGCAGCAGCAACAACAACAGCAGCAGCAACAACAGCAACAAAATGCTGTCTATCACGCGGTGGATATTGAACGCCAGAAACAGCAACAACAACTCTGCGCAAATGCTTTGGTCGAGCAATACAAGCAACAATTGAAGACAAATGAACCCTCAGCAGCTGTCATTGCGGCAGCAAGTTTACCTAACGTAAATGGTGTTGCAGGTGCTGGTGGTGGCGTACTAGTGTTGCCACCACACTATGTACAACTTGCAGCAGCGCTCGGCTTAAGCGCACAATCCATGGTCGATCCGATAGCAACACGTACCGATTTCGAGCGTCTCATTGAGTTGCAACGTGTTCAACCGCATTTGGCAACAAAACTGAATGCTTATACCACAGTGGCAATGCCTGGTGGTGGCACACTGGATGCAGCACATGTTGCTGCTGCAGCGGCAGCAGCATATGCAAATAGCATGGCTGTAGCACAAGCAGTCAAGGAGAACAATACACTCGTCGAACGACCGGCATCCGTTGCTTCAACTGTTGCCTCTACTTCGGGTCTCAGCTCTGGTGTTTCCGAAATGAAATCAATTACAACACAACAGTCTTCACCACTCTCAGAGAGCGGTATTGCTTCTTCGCTCGATATGCTGGATAGTCCACAGACAAGTAATGCAGCAGCTAGAACGCGCCTAGCGCTGGAAGCCGAACAGCAAAGATTACGCGATGAAATGCAACAGGACGAGAGCATGTGGCGTCCGTGGTGAGATAGCAGCAGCAATTATTTGTTCAACGTTGCATTCCAGTTTGTGTTTCTACTTATAAACAGTTGATCTTATGCATGTCTAGTCATTATACAATACTATGGTATTATTATTATTATTATTGTTGTTATACTATTTATTATTATTACATATTATTTTAATTCTTTTAACTAATCCCTAAGTCAGCGTTTTTTGAAAATGTATAAATGTCGAAAATACATTTTCCATGTGTGCCAATGCTAAAGAGACTATATGTATATGTAAAATTATGATAATTATTCTAAATACAAGTATATATTCTATGATTTACTGAAATTAATGGACATATTTGTGTGTAATATATATAAAAACAGTAAAAACAAAAAGGACTAATTGTATGATTAACTAAATATATGAAAAGATAAAAAATAAATGTTTTTTATTTACAAGTATAGGAGCACGGGAGGTGTAATCTTGTTATTAAGTTTTTAAGAATATATCCTTAAACCGCCGTTATTATCAATAAATCATTTATGATGCATCCGGTACTTAACATCTATCAAGTGGACAGCATATTAATTGGGATAATTGGTATTTGAGCTTAATTCGACTAGTAAAACTATATACTTCAGCTATATAAACGCTATTTTATGTTTTAACAAACAATTCTTACTTTTTGATACAAATTCGATAGTATTATCGACTGTTATAAAGTATTTCTTCGATATTTAATAGTTCCAGCTCTAACAGTGCATATCGAATTATTACACATCGCCAGCACATATGTTGCTGGAATTTGCCGCTGTTGCTGCACTCTAAAATGCAATGCTTACGTTTAAACAGCGTTTGCTTATAAATTAAATGCCAGCAATTTTAAAGGTACATAGATTTTGATAAAAATGTATTATTTTAACAATTTAACAAATTTTTTTCTGCTACTACAGCTTAACTTCGAAAAGGACACTCCAACTACATATAAATAGTTAACAATTATGTTTGCCCACAACGCACCATCGCCAATTGTTTTTGCGGATTTTGCAAACGATTATGAGCAGATTGTAAGTGAAATATTACCGTGTACAGATGATGAGGACGATGAAGAGGTTGCTGCGGCCTGTTCGCTCGACTTTCTTGACGTGCCGGCACCAAGTGTATTCGATCCTTCTGAATGTGAATTTCAACGTTTAAACAACGTTGAAACCAACGAAACAGATGAAATCAGAACATTTAAAAAATTGTACAACTGGAGAGATAATAGTCGTGCAAATCCTTTTACACGTTCACATTTTACCTATAAATTTAAGCCAGTTCCCAGAAGTGCAGATGTAGACGCATCCACAATAACTAAAGTAAATCAAGAGGATTTTAGTTGCGCGGGTGATGAACTACTTATTACAATACGCGTCTATCGGCCAACGCGAGTTACACATGTCGGTCGGAACGTACAGGTGCCGACATTTTCACAGGAATTTAAGTGCCGCGGTTCCAACTTTCTAACCGAGTTACGTGACAAAATTTACTGTATTTGCAATGGCACGCGTTTCTATGACATCAGCGAAGAACCCTGTGAACCAATGTACAAAACAGACTGCGATTCCGGTTATTTCTTCATACACGATACATTCTATAATGACAATCGTCATGCGGATAGCAAAGACTATTCCGCCACGGTGCGCGAGTGGGCTAAAACAGCACCGGGCCTAAATAAAAAAGTTTTCAAAGTTGCAGACATGGCATCGACACGTTTTATTGAACTATCCGCGAACATCGGTATGCCATATCAGTATCTACATCATGGCAATTGTGAGCATATATTTGTATTTTCGCAAATTCAATATCTACCGCAGGAAGTGCAACAAAACGAGGAGCTACTACCGATTAGTAAATTTCCATATGTACGTACATATAACGTATACAGCACGATTATGTGCTACATTTGTAACAGGCGTAAGTATGCATTTCTGGTCGAGAATTGTTCAAAACATCTGTACAATCCGACTTATCTATGCGAAAAATGCTTCCTAAGATATCATTATATTGATGGCAAGAAAATTGGAAATTTTAAAGCTTTGCGCGTTAATGAAAGTGAAGAGCTTGAACTAATGCCACATGCTTCTGACAATGATGAGGCCGAAGAAGCCGAGGAGGACGAAAAATCCGAGGTTTCTCCAGGCATTAAAGATGAAGATATGGAATTCGAATATGTATCTATTTTATAAGGTGTAGCTGTAGTACAGTTTCTCAATAAGAAACACACAATTGAATTGTTTTACAACTGATTCATTTGTAACATTTAAGCATAAAACGTATTTTATAAAAACATGTCATTGAAATATTTTTTTGTACTATCTAAATCAATTTGTAGCCTAGCTTATGTTAAAATCTATAGCCATTGGTGTTGATTTATCCGCGCCACTAACCTTGGCTATGCATGCTTCAGCCCATTTAAGCTTTTGATCATGTTCTTTTATATTTTCCAGTGGCGTCCAAGACAGATCAAATTCAAGTCTATAGCTTCCGATATACTTTTGTGTTACGCTGCTGCTACTGCTACTCCATTCCTGTTGTAATATAAAACATTTATTTTATTATTAAATTGTTGCAATGTAAACGAGTCAACTTCCCTCCGGTGTTAGCATGCTAAAATAGTTTTGGCCCGTAGAACGTTGATACAGATGATAGATATGACCGGGTTTTTTGTTAAAATTACAGGCTGCATTGTGTAGCATAGAACTTTCTTCGGATTCCTTTAGTATTTGCATAGCCTGCGCTTGTAGCATTTTAATCTGCGATATAGAAATGCAGAAATATAACAGAAAATATTATATGATAGTGCAAAAATTGGGAATTGACCACATAATCTCTGCTTTGACTCAAAGTAAGTCCAATGGGTTTAATTCCAAGCATATTTCATTGATTAAATTGATGTCAACATGTAATACAACAACCCAATAAACGAGCGCTGTTTATTGTAATATACACGCATATATAGTACCTGATCCATTATAACCCCAAGCTTCTGACATGTACTCGACTTCAGTTGTTTATCGGCATTTTGTATTTGTTGTGCTAGCGCTATAATGTCATCTTTATCATGCATAGAAACACGCAGGGGATCAAGTAATCCAACTCCATTTGGTTGCGGATTTCGTTCGACCAATTGTGCTGTAAATTAATTTAAAGTAAATAAATAGTGTTCTGTGCCAACATAGAATTATGAGACTTACCCTTTTTGATGGCTGTCTCGTATGTTAAATTATTCATAGCGGCGAACCTTTTCATGTGTCAAGATTTAAGTTTTAAAACAAAAAAATGTTAAATTACTACTGCTTACCAAGTTTAATAACAACAAGAAAAATTACAATCTATTGCATAGCTAAAAACATTATTATTGAAACAACAATGTAACCTGCTGAAGTCCAAAACCAAAATTAAAGGTTGTTTCGCCATTTTTTAATACATTCGCTGCTAATTTTAGTACATTTTCAAATGCTCATGATAGGGCAACACTGCCCAAATGAAAAAAGTCGTGCCGTGCAGCCAGAAAATATAATCTTTCGGCTCTTCAAACAAAATTCGTTGTTAATTGATTACGAATTAAATTAAGCATGAAATACAAATTAAATGACAATATTTAAGTGCAAAATTCAAGTGTAGCAATTACGAAATTTTAACAAACAGACGGACAGACAGACACGCACACACAGCCAACACTAAAACTATGATTCTATGTACAACTGCTGCAGCTGGGCGTACATTTTTGTGTATTTGGAAAAACGAAACAAAAGAAAATCAGTACAAACCGAGTGAATTCAAAAGCCAAATTTGCAAAAATAATTGCTCAAGCAAGCAACAACGGCAGCAATAAATTTGCATAAATAAAATGAAGCAATTATAAAATCAAAGTGCAACGAAGAAGAAAACCAAAAAAAAAAAGAAAAAAGCAAAGCGAAAAGACAATCGAACGCATGTAGTGCAAAGAAAAAAAGGATAAAAAAAAACTGAATAAAGCAACAAAAATATTTGCAATACAAAAAGCAATCGCGTAGTAAAAATTTAAAAGAAAATAGTGAACAAGTATTAAACATACGTTAGCAAGCAATAACATATACAGACGCACATACATATTGTATGTGAGTTGTTAGTGTCGCGCCCCCGCTTTTAAAATCGTCATAGTCAAACCTTAGTTGTTGTTATTATCTTCGTCATTCGCATATTGCAATCCACTCAGCATCGCCAACAACAACAAAAAAACCCGTGAAAAAAAATAACACCAAACATCGAGTGCAAAAGAGCGAAACGCCAACACCTGAGCAGTAGTAACACAACGGTGTTAGTGTGTGTGAGACAGATAGAGCGAGCGTGTGTTTGTTTGTGTGCGAAAAGTACCGTTCAACGGAAGCGCACATTGTAGTTTTTTTTGCATCGGAAGTTCATTGTAAGTTTAAAAAATGGTTTGACCATGCTGCACTTAAATATAAATAGTACATAAATATATACACACATACATATGTATATAGTAGAAAAAGTGCAATATCATAAACAACAACAGCGACACAAGCACGTTTAAATAATTCATTGCCTTTGCTTCAATGCATTCTGTTTAACAACAACAACAACTAATTCTTAACTTTTATTGTTTATGGGTTTGTTTGCCTTATATTATATTCACTGTTTTGATTCTCAGATAACCCGAAAAAAAAAAAATTAACAAAAAAAAACAATTGTTTAATTTTTAGGCCCTGTACCGAAGGTACAAGAGCCTATTGGGTTTGTGCAAATGTATGTAACAGGTAGAAATAATGGTCGGAGACCCCCCAAAGTTACCACCATTATGGTCAGGAATGAAAGAGGGGTCGATATAGCCATGTCCGTCTGTCCGTCTGTATGAACGAAAGGATCTCGGACACGGTAATAGATAGAGACTTCGTGTTTTTTGCATTCGACTAGGATTGCTCCGGAATTTCACAAGTTTATTTTGAAATTTTGCCCCTCCCCCCCTTCCCCATAAAATCACCCCTTAGGGTGAAAATTTCTTAGGCACAAAATTGAGTGTACCAATATAGAGATAACGTCTCTCTAAGCACAAATCCAAAAAGTTCATCAAAATCGGATAATAAATGGCGATATTATAAGCAATTGAATTTGAACAACCCCCCTTTTCTTTTCATTCATATTCGCGCAGTGAGAAGTGGTCATGTGTTTGGTCATAAGCTCGGGAAACATTTAATATGTTTGTTAGGCGACCTGAACTGGTACAGGGCCTCTTACAGTCGGTTACGCCCGACTGTATTTCCTTACTTGTTATACATGTTTTTCTCAATGAATTCTTTGAATAGTACAGTTCGTTTTTTATAAAATTTAGTTTTTTTTAGTTACATATATTAATTTATGGCTAATTCAGCCATTCGAAAGAAATGAACAACCCAGTACAGCCGATCGAATTTTATGCCGTGGACTATGTCACCCTCATCGAATTGCTAATACAGCTCGCGGTTCATATAGGACCTAAAATCGTCGCAAACTCTAATAAGACCAAAAATCCTACGGAGAATCTTTGGAGACAGGACTTTACTTCTCATTTTCTTGCTCAGCATAGCATTAGATCTATTGTAAGCGTGATTCTTAGATTCGTGATCTAAGGTAGACGATGTTTGCTACAACATTGAAGTTGAAATCTCCGTCACTAACAGTACAAAACGAGAATATACCGTGCGAGTCCTCATGCGTTAGGCCCATGAGCCGAGACTGTTTTCAATCTCCGAGAACGCCTTGCTGACTCACCGTTTCTTCTTTCGAAAGATCTATAAATTTATCGACTTTTAGACCAATTTTTTTCCCCAATTTTGGCGTTGAAATCGACAGTCACGATTGTAACATCGTGTTTGGCACAGCGTTAATAAAGACGTTCCAAGCGTCCATAGAAATCTTTTTTAGCATCTTCGGCCTTCTCTTCTGTTCTGGCGTTTACCGTCACCGTATAATGGTTGTTATTTTTGGTATTCGAAACGTGCTTCCCATTCTTAAGTGGGTAATATTTTTTTTTTGATTTGTTAAGAGAGTTTATACCGTTCGCCCGACAACAGCATTTTTAAAGTGTCAATATTAAATCATTCAATCTATAAATCTGAGCATTATCAAAATGACTCAACGTGTACTTCAGTCGAAATCACAAAGAAGATATACACAACAGAGTGACGATAGCTTCTTTAATTTACTTTCGTATTATCATTTTAAGTGATATGACTAATAATTGTAGAAACTTTCTACTGAAAAATAATTTGTTTTTTCTACTCATTATCTTACAGCACGTCATCTTGGAGCAAAGTAAGAAAATAAAAACAAAATGCATGCATCCATACCACCAGGCTTAAGAGTTGTACGTGGACCCAACTGGATATGGTCAAATCAAGGTGAGTGATTTTTAAAATATATTTCATGGTGAAAACAAACATTTATCGAATAATTGTCTAAACAATTGATAAAAGATAATTCACAGATAGTATCCACAAATACCTACACTCTTCTTCTTCTAAAATCTCAAAAGGTATTGTCTGCCTCAATTACTGTGCATCGCATTTTTATCTGGCACACATTCTTCGGCACTCTTCTTCGGCTGAAGGCGTCAAAATGTGAGGCTATCTTATTTTTAGAACACATTGTCGAATTCAGTTCGGAAATCTCTTGAACGCTTCTTAAGAGCTATATACATATATAAAAATACTTTGATAGCATAAACAGATTATACAATTTAAATACTTAGTTAGGTCGTTACGGATGTGCGGGCGGACGTCTGTGTGCCTAAGGTCATGTGTCGTGGTTTTGTTTTGTGTTTTTTTTTTCTTTCGGAACTTCCAAATTTGTATTTATAGAAATTCCAGCTTCCATAAACTGTGAGTTTGTTTATTTAAGTCAAATAATTATGAACTGCTTTGTATGTATAGCAGCAGCAGCAGCTGGTTTTTCTGTTGGTTGTGCTCAATTTTTCGGTTTAGCGTTTAATTTTTCTCCAGTTTATTTGGAAATGTTTATTCCGCTGGGATTTCTTCAGTGATTAAAATTCGTTTGAACAAGATAATATTGTATATGAAGATTTCGTATTTCACTTTTTAACAATTAACTGAATTGTTTAAATTTACTGATTAAGAAACAAACGTAGTAATACTCATTAGATTCTCTAAATATCGGAAATACCGCGTTGGAAACGTCGTTCATTGTTATCTATTATCTACCAAACCGCATTGATACTATATTGAAGTTAGGAATTACTCACAGTGATATATCACTAAAAAATTTGATGAACCTTTCAACTTATCTAAAATGGGTTGTAGAACTGTTCAAGAAGTGAAACTTAATTTTAATTAGAAACCCTTTTAATTCATTCGTTAAATTCTCAACACAAGAATATACACAAAAAAAAATTCATAAAAATCGGTTGAGCCGTTTGGTTTGGATGCAAACACTGTGACACGATAACTTTATATATGTATTAGAAGATAAAACACGAAGAGGGTGTTGTGGTATAAAGGCAGCTGGCTGTCAACCTCCCTATATGCATCTATCCATCCCTCGTTTTTTTTTTATTTGTTTCACTCCTGTTGACTGCTGACGGATGTTTGCTCCAAGAGTGTGAACCAGCGCCGCCATTGTTTGTCGCAGGCGTTTTGTGTAATCTTTGCCACGCGCGTTTTATTTAAAAATAGATACACTTCGAGCTAATTCAATGATGAAGTATGTGTGAGCGGTATGTGCAGCTGCATGGCTTTAACTTTGAATGCCTTGTGCTGTCTACTGGCACGCTTGAGCTATTTCCACCGGATGCATAGACACAGAGTGTGTATATATATACATTTCCGCGGGGAGCAGCTGCCTGCCGGGCTGTGTGTATATTTATTTTTAGTCTATTGGGGGAAAATTTATAACATGGAGTTATAGCGCGGCGTATATATTTGTGTAGATTTATATTTTAAAAATAACTTTAATTTTAAACAGACTCACAAAATTTTGTTCTCTTTTTTCGTTACGGCATCTTCACTTTTTCGTGCTTCATTCGTTGCTCAACAGACGATGGAGAAGGTCATGTTGGCACCGTTTGCGAAATAGGACGCTGTGGCTCGACACATTCACCAGAGAATACTGTTGTTGTAAACTGGGATTCAGGACATCGAACAAATTATCGCGTTGGATATCAGAATCAATACGATTTAATTATAGTGGATAATGCGCAAGTTGGTGAGTGTTATTTGGCAATGGTTTAAAAGTTGTTTTTTAATTAACTATTATATATTCAGGTGTACTCCATTCAAATGTAGTTTGTGACTGCTGTTCCAAAGGTGGCATTGCTGGCATAGTATTTAAGTGTGCACAGTGTCCGAATTATCATCTTTGCGCATTTTGTTACGGCGCAGATCTACACGATTTGGAGCATTCGTTTGTGCGCTATACAACGCCAACATCATTAGGGTGAGTGTGTGAGAGGGTGTTTAATTGTAAAATGTTTAAAAGTTTTTCTTTTTTTCTTACAGTGTACGCGTACCACCTCGCAAAGGCTCCAAGCGTATACAGTTGCGTGGCATTTTTGTCGGCGCCAAAGTAGTGCGTGGCCCCGATTGGGAGTGGGGCCAGCAGGACGGTGGTGAAGGTAATTACATCATAATAATAATCTCTTTATACATGTTCACTAAATAATAAATTTAAATTCTTCATTTTTTCAATGTTAGGCAAAACGGGACGTGTTATGGAAATACGTGGCTGGGACAACGAATCATGTCGTAGTGTAGCCAATGTTTCTTGGGTTACAGGTTCAACAAATGTCTATCGTCTTGGACATAAAGGCAACGTCGATTTAAAATATATATCAGCAACGTACGGCGGTCATTACTATAAAGAACACATGCCAGTATTGGGACAAACGGAAGAACAGCAGCCTGTGGTGCCGAGCGTTAAACCAACATTCTGTGTCGGCGATCGCGTTAAGGTTTGCTTGGATGTTGATGCTTTAATGAAACTGCAACAGGGACATGGTGGTTGGAATCCACGCATGGTTGAACATTTAGCCAAGTTGGGCACAGTGCATCGCATAACAGAGAAGGGTGACATACGGTAAGTTAGTGTAGAATTGATTGCCGAATTGTACATAATATTTTATTATAATTTACTAACAGTGTGCAATACGAAAATTGTCCCAATCGCTGGACATTTCATCCGGCTGCACTGGTGAAAGTAGTTTCATTTCGTGTTGGTGATTTAGTAACAATTATCAATGATGCTGCTAAAGTACAGCAGTTGCAGAAGGGACATGGCGAATGGATTGAATCAATGCGTTATGTAAGCATGCTTATAATAAATTAAATGATTTTGTTATTAACACTGTATATACATATTTTTTACCTTTAAGGCACTTGGTAAGCTTTGCAAGGTTGTCAAAGTATATTCGGATGGTGATTTGCGCATACAACAATTGGACGATGGTTTCGAGTGGACTTTAAATCCGAAATGTGTTAAACTTGAACGTTCACCACTTGCCACAGCAGCAGAACGTTCGAACAGCATGATGGATCTAAGTCATCGTCGCACCGATCATGTCATCACACCACTTTCTGGTCTCTCGGGCACATCGGTTGCCGATAAACTAGTACGTGAAGCAGCGCAAGGCCATTTCGACTTTGTTAAACAATATCTGGATGCAAATCCGGCACAAGTGGATGTCATGAGCGGTGGCAAGGCATGCATACAGGTTGCTGCACATCAGGGTTGTGTTGAACTTGTAAAATATCTTATATCGAAAAATGCCAATGTTAATGTTGTCGATAAGGAGGGTGATTCTGCGTTGCACTATGCTGCCTTTGGCAATCAACCGGAAACAATGCGCATACTGCTACAAAATGGCGCCGATATTAATTTTCTAAATTCGAGTCATTGCTCTGCACTGCATATCTGCGCACATAAGAAGACACCGCACTGTGTTCGTGAATTGTTGCAGTTCAATGCGGATGTAAATATGCAGGATTCGTATGGCGATACTGCTCTTCACGATGCCATTGGTAAGGAGAATTCCGAAGTCGTTGAGCTGCTGTGTAGCGCACCAAACTTGGATTTTACCGTTAAGAACAATCGCGGTTTTAATGTACTGCACCATGCCTCGCTTAAGGGTAATGTTGTTGCAGCGTTACGCATATTGCAGCTATCACGTCAATTGGTTAATGTACGCAAGGACGATGGTTTTGCTGCGATGCATTTGGCTGCGTTGAACGGACATGCACATGTTGCAGAAATTCTAGTCACCGAGGGTCAAGCGGAAATCGATATACGCAACAATCGCCGGCAGACGCCGTTTCTGCTTGCTGTCTCGCAGGGTCATGCAGGCGTTATTGAGCGTCTGGTGAAGCTCGGCTGTGATATTAACGCCAAGGATGAGGATGGCGATAATGCTATGCATTTGTGCGTCATCAAAAAGTCCAATTTACAGCAGGCTGCTGAACCGCCGCTTGCAGATGCGCCTGAGGTGCATGCATGCTATGCAAGTCTGAGTATGAACCAACCGCAAATATGCGAAGATCGTCTCATGTATAGTATACTACTCTATTTGTCGCGACATGGCTGTCGCGTTGAATTAAATAATAAGGGTGCGAATATATTCGAATGGATAACAGATCGCACAATAAAACAAATGATTATGGGACAACAAAAGCCGCAGCAGCCAACGCGTCCAGCTGTATTGCGTGGATCTGCTGCAGAAGTTGAGGGCGGCGCAGGTGCAGTGGCAGCAGTGCAGCGTAATATACAAGCTTTAGACTTACATGGTAACAGCGGAGGTATTAGTGATTCCGGTGTGATAGTCAGCAGTGCGGAGTTGAATGCTGCAACATCTGCAACCGCCTTGGCTGCAGCGTCGAATGCGCCAACGCAATTGGAGGTATCAGATGATAATACAAATGCGGCTGGTGCCGCAGCAGCAGCATCGTCGACTGCCACAGCCTCACCGAGCACAAAAAAGTTGAATTTGGAAAATATTTCACAGAATGGCAGCAGCAGCAGCAGTGTTGCAGCGGGCGTTTTACCGCAAGTAGCGCCGCGTAAGAAAGCACCAAAACCACCAGCACCAACAATAACTGCAGCCGCAATTACACCTGGCACCGCTAGTGCTGCTGTTCCAGCGACGTCCAGTGCAACAGAGTGTGCGGCTGTTGCTCCCGCTGCGTTCCATATCGGTCCACAGGAATGCATAGTGTGCAACGAAACACTACAGCTTATTAAATTCGAACCGTGCCAACATCAGATTGCATGCGAAGAATGCGCTATACGCATGAAAAAGTGCCTGCGCTGTGGTGTACCAATCGTTAGACGTATTGCCGCCAACGGACGTCATGTATTAACCTCGATAACAACAGACCAGACACGCCTACCGTCTGCGGATCGTTTACGTTATTTGGAGAACAAAATACAAGAGTACGAAGAATCGCATTACTGCAGCATATGTATGGAACGCACACGCGATGTGGCCTTTCTCTGCGGGCACGGTGCCTGTTCGCATTGTGCTGAAACTTTGCGCACTTGTCATATGTGTCGTAAGACTATACTTCGTAAGATTAATCTATACTAGAACGTATAACGGCAGCGGCGACAGTAACCAAAGTGGCTTGTATATAGCAATTATATAGTTATTTTTCTCATTATTATCATCGTGTCTAACTCGATAGAAATCCGTTAGCGTAAACCGTCGTAATATGAACGTGTTGCATTGCATGATAAACTTATTTTCCTGACAGCAGACACCAATCCCTGAAGCCCAATAGGAATACTCCGAAACATTGTATCCATCGATTATAGTTATACATATTAATATTTATTGTCACATTATTTTTTTCGATCAGCATTTACACACACACATACACAAGAAACATTTACATTACAAAAAAAACGAAACAATTTAAACGCGACTACAATAAATATTGCGAATTTTATTGTCCAACTTTTCACCCCTTTCCAAAGTGTACCAAATAAATAAAATGTTCCCATTGGAATTTAAAACTAAATTTGTGGCTTAACAATTTGCCCGGCAACGAATAAACCGTTTATTTTTTAGTCTTTAAGTAAAATTTGTTTAAAAAGAATTTGCGCCTACACCCGAAAATCAAACAAGTAAATATTAAATGAAGTACTATTTAAAATATACCAAGAGTGTCTTCTTTTTCCCAACTACCGCCATTTGGTATCACGGTAAACACTTTATAGATGAGGTTCATGGAACTGTAAAGAATCATTTGGTGACAGACTGTCGGCAATGATAACCTCTCTGTATTATTGTTCAAATCTCAAAAAGCAATCCTTTGCGAATTTGTGTGCAGCAGTTATATCCAATTATACTGAAGTATCTATATTCGCTACAATATTTTTTTTAGAATCCACCAAAAATATGGCAATTTAGTGTTCCAAACTTAGGTTAATCAAGCCAAGTCGTGCTTATTTAGAGTACAGTATCCAGGAAGCTAATCACTGCGAATATATCTCTGCACGTAGAATTGCTAGTTTTAGAGGAATAATAACTACACCTTTCTATCATATCTCTTATCTCCAAGTCGCGAAACTCAAATTTAAAAATGGCGCCTATGTCTTTTAATAATAAAATGTTAGCAAATTTATTTAATACTCTATTTGAGAAGGGTATGCTGCCAAACGAGTGAGCATCTTAAATTCCTGCGATTTAACAATTTTAAATAAATTCATTACCAGCAACAGATATCAACGCACCCTGTATCTCAGCGTTGCCATCTATACATTACGCTTTATTTTATAAACAATCACTGACGCATTATTACGCCTGTACATATATTCTTGTACTACCATCGGTACAGATTGATTTTACGGCTGTGTTTACTCGAACCCGCCATAGTCTTCTTCTTCGTTTGGCAAGTGTTGTGACGTGGAGACAAACAGATTTAGAAAAAAATGTCGAAAAGTGTAAAAGATTATGAATGCCGGTTTGTGCCATATAAAAAATTGGCGCTCGGTGTGCTGCTCTGCGGTTTGTTGTTGTCGCTGCCAACATTGTGTCAAAGTCACGATGATCTGAGCAGGCCTAGCTTTAAATATTCGCGTGAAGCCAACGAAAACTTTGATCCGGTAAGGGCGCCGCCACCAGTTCATCATGATCATGATGAACATGATCATCATGATCACGACCATCATGAGCACGACCATCAGGAACATGGTCATCATGGACATGAGCACGATCATCATGGACATGAGCATGATCACCATCATCATGAGCATCCACACACACACAAGCAACCACATCAAAAGCCGGCTTTGGGTAGGTCGTTAAATCGTATAAGTTATTAAACATCAATGATTACTATATACAACTTACAGATATGAGCAGTATTTGGCTGCATTCCATCGGTTCTACATTGCTTATCAGCGCTGCTCCGTTTGTTTTGCTTTATATAATACCATTGGATAATAGCGAAGCGATGAAGCCGCGCTTGAAGGTACTGCTTGCCTTTGCCTCCGGTGGCTTATTGGGCGATGCCTTTTTACATCTTATACCACATGCAACCCATCCACATAGTCATGGAGAACATGGACACGATGATCATGACCATCATCACCACCATGGCGAGGAACCACACGCACACAATCACTCACACGATATGACAATTGGCTTGTGGGTGTTGGGTGGCATTATAGCATTCCTGTCGGTGGAGAAGATTGTGCGTATACTTAAGGGCGGTAGTGGCGGACACGGCCATAGTCACGGCGCACCGAAAGCAGTGAAGCCAGTAGTGGAGCAGAAAAATGCTGTAAAAGCCAAGAATTCCGATAGTGAAGATAGCGATAAAAAGAAATCGAAGAAAGATGGTAAAACAACAAAACCAAAGGATACCAAGAAGTCGACTGCCGTCGCCAAAGCAGATGATGAGGGCGAGGGCGAGGTCGAGATTTCTGGCTACCTAAATCTGGCTGCAGACTTTGCGCATAACTTTACCGATGGTCTTGCCATTGGTGCTTCCTATCTGGCAGGCAATAGCATTGGCATTGTGACCACCATTACAATTTTACTGCATGAGGTTCCACATGAAATTGGCGACTTTGCCATACTCATTAAATCTGGTTGTTCGCGTCGCAAGGCAATGTTGCTACAGCTTGTAACTGCATTGGGTGCGCTTGCAGGCACTGCTCTAGCACTGCTAGGTGCGGGAACTGGTGATAACTCGGCGCCGTGGGTATTGCCTTTTACCGCGGGTGGCTTTATTTACATTGCAACGGTAAGCGTGCTACCCGAGCTGCTCGAGGAGTCAACGAAACTGAAACAGTCACTAAAAGAGATCTTTGCATTGCTTACCGGCGTGGGACTAATGATTGTCATAGCGAATTTTGAGTAAAATTATATTTTTTAAATTTAAAAGAAAGAAAGAAAAAGCAGTGCAATGAGTTTACGGAGTGAGTTTCGTGCAGCATGTTGCGGTGGGAACTAACTTAGCTTTAATGTTATGCAAGCAATGCGGCAATTAATCGTTGATTTTAAGTACTTCCGGACTTTATAATACGTCTCCGTCAACAATTTCCTGCGCCACATCTTTAGTGTAATTAAGTAAGAACACAATATAGTTCGTTCTGTACAAGTTATCATATATATTTCGTCGATTTTGAGTAGTTTAGCAACTATTTTTCTAATATGTATGTATGTAACTAATATATAAACAAAATTTTATTTTGCAAAATTTTTCTGCTCGGTTTTCTTTAAGTTCTGCTTCGATTCCTGCATTGTGGACTTGATCTCACGCAAACAGTATTCAGCCTGCTCAATGGCATCGACATTGCCCATTTTTTTGCCAATCTTCCAAGCTAGCTTGCACGCATCCTTTGCCTGCTGCAGCAATCCTTCGCGTAAATAGACCAAACCTAGGTTTGCTTGCAAAACGCCTTCTTGTGAGGGATCGTTCAAATCCTTAGCAATTATCATGGCGCGCATAAGATGCTCCTTGGCCTCAGCATATTTCTCAAGCTGCAAAATCCAAAAATTTATTTGAAAAAAATGTAATATATTTAGCTTGCTCTTTGTACATACATTTACATAGGCAACGCTGATATTATTCAATATTGTTACGGAGGCATCGTTTACAGAGCCATAAACCGTAACTAGACAATCATAAGCCTCTTTGAAGAATTTCTTAG
The DNA here is from genome assembly GCA_035044805.1 of Leucophenga maculata. Taxonomy (NCBI): domain Eukaryota; kingdom Metazoa; phylum Arthropoda; class Insecta; order Diptera; family Drosophilidae; genus Leucophenga; species Leucophenga maculata. The sequence goes on along the minus strand of JAWNNP010002447.1, from coordinate 770,106 downwards.
CCTCAGTGTAGTTACCCTCCTTCATGAGCAATTGACCAAACCTTTGAACATAAAGCAAAGTTTTAAATAATAGTTCTAAAGGCAGCAAATTCTATAGGCAAAACAAAAAAGAAACACCTTCAATACCAGTTTTTAGTGAGGCCCAAAAGTTCCTGCACATCTTTGTCCTCGGGCATCTGCTCTAATAATTTTGTTATTTGTTGCAAGGTCCAGATGAAACCCTGGTGCGCTTTCTCTAGCTCACCCTGCAGCTGTGACATATGCGCAATCTTAGAGCTGATGTGTAGTATCTAAAATAACAAAAATAAGTATGAACATGAAGACGTTTCTATATATATATATATACATGGATTTTAGTACTCACCTTAGGACTCTGCTCCGTGTGTCCATCGGCAAATAAACGCTTCATAACATCTGCAAAAATGCGCTCTGCTTTCTTAAATTGTTCACGTTCCATAGCCAGATTTGCCATTAAATCGTAAACATATGTAATGCCATCCTTGCTTTGTATATCCTGTGCCATTCTAAGTGCCAAATGCAACATTTGTTCTGCTTTCTCATATTGCTCGCGTTGTATACAGAGTATAGAACGTTTGATTGTATTAATTAGCTTTTGTTCGGGATCATTTTTCTCGTCGTCATCGTCTGATTTCTTGAAGAAGTTAAAAGAAAAACCCAGACTAAATGTTAGGCCACCAGCTATGGGCAAACCATGTCGACCATTTGTATTATCTTTGTACTGCCGGCGTTGCTCATTTTGCTGCCGCTGCTCTTGCTTTGAGTCCTCATGAACGGAGTGCTTTGCGGACACAACATTCCAAGAGCATATATTGTTTATATTACTAATTAGTGTATTGTGTAAGCTATGGTAGCAGCAAGCTGCAGCCTTCAAATCTTCCGGCACTTTGCAATTATGCAAATCTTCTCTTGCTAAAACACTTCTGTTTATATTTTGTACACGCAAGTGTCGCGCACGGCTTAGTAACTGCGTTGCTTTACAAAAATTTCGAATGCTCATTGTAAATTTAATTGTACATCATTAAGAATTTATGCTAAAATTGTGTTGCAGTAATTTGTTTTTGTTTTATTATTGTATCTTTTGTTGCTAATTAATTACGACATTTTTGGTCATTTTTAGTAAATTTTACTTCATTTTGGCGCAGTATTTTGAAAAGTTAATGAAGCTTTTAATCTAATGTTCGGATCTAGAATTCAGAACAGCACAAAAACTACAAAACTATTGTCTCCAAAAAGTAGCTCAAATTAAATTGAAAAATCCTTATTGACTTTTCTAAATCTATTTCATTTGAATTAAGGGTTGTTACTTTTTGCACACAAAAGTGTTTCCACTTTCGATAAAGAACGAATATTGTTTGTAACCTAACAGTGAGTAACGAGTTTCAACACTATCGTCGACGAGTACTCAAAAGAAGTGGACGCATTTTTTTTAGCCAATGCGCGAAACGTTTTCGTGTGAACATTTTATATAAAAGCATACTAATTTTAAAACGTAATTTTTATATATGTGAAGCGCATTAGTTGTAGCAACAATAGGAAACACACATAAATCTGACGTACGTCTGTTGCAAGTGTAAATAGGTTTTTCTTGTTTGTAGCATGCGGCGTCGCAGCGAAAGAAAAAAATCGACTGATGTTTCGTCGTCACCCGCGCCGGCCATTGCTTCTCGGCGTACCCGATCACGTAGGTCGCCCGATAACAGTGGTAGTGAGGATGTTGGCGAAAATCTAGCAAAGGATGAACAAATTTTAACCGATGTGCCTGCGGACACAATACGTGAGTCAAGCGAAGAACCGCAATCGGCACGCAAAAATAGTCGAACGGCACGGAAACGTACGCCGGTAGGCGATAACACTACGCCCACCAGACCAAGACGTGTATCGAGACGTAGCAGCAGCGATGCTCGTAGCCCAGTTGCGGAGCAAAGAAATGCTGTTGAGACCATACCCGAAGAGCAAGAAGCAGAGGAGAATGGTGAAAAGTCTGCTGTAATCGAGGCAGCGACTGGTAGCAAGGATAAGGAACAAGTTGCAATTCAGAAACTTGAACATGGGGAAAACGAGAGGTCAGAAGTGACATTACACACCAAGCCAGATGTGGCTGTTAAAAAAGGGGAGGAGAGCAAACTGGAGGAACCACAACCGACTGTCTTGGAAACGTTGAGTGTAGCATCACCACTTAATAGCAGCAACAACGAGGTAAATGTTGTTCCTTCTCCTTCATTTAGCTCTAAGGCAATTAAGGATGAGGAACTCAAAACCACAACAACCGATGTCTTAGACATACGTACAGAGGAAGAGAGCGAACGATTGGACAATGTCGATGAGGATGAAGCCAATAACCGTGACAGGTATGTGAGGAAATCTTCAAAACAAGCAGTAGCTGCTTCATCAACATCGTCGTCGTCCTCCTCATCGTCAGTAGCATCCGAGGATGAACAAGGAAGCCCGAAGAAGAAGAAGAAGCCGACACGCAAGGATTCAACTGCAGATGAGCCCAATGAAGAGCGAGCCAATGAAACAAGACGTAAATCAGCGAAACAGAAGCAAACAAACGGCAACGCTGAGTGTGATGCTGAGCTTACTACGCAACATCGTGAAACTGAGCGCGAAAAGGAAAACATTGAGAACAGCATAAAATCTGCAATGCCGCCAGCGGAGCAAGAATTCAAATCGAAGCCAGCAGCAACAACAGTGGAAAAGACAGAATTGGTAGCAAATGTGGCAGCTGACAAAGAAAGCGTGTGCGAGCCAAAGAAATCTGCCAACGATGATGCATCAACATACTCGAGTAGTCAACGTTCGGCACGAAAACGCAAATGGATCACAAAGAAGGCAACCGAACGTAATGCCGCAAATGTGCTGGCCATTTCAACTGATTCATTAAAGAATATCATTGCCGATGTGTTACCACTGGTGCCGCTATCCGATGTGCAGTTAGATACATCATCCGAAGAAGAAGGTGTCATATCTGATCACGATGATGTCGAAGAACAACGCTCAGTATCACCGGCGCCATTGCCCGTATTGTTAGCTGAACAGCATGTAAGCAAACGGGAAGAGCGTACGGCAGAGAAAACACAGAAGCGCAGCAACCGGGAAGAACATGCCGAAAAAGTCAGTGCAGATAAGAACGCTGCTGTTGGAACAATTGGACAAGGGCTGGCAGCTGCAACAACAGCGACGGGTCCTATAGCAGCAGCACGCTCCCCAAGTCCTGCGCGCAATCGTCAAAGCTGTGTGCTGTTCATAACAAATCTTGTGCGCCCGTTCACCGTGTTGCAATTAAAGGGTTTGCTAGCACGAACTGGTAAAATAACTGAAGATGGATTTTGGATCGATCGCATTAAATCCAAGTGTTATGTGGAATACGAAACAGAGGAGTAAGTAAAGTTTGACTATTTGGTGCAATGTTTAGACTAACATATATGTATGGATAACAAGAAGATGTTAAAATTAGATAAAAATAATTGTGGCAGATTAACAAATATGGCAGAGTAAAGAGATAAAAGAAAATTTTAAACAGACAAGTAGAAATTATTGAATTTTTCGTTTTATATGATCACCTGAGCATTGTTTTAAATTTGTGCTCTTTTAAAACATAAAATTAATATATAATTTTTTTATGTGTAGTGAAGCGATCGAGACAAGGCATGCATTACATGGTGTACGCTGGCCCGTTTCAAATCCAAAATTTCTAAATGTTGATTTCGGCGGCAAGTTGGACATGCAACGCGCAATGCAATCGACTAAGGACGATGTCCCGAAGTTTGGGCAAGACAGCACGAGGGATAATCAACAGTTAGGTAATTCAGCTTGGTCACGTAACGAAACGGAGGATAATAAAAAGGTAAAAAATTTATTGGTCATATGATGAGATTAAACGTTATATTCGTTAGTAACGGTGCTTTAATGCAGCTCGCGTTGCATTGTACTATTAAATTTTAATTAGTACTCAATTGTAATTATTAAATAAACACTTACATTTTATATAATTTTAGAACGCACGCCCAGTGCGTGAATGGGACGTCGGCAAAAAGGAGAGTTTGGATCGCGAGAAAACCAGAGCGGAAAAGACACGGCGCAGCAGTAAAGAACGTGGCAATTCACGAACGCGTGAACACGAGCGTAGCGAGCGTGGCGAGCGCGACAGAGAACGTGAGCGAACCCGTGAAAAAGAACGTAGACCGCGACAACGTTCCAGAGAGCGTAAAAGCCGTAGCGCTTCGCCTTGTAAGTATTGAAATGGCTAAATTGCAGTTTAATTTTCAATAAACTAAATTTTCTCTTTCTTTAATAATTACTAAGCACGAAAAGTGCCGAAAAAGGAAAATGAACCGCCAATTAGACTACTGGACGATCTGTTCCGCAAGACAAAAGCGACACCGTGCATCTATTGGTTGCCTCTGACACCGGAACAGGTGAGCCTCTATTTACATTGTTACTATTTGCTACAGTAATTAACTATCGAATATAATTTAGATTGCTGAAAAAGAGGCATTCCGCCAAAAACGCATCGAAGAGCACAAGCAACGCGTCAAAGATCGTGAGCTGGAACGTGAAAAGGAGCGTGAGCGCGTACGAGAGCGTGAACGTGATCGTGACAGGGATCGAGATAGACGCAATCGCTCCAATGATCGTAGACGTTCATCGCGTAGTCGCGACCGACGTCGCTACTAAGCGGGTGGATACTACCTGTAAACGACAATTAATAAGTGCATTGTGTACTCCTCCCTACTGTTCTTATATTATATGTTGCTAGTTATGCTACTACCACAAAGCTTTCCAAGTAGCATTTGCTGCAACGTTTTGCCCAAGAGAGGCCAATTAAGTCTATAATTCGAACGCATATTTTGCGTTCATGCGCGTTGCGCCTTTTTCCGCGCAGAGGTAGAAACTTTTTCTACTTGAACTAAACTCAGAAATCACCCTTAAAAAAAAACAAAATAAAATTACCCCTTGCACAGCATATGCAAATACGTTATTTGCCTATGAATGTTGCATTTTTCTAATTTTTAGACCATTCATTTGTCAGCAAACGAAGAAACGAATTGTCTAATATAATTATGAATACCGTAACATTTTAATTAATATTCTTTCCTTATGTAGCTCTATTAAACAACTACAGTAGAACGATCGATTGCAGCAGTCCGCTTCGAGCCGAGTCGAGCATCAATTTTGTTGTCTTTCTATCTCTCGCTTTCCCAGATATAGTCGTCATCGTCATCATCTTCGCCTGCATTGCGTTGCGCTTCGACACGGTCTGATTAGTTCCAGTTAAGCGCTGTAAGTGGAGGGATTTTAGTTGGAATACACCCAGACACACACCAACAAATATTAAACACTTAAACTTTAAATACTTACATCTGCCTATGAAATAATTATTTAATATATCATCTTACTATTTTAAATTTATATTTATATATCAAAAATAACTACAACAGCTACGATTGTTTGAATTTTTTAAAAAATGCGAAATAAATTGTAAGAAAACGTAAATTAAACGTTTAAGAAAAGCAACCTCAACACCAAACAAAAAAACTTTTATTTTAATTTCTAAAAATTTACGAAAAACAGAAGTTTGATGTATTTTAAATTGAGACAAAAAAAGAAAAAAGCATTTAAGATGGAATTTTTCATTAAAATTTCTAAATTAAATGAGATTACCATAGCTGGCTGGGAGATTAATCTAAATAGCCTTGGCATTTGCAACTACAATTGCCATTCAATTCTTATTACGCATGTTTTTGGAGGTTCTCTTTTAAATTGGTTAATAAAGAACTTTTATACACCGTACGTCTAGTTCCATTTTAACCTCCTTAGGTCACCTATTTTATAAAGATCCGATATCGGCTTCATTGCTATGACAATGATAAGGGTCTAAGATGCTTCAGCCCTGAAAATTGAAAAAAACCCTATTTTTGCCTACAGTTGAAAGAACCACTTCTCCAACTTCGTTTATTTTTTTTACAGTCAGTTGGCAGCACTGTAACTACTGATTAGCTCGAATTAATTTTATATTTTTTTTTTTACTCCGGCAAAATGTGGTCAGATACTATTTTAATTGTTTTCATATCCGTATGCACCGCGTTCCTGGGCGAAGGTAAAATATTGATACACAAAAATTTAAACATAATTCATACAGAAACATGCTTAATTTGCAGGACTTACGTGGCTGCTGGTCTATCGTACTGAAAAGTACCAAAAACTAAAAACGGAGGTGGAGAAGCAGAGCAAGAAATGTGAGTATTTATATATATGTATCCCCGCCGTAATGCAATCGCTGCGGCACATTGCACTTGAACTATGTAATATACAAATATTTACCTTTGCCTTTCAGTGGAACGTCGCAAGGAAATACACGGCGATTCGCTGGACAAATCGCAAAAGAAGAAAATCGAACGTGATGAAGAGAAGCTGAAGAACAACAATCGCGATTTGTCGTTGGTCAAGATGAAATCCATGTTTGCTACCGGTTTTGCGTTTACCGCGCTGCTCAGCATGTTTAATAGCATCTTTGATGGACGTGTAGTCGCACAGTTGCCATTTACGCCAATTTCATGGATTCAGGGCTTAAGTCATCGTAATCTGTCCGGTGATGATTATACGGATTGTTCATTCATCTTTCTCTACATACTCTGCACCATGTCTATACGTCAGAATATACAGAAATTACTCGGCTTTGCGCCGTCACGTGCCGCAAGCAAACAAGGCGGTGGACTATTCGGACCAACGCCAGGACAGTTCAAATAAATTAAGTGCAGGAACAGCAAATACATATAAATATGTATGTATTTACATTAGTTAATTGGTTTAGAAATTTACTATATTTCATATTTACAATGAAGGGCAGACCGACATATTTGTAGTCAAACACAAATTAATAAATTGTTTCAACAGAGTTTATGCAACACATTTACAAAATTAGACTATATTAACCTCATACATCGGCTGATCGACAATTATACGATCAAAGCTAAGGCGTGACAAATCAAGCGTACGGAATTGTCCATCCAAAATTAACTCGGATATGGCACGTCCAACTGCCGGCGTTTGCTGTATACCATGCCCACTGAAACCCGTTGCTATATACAAATTATTGTAATACGGATGTGGTCCAATAATGCCATTCTCGTCATATACATTGTACTCATAGTAGCCTGCCCAGCTATTTACTACTTTCGCTGATTCGAAAGCGGGTGCACGGTGCGCCAGTGTGGGCCATACTTGCGTTTCGAAGAATTCATGATCGACGTCTAAATTTTCACAAGATGGCTCTTCGTTTGCACTGGGACTACGGCCGCAGAGATAATTGCCACACAGTCCATCACGTCTAAAGTACGTGCCGTTGGGATCAATAGTTAGCGGTGTAGCCAAACCGGGTGCGTTGGCACCTTGCGTATTTATAACATAGACATAACGCTTACGTGGTTCGACCGGCAGTGGTACACGCAATAAACCCTCACCGCAGCCAATCTTAGCTAAGCGTGCCACTTGACCGGATGCTGCACCGGCAGCTATAACACAGAGCGCAAATTTAACCGTACGCTGTTCACCATCAGCCAAGCGTATAACAACTTTATCCAGACCAGTATAATGGCCCTCCGCGCTAGCGACATCACCCTCCACCTCAACATCGGGCTGTTTTTGAAATTCAAAATTCACCACTTCACCGTTAACAAAGTGTGCACCATATTCGCGTGCCTTCTGTTTGAAGCCCATCAACAGTGCCCAAGGATCGAACCAACCCTCCTTTTCAAGGCCGTGACATCCAAGCGCTATTGAGTCTGTATTGATCCAAGGAAATTTGGCCTTCAAACGATCCGGATTCAGCAGCTCATTACGTGCACCCAGCTCGTTTTGGAGTTTTGAATTGCGTTGCAGCGTTTCGGCACCCTCCTCTGAGGCTAACACCAAATAGCCATGTGGTGTAAAGTTCAGTTCTACATCGCCGAGATGTTCCTTTGCCTCACGTATGAAATCAGCACCAAACAATGACATCTGTATGTTCTCCGGCAGCGAGAATTGCTGTCGCAGCCCACCAACGGAGAGCACTGTTGAGGCACTGGCGTACTGCATACAGGAAAAAGATTATAAGTCGATGAAATTTTATTAAAAATATTTTTATAACTCACCGTACTATCACGTTCCACCACCACCACATTCAGACCTTCGCGTGCCTTCTGTTTTAGCCAGTAGGCAATGGATGCGCCTACACCGCCGCCACCAATGATCAACACATCGCAGTGTGTCTGAAAGTCTGTATCTGTACCAGCTTGTACGCCTTTAAATTTGAATTGCGTTTGACTAGGCGCCGTTGCGGCTGTTTCTTTGCTGTCAGCAATGCCTGGTGTAAAGTATTTCTTGACCTTGCTCATATCATTGCGCAGCAATTGAAATGTGCGTCTTATTGGGTGCTTATCTTCATTTGGACTTGCTGCACCGTCTACTCCTCCCACAACTGCATCACCACTACTACTGCTCCCCTTGCCGCTAGCACTGCTGCTACTTGTCGCAAATGTGCGTCCCAGTGCGTTTCTTAACAGCGTCGCGTGTTGTTGCCTTAATCGCATCATTTTTTCCACTGTTTAACACACGAATACTCCAATCCAATTCTAATTTAATGCAACTAACTAGCCGTTTGTTTACTTATTAGAATAATTTTCATTGCTCAATTAAGCCATTTATGCCTCTAGATAAGTACTTAGCTCAGCTGCTTCCTCTTCGGCTGTTTTGCTGTTTTATAATGCGGTCTACTGATAACAACAGTGTTGCCAGATCAATAAAATATAAGTGCTCATCTTGTATGGGTTTTTAGTTCTGATTAGATAAGTGAAGCGCACCAATGGTGTGCTAAGCAAATAAAGAAGGAGACGTGGCACATTCCATTAAGTATATATTCATGATCAACATCAAGATTCGAATCGATATTGATATCCTTTGTATCTCTAAAGCTTTATTAACACAATTAAAATAGGAAAACACTAATAACTTTTATAACTTTCCACCGATATATTTCAAAATATGGTTCACTGGAATGAATCTCACGCTTAGTGGTATGCTTCAAATAGAATCATGGCATTCTATTATGGATTTGCTTAGTATTCTGTAGTATATACGAAGTCTCTTAGTTTTAGAAATACATAACTTTTTAACAATTTTAGGAATGCAATAATTTTCACCCAGTAGTTGTAGTTATGTGATTCTAAGTAACAATCCTTGAATACATGTAATATAGTAGTAGTAATTTATTTAGAAGATTTGAATTATTTATATTTCAAATTTGTTTTTAACGTCTACGCATTTGCTTGACCAACACTGCAAAATTTTTGTCATTCAGCACAAAAAACGACGCTGTGACAGCTCCGACAGCTGACTGCAACAAAGCATAAGAACAAGAGCATTTGCATTACTCGACAATTTTGTTGAACCGGAGAAAATATAATACAATAAAAAGAAATTATTAATAAAGTAGAATTTAACAATGACCAATGCAAATGTAGCTGACACTTCGGCGCAGGATGTCGAGATGGAAGTTGACGTTAGCCCCGAGAACGCCACAGACGAGAAGAAAAATCAAGATGTGGCTACGGTGCAAGAAGTACGCGAACAAATACGTCAAATTGAAAAAGCTGTCACGTCCAAGGAGTCGCGGTAAGTACACGTTATACGTTTTACTAAAGAATGGTTTTTACATTTAAAGTATTTTTTAATGCACACAGTTTCGTATTACGCGTGCTACGCGCACTGCCCAATACACGCCGTAAGCTGAACGCTGTTACTCTGCGTAATCTTGCGCAGAGCATCTATCCCGCGGGTGCTGAACGTGAGGCCGCACTGGCGTTGTTGCCTGCACCGGAGGAAGGCACCACGCCCGTTGAATTGCCCGATGTGCCGAAGAAGTTGGTCGCTGTCAAAGCGCCAATTGCTGAGGTTGATGCCTACTTCTATTTGCTGTTGCTGGTGAAGCTAATCGATGGCAGTGACTTGAAGCGTGCCGGTTCATGCTCCGACGCATTAATGGCTAAAATATCTTCGCAAAACCGACGCACACTTGATTTGATTGGCGCCAAGTCATTCTTTTATTTCTCACGCGTTGCTGAGCTGAACAATGCACTCGAGGGAATACGTCCGTTTCTGCATGCACGCCTACGCACAGCGACGCTGCGTAATGATTTTGAAGGACAGGCAGTGCTAATTAATTGTTTGCTGCGCAACTACTTGCACTATGCGCTCTACGATCAGGCTGATAAGCTTGTCAAAAAGTCTGTCTTCCCCGAATCGGCTAGTAACAACGAATGGGCACGTTTTCTCTATTATCTGGGACGCATCAAGGCTGCCAAATTGGAGTACAGCGATGCACACAAACATCTGGTGCAGGCGCTACGCAAAGCACCACAACATGCTGCAGTCGGTTTCCGTCAGACAGTGCAAAAGTTGATTATTGTAGTTGAGCTGTTGCTGGGCAACATTCCAGAACGTTTAGTTTTCCGTCAAGCAGCTCTACGCAAATCATTGGCACCCTACTTTCAGTTGACACAGGCAGTGCGCTTGGGTAATCTGAAGCGTTTCGGTGAAGTTGTTACACAATATGGACCAAAATTCCAATTAGATCACACCTTTACGCTGATCATACGCTTGCGTCACAATGTCATCAAGACTGCTATACGTTCGATTGGCTTGTCGTATTCGCGCATCTCACCGCAGGACATTGCCAAGCGTCTTATGCTCGACTCTTCGGAAGATGCCGAGTTTATTGTCTCGAAGGCCATACGTGATGGTGTCATTGAGGCTACACTCGATCCGGCGCATAATTATATGCGCAGCAAGGAAAGCACTGATATTTATAGCACACGTGAACCACAGCTGGCCTTCCATGAACGCATCTCGTTCTGTTTGAATTTGCACAACCAGAGCGTCAAGGCTATGCGGTATCCGCCCAAATCTTATGGCAAGGATCTGGAAAGCGCAGAAGAACGTCGCGAACGTGAACAACAAGATCTTGAGTTGGCTAAGGAGATGGCCGAAGATGATGAAGATGGTTTCTAAATGCGAAAATTCTATTTTTTGAGATATGTAAATGCGATAATTGTAATAAGTTTAAGTTAATACGCTGCGAAATATTTGCGTCTTTCATGCGAATCGTAAACGTTCAATAAAAAAAAAAAACAAATTAAATTTAAACTCCTTTTTTATAGACAAAAGTATATTTTTCTTCAGGTGTTACTTTTAAATTATATTTATTTTAAAAATGTTAAAATTCGTCTTTTATGCGCCAGTTGCTATATATATACATTATTTTTTAAAATTTCGCACTTATACATTAAAAATTTGATCCAAAAGCATTTCCACATCTCTATCTTTACTGTCATCATCAATGTCATAAGCATCATTCTCTGAATTATTAATATTTTCTTCGTCTCCATCGCCGTCAGTAGTATCAGTATTTTGAGACATTACTTCAAATTCTGTACATTCATTAACGCGTAATGCTCGAAATTCGCCAACTTTTTTGCCATCAACATAATGAAACCTCAAGAAGCATTTTTCGCATAGATAAGACGGATTGTACAGATGTCTTGTACAATTCTCGACGACTATATCATACCTCCGTTTGTTACAGATGTAACACATAATCGTGTTGTATATGTTGTATGTCCGCACATACGGAAACTTACTAACAGGCAGAAACTCCGTACTTTTTTGCAGTTCCTTTGGTAGATATTGAATTTGTGAGAAGACGAAAAGATGTTCGCAATTGCCATTGTGTAGATACTGATATGGCATCCCGATGTTTGCGGATAGTTCAATAAAGCGTGTAGCTGCCATGTCCGCAACTTTGAAAACTTTTTTAGTTAGGCCCGGTGCTGTTTTAGCCCAGTCAAGTATGGTGGCGGAATAATCTTTGCTATCCGTATGACGCATGTCATTATAGAATGTATCGTGTACGAACAAATAACCGGAATCAATATTTTTTTTACATACTGGCACACAGGGCTCTTCGCTGATGTCATAGAAACGCGTACCATTGCAAATGCAGAAGATTTTTTCGCGTAACTCGGTTAGATAGTTGGAACCGCGGCACAGGAATTCCTGTGAAAATGCTGCATTCTGTACGTTGCGACCGACATGTGTGACGCGTGTTGGCCGATAGACGCGTACCGTTATAAGCAATTCATCGCCCGGAGCAGCATCATCAACTGTAGCTAACCGATCTATGTCGTCCTCTTCGGGCGCTGCCTTAAATTTGTAGGTCAAATTCGAGCGTGTAAATGGATTTGAACGATTAGTATTACTCCATCTGTACAATTTCTTTAAGGTTCTGTTTTGATCTGTTGCCAGTAATTGAACGTTGTTTAAACGTTGCGGCTCACTCTTAACTGGATCGAAATGAATTGTTTCCAGTCCATCGAGTAAGTCAACCGAACAGGCTGCAGCTAATTTTTGAACATCATCGGTACATGGTAAATTTTGATGTAGAAGTACCTCGTATTTCTTTGAAAATTCTGCAAACACAACTGGATTTGGTGGTTTGTGGCAAAACATAGTCGGAGCGTCCAATTTGTAGTTTTAGCTGTAGTTGTCCAAAAATATAATTCAATTTGTTAGTGTATAATATTTTTATGCTTTAATTCTTTTACCTTAACAGTTAGAAAACACCTTAAAATTTGGAATTTCAGTAGAAGGTGATCCTTAAACAGCTCGCCGGATCAGTAACAAGCTAAGTGTTTGTTTTCTGTTTTTTACTATAAATAAAATGAAAATGTTGTATAAGAACACATATCATAAAACAGTAGCTAAATTGTATTTTTTTCCTTTTACGGGTTTTACACACCGTCTCTGCCGTTGGATTCTGCATGGAAAAAACGTTTCCCTTGCCGAAAAACTTTTTTTTCGAACAAGAATTCGGCGGCAGAGACGGTTTTAAAACCCTGTCTTTGTGTTATTGTTTTCGAATGATAAAATTATTTTTTCGAACTTTTTTTCTATTATTTACTAAAATGGAGCTGTATATTATAGTATATCTATTATATCTTTACGCCACCAAAGCGTACAAATCACATAAGTTTAAATTTACGCTTCTTCTTTGAACTAGTGTTGCAAAAATTCGCGTTTAATTGTAGTAGTGTTGCGCAACTACTTCCGTTCGACGTTCACTGGCTCGACGTTTAAACTGTCGAGCATCGTGGGTTTGACGATGGTGCCGGCACCATCGTCAAACACGAACATTGGTGTTTACACTGTCGAGCATCGTGGGTTTGACGACGATGCATTCGGAGCCACTGCAAACAGTGTATTTTTTAGTGTATTAAATACAATAACGAATAGAGCAGTGGTGTTTTTGCGTGAGAGCAGCGAATAAATTTTGCGAACTTAAAAAGTTTAAAAAAATAGTAAATTCCCTTGGATATTAAAATAACGCAACACCATTGCGCCAAGTGCAAATAGTGTAAAATACGCATGATGCGAAGCAATGTAAAACGCATGCAGTTAAGCATAATATTAAACAACATTAAGAAGCAGCAGCAACAGCAGCAAGTGTAAAAAGAACACGGCGAGGTAGCAGCGCAAGAGATCTTGGTCATAGGTGGAAGAAGTTGGCGTCGGTGTGGAGCGAGGGAGCACTAAAGCAAAGCGAGTAAAATATATCGGAACGAGTAACAGTAGAAGACAACGAAAACGACTACGACTGATTGCAAACGAGTAGTCCAATGTGGTGTGCGGCGCTAGTTCTACATTTTTACCCCTGGATGCCCGCGTATATCATAATGTTGCAGTCAACCAAGTTGTCGTCTTTGTGAACATACACACGCACATAAAAATATACACATAAATAAATATATATGTATGTATATATGCGTGCACGCTGAAAAAGGAAAAAATTTGCAATAAAAAACAACGCGAAAAGTGTGTGCGTACTGCAGTTGAAAAGAAAATAAAAACATTTAAAATAAAACAAGTCAATTAGCTGCAATTAAAAAATACGCAAAAGACGTGCGACAGGATTAAATGCTATAAAAATAAACGAACGGATACGCGGGTGATGCAGCAACAGCAGCTGTCGTTGCCGTACTCGCCATCGTTTACCAATTGGTCTGTAGCAGCAGCACCTACACGACGTAACTAGAGCAGTCAGTTAGTCAGACTGTGGGACATTCAGCTAGCCAGCTAGCCTAAAAAGCAACAACAAAAGAACTGCAGCAATACCAACAAATCGCAATCTCAATAAACTCCCCCAGTGCATACACCCACATAAACGCTCACTCACTCAAACACACACACACACACAATCTCATTTTACAGTCGTCGATGCGCTTGCTGCATTTGCATTTGAGGAGATGATTTGTAAAAAAGATGTATTGCAATGGTTTAAGGAACTTGAGAGCTACAAACGCATAGATACCATGTGTTCATTGCTCATAGTCTGTCTGCCGTTTGAATTACGATTCTTGGGCACTTGCCTAGAGGAGCTGGGACGACGTGACTCACAAGAGCTACGCGGCATGGAATTACGTGCGAATAATCCACAGGATCTTGCTGCAGATATGGTAACATGTCAACGCGGTGAGCCAACAGATATTAAAATACGTCGTAAGATGGCTTTATATCTGGCATTAATACGTGCATGTAATCGTACATGTGTCGCAGAGATTTTCCGTACACTCGAATGTTGGGGTGAACGTGATTTTGCTAGTATGAATGATCAGGATACGCTGCTAGAATTATTATTAGTTTATACAATGGCTGCAAATCATCCGGTATTTTCGTTTCATCAACAAATGAAATGTTGTGAGATTTTGACAAAGATAAAGGAGAATAAATTGGTTGCAGAACATCAGCAACAGCCGCAGCAGCAGCAGCAACAACAACATATGCCACAGGTGCAGTTGCAGCTAGTGGACCATCATACACAGCAACAGCATGCACAACATATGCAAGTAACACAACAGACGGGCACGACGCCGCATCATCCGGAGCAATTAATGCAACAGCAGCAGCATCCTGGTTTGCATGTGCTGCATCAGAATCCAGCGGGACAACAGCATCTAGTAACAGCGCCGATGCAGATGCTGCCACAAGGCACAATACCAATGCTATTTCCGCAGCATATGCACAAGGTAAAACAATTATGCATGAAAGTAAGCAATAAATGTGATAATTTGGGAGATACTTTTATAGCTTTATTTGAATGCGTTCTAAATTGTATGATTTATATTATTTTAACAAACATGCTATTTCTGATTTAAATAACAAAGTAGGTCTTTCTGTTTTTTGCCGCCGATTTCTACATAGAGTTGCCGCTTAGCTAACATAGTCCCCTGCCGATTTTTAATAGTCATACAATATAAACTAAATTAATTTACTTTATTTAGTAATATTCACCGAAGACATTAAAGATAAACAAATCAACATACTAATATTCAAGAACGGATCCTCCGGGAGATATTTGAGTTCGTCTATGGCGCTGTTGGCTAATATACTCAAAATAGTAGTACCAATTATTTTCCACATAGTTTGTTTGTTTAAATGGCCGTCAACCGTCTGCCGGTCATGGCCGCGTCCAGGAAAGCGCGCCAGCCCCCATAATCCTGTGCGCGCTGGCTCCAGTCGTTCTGAATGCCAAGTACGGAGAGATCTCTTCATACCTGGTCATTCCATCGAGTGCCCGGTCGTCCTCTATGTCGGCGTCCACCAATCAAGTTTGGGCCCCCATGTTATATGACTATAAAGTTCGTCGACCTTTCGCAAATATATGCAAAAACATTGAAATAGGCTAACCCAGCCTTTCCAAGTATTCATATACATAAGTAAATTTCTAGAAAATCTGTTCATGGAAAATCGTACTCAATGCTTATATAGGACAGCCAACTAAACAATCTAGGACGATTGAACAAATTAACATAATATAGGCTCAGAAAACGCATCACATGTAGATGAAGCGCATTTTTTTGTAGACTGCCCAGCTTAGATTTGGTCAAGAAATAAGTAATATAGCCACTGATGCATATGATGAGGACGATGAGACAAGTCGAACGTACAGTCCTGTTCGTATGTTTGTTTGATATAAAGTTTATCCGATTAGAAGACTTATTTAAACTGAACTGAAAATTTTATTAAATGTTTAAAAAAAAAGCATGGCTTACTAGTTTATATTGGTTAGGGCTTGCAGTTACATTCAATTAGCTAACAGTTAAAGTTATTTTTAATGCAATATAAACAATTTATTGAATTAGATTTAATTAAGCTGATAAGCGGCTGCAATGTATATATGCTATGAACATGAATCGATTATACAAAAAGCGGTAAAAATGTGCTCATTGCTGATATAAGCATTTGGTATTCCCCGAATTGTATTCATTTAGCGATAAGCTAATGTTTTATATTATATATGTATATATATTTTTCTTAAGAATAATAAAATAATTTTTTTTGTTTATAGCTCGTACCAAACGATGGCAATCTACAGGCACATCAGCTTAATGTTGACGGTATACCACATATGATAACATCAAACATCACCATTCCAGCGGATACAAATGCAATGATGGGACATCCAAATGCATGGACCATACGTTCATATCCGCCACAAAATGCAACACAGACAGCAACAGTAACGGCCGAACAGCAGCAGCAGCAGCAACTGCCACCGCAATCAGCTTCGCCGTTGTTAAGTCAACAGTCTTCACCGTCAAGCAGTCGCACGACAAGTCCAAATCGTACACCGAATAGTGGCATTATGCAACCGCCACCACCGCGTAATATGCCACCACCACAACAGCAACAGCGCATGACACATGCCGGTTCAATGAAGAATATGCGACGTCCATCCGCCGAAACAACGCCGCCACCGTTGGGTAATAATGTTAATGTACATCATGATGTTTCAATTATGCCACAGAATATGAAACACATGGAGGATGTAAGTTTATTATAGTTTGTATTCATTATTATATAGTTTGCGTTGTTTAATATTCAAATACATTTAAATGTTTATTTTTAAAGGGCATAAATTGCAATGACGGCAGTAGCAATCAACTGCAGAATCTAATTCGTAATGGTTTTACACGTGGTGGTCAACGCATAAAAACCGGACAATACATACCGCCGCATCAACAGCAGCAATCGCCAGTGAATCAACATACAACGCAACAGCAGCACTATCAAACAAGTGGCGGTGGCGGCAATTATGTCAATTCGAATTTGGTGTACAGCATGCAGAACATGAATATGACACATAATGATATGAGCGGTAGCATGCATAATATGGATGTTGTCAGTGGTTCCATGATGAGCATAAATTCAAATAAAAGTGCAACAACGGGCAGTGATACAGGCAGTTCCAATGGTTCATCCGGTGAGCTGACACCGCCAGAAACGCCTAATCAAATGTTAACGCATCATTCAAGTCTTGGCAATGTTGGCGTAAGCGTTGGCAGTGTCGTAAGCGGTGGCATTGGTGGCGGTGGTTATCATCAAAAGCATCATCTTAGCTATAATAAACAACAAATGGGCTTACAACAACGCCTAAACGGACGTAATGGCTTAGATAAAAACTATCAGACGCAACAACAGCAACCAATTTATGCGGCTGAATTGCTAACAGCGCAACAGCAACAACAACTTGGTGTAGTTGCTACCAGTAATCAACAGAATATGCCCGCCAATAACGCCAATACTGTGCTCATAACATCACCGACATCTGCAAATATGCCACCGCCAGGTGCTGCGCCAACGGTGCTGTTACAAGCGCAAGCGCCACCAACAGCTTATAATGCAACACCGCCGTATCCATATCATTTGGCAACAACAACACGTGCACCACCACCACAGCTGATGGCAGCACATAGCAATGCACCGGGCATGGCACCACAACAAATGCATGCTGGATATCGGTTTCCGTTGCCACAAATGAATGGTGATATACTATATCCAACGTATCATCCTGCATTAACATTTATGCCAGCTGTAACACAAGCTGCGCCGCCTACGGTACAGACATCAGCAACACAACAGCAGCAACAACAACAACAGCAGCAGCAACAACAAGTGCTGCGCAATACAAATGTAACACCAGTAGCAACAACGCCGCAACAGCACAGTTTTATGTGTACAACACCCGCGCAAACGCCGAATACAAGTAGCAATAACAGCAGCGGTAGCAACAACAGCAGCAACAGTAGCAACTGTAATACTGCAACATCGACAAGCCCCCTTGTGCCACTAGTAAAGAATATATCCTGCTATAATTGTGGCTCACAAACGCATAATGGACGTGACTGCCAAGAGGCATCTATGGAGGATGTAACACGTAATGCCATCTATAAGCTAGACTATACAGCAGCAGCAGCAACGGTATTGCCAACAGCAACAACATCGACAAGCAGCAGTAATAGCAGCAGCAGCGCAACAGATAGTGGCAGTACCAGCAGCAGTAGCAATCTAGCAGCAAGTGTAGCAACTACACCGGCTGCAGTAGCAGCGGCAACATCTAATGTGCTGCTGTCGCAAGCGGTTAATGTAACAGCAACAGCGGCAACTGCAACAGCGGGTAGCGCCAAGTGAAACAGTGCTTAGTTTAGGTTTAAAGTGTAAAAGCATATAACTAAAAAAAAAAAAAGAAAAAGAAACAAAAAAAAAATATGACGACTGGCAGCACTAGAAAGCAGCGCCGGTTTTAAAGTTTAGGCAATTTTTTATTATTATTACTATTACAATTACTATTATAAATACTAACTAGCAAGCATAAAGTTTATAAACCTAATTATATATATATATACATATATATATATATATATATATATAAAGAAAAAATATGTGTATAGTAGCGGTATGCGTTTATGACAAAGGCTGCTAGCTGGACATAATATTTAGAGATTTAATATATTATTGTTTAAAAAAAAAAAAAAGTAATACTAGCACTTTAAAAGAAAAACAAACAAAATTATTAATAGTGTAGCTACTGAAATTAAATTTCACGTACGCTACACGTTTGTACTAGTTGTTAAGCTTAAAGATTCACGGCATGAAAATTCAACTTTTTATATTATATTTAAAGAAAATTTTATGTAAAATGATGTTAATTTGTATGATTGAATGATTATTGTAATTGAATTTATTAGTAACAGAAAACATGAAAAACTTAAAAATACTATTTAAGATTTAAACAAAACAAGAAAAACGAAAGAAGTAAAATAAAAGATGTTGTCGCGATTTAATTGTAAAATTATAGTTATATATATTTAAATATTTACATATATATAGCAGTAGTTAAAGTTATAGTACACTCAAAAACACGGAAACATATATATGTATATATATGTATATATATATATATGTATATATATATATATATATATATATATATATATATATATATATATATATTATATATATATATATACCACATATATATATATATATATACTACATGTACACCGAGACATTTTAACATTATTATTTTCTGCTTTATTTGTTCTTTGTTTGTGTATATTTTTAACTAAAACTGAGATACATGCCACGCTATGCTATGCCTCCCTCCAAATGCAACGTTACGTAAAAATTGTACGTTACATAAAAAAAAAAACAAAAGCAATTTAATTAAAAATTGAATAAAAAAACAACACAACACAAAAATTTATTTAATATTTGTATAAAAAGTCTCTGAGACTTTATTTAGTTGAAAATTGTGCCATGTACAACACAGACAGACACACGCAAACAAAAAAAAAAAAAGATTAAGAAGCATGCAATCAAATTAAAATTTTATATAAAAATTTAATGTTTTTAAAAAAAGAAGAATAGCACACATTTAATTTCTATTTATTTATTTATTTTATATATATATAGTAAATTGGCTACTTATTATTGCTATGTTATTTGCTACAATCTTTTATAGATGTGCTCTGCCTAATTACTATACTGAATATATTTCTATGCAATATATATAATGATAAAAACAAAATTTTAATAGAACTTATATACTCAGCGTAGCGTATATGCATATTTATATACATATAATGTTAAGTACGTGCGTTTATAGTTTGTGCAAAACGTAATAAAACAAAGCAAGCAAAAAATAAAATAAATTATGCGCAATATTAAATAAAAAAAGAAGCCGTATTACATACAACTATTAATAATTCAATTAAACGGAATTATAAATATAAAAAAAAATATATATAAACAAATATTAATAACGTAATAAACGTTACGTAACGCAATGCAACGTTAGCAAGCAGCAAGCAACAACATTTAACGTAAATGTGTGTATTAAAAAAAAAACAAAAACGAAAAAATGTTTTCTATGCAAAAATAATAACAAAATAATAAAGAAAAAGAAGAACAATTCACAAAAAAAACATTTTATATACACACATATTTATTTTTAATAAATAGTAAAAATTTTTAAATTTTAAAACAGGCATGGCTGCAAAAAGAACAAAACAAAGTATGTGCATATGCGTGTGCACTACTAGCATGTATGTGTATATTTCAGCTGTATTTTACGTTTTTGTTAATTTAAAAATATGGCTTATGTACCCTACACAATAAAAAAATATCAACCATGCCTGTTACATTTAATAATTAATTTTACTTCAATTAAATACATTTAATTTAAAAGTCTTTCATAAATAATTATTTATAATATTATTTGGAATTTTTTTAAAATTATATATTTAATAATTAAAAAAAAAACATCAATTACTAAACTGCATAAATATATATATACAACTTAAAATATATTTGATTAATATTTTCATGTTAATTTTTAAATGTGTTTTTGTTTTTATTGTATATACTATATATATATAATTAATAAGTTAAATTTAAAATTTAAAGCAAAAAAAAAAAATGTTACTAAGTTCAAAAAAAGCAAAAACAATTTATAAATAAAATTAAAAAAAAATTATACATATAGCAGAGCAAATAAAAACGAATCGCGTAATATATTAGCATAAGTCGGTAAAAAAAAATAAACAAAATTAAGCGAATTGAATACTATTATTATTGAATATTTAAGTATATCAGCAACTTCTTGATTATGTTGTTTGACGATAAATATGTATTATGTTTTATTGATATACATACATAATTATAAAAATAATAAAAAAACAGAACAACATTGTTTCTTAACTTCGTGTAAAACCACAAAAGCTAACAAAAAGCTAAAATCTGTATTGTTTTATTTAAAGATTTGGGAGAAAGAAGTGCTTACGGCTACGATATACGCTGTGTACGCATTGGAGCTTAGTTTTGTATGGTTTATATAATTCTATTTTTAAAGATGTGCATTATTTTATGGGAATCCGTAGAAGATATATCAAATTTGTCGATTCAAGATAAACTAAAGCACAACAAAATGTTTTTTCACACAAAAACTCAGCAAGGGAGATAAGATTTATATGGGGACTACTGTTTCTAATGATCTGATATGGACCTATGTGTAATATTTTAAAATTTTAGAATTAATAGCGTCTTGGGAGGCACATGTGAGTCTAAAGCAAAGTCCAATTATTGATGAATTTAATCTATTTTCTTAATTAGACTGCCTTTTAACGTCGTTCGATCATGGCCGCATTCAGGAAGGCGCACCAGCTCCTGTAGTCTAGTTCGCGCGGGCGTCAGTTATTTTGAATGCGGAGTACGGAGAGATGTCTCCTTTTCGGGCTTCACTTCTAATTTTGCTCTTTAACAGCTCGCGTTCTCTGTAGCAACTTTGTCACAGGTTTTGTATAAGCAATGACCTGCTTGAAAGCCCTATCCAGTTGAAATAAACTCTATTTAGAAGACTTCGGCGGTCTGATCTCGTTGCAGCTTGCCGACGTCTAGCTTTTGTTACATGTTGGAACTTGCGGCTTGCAACACGCTCAGCCAATTGCGTAGCTTGACTTACTTACTTATGTGGATGTCAACCGTCTGCCGGTCATTGCCGCGTCTAGAGAGGCGTTTTGAATGCCGAGTGCGGACAGATTTTTCCATACCTGGTCATTCCATCGAGTGCCCGATCGTCCTCTATGTCGGCGTCCACTAATTAAGTTTGGGCCCCCCATGTAAACCATGCGTGCTGGAGCTCTTTCATCCATTCGAATGAGGTGCCCAGCCCAGTGCCGCCGCTGGAATTTTATGCGCTGGACTATATCAACCTCATCGAATAGCTCGTACAGCTAGCGGTTCATACGGGACCTAAACTCGTCGCTGACTCTAATAGGACCAAAGATCCTGCGAAGAATCTTTCTCTCGAAGACTTCCAACGCTGTCTCGTCCGACTCAATCACGGTCCATGCCTCTGCGCCATACAATAGGACTGGATGTATGAGCGTCTTATAGTTCTTTATTTACGTCTGTCGAGGGAGGGCTTTACTTCTCATTTGCTTGCTCAGCCCAAAAAGCATCTGTTTGCAAGCGTGATTCTTCGCCTGATCTCCAGGCTGACGCTGTTGTTGCTGGTTATCTCTGTTCCAAGATAGACGAAGTTTTCTACAACACTGAAGTTGAAATTCTCCAACGTCACTGACCGTCCAAGACGCGTTGACGGAGTACGAGAAGACACCAAGTACTTCGTCTTGTCCTCGTTCACCGCTAGACCCATGAACCGAGACTGTTTTTCAATCTCCGAGAACGCCTTGCTGACTCGCCGTTCCTGCGTAAAGATGATATCGATGTTATCGGCGTAAGCGAGCAGCATCACTTCCTTTTGAAAGATCGAGCCCGACATACTCTGTATGTACGAGCACCCTGACAACGCTTTGTGTGTTAGATAGCGTCGCCATGCAAAGACGGACAATCTTTGCCGGGATACCTAATGCAGACAGGGCGTCGAAGAACTTCGATCGTATCGGCGTGTCGAAAGCGGCTTTGTAGTCGACTAAAAGGTGGTGAGTGTCTTTGTTGAACTCACGGGTCTTTTCCAAGATTTGGCGTAATGTCAATATTTGGTCACTGGTCGACCTTTTTGGTCTGAAGCCACACTGATATCGTCCTATCAGTGAATCGGTATATGGCTTCAGTCTATTAAACAATACGCTCGACAGAGTCTTAATTTCAATGGAAAGGAGACTTATTCCGCGGTAGTTCTTATAGATACGACAGAGAACACTGAGATTCCAGTCATTGGGTATGCGTTCATCGGACCATATCTTGCATAAATGTTGGTGCATACTCCTCGCCGCCGGTCTTAAATAACTCAGCTGGCAGCCCATCAGAGCCTGCCGCTTTGTTATTTTTCAGCTTTTTAATAACTGAATCGACCTCGTTATAGTCCGGTGGCTCTACAATAGTGCCAACATTAACTGGTGGTTCCGGCGTCATTTCTCTATCGGCGCTATTGTGCGCTTTATCGTCTCCGAGTAGGTTGGAGAAATGACTCCTCCATAATCTCAGTAATTCCTGTTCATCCGTTACCAGATTTCCATTGTCATCCTTACAGAAAGTTACTTCGGGCCTTAAAACCTTTAGTCAGACGCTTGACCTTTTGATAGAATTTTCGAGCTTCATTTATGTCATGTAACAACTGAACATCCTCAAACTCCCGCCTTTCTTGCTCCTTTTTCTTGCGTCTTGCGTATATCTCGAGAAGACGCAGAGGTATCCCGGTGCAGTTGGGAGAGTATGTTTGAAAAGGCTACGGTGGTCTGTTCTCGTTGCAGCTTGCCGACGTCTAGCTTTTGTTACACTCTTCCGGCTGCGTTATTTTCCGTACTTCGGCGATTTCTGCGATTAAAGTTTATAAATTTTTTTCAGTGCATTTTGTAATATATAAATCGCATCGCGTCATAAAGCAACTCAACGTTCGTGAGTAGCTGCTTGCTCAATTCAATTCATATTCAACTCTATATAGCTATAGAGCAATAGCACACTCTCCGATCTGACTCCTAAACTTGTGCCATAGTTATTGTCGATTGAGTCAACTTACCAGCTTAAGTATGAAATTTTTATACCCTGTAGTCATTGGATAAAAGTCTATATTAAGTTTGTGAAAGAAGTGGAGACAAGGCAGATCACATGAAGTTTTAGACATGTCCGTCCGTGTGGCAATTAAGAACAAATGGAGACTATAAGAGATGGAGCCTACAAATTTTGATATTTAGATTATTTTATTAATTCTTAACTTAACTTTTAATCATTGTAGCAGCTAAAAAATTTTTTATTTATGTAGTTTAGAATCGCATAACCAGAAGGTGTAACTCCAAGGTTTTTGTATGTAAAAATTGTTATTCGTTTTGTTAATTTAGTTAGAAACTTTAAATTTGTTTTATTTTACTTAAATTCTAATAAAATATTATATAAAGGTGCATATCGGAGTACTAGAATGTGTAGCTGCTATACAAATCTGTTCCATCTTTATAGACTTTTGTAGGAAAAAACATTTTTTATTATTGTTAGCTGCACAAAATTGTTGAAAAATGTAAAAATTGTAATAAAATATGCCACATTTATTAAGACAAATTAAAGATTCAATGGGAATGCAGTGTATCTCGCAGTCGAGTACACTAAACTGTTCCGTTCGATCTTGTTGTTTTTTTTTCTGTACAACCCCCGTTTTTTGAAGTTGCGGCAACAAGTGTTTTGTCTAACTAAAAGTATGCATATGCCACGGACAAAGAGTGGCACATGAGTGTTGTTATTTCTATGAACTGCTCCTCCGGTGCTCTCAGGCGGAACATATTTTTTTTTTGTAACGAGTTGTTCTTCAGTTTTATTTCAGTTTTGAATCAGTTTCGTGAAGACTGTGCGTGGAAATGGATGTCGTTTTAAAGAAAATCTTGGAAAATTAAAAAATAAACAGTGTTTTAGCTTGAATATGCTTGAAAATGTTGGAAAAATACAAGAAAATTAGTACAAAAATGTGCATTGATTTCGGAATTATGCGTTAAAAACTTACAGTTATTGCAACTTTGTTGCATATGTATATGTGAGTTTATGTGTGTGTGTGTTCATGCATAACTAATTTCTAAGAAAACGAAAACGTAAAAAAAACCCTATAAGAAAAAAATTAATATTTTTTTCGGTGTAGTCATGATTAAAGCCGCGAAAAAACCAACAACAACAACAATGAACGAAATGTTATACCGTTCAAAATTAAAAGTTAAAACTGGCAATAATAATTGCAACAACAAAAATAAAAATAACAACAACAGCAATGGCACTGCAACAACAACCAATGCAAAACTAAACAACCACACTGGAAAAAATGATGCTGACCAACAAACAGCACCATTGAAAAAGCTGAGCTTACGTGGAAATCAACTCTGCGGCAGCATATTAATCGGCAATTATAATGTAAGTCGAAAATGAAGTGTAAAATGTAGTACGAGGGGCACTATTTATATTTCGAGAAGTGGCAACATACAAACAAAACAGCAATCAACCGTGTGGGTGCTCCAAATCCAATAAAAGTTGCACTGCGAAGCAAATAGTTGCCTGTTTCATCTGAAGTCTTCGTAGAAATTTGCAAAACCAACAGCGGAAGACGAAGTACCCCTTACCATGACAATGCAAGGAAATATCGAATTGATTGGTCAATTTTCATTTAAAAATGTTTGTTTTTAAATGCTATTCACGAAACATAAATAGAGCCCCTCTTATGTAAACGAAGGTTAACCGTGTACATACCTACATATATATGAAAGCCCGTCTCGAGATGCATTGGATCGCATCGGTTTTAACGATTTTCAACATGGTTGCATTCTAGCGCAAACAGCATTTTCTAAATTATGTAATTTGCTTCATTTTTATTTTTTTCTACATTTTTACTCTTCTTTCATATTTTGCAGTATTTGACCCAATTGGAGGTGTGTGAAAACGAAATGGAGGTCTTAGATTTAAGTTCTCTGTCGCAGTTGGAGACACTGAAATGCAGTCGCAATAAATTGTTGGAATTAATGTTGAATGGTAGCAGCTTAGAGACGCTGATTGCTGATCACAATTGTAAGTTGTAAAAAAAAAGAGAAAACTTCGGTAAAATCGAAGCTTGGGTGACCTTCATGTGTACTGTGTACATTCATCATCTTTGTCTCCGGATGCAAAATAGCTTCCATATAAAATTCGGCTCCAAACTTCAATTTAAAACGCTAATCTTCAAATCTTGTTGTAGGGACAGAACTTTTAGGAAACCAATTGGGAAAAATAAGAAAAACCTTTGTCGTGCAGGCATCGCCCTTCGTGTCACTTGGTAATTGATAAAATACATGTGGCTGGTTAGGGTTAAAGCTGGACAGTCTCCCAAGATATGCTCCGGAGTTTCGTCATCTCTAGATAGAATCTGCAAGTGCTAACCCTTCGCACCCTTCCGATGCTATATTCAGATTGTCCATCGAGTTCTTCTCTACCGACGCTTCTCGCACTGCCTGTATTTTGATAGGCGATTTAGCGCCCTCAGCCGTACTTACTGGTTCGGCTGCGTCGGTCTTATGTTCATTTGCCTTCTTTTCTTGAACATAAACTGCTATTTTTCCGAATCTATAGTTCAACCTATAATTTTGGATTTAAAAAACATTCATGGATTGCTCGTCGATTCCGATCGTAAGTAGCCATCCATTTCCAGCTTATTTTATTAGTAAGTGAAGTTTATATTTTCTTGACACTTGCGCTTCGATGGACAAAGCTGGAACTCAATTCAGTTTCAGCTTAGTTTTAACAGTTTTCAATAAAATATTGTACCTTCTAGTGGCCACTTTTTAATGCATTTTTGAATCTTTTCAGGTCTGCATACCATAACGATGAATCCTGTACCGCTTAAGCTGAAAGACATCGATATATCGCACAACTACTTTAGCAACTTACCCAATTGGATTGGCGCTTGCGTTTTACTTCAAACGCTGCAAGCGCAGCATAACCAATTGAAAGATGCGAATACGCTGCTCCGGACTTATCGCATTAATTCACTGCATTCGCTAAATCTTGCTTACAATGCGCTGCATACAATGGAGCAACTGCCGGAACCATGCTGCAGTCTAAGGGAGTTGTATCTGCAAAGCAACGAATTACAGCGTCTACCGGCCAATCTCTTTGCGGTGACGCATCAAGGTCTGCGCATACTGAACGCTTCCTGCAATCGACTTGTAACTCTGCCACGCTATGAGCAGAACAACGATTGCGAACTGGAGCAGTTGCTCCTCTCCGGTAATCAGCTGAACGATAGCATCTTTGAGGTGCTGCTGCACGCGCCGCAACTGCGTACACTGCATTTGGCATACAATCGCATCAGTGAACTAACGACGGAATGTGTGCGCCGTTGGACACAGCTGGAAGAGTTGGTGCTGGCCGGAAATATGCTGCAACAGTTGCCGGCCAATATGGTGACAGCACTCAGTCAGCTGCAAGTGTTGCGCGTACACTCGAATTTATTGTTGACAACGCCAGCGCTGGCCAAGCTCAAACAGCTTAAGGTACTCGATCTGGCGCACAACCATCTGGATCGCATTAATTTGTGTCAATTGGTGCCGTGCAATCTGCGCTATTTGGATTTGTCGGCAAATGTGCAGCTGCAGGTCGATGAGCAACAGGTACGTGCTTGTCAGACGCAGAGTCAGAAACACTGGAGTTTCATCGATGTATCCGGCAAGAATCGCAACACTTTACCAACGTCTACGAAGCATGGCGCCGAGTTGACCAATGTCGGCAATCAACAACTGAAGAGCGTGCCACCATGGCAACATGGCTTCTCCGAAACACCCGGTTCGGCTGGCTGTCGCAAATTGTTAGCATCACAGCTGCGCATGCCAAACTTCGGTCGCGCCGATGAGTGTCTCTACGGCATGTTCGAATGTGCCACGGCCAGCGTAAATGGCAAAGGACACGCAAATGCTTTGGCTGCGTTGGTGCCACGTTTGCTGCAGCAGCAACTAAAGGATACCGGCGGTAGTGATTATCTTAAGATTACGCTGCTACTGGCACAGCAACAGTTGCCGGCATGTAGCGATGAACATGTTAGCTTTGGCGGTGGTGACGGTGGTGGGGGTGCTGTTATCTGTCACATAACCAAGGAACAAACACGTGCGCGACCATTGCGTATCAAGCGCTATGTGCTACGCGTAGCCAGCGTGGGTCATGTGGGCGCCTATTTGATACGACGAACCAGCAATTTGTGTCTAACGCGTCATGCGGTTGCTGCTACTATCAGTAAACAAGCGAATGACGCTGTATTGGCTGAGCGAAGACTACCAGATCCGGCGCTGATTGAGGTAAGTTTTCGGTGAATCTTTTTTTTTTTTTAAGTCCATTCCATTTCATTAAATCTTTCTAATATTTTAAATTTTTTTCCGCCCGCAAACAGCTTACACTTACCAATGAGGATGAGTATCTGCTGCTGGCCAATTCCAAAATCTGGTCGGTCATGGATGTAGAACGCGCTGCGCGTGAAATACGCAAAGCAGGAAATGCTTTACAGGCGGCCAAACGCGTGCAGGACATTGCGCAGAGTTTTGGTGCAAGCGAACATTTAAGCATCATTGTGATACGCTTTCGCAATATCGGCACGGATGTGGAGCACTTAATTAAAGAGTTAAAGCAGAGCGTACGCAAGAAACCCACCGGTGGCATGGTCGCTGCCATTGCCTCCAATCTTGCGCTCACGTCTGCCAATGGCAGCGGCAGCGTCTGCAAACGCACCTGTTGCGATCGCAGCAATGCATGCCGACATCGTCAAGCGGCAGCAGCATCCACTGCACGTTCATCACCCAGCGGTCAAAGTGATCAACTGCAAAAGGATGGCAACGGCATTGGCAATGATGAGTTTATTTTGGCACATGCGCGCGTACTTGAAGAAGAACAGCAGCTAGAAATGTTAGATGAAACTGATTCTGTGCTGTCGGAGGAACAGTTCAAGTGTTGGGAATATATGCTCGAGCAGAATACACAGCTACTATTTGACAAGGAGCTGAACACCATTTCGAAATCGTTTACTAAGCATCGCAGCAACGCAAACGGCGCCGGCGTTGGTGCAGTTGAACGTTATGGCGATTTCAAATCGAATCTCATTAAAAGTGTCAGCAATAAGTTCATGTCGAGCAGTTCACCGCAGTTGCTGTACAGCGAGTCAAAGAAACAGGCAGCGCCAACAGCCTCGGCTCTTACTAATAGCATACAACAAAAATCGTTTTTATCACGTCACTTTGGCAGCACTCGATCCATTCAGCATACGGCTGCTGCCGCCGGTGCTGCTGCATTTAATATCTTTGATGCCAAGTCACGCGATTCTTTGGCTGTCGGTTCATCAGCCAAACTGGGTGGTGGACCAAATGCTGCCTATTTCGGCTCACTTCAACGTTTGATGCCCTATAATTTGGAATATGATTTTGCTGTCACGCAGGAGCGTCAAATACTTGGTGAGGATGAGGAGGATGCAGAGTTGAATGCTAATAACGATGATGATTATGATGATGAAGATGAGTATGGTGTACATGAAAGCCGTATGCGCAAGTACTGGGGTGTGGCTACGACGGAGCTGTAGTCAGCTTATTATATTATCATTATTAATAACTATAGCATATGGAGTGTTTATCAAATAAGATGTATAAATATTTAAATATGTAAGTCCAAAAATATGTATAAAAATGAAATAAATTTTTTACAGAATTCTTTGAGTTGTAAGCGTTATAAACGTGCACATAAAATACAGTTACATATGCACAACTAAAGTGAAGTACGTAAATCTTCAATATTTTTTGCAAAACAATAAAATGTTTGGAGTTCAAAATATTAGTCATGGTGGCCGGCGGTTCACTTCATACAAACAAATAGCTTCCTCTTCGTCGTCCGTACGTTTGTCGGCTGTACAGGCTATTTGCTACAGATATGCCACGGCTTGACTTGGCAGCACTGTCTCGATTGAGGCATCAGTGCACATCTGAAAAGTCAAGAACAGATGTGGCCTTTAAAATTATAAATGCGCTTAAAAGAGTCTCCTTGATCCAATTATAGATTATGATGCCATTAGGATATATCTTTTTTGACTAAATGAAATTCTTTATGTACATAGAAGCCTTCTTCAAAGGTTTATCTATAAAAAAAATCTGTGTGCAACGAAATATATAAAGAAAAGACTTTAAATTTAACAAGTTTTTACTGTTTTCTTAATTTATTCATCTGCTGCTTCTTACTTCTCAAATAGTTTACTTCACTTTAATTAAAATTAAATTGTTTTTATAATTTATTTTTGTTTTTTAATTCATATAAATTTCATATATTTATATAGCGTTTCGTGTTTTTATTATTTAAATTAGTTTACGTAGTTAGTTTTATTACTTCAATCGCTAGATTTTAATTTTTTTCTTTTAATTATCTTGTTTTACAATAAATTTTTGGTTTTGTTTTCGATATATAAACATGACATCACTTTCTCTGTAATTGATATTTCACCTATTTCATTTTGGTTTGACTTAATTAATTTTGGAATAATTTAATATATATTATTAATTTTTTTTTTGTATTATTTCTTTTAATTATATAAAGCAAAAATAACATTATTTTAGATTATGTTTATTTGTTTTTTTGTCATTACATATCTTTGCGCTAGATTTAAATTTAAAATTTTATTTTTATAATACACAATTATACAATTATTTACAGTAAAATAAAATATTTGATAAAAAATTTATTTTTTACAAATGTTCAAAATTAATAATTAATTCATTTTAAGTACATTTTCTTTCTCTTTATTTAAAAAAAATCATTATATATATTTTTAATATATATAATTAATTTATTTTGAGCAAATTTGTTGTTTCTTAAGAGGAAAAATATTTTTTTGTTTAAAGTTTTCAAGCAGTACTGCTATAAAAACAGCTGTTGTGCTTTAGTTAACAGCTGATAAAGCTTATGGCATATGACAGCTCTAACAGCAGTGTTGCATTTACAACAATAACGGTATAAAAAAGCAAAGAAATTGCAACGAAAATAAATTATAATTGTTTTGGTTGTTTTGTTGAAATTTTTGCTTAAAAACTCAAAGTAGCACTTTGTCATTAGCCGTATCCGTATTAGTGCTCGCGCCGTATAGCAAATTACGTGATTGCATTTGAAAATAACGAAAGAGTATGTTCGAGTATCAGTAATGCGCCGTCGCTGTTGAAGCGGATGCAGCTGCCGCTGCCGCTGCGGCAGCAGCAGCAACAGCAGATACATTGATATTGTTGGGCGTTGTAGTGCCACCGGTTGTTCCTATGCTGTTGTTGTTATTGTTATTGTTGCTACTGCTGCTATTGTTGTTGTGATTCGTATGCGCTGAATCACCGCCAAGCCATGAATCCGGACTGGGCGGAAAATCTGGATAGCCATGATCGGGACTAGAATCATTACTTAAATCTGATACATTATTGCTGCTATGATGCAGTCGATGATGTGTTTTCGCATTGACACCACCATGTAAATTCGTGCTGGCATTGTGATCTATAAATTTAATTTGATTTAATTTGTTAAAGAAATTTTTACTGCGTTCGTACTCACCGATATTCGTGTAGACAATGTTATCTGGATATGAACCGAATGCATGCGTTTGACCGACCGGCGGTGGCGAACGACTACTTGGCGGATATTGCGCAGGACTTGAACTGCCGTGCATATAGGAGCCGCGTATACTGTGCGGTGATGCGCCTTCGTCCAGGCCCAAATTGACGGTGCTGTAGCTGTCATTGCTAAGATCTGCAATAAAGTTTAAACAATAAATTAGTAATGTAATTTGTTTAACTAAATTCACAAACAAATTCTAATAGTTAATTTATGCGAAAGATAATAACAAAACAAAACACTTCGTTCTCTTGATACAAAGCGATCAAAAACGATAAACATTTTTGTCACTGATTCATAGTGAATGTCAAATTCTTTTCCGATTACTATCGGAACTAATCGAAAGCGATAACTCATAGTTCAATCGAAGCAAAGCTGCAACGTATAATAAATAATTAAATATTAATTCTATATTTTTATATTTTACATATAAGAAGTCTTAGGCAAGCAATTTAATCAATTTGAGTTATTATTTATGATATTATAAAAGTTAAAAAATACTTCTTTATATAATATTAGACCATATACAAAAAAGAAACAAGAACTTTGTAAAAAATTTTATATGTCAAATATTTTTTATCTTGCTTCGTGTGGCAAGTTCATATATATAATATATACAAACTTGAAGGCCTTAACTTTCATCATCGAATCTACAAGTTCTAGTTGTTCATAGCCAGACAGACATACGGACATATCTATTATATCCTATACAGTATACATTAAATTGTTAAATTACTTACCGTGATGACTGAAACTGTCATAGTCGACCTTGAGGTCATCTTTGTCAAGAAATTTATCGGTACGCGGTGAACAGCTGCCCTTCATCGAACGGAAATATTGACTCCAGCGCGTACGGCCCGCATCCTTTTTCAGTCGTTTCTCTTTGGCGCGTCGATTTTGAAACCAGACCTGTACGACGCGCATATCAAGACCCGTGTCCTGTGACAGCTGTTCGCGTACATGACGTGCAGGTTTCGGACTGTTATTATAGGCGGTTTTTAGCGTTTCCAGCTGTTTGGCGGTTATCGTTGTGCGCGGTCGTTTATTCGGCTGATCACCATCGAGTGAGCCATCTAAATAGAGACCTATAAAATAAAATAAACAACAAATAAAAGTAATAATTATAAAACACATTATTTTTCGCCAAGTTTAGTTAGTTACCTTTCGCCTTAGCCTCCTCATAATCACGTTTGCAGATTAATTTACGATCTTCCATCAGATAGAATTCATCACCCGTATTCAGCGTACGTGAGCACATGGCGCACAGAAAACATTGCAGATGATAGACATTATCCTGCGCACGGCGCACCACCTGCGTTGGCGGTATGCCCATATCACAAGCGGAACACTTGGTTCCGTAGCGTCTGCTTGTCGACCCGAACATTGAGAAATTTTAAGTTGTCATTAATCCTTAATTCGTTTAAAATTATATGCGCTCTCTTGTATGCACACAATGTAGAGAAAACATGAGAGCATTGCAGTGGAGTCTAGGGAAATTTACTTACTTAAAAAAGTCCTCCTTGCAGAAGAGCTGTCCGTTGCGCGAGAAGCATTTATCGTTCAGCTGTGCATGGCATTCGCTACACTGTAAACATTTAGCGTGCCACGTTCTTTCGAGCACCTTCAAGATAAAGCGATCCAGTATCAGTTCATGGCAGCCGCCACATTTCGGTATTGTTGCTGTAATGTAAAAAAAAAGAAAAATCAATTTCAATGAAAATATATATTTATATTATTGAAGTTATTTGTGTTTAATTATTTAATTTATTAAAACTATTTGCGCCTAATTATATGCAATGCTAAGTACTTTGTTGTTGCTTATACAAAAAGTTTCTCAACATTTTAGTTTATGGTTTTTCTCAAACTCAATGGAATAGCATAAAATTTAATGCATATATTTGTTGTAGAGCTGTTTTAATTGAAATTGTCTATTATGATTTAATTTATTTTTTTTTCGTTATACATTAACTGTCAAATTAATAAAAGCAATCTGTGTTTGAGTACTTTATATAAATATAATTTTCTTTAATTAGTTGTTAGTTCTGAATTCTGTTTAAATTATTTTGTTAATCTATTAAATTCTGTTTGCTGCAAATGCTGTAGCGGTACTTTACGTACGAAGGAATATCAACAACAGCTTATCGGACCGATTTGCTATCGTTGTCGCTGCTTCTCGGTAATCGGTAATCGTAAAGTTGATAAAGTAATCGAAAAAAGGCCAGCTACACCGAATTCGAGGAAAATAGAAATAGATGAAGCAATCTTCTTTGAATATAT
Organism: Leucophenga maculata; assembly: GCA_035044805.1. NCBI lineage: Eukaryota > Metazoa > Arthropoda > Insecta > Diptera > Drosophilidae > Leucophenga > Leucophenga maculata. The sequence goes on along the minus strand of JAWNNP010002447.1, from coordinate 736,305 downwards.
GAAATAAATATGTGCTATGTATTTCGTTAAAGTTAATTTAATGCATAGTATGAATTATTATTATTTTCTAACGAAGTTGTAGTATGTATTCGCTTCTCTTTTAAGATCTCTCAATTTAGGCTACTATGCTTAGCTATGCAAGGTGTATCTCAAAATTTACCGAACTTTTTTTTCAGGTCATTTTCTGGTAGCGTCACCTCTTGGTGCGTTGAAAAGGGACATCTTTCATTGACATTCCCTTCAAAATTTATTGACATTTGGAAAAGTGGAAGTGGCGTTATACCGTCTAAACAAGTTTATGGGAATAATTGTTTATCTGGTACACACGTTACAAAGACGGACGGTAAGACTTGATTGATGACGGACGCTCAGGTCGCCCGAAATCTTCAGTGAATGAACAAAACATGAAATTTATCCGTGAATTCATCAAAAATGAGGCAAAAGCGTCATTGCGGCTCAGAAATCAGAATTGGGATTTCCTTAAGACTCAGTCCATAGCATTTTGGTTGATCATTTGGGCTGAAAGACGGATTCGGATTCAAGATTCGAAAGACATCATTAGAGATGCCAAAAAAGGATCAAAACTTCCTTTTTAACAGTGTTACTGATGACGAGACATGGTGTTTCAATACGACCAATGAAACCAAGCGTCAAAGTGCCGAATGGAAGCCGCCCGGTGAGCCAAAATACAAAAAATCACGTTTGAAAAATCAAAAGTGAAGACAACGTTGATTTGTTTCTACGATTCGATAGGCAATATTCACCAATAGTTCGTTCCACCGCGCCAAACAAATAATGGACCATTGTATCTTGGTGTTGTGAGGCGTTTGCTCCGTCGTATTCGGCCAGAACATCGCGACACTTGTGACCGATTTTTTGAACAAAAATTGTATTTTGATTATCAATCACTCGCCGTATTCAATTCTATATTTTTTTTCACTTAATTGCCTCAATTTATCTGTACTGCTTATATACTTGTATAATCAAACCGGTGGCTGATTCACTGTATACTGGGTAACTTTCCTTCAGCAGAATATTTTTTAGTATATGAACATATTTTATTTTCTTAAGCTCTTGATAGCTTTCTCGAACCATTTCTCTATAAATCTGACTTTATTATGGCATAAACCAAATCCCAGTACCTGAAACTGTATCAGAAGAGATAAGTGTTTATGTCAGCTGCAGAAATCATGGTGATGATTATTAATAAAAAGCGACTTTATTGTTTTAACCTTAACTAGCTTATTTTGAAAAGTATTTTCACAATTTCCCAACTGACAGACGCCATATTTGAAATCTATTAAATTGTCTTGCTTTGATTTTTACCAAGGAAGAAATTGACACTTAAAAAAGTTCAGTATTTGATTATCTTTTGGGGATTTTTAATTTAATAAAAATAAAATTTTGCATAATTGAAGAAATATTTGACAATTAGTATTTCCAAAATAAAATATCATTTAAAAGTTCTACAACACAGCTGCTCTTATTTAAACTTCACAAGCGGTTATTTGGCACAAATTGAAAAACGACAAAATTTCGTATTTTTTTTTGCAGTTGGTAACACTTTTAAAAGAATTTGCTAGAAACGCACGCAGCGCAATTTTTTGTAAACAAATTTTTACACACAGCTGCATAAATTTGTTGTAATTTTGCTGTCGAGCCGTGAAAGTTTTGTGTTTTTTGTGCTAATTAAATAAGTTTTCCTGTGAAAAGGTAAGCGTTTTCCTTTTATATTTTTATTTATGCACACTTTTTTGAAGCATTTTCGTATTTTTCCATACTTTCATAAGAAAAAACAAAACACAACAACAAAAATGGGCAGAAAACAACGCCAGTTGAAAAATAATGCAGCCAAGGCTGCCGCGGCAATGACTAAGCTGGAGAATGTTGCCACCAATGTGCACGAGGAGGCTAAAAAACTGGAGCAGTCTAAGTTGGCTACTGGCTCCGGCGGTAGCGGCAATAACAGCGGCGACGTGCCGGAGACTTCAAAGGCTGCCAAAAAAAAGCAAAACAAAGTGGCCGGCGCTGTCGGTGGCGTTGCTTTGCACAAACGTGTGTTTGCATCAGATGACGATGAATCTACTGCACCGCAATCATCGCAATCATCCTCGGCGGATGACAAGCATAAGCTTAAGGTTTCGTCATCTTCCTCAACAACAACAAGCAACTCTTCGTCCAGCGAGGATGACAATGACGACAACGATTTACCTGCACTTGAAGTTTGCAATACTTCTCCTCCGGTTGATGATGCTGATGGTGCCACTGGCGGCGGTGAAGCTGCTGGCGGCATACCGCAACAGTTTGTCAATATGGCCAAACAATCGCGCAACGAAAAGAAGGCACGCAAATTACTACTCAAATTGGATCTGAAGCATATTGAGGGCGTTTCGCGTGTCACTATGCGTAAATCAAAAAACATTTTGCTCTACATTGAGAATCCGGATGTGTACAAGTATCCGCACAGTGATACGTATATTTTCTTTGGCGAGGTAAAGGTTGATGACATAAATGCACGTGCACATGCCACCGACGCTGAGAAATTTAAGTCGAACGCCGAGTCGCTGAAATATGCCGCCGATAAGCTTAATGAAAATTCACAGCAGCCGAAGAAGTTCGTTGATGAAGACGATTATGATGAGGATGATGATGAGCTGGATGGCAAGAGCTATGATGGGGCCGATTTTGATGACAAGGACATTGAGTTGGTCATGATGCAGGCCAATGCTACACGCAACAAAGCTATACATGCACTCAAGAAACATGATAATGATGTGGTCAATGCCATCATGTATTTGACCATGATCTAAGCGGACTTCCAAAAAAAAGAAGAACAAAAAGAATTGGGAGTTTGGAGAAGTGTTATATACAGCGAATTTAATAACACAATAACAAAAAAATTGGACTTTTAAGTGCGACGTAACTTATACAGTATACCGAATTTATAAAATTATAAACTATTATATGATGAAGTTTCTTGTACATAAATTGCATTTGGCATTGGAATTTTTTCATAATCTGTTTTAGGTATAGTTTACGTTGAATCTAAACTAGTTTAAATTGTTGTATGTTGAGCTCCTTTACTAATTAAAGCTTGCTTATACAAAAAAAGGTGCTTCTCAGGACCATTTATTCAGTTTGATATAAGCAATTGTTTGTGTTGCGCAGACATTCCTAATATTTGCTAGAAATATTTAACCTGAGAATATTTTAGGTTTAACTTGAGAAGGGTAGATGTCTCAATTGGCCGACGGAACGCATGATACACCAGATCTCAGTTGTAAAAGAGTCAATGGACCATGCTCTACATTAATTTTGTTTGTTTAGAAATATATAAAATTTATTAACGAAAACAACTATCAGTGCACAGGTTGCCATATGCGATGCCTGATATATCAGGAAATTAAATTAAATTTAGGAAAAAAGATGTCAGAAGTGACGACTTATTGCAGTGCTCAAATATCCGGACAGGCGACTACTGTGCTTCATCATTCGGTCAATGTTTCTGCTTGAGAAGAAGTAAATTTGCTCCTTGATGCTGGCTTATTTATAGGCAGGTCCTTAAGAGTGACTCTTCTGTCTAGTAAGTACCCTAAAGGCAGCATTAAATAATACGAAGCCGGGAAAGCATTTTTGCCATAAATGGTCGAATGCTTGCTGCATGTCGATGAAGTTGCGGTTCCAGTATTCTTTGGCCTCAAAAGCAATGAGTATATGTTTGATTACGCGATGGAGATGTTCGGGCGATGGAGCATGTCCAACACGAAATCTAATATGGTGGCCTGGTGTAAGACACCGGGCATCCACGACACCAGCAAATGGGACGAGGAACAGTCTCTGCCAAACCTTCAAAATGAAAGGCAGTAGACTGATTGGCTAGCATGACCTGCCCAACTTGTGGATCATGGAAATCATTGCGTACTTCTATTGGATGGGAAAGTTTTGCATCTTTTTTTATAGAGGTTAAGACAAATACTATAAGAAGGAGTGCATGCTTCGGTAGTAATTTAAAAGTGCTTAATTTTTTATTAGCTTCGATATGAGAGTTCTAAAGGAACGTTCTGATGGATGTATCGCAGCGGTGAAGCTAAATAACCTTCTGCTTCACTTAAGTCTTCTGTGGTCACCAAACTGAAATTCTTGAAACGCACGGCTAGATGCGTTAGATCGGTACCATTTACCATAAACATTCATTATTGCTACGTGCCGAATAGGTTTTTTTTTTTTTGATTCTTCTAGTGGTCTTCAATAGTATAATGGGCCATCACTGCTGGTGTTCATAACTTCTAGTATATGTTCGAAAAATCTAGTCCTAAGCTATCTACAAGAAGTTTGCCACTTAAATGTATACTAAAAATGTTGTGTTTGTCTGGAAATCTAACGCAACAGTCCCTTATTTTTAACAAAGCTCATAGTTCTAAGGGTGGAGGGTGATGGCATTTGGAAGAAGTGAAGATGCTGGCCTCAACAACGGCACTATGAATTTTACATAAAACTACTTCCAAGGCAAAGTCAATAGCTTCATTGGAGTTAACTTCCTTATCCAATTAATTATTTTTCAGGCGTCTCTGGAAAGCAGCGATTTTCCTGTTTCGATTATTCAACCTCTCAACTGTTTAAAATTTGTCATAACTTTGAAACCAATTGAGATACAGAGATGCAATTTGTTAAACATGTTTATGGGAACGGCAGAAGTAAGTTCCAAATGTGTGGCTTAAGCTAGTAATTAATAAAGGACATAAATGTAAGCATACATACATTATTTGTATACAAGAAGTGTCTCAAAATATGCCAAACTTTTTCTCCAGGTAATTTTCTGGTGGAGACACCTCTTTTTTACCGAAACTCACTAATTGATGAAACAAGTTTATGGGAATAATTGTCCATCTCGTACCATTCTTTACGACTGGTATACACGTTTCAAAGACGGTCGGGAAGACTTGAATGACAACGAACGTTCGGGCCGGCCGAAAACTTCAGTGAACGAACAAAAAGTTAAAATTCATCAATTCATCAAAATGACCGGAAATCGTCATTGCGGCTCATGGAATCGGAATTGGGATTATGCAAAGACTCAATCCATCGTATTTTGGTCGATCATTTGGGCTTAAGGAAAGTGTGTGCACGATTTGTGGCTTATCAATTGAATGATGAGGAAAAGGCGCTTTGGCCTCAACATTTGAAAGATACCAAAAATGATCAAAACCGCCTTCTCAACATTGTTACTGGTGACGAGACATGGTGTTTTCAATAAAGTAAAGACAATGTGGATTTATTTCTACGATTCGAAGGGCATTATTCACCAAGAGTTCGTTTCACCGGGACAAACAATTAATGGGTCATTTTAACTTGGTGTGTGTTAATCCGTCGTATTCGGCTAGAATATCGCGAAGAAAGAAGTTGGCGTTTGTTGCGCCATCTTATCGATCGACACTTGTGACCGATTTTTTTAACAAAATCGAATTTTGACCATCAACAGCTCGCCGCATTTGCCAGATTTGGCACCATGTGACTTTTTTGTGTTCGGCAAGCTGAATGTGGACGCCATCCAAATTGCGTGCAGCGACGTCGTAAAGTTCATTCCGGACAACGAGCTAAAACACTTATTGGATCGAGCTAATAGGTGTATTCAGTCCAAGGGACATTACTTTGAATTAGAAAAAAACAAGTACTCAAAAATATAAATTTTGAGACAAACCTTGTAGGCTACAATAGCCGAGAGGGCTTAGCTTAATGTGACTCCAAACTGAGTTGAAAGTTGTGGATCAATGCAAATGATTTTTTTTATTATATGTATCCCGTTTGGTATGTCGCATATTTTTGGAATTTTACAATGGTTTAAATTAAGTTATCCCAAATCAGTATACTGTGCATACGCTGTTCCGTCGGACATAAAAAACAAATAAAAATACACAAGAAATGGGCTAAGAACTTTCAGAGACTCAAAATGTTTTTTTTTTTTTAAATTTCTTGTAGTTTCTATTATTTATTTATTTATTTAAAATAAAATGAAATTCGCAGTGGTACAACAACTGAGGTTGCCACATCAGAAATGTTGTAGAAAGCAGGGAAATTGTTATTCGAGGCATGTCTATTCAAAACAGATTTATTTGGAATTTCAAAAATGGCGGTACATCATATATCAACTGAAAATTTGAATACGAAATGGCCGATCGAAAGTAAGGGTTTTCGACTACTCATAAATGGAACATAATCCAGTTCTTAGATTCATAATATTCATGCTTTTTTTCTTTGTTTTCTTTTTTAAATCGTCCCTTATTTCTGGAACTACTGGTATTTGATTTCAGAAATATGCAAATCCTAAAAGCTTTTGAAGCTTTATGACGACAATCTCTAGATTTGACGTTTACTGTGAGCAGTTTTAGGACTCAAAGACGCTGTAGACTAGGCATATATTGTACTTGATTCCTTATATATGTAAAGAGTTTTAAATAGTAATTTGTTATAAGTTCCAAAAAACAAACAAAAAATACGCTGAAAACAGCTTTTGATTACTTTTTTTCGGCTTTACAATACGCCTTTTGTTTGCTTGAATTTTTGGACAACAATTTTTAACACTATTTCCTGATTTTCGCTCAATAATTTGCGTTGAAGTTTATTTACATTTTTCTTTTTATACACAAACACTTACACAATAGAAATTCCGGCAATTGACTGAGATTTATTGGCGGTATACGATCATCGAATTTACTATTACTGTTACTACTAAGGCTGCCGCTGCTGATGCTATTGCCGCCGCTATGGTTGTTATTGTGATTACCGCCGCCATTGGACAGAAAGTCACTTTTGTACATCATTAATTTTAAAAGTTCCATGCTGCAACTGCAACTGCTGCAACAGCGCAGAACAGTATGGAAACGTATGAAAAAATCAGATACATATATATCTATTGTATATATATGTGTATATACACTTATACAGTTACTCAGTATAGAGTATTACTGTTATATTTTCTTAGCACTTGTTTCATTTCAATTATTTAGCATTAATATTTAAGAAATGCAGTATTTATTTTTTTTTATATTTTTCAACACTATCACAGTTTAATAGACGAACGACCGATAGACTAAAACAAACCGATCCGACCGATATCAACGACCTTGCCGTTGTTAGCTTTTGTTTTTCAATTAATAGTTCTAGTTTTTTTCTTTTTGTAATTTTATTTTACGCACGTTTTTTCGCCGCGTTTTTGATTTGTTTTTACCGTTCCGTCGATCCGCTCGCCAATGCGATTCGTAAGCGAATGCAGCAGGTCAACGTGAACAAGGGTTAAAGCAGAGCAAGCAGCGCAGCTAAAGAGATTTCCAATAGGAAAAGGCAGACAGATAGACAGACAGACAGACAGTTGGCTGCTGACATAATCACAGTTACAACAGCCCAACCCTTAAAAAAAACGGTTGTATCTGTGTGTGTGTGCGAGCGAGTGCGCACGATATATAAATGTATGTAGTAGTAATGTAATCGTCGTTTTCCAATGTCACTGGAATTGTGCTATTCTATTCTACGCATGTATTTGTATTGTTGTAATGTAACCCTGTACTGGTTTTATTGTTGCTAGTTTACTTTTGCTGCACCCTGTGCGTATAGTAAATACTTATATATAAAACGAGGGCTGTTTGATTGGTATCAAATGTAGACACTTCTTCATATAAGCTTGAGCAAAGCAGACTTTACCAGAAAATACTGTGAAACAGTTTTAAGTCCAAGATTGACAGTATAATGAGTGGCGAAGTATAAAATATTATTATTATGAATCGCACCAAAATTCTAAAAAATTTCAACAATTTAAATTACTTTTTTTTTCCCAGAAAAATTGGGGAAAACCCAAAGTAGAAATTTTAACATTTTCGTCTAAAAACTGCTAACGTAACAGTATTAAAAAAATAATAATACAAGAAACATAAATTGTGTCAGCACAAAAAATAGAGCAATTAATTTTATATTAACACACCCTGTGTCAGTAATTTACAGTAACAACAGCTTTAAGGTCATTTTAATGAAAAAAAAAATAAAAATCAAAAACAAACAACCCGTTAATATATTTATTTACAATGAGAGCGTAAAATAAAAAAAATAAAAACAACAATAACTGAGAAAAAAAAATAAACGGACAACAAAAATGACGACATGCAGAAACATGCCACAATTCCAATGCAGCAGCAACAACAACAACAGAATAAAATAGCAAAATGCACAAAAATAACAACAACAAAATTTAGCACACCCACACACACATTCAAAAGCATAAAATTCAACTTCACCACACAAACGCAGACAAAATGTTGCACAAAGTGTTGAAAAAGAGAAACAACAAAAAAAAACCGAAACGCTGACAAAGACCACTCCCCGAAAAAAGCAACAACAAGAATAATACAAAAAAAAATTGCAAAGCGAGCAGCAGTTGATAGCAACAACAACAACAACAACAATGCATTGAGTACAATAACAAAAACAACAACAAAAATAACCAATCCAGACGCAATGCAAACACAACATGCATAACATACCAACAGTGTGTGTGTGTGTGATACTTTGCCGCTATCTCGCTCTGACATATATGCATTTTTATTTTTGTTTGGGAAACCAACCCAAACCCAATTGGAAAAAGTAGCACACATACAAACACACACAAGCAAATAATAATCGAACAGTCAACAGAAAATTCGAGGGCTGTTTGTTAGATTTTACAATAGACAAATAAACTAAATTTTTATATGTTTTTTAAATAAATAAAGTATTTAATTGTCAAAATTAATGCACATGAAAAATGCACTGAAAAATTCCAAATTTGTATTATCGATATCGCAAAAACTGTGCTAAAAAATGTTTGTCTGTTATCGGAATTGGTTTTAATAGGAATAATCGAATTTTTGTGTTATTATTATTTAACTATTTTTAATTCTATAAGCGCATTTAAACTTTAAATAAAACAGTTTATAGCATAATATTGCATTAAGTTTAATGCTCTTTATTGACTTATAGCTATAACCACTTAAAACTAATAAATTCCGTTGAATAATTAGCATAACTAATGCCATCAACTTTCTTTATTTACACGCACACAAGGTCTTTCAAAATCTATTAAATACAAATAAACCATCATTAAAGCCATTAAATTTTGGGATTCAGCATTAAATATGTAGAAATGCTAAAAGCACTTAAAATTTTGGTAGACAGACAGTAAGAGTGACAGAGAAAAAATAGATAAAGTAAAAGCTAGCTTAAAACAGAGCAAAAAATGCATAGCTAAAAGCACATAAAATTTTTTTTTTTAGGTTAGAGTTGAAAGCAACAAACAAATAAAATACAAACATAAATACTTATATTTATAAACAGCAGCAGCAGCGACCAAAATAACTTCAAAATGTGAGCAAAGTAATGGCAGTTTTGGCAGCTCATAAGACTGGAAAATTCGTTGCGCAGTCGCATTAAAAATGGAAAAATTTTATAGAAATGAAATGTAGTTGCATACGTATATATGTATGTATAAAAGTATATATGTATGTTATATATGTATATAAGCACTTACTGTTGTAAAAGGGGAGAAAAAAAAAACAAGTAAATAAAAAAAATATAAAAGTATCAAAAGAAATAAAATTCTGACTTGTATCTTTCGGCTATTTTTATATATGAAAATAGTTGCCGTTCTATGTATAGTTTGACAAAAATATATTATAAATAAATATTTAGCACATGTAGTTAAAAAGGGTGTACCAACAATTTATAGAATTTATTTATATTATTAAGACAAAATCAATAAATATAAAATGGTTTCGTATTTACTTTTAAATAAAAAAATATGATTATTTAGTATAATAAAATTGGTTCGATTATTTCGAAGTGGTTTTAAACACTAAAATCGATATCGGAAAAGTGGAACCGGAAGTAGGATATTGAACTTTTTTATTTCGAAAATCTTTTTCAAGTTTGGTTTTATTTCCAGCCTATACGTGACGCTTTCACTTTTCGTGACGCTTTCACTTTTTGTGGACGCCTTAAATTTTTCGTAACAGACCGATAACATATTAACATACATATATGGCAATCTTAGTAGTCAGTTTATATTAATTTTGTCTAACAACTTGCAGCTATTTTGACTTTATTCTTATTAATAATACTCAAATATACATGTTCAACACCTATGTATGTACCATGGATGTATGTAAAAATATTATATTTTCTTTGCGCTTTTCCATTTAAACTTCCGCTCTATGCACGTCAACATCAAAGTCATATTTCATAAAATATTTTCAGCGCAAAAACTTTATTTATATATATATGCAGACAAGTAGTATCTACAGAAACATAAGAGTATGTATATATAAATGTGTCTGTGCACTTTACTAAATACCCTACCTTGACAGATGAAGGGTTTCGAAGACTTAGTTTGTGTAAGTGTTAAAAAAAGATGCAAAAGGAAGCATAATGAAGATACTCGAGTAGCATAAACAGTGCAGCAATACTATGTTCCTTGAGATTTCGGAGACTACATATATATGCAGTGCAAGTGTCTGAAGATTTCAATATACCTGGCGCACATTTTACTTATATTATTATCTCTTATGCAGAATATATTTACATGGCAGTTCATTTCGCAGTCGTCTATACTCATTTGCTTTTCTCTCCATTCGGTCTCAGATGTATTTTCACTGCAAATGCATTTGTAATTTTTACTTTGCGCTCATTTCGTTTCGATGCACATTTGTTCAATTTCAAATGCATTCGAAATTTATGATAAAATAGAAAATATTGAACTATGTAGTTTGAAATTCCCTACGCTTTGAGAGCCCTAAAGGCATATAGAAACTCTTTGAATTTTCGTTGACATTAAAAAAAAGAAGAAATTATTACTAAAAACAAATATTTTCTCAATACAAAATGGAGTAAGTCAAATATATAAAAGCAGCATAGACTGACTAAGTGCATGAATGAATTTTTCAAAAGCAGATTTTCGTATTTAATATTTCGCAAAAATAAAAGAAAAAAAAAAAATAGAAATAATCTTGTACACATGAAGCTAGCTTTATATACATATACACGAAAGACAGACTCAAGCTTCGAATACGCATTATAAGCAGCTTTTACAACATAATCCTTTTGCTTTAGCACAGTTTGTAAAGCAAAAGCATTGAAATTTTGTAATTTGTGTCTCTCGGCAACTTGCAACGTTGCTATATACATATATATATATGCGAGGCTAACACTAGACATTTTTAACTGCTTAATATTTAGAATTTAGGTATAATTTTTTGTATTTTATAAAAAGTGCGCGCCAATACAAACAGCTCGGTTCTCTATTGCTCTAATTAAGCTTAACTGCAAGTCCGAACACTTAGTGGACTCAGTCATATTTCTATAAACTTTAAGTGTGCTCCTTGCAATTGTTATATATATATTTCTAATACTGCTTCGTCTTTTGCTTTATTCTGCTGCTGCTCCTGCTTGAAGCTCTTCTGTTCTGTAATGTCTCATTGTTGTTAAGCTGGGCCAACATGAAAATCTCATTGACGCGCAATTTCTCTGTAACTTTCGCCCTCCTTTTATTTCTAGCAATGTTTCGTACTCTATGTGACTTTGTTGTTACCACGCCATCTTTTTTTTTTTTTTGGTTTTTATTTTTATTATACTTTCCGTTCCGACCCTTTCCGTTTTGCGTTTTGTGCCCTTCCAAGCAGCTTTGGTTTATTTATTTGTTTCTTCTTCTCTATATTTGGCCATTGTTGTTTTTGTTGTTGCCACATTTTTGTTGTCTGCGCAACAGTCAAAAAAAAAAAGAAAGACAAAATGGCGTGCAGCTGCGTAAAAATTTCTAAAATTCTATAAACGCAAATGAGTTACGCAGTCTAAAAAGTTGAGCGTTTGTAAAGCGCTTAAGATGTGGAAGCAATGTAGGGGAATGTTGTATTTTAACAACTTTGTACCAATGTATTTTAATAATAAATATAAATTTAGTATTTCAGTTGGTTTCAGTATTTTGCGCCTTGAAGTGTGCTACAATTTTTTTTCTATCAATAGCCGTCAAAATAAAGCATTAGAAGTGGATAAAGTACGTACTATAAGTGTTAGAGCCTTAAAATTTTGTATATTTAGACTCGCCAATTATTGCTTCAACTAAATTATATGAAAAGTGTAAAATTCTACACTAATTATTGAATTTTTAATGCTTTTTTTAATGTTGTTAATTAAATACGTAACTAATTAAACGAAACTAGTCGGTTATCGGCTGTAAACCATATAAAGATCGGTCATGTTGCATAGTAATCGGTATCATGGGATTTTATAGTTAATTACTGAGGCTGGCAGCACAGAAAAAAAATGGCGGACAAGTTGACATATTTATATTTAAACTGACTTTTAGCGCTGTTTTTTGTTTTTATGATCTTATTAAATGTTGACAGCTTGATTATTTGTCGCTGTTTGATTTACAATGTATTTTTAAGGTGTATATGGTGTATAGTTGTTCCTTTGACCTCGTTAAGGCACTGGCCACAGCGTTGATAAATGCAGCTCGTTTGAAAGAAAAGCCGTATAACGAAAGTCACTTATATCAACTGTCACCTTCACTATGCAATATTTTCTGTCTGCGATCGCATTGCTATCTACGTTTTAGCCGCTGCTACTGCTATAGCGTATATTTAAAGATTCGCTCTTCGCGCCGTCCACTGCGTTGTCAACTTTTCTGCAATTAAGTCGAATTAAGTACACAGGAATACATCCACTGCTGCTTAACACCTCTTTACTGATAAAAAGCTTCGCCAATGCAAGAATATAACTTCATTTTATATGTGGTATTATGCTGAACTATGTATGTGGTTAAATAAACTGACCCTGATTTAGCAGATAGTAATTAACGTGTAACGATGAAATGGTAAATTTATAGTAAAAAAATAAAAATTCGCACTTCACTGTGCTCTAAAATAGTTATAAAACAGTCATTTGTGAAATTTATTCAAGTTTACAACAAATAGCAGCATGTGTAGCTGGCTAGCTAAAGTTTTGATATACAATATGATTATCGATTTTATTATGTTTTCGATAACATTGTAATCGGTCCATAAATGAACACTTCAGATTTTTTGCATTTTATAAACAAACAAAGCAGCCTTGTCGTGCGTTGTTATTGTAAATTGTAAAACATTTTGCCAACAAAAAAAGGACTGTAAATTTCAGTTCTTCTTGGCCTAAGATGTCGGACAACGCAAATATTGATAGCCTTAATATTGATACTGAGCTGCCAGCAATAAACGCAACCGTTGCCGCCGGAGCACGTGAGACGCCAGTACGCGCTGGTGCAACAAATTTTGCTGCAACGGTACCAAGCGAGGCTGAAACATTCCCAACTACGCCACGGCGCAGATGGAGACGTGAAATAAGCTATTCACAGAATGCACTAGCAGCTGATGCTGTATTACGTGGTGTTCGACGTTCAACACGTTTAGCATCTGTTGCCGCCGGAGCAGTCGAAACGGCAACAACTTTTGCTGCAACGGAACCAATCGAGGCTGGAACTTTCCAATCTACGCCACGGCGCAGATGGAGACGTGAAATAAGCCATCCACAGAATGCACTAGCAGCTGATGCTGTATTACGTGGTGCTCGACGTTCAACACGTTTGTCTGTGCGTGCTACCGGAGGAAATACTACTGAGGTGCCAGCAGTTATTGCAGCTGCGACGACACCAAACCAAACAAGATCAACACATGCTAATGGCTATGAACAAACTTCAGCTCGACGTTCAGCACGTTTGGCCGTGCGGGCAGCCGGAGGCAACCCAACTGCTACAAATATTGTAGGTGAGACGACTGCAGAGGAGCTAACACCAAACCAAACAAGATCAACACGAATTGTACGTGAAACTCGACGTTCGGCTCGTTTGGCTGTGCGCGCTGCAAGAGAAACGCAGCGGAATGCAATTATCGAAGCAACACGCAATGCATCACTAGTTGAGACAACACCAACTGGTGCACGCACTCCGTCTTATCACTCACGGCGCAGAACAACTCGCAGATACATACGTCAAAATTTACGTCCGGTCAGAGAACTGCGCCTAGGTGCCACACGCTCAGCTTATGAGGGCATGACGCGCCGTATATTTAGAGGAACTGTGCATTTGAATCGGCGACCAGTTGTACGATTGCCCCATGAAACATTTTACCAGCTAATTCAGGTTATCATGGAATTGCGTTCGCTTATACAAAGCACTCTTCATGCTGTGTCACTTCATACTGAAATCGAACGTTTGACCCAAGAACGCGATGGTGGCGATCAATCCGGTGGCAATGAGCGTATGGTGATGTGGCTTGAATTTCGAAATATCTATATGTAAAGAAATGATTGATTAAAGGTTTTGCCTAAATAATTGTTTCATATGAAATTTGAAATTTTGTGATTAGCAGGCCTGGAATGGCACATGTGTACAAGGGCTGGACTGCTACTAAAGTACAAATTGCAAAAAGCCTGAAATATAAATTAGTTGAAAAAAAAATATTTATTTGTAACAGTTTATATGGACTAGTTATAGTATAGAATACATATATATATTCGTGATCAGTAACGAAACATCTCATCACCTAAAAATTCCCTACATGGAGTATCAGTTTTGTGTCTTCTCGACTAAAAATAAAAAGTGGCTGTTAAAACCAGATACACCCATCAGATGTCTTAAAAGTCGAAATTTCAGACTGTGATCTGTGATATGGCGTCCAGATATGGAACATCTTAGCGAAATCCAAGTGCTCCAGGCTGCAAACAATGTAGAAACAAACGCGTCGCAAGATTACGGACTGCCATTTCCTACGTGGAGCATCGGGTATGTTTTTTCTTGAGTATATATAACGAGCGGCTGTTAAATCAAGAGACCTCTGTCAAAACCCTTCAGATGCCTCAAGATAGTTTTCAAGACACTAAATAGTTTCTCTAAACATATGGCAATGCCATATGATAAACAGCTGATTTAACTAACAAAAAAACAAAAATGCCATATGGCAAAGCAAAACGGAATGAATTGAAAATTGAATAAAAGCTGAAAAAAAAAAACAAGAATTGCATAATAAAACTTTACGCTTATATGCTTAGCTTCTTTTCTTTCGCTCATTTTTATATGCAAGCACAATAAATAAATGTTAAAAGGACGACAAGAATACAGGACATACACACACACATACAGCCACCATTTGCGAGTTTAACACCCACTCGTTTGGCCACACAATATGAAAAAGAGGCGCAGCAACAAGAATGTTGATGATGACGATGAGGGCGAATACAACAACAGCAACAACAACTGCAAGGATACACGTTTGCAAAACATAAATACAATAACAAAACCGATAGCAATACACATATACATACATACATACATACATACATACAATATGTACCTTTAAAAACATGCATACATATACAGTTTGAGCGGCGACCCCAAAAGCAAGTTGTATAAAACCTTGAGGGGTGGCACATGGGCACGCCCCATGGCACAGGACATGCACAAGCAGACAAGTCAGACAGGCAGACAGCCAAAGGACAATCATGCACACACATACATACATAAATGTATCTATAACTAAATATATACAACATGCGAAACCGAGTCAAAAATGTGCTACGTTTGCTTTTAAGCTTCTTGCATTCGTTTGTTTTCGTCCTTTTTCGTCCATTTTACCAACATTCTTTACTTGCAACGTATTCTCTAGAGCTTATTTATTTATATTTTTTTGTGACTGCTTCTTCTGGTTTTTTGTTCAACTTACAGCTTTAGTTTTTCATGGCTTTGGACCTTTGTCGTTTTAGGACTTTTGTAGTATCTTTGCAGTCCTTTTAAAATATGTACATATACTTCATCTGAGCCTTGCTGTTAAGGCATAAAGTTTTTAGCACAATAGAATTGAAGTTGTAGAAAATAAGTTCTTTAAGTTATTGAAAATCTTCTATTATAAATCCATTATGATTGTGTTGAAAATGGTTGGAAAATTATGAGGAATTCTGATTTTTAGACCACTCAACAGTAATGGGCTCTTTCTAATGTGAATGATTCTCGTTGAATGCTGAGCATGTTAGGTTTGTTGTCCGAATAAGCCGCACGAATTATGCGATTTTCGATTATTTTTTCGATTAATTATCGAAGCTATTACAAACATATTTCCGTAAAGGTAAGCGCAAATTTGAATTCTTTAAAATATTTATTAAAAGAAGTCATCGTAGATTAACAGATGGCTTGTATAATATGGAACGCCTATAATGAGTTCATATGGTTCTACTTGTGGGAGCAACATTTTTCAGCGTTCAGGTTGGAGACTTATCTACTTCAAAAAATTCTACAAACAATTCATCGAACTCAGCAACCAACACATGAAATCATGTCAAAGCTTAAATTTTTTTAACTATTGTAATTATTAATCTATGTCTAATCCTCTAAATGGTTGGACAGCATAGAGAGACAAGCGTCTCTGGTTCCTGAGAATGGTTCCTAAATAAATCCTGTAATTCTCAAAGATAGGGGAAGCAATATTAGGGCTACTTGTATGGACACCACGCGCGACAGAAGTAAAACTGCTTGAGGTATGAAAGGATGATTATTGATGATGGTTTTGTTGGATTTTTATACAATTTCAAATTGAATTTTTCGTCCAGCAAATCAAACAAGGACGGAGGCTCTAAAGAAATAAAGTTCTCCGTTAAAATCGCTAATCAAAAGCATGTGCAAATCGTTGCTAATCTTTTCTTGTCAACAGTAATCTTCCACATGAAATTTCGTCATAGATCACTAATGAGAATGCCCGCCAAAGGTAATTGAGGAAAACATCACCCTACAGTGGTAAATCTCTTCAGCTGTGGTGATGATCTGATGATTCCCGCAAGGAATTTTTTTTCTGGGGCGACTGTACGTTGATACGATGCGATACTTCGCCGTCCCCATTTTCGTCTCTATACGTAATTTTGTTCAGCTGACATACTCTAATGGGCCTAAACAAGTTTTACTTCAAAAAAGTTTTTTGTACTTCTTTTCTGCACCACCTGTGATGTAATGTACGGATTTTATTTTTTTAACGTGCTATCCCCAAAAAGCATATTCCATGACTTCTTGATTACTTCGTTCTTCTTCTTCGTCTTGCTGGATATGTGTAAATTGTTCTAAGGAAAATCCAACCGTTATCTCCATATCGATTTAATCAAAATTCTAATCATATTTGAATCAACATTGGAGCAAGTTTGGCCTTGAACATTGGTACATACTGGTTGGTGAACAAAAAAAATCCGACTTTACAGCAATTACACCAGCACCAAAAAAAAAAAAAAAATTTCCAGACCCACCTACCGACAAATATTTCGACGCGCTGTATCCGAATCTGAGATCCGTTTGATGGGTTCACCCTCAAAATTTGCGTCCTCAAATAAAGTTCGAATTTGTGGTTAAAAGAAAATTCTCTCTTTTAAGCAGGAAACTTTTTTTGGAGCTCCATATATAGCAAGAAGACATCAAATTCCGTTTATGATGATAACTTGTGGGGAAGAGTTACTACACTGGGAATTTATAGTATTTTGTATTGGTCTCAGAGAAAGTATCATGTGATAAAAAATACTCAAGAAGTTTTGTAATGAAAACAATGGAGATACGTTCAGATGATTTCAGTCACACTAAACTTGTTCTCTCTCTGTTCTATTGACTTCCGATGAAATATATATGGGTTAGTAGGGTGGTTTTCGAGATATTTCAAACTTGATCCCAATTATCTATTGGACAGTATGTTAGGTGTTCTTGAAAATACTGAATTACGTGTTCTCCACATTCAAGAATACTGACATAAGTGTTATTTACATTAGAGAGCACTGAAATGGGTGTTTTTCGCATTGTAGCACTCTGACATAGGTGTTTTTCCCATTGTAAAACACTAAGATATGTGTTCTCCATATTGTAGAACACTAAAATAGGTGCTCTCTACATTGTACAATACTAAGATAGGTGTCTTTCACAGTGTAAAACACTGAGTTAGGTGTTCTCCACATTGTAAAACACTGAGATATATGTTCTCCATATTGTAGACTACTGAGATAGTTACTCTATACATTGTAGAACACTGAAATAGGTGTTTTCCAAATTTAAGGACACTGAGATAGGTGTTTCCTACATTGTGACCACTGAGATTGGTGCTCCTACATTGTAGAATACTGAAATTAGTGTTTTTTTTCTTGTAGAATACCTAAATACGTGTTCTCCACGTTGTAAAATACTGAGATAGAATTTTTCACATTGAAAAATACTGAGATAGATGTTCTCCACATTCAAGGACACTGAGATAGGTGTTCTTAACATTGTAGAGCGCTGAGATTCACATTGTATAACACTTAAATACGTGTTAAACAATGTTGGAAGAGGAAGCATTTTTGATGGTAAAAATCATGTTGTCTGAAAAACTATGAGTTAATGGGGTGGTATTGAGAAAAAATTCAAAGTAGACACCATTTTGAACCACTACTAGGACTTTCTACTTGGATTGTGCAAGCAATGTTTTGATTTGAAACTCGATGAAACGAAAAATCGACACTAACAACATACAAACATATACATCTATAGGATTAAGCCTACGAGACATAAAGGTAGAATACAGATATAGAATATTTCCTACTATCTTCCTCGCCTCTTAGTGTATTTTTTGTGATTAGGTGATTTGTAGTGATTAGGATTCTGCCGATGCCGATGCCTTTTGGTGGGGATTTCAATGTGAATTTTGAGTTGGATACAGCACTGCCTTTGATTGACTTCCGCAATACCAAATTAAATTTCAAAATGTTCATACGTTTTTTTTTGTTTTTAAATCGACAATCTAGGCCCAACATAAATGGACAGATTACATCTCTGTTTCTATGGAACATAAACTGAAGAATGTTTTTTGGTAAGTCACATTTTTTAAACCGATTCACGCTTATAATTATTTATAAACATAAGCCGACTTTATTTGCGTCATATTGTATAAATATATAAACTTCATCCACAAATATATGCACATTGAGAACTCCACGACTAGAAACATTATACGAACCAGTATCGACTTTGACTTTAACGAATTGATTTTGTTTTGTAGTAAATAGTGAGAGAAAGCGAGAGGGAGTAAAGCAACAACAACAAGCCCAAATGACACCCTCAAATACGTACATATATGTATGGGTTTAGTGTAAGCAGTGTAAAGATCTACAAATGCAAGGAGCAACGTTTCCTTTCCATCGCTGCTGCTGCGGCGACACTTGGCGGTAATGTTTCCATTTGTGCTAAATAGAGCACTTAACGGGCAACGGCAAACAAATTATTGCACTTGCCAGAGTATGACGACAACTTAAGTCGGAATGCGAGAGCGACGACGATTTCATCAGAACGACAGGACGCGCTTTGTCCACTTAAAGGATTATCAACGACGACGACAACAACGCTTTGTATGGTGGTATGGTAGATTAAAGGAAGGAAGAAAGGAAGGCAAGTTCTTCGCGCTTTGGCTTTTCGCTTTTTTGCTTTTTATGGCCAATGAATACAAGCATGAGTGAATGAATGAATGAATGAATGAATGACTGAATGACTGAATGACTGAATGAATGCATGACTGTCGCTCCCTTGCTCCATTTTGTGTTGTGCGTTTGTTAAGTCACTTTAATGGATTTGGTTAAGTGCTGCATTGACATTTTGATAAATGCTTTGAAACAGATGCGCGCGTCAAGCAAGCAAGCAGCCAGCCAGCCAGCCATCGCACAAATAAAAAAGGATAGAAATATGAACGGAAATAAAGGATATAAGCCAGCATAAAGGATATAGAGCAAGTAAATGAATGTAAGAGTGAGTGCGTGAGTGAGTTAGCGAGTTGAAGTATTATTTTCTTATGCGTTTATGATAAATAGTTTTACTTTGCCTTTTGTTGTATCCACTGCTTCTAAATTTTATTTTTTCCTTTCGATAAAGTGCTATAATTTTTTTTTTACAGCATTATCTTTCGAAATGACTAATGTTTGCGTATTGTGAAATGTTATGGCATGTGCATAGCGCAATAAAGTTTATAAAAATTTGTGTTTAAAACTTAAAGTTTAGGAAAAGTTTTAAGAGAAAGACAAGAATTGTTTAAAAATCAAAAGTATCACGAGTGATATTTGGTTTTTTATTAAGCTGCTGTTTATATATTTAAAATATAAATTTAATAAAACAAAATGGTGATATGGTGATATTATATAAAGTTCAATGAAACTATAAAGCGACACTAAAAACAGTCAAACATATGCATTCGTAGAATTCAGCCAGCGAGAGAATATTTCACATTGTTTAAGGTTAAAATTTTAGCTGCTAGAACTGCTCTCTCAAACAATTATGCGGGATTTTGGCCATTTTTTGGTAGCATTTTCTCTTTTGTATATGGCTAAGTTTCACAGAAGTCCTTTTCTGAACTTAATGAAGTTCGTTTGAGCTCTATCAGTTCAGCTGACTATGTAGTACATTGCACGTATCATTGGTTTGAAAAGCGCTGGCAATGCAAACAGTTTGAATAGCTTTGGTGTTTAGTAAATTTTAAGTTTAGTAATTTAATTTATATTTTAACATAAATATCTTTTGACTCTACAGCTTGATTTTGAAGAAAATAAATGTTAATGTTATTCACAATAAAGCTTCTTCTATTTCAGTAATTCGATTTTGAATTCAATGCGTGACTTTTATATAAAGCACGCACAAACAAACAGACATAAATTTAAATTCTTCGATTTTATTATATTGTATAGATTAGTTACATAGTGAACAAAGGCACAGCTTTGTTTAGCAATGCTCTAAGGAATTTAATGACGCTTACTACTATACTCTTCAAGTCTACACTTGTTCGAGATATCAATAAAAATCTTCCATCTTATAATGACAGATTAAAATGAATTGAAATTCCAAAACCTTTTATCAGGCTGATCTATGCATCTTCAATGTTTATCTTCACAAAATTTCTATAGGGGAAATTTATTGGTCTTACTTGTTTCAGTCCATTTTACTAAATGTTTCCATTCGACCAACTCGCCACTTTGCACCAATAAAATTGACTTTTTGCACGACGAAGAGTAGGATATTAAATATCTGTGACTATATCATGGTGCTTCTGTGATTATTCAGAGAATTTTAGATTGTACTCATTAAATAATTTGAATATTTTACTAGTTTTATTCCAGATCTTTGTATCTTACGTTAAAGCATCCTTAAGGGCCTGTATGATTCTGGTAGTACCGAAGATATAAGAGCCTTTTTTTTTGTGCAAATGTATGTAACAGGTAGAAATAATGGTCGGAGCCCCCCCAAAGTTACCCCTATTATGGTCAGGTGTGATAGAGGAGTCGATATAGCCATGTCCGTTTGGCCGTCCGTATGAACAAAAGGATTTCGGAAACGGTAACAGATAGAGACTTCGTTCTTTTTGCATTCGACTAGAACTTTGCCGGAATTTTACAAGTATATTTTAAAATTTGACCCCTCCCCCCTTCTCCATAAAATCACCATCAAGGGTATGCCAGTATAGAGATAACGTCTCTCTAAGCCAAAATCACAAAACTGTGATTCTGTCCTCTATTTTCTTTTGAACGACCTATAATGCTTTCGTCCTCCCTTTTCTTTTCATACACAAAAAAATGTTTTATAAGGCACTTATTCGTACAGTGAGAAGTGGGAGGAGCAAAATATTTTTCGTCAGTACTATATTTCTTATTAATTTCGTACCTTTTTGTTTAAGACTGCTTGGCCATAAGCTAGGTATTCATTTAAGGTGTTTGTTTGACGATTTGTACTGGTGCAGCGCCTCTTACAGACGGTTACGCCCGAGTTGGGAAGTTCTATGATAATTTTCAATTTAATTAGATCGTGCCCTGGCGACTTATTAGCTTTAAGTAGTGATACTGATTCTATCAGGGGTTTGATCGAATGTGGAGCCTTCCACTGAAAGACTTTTGCATCAATTGAAGATCGACTTTTGATGTATTGTTAGGCCCTGTACCGAAGGTACAAGAGCCTATTGGTTTTGTGCAAATGTATGTAACAGGTAGAAATAATAATCGGAGACCCCCCAAAGTTACCCCCATTATGGTCAGGAGCGATAGCGGAGTCGATATAGACATGTCCGTCTGTCCGTCTGTCCGTCTGTCCGTCCGTCCGTCTGGCCGTCCGTATGAACGAAAGGATCTCGGAAACGGTAATAGATAGAGACTTCGTGTTTTTTGCATTCGACTAGGACTGCTCCGGAATTTTACAAGTTTATTTTAAAAACTTGCCCCTCCCCCCCCTTCCCCATAAAATCACCCCCAAGGGTAAAAATTTCTTCGGCGCAAAAAAAGTAAGTATGCCAGTATAGAGATATCGTCCTTCTTAGCAAAAATCCGAAAAGTTCATCAAAATCGGTTAATAAATGACGATTTTATAAGCAATTGAATTTGAGCGACCCCCCTTTTCGTTTCATACATAAAAAAATGTTTTAAAAGGCACTTAGTCGTGCAGAGAAAAGTGGTCATGTGTTTGGTCATAAGCTAGGGGAACATTTAATGTGTTTGTTAGGCGACCTGCACTGGTACAGGGCCTCTTACAGTCGGTTACGCCCGACTGTGATTTTCTTACTTGTTTTTGGAATAGACTTTCTTCCAACCTAAGAGCTCTTTTTAAATTACATTTTGTTATTTTATGGCGCTGCTGCTGAAATTCGGAGCTGCATAATATGCTCCAAGATATGCTCCGAAGTTTCGTCATTTTCAGTTAGGAAACCTGAAATCATTCTTAGATCGTTTTTTTAAGTCTGTTGCAGTTTTCCGATCTCTTAGTATTGTAACACTTTTGTTAGAAAGAATCCCGTGCTTTATTTTTCTTCGCTTTTACCGGGATTCTCATTATACATGGTCTGAGTCTGCAAAATGGTTCTGGATCTGTGAAGTGAGATGTTGCTTCTCATCTTGTCAAGTCATCTGCTTGCTAATTTCCTGTAGGAGTGGATAGGCATCTGTCAAGATATCATTTGGTTATTTTGCCTCATCTGCCCACAAAATGGCGCTGTATGTTATTATAGGTCTGACTATTATGAGATACATCCATTTCATTATTTTGGTAGTACACCCACAATTTTTTGTAGCAAAGTCTCTGGAAGTCATTATTGCCATAGAGGCTATCTCCATAATATGTTCTAAGTGGATCTTACATTTGGTATGCTGGTTAAAGATTACTCCCAGGTATTTGAATCCTCTTTGGGGAATTCTACCAACGAGTCATGCACCCATATTCACTTGAGTAATTCAGCTTGTATTTCCTAGAAAAAGGAATGTTTGCAGTATTAGCTGGGTTGATTGAGTATTAACTACTTTAAAGTAACAAGATCGTGTGATATTGATTTCCATTTTAATTGCCCTTCTGCATAGCCTTGACATTCGATGCCATTTTCTGTTAAAGAGTCTAATAATTCATTCACTACAAGGCTCCACTGGAGAGGGGATGGTACCCTGTGGGCATACTTTTCAGGTTTTAACTGTAATACTTTTCTGAAGTAGATTACTCACGACTGTTCTTGAGTCTAATAGTTGTACTAGTCAGCTAGTAAGCGAAGGATTTATATTTCTTTTGTTGAGTGACCTTGCAACTTCTGTGTGAGATGTGTTGTCAAAGCACCTTCTATGTCCATAAAAGCATGAATGGCTGTTCCTTTGACTTCTACGACGTTTTAAATTGAGGTATTGAGTTGGTATAGGGCAGTTTCAGTGGCTCTGCAAGACATATGTTGGGATCTAATGCTGATTTGATAACCCATCCTTTAATGTTTAAGACTTTCATAGTTGTTTTAAGTGTTTCTAAAGTTTCAAAATATTAGCTGAAGTCTGCTATTATTCACTGCTATAAGTCCTTCAGCTAAATTGTAACAACTAAATAAAACTTTTAATTTATTGAAGCTAACTAATAACAACATCAGTTGTAGCGCATAAGCATTATGCCATACATTATTGATTATATTAAATTATATACATGAACAAGTATCTACAACAATTGCTGTCTGGCTGACTACACTAGAACTATGGACAGCTAGTGACAGCTTTATTATTGACATATGTGGTGGCATCAGAGAGCAACACCATTTGATATATTAGATTATATAGATGTGGCTATATAATTTATGTAGTCAAGGGAGTAGCGCACAATCTAGATAACATAGCAAACTAAGCATACTAAGATACAATCTATAGTTGAAGTACTGCACTCGAAATTATTGTAATTTAAAAAGCATATATGTACCAAGGCTAAACAATAAAATCAACAAATGCTTATAAGCCAGAAACAAAAAGGGTTAATATTCGCCTTATATATGTATATATTATAATGTATAGCAGTGTAGACTAGATTGATGAGTTTATGCTGCAAATGCATTATCAAAAAGAGCAAAACTGCGACACGTGATCCTTGCACCTCATATATAACATCTGTTACAGCATATAGCACGTCGAGCCCATATAGTCCGTCCGTCCGTCCGTTGGTAGGCTAAAAATCGCGTGCCACAAAGTCGTTTGCACGAAATGCACGCATCCATTAGGATTCAAATGTCCTTTTTAGCATTTTTTGTCTGTTTTTTTCCTTTTCTTTTTATATATAGTTACATAAACTGAATGAAGGCTTTTTGACTTTAGTAGCCAACTGAAACGTGTAAAAGTCGCGTGGGTTCGTTGAAATGGTATGGAAATGGTTTTGTAGTTGCCTCGGAAGTGGCTTTTTAAAAGCAAACACGCGCCAACACTTTTGCATAGCAAACAAACACGCCACAGGCATGAGTGTATATTATATTGTGTACTTTTTTTTTTATTCAGTACTTCAAATGCTTCAATAGAACTTCACTCATAAAGCGGCGCATGCTTCTCTGCTTAGTTCCTTTTTAGCCTTTTTAGCCTATCGCATGCATATTATCTAATTAGAGCTCTTCAACATTACAAAAAGTTCTGCCATTTGAGGGCAACTTAGACAAACCGAAATTACTTTAG
Source organism: Leucophenga maculata (assembly GCA_035044805.1). Taxonomy (NCBI): domain Eukaryota; kingdom Metazoa; phylum Arthropoda; class Insecta; order Diptera; family Drosophilidae; genus Leucophenga; species Leucophenga maculata. The sequence continues at coordinate 711,291 of JAWNNP010002447.1, read as the reverse complement.
GGCCAGCGTAATAATTCGAGTCAGGAGTTCATCTCTATTGTCCTGCGCACACTCTAAACTCGACGAACAACTGTCGTTTGTGTGGTAGTCTATATTCACCATTAAGTAATGTAATTTTATGCAAATTAAGCTTAAGATTTTTTTTTATAAAGATTTTTCTTCATTTTTAATTTTTAAGTTTTAATTTTTTCTTTCTTCATTTTCTCTGTAGTAAGTCGAAGAAAAATTTTTCAGCATGCAGCATCCCCTGTGAAAAATGGCCTATCAAAGTGCTGCTTCTGTTCTGAAAGAAACTCTGCGACACAAAAGTGTTTTGTTCTTCAAGGAAAAACTGGAGCAGAGGCACTACATAGCTGTCGCCAACTACTCACTGGGCATACATAAGGCAGGCTTTCCGATAAGTTTCAGTCAAGGACTCCAATGGCATGATTGTAACTCGTCATGGCATATTCACGTAGAAAATGTTTTAAGCTACAGATTTTCAGATCACCAGTATCAGAGGTTGGTCAGGGAAAGCAGAGAAAGCAGGCCCGCAGCCTTTGTCATCAAGCAACCGAAACTCTTCATTATTTGTAAACTTGGCTAATGTAGAGTAAAATGCGACAATAATAACTAACAATCCATATCACGAGTGTGATAATAATTAAAGAATTAGACATCAGTAAAGGCTCCACTTTTATCAAATTTTATCCAACAGGGAACTGATCTTCAAAGTATTAACGATATCGAACTTACCGAAATGATGGAAGATGATGAATATGAGTCTGAAGACGCTAATACGACTTTTCTCTCTTAATAATCAGTTCAAATATTAATTTGAAAGACTTTACTGAACGACCTTGAACGGGGTTCGCTTCGTTTGTGCAGCAGAGAAATTTTCTAGAACCAAGTTTAAAGGTATCAGAAGAGGGATTTGAAATCAAACAAAATTTCTATAAAGCAACAGATTGGTGACTCTTCATTGAATCATCTGAAAGAAGTAGCAAGGCGAAGTTTAATAATAAAATTTTATAATAAACATGTAAAATTCCGGAGCAGTTCTAGTCGAATGCAAAAAACACGAAGGCTGTATCTATTACCGTTTCCGAGATCTTTTCAGACGGACAGACGGATATGGCTATATCGACTCCTTTATCACTCCTGATCATAATGGGGGTAACTTTGGGGGGGGGGGGGTGTCTCCGACCATTATTTCTCCGGTTTCACAAAGTTCATAAACATAGAGCATCATGGGCTAATGGCTACCTAAGCCATCTCTGAGCCACGTAATATCATCCACGAATCCCGAGTAGATACATTGAAGATCCTAATGTTTTCTTTTCATATAAAGCTCTTGTTTTAAGTATTTGCAAAAGGTACTCCGTAAACTTTCTGATGCCAAAATTTAATAGGGTTGTTTCATGGTTCTTGAGTTTTAAAGCTGTTCTGGGCTAATGACTCTAACTGTACGATGTATGGTTAGGAGAAAGCAGCCTGGCTTAGTTTTCTGCAGCAGTTTAATAGAGCTTCCTAGAGAATCGAAAAAATCAAGACAAGATGATTAGGGACTTCAAGAAACTAGGATGCATTACTTGCACTCTCAGCTTGTAAAATTGCCGGAATTACCAGGTACGCTGGTATAACAATAAATAAACGACGGACCTTTTCTGTGCACATAAGAAGCACAAAAGTCATTCGTTGTAGGATGAGGCAATCACAGATATTTTGGCTGCTGAACAAACGAAGCAGGATTCCATTGAGATGCAAACGTGCCGTATAATACGCTGCCATGGCATACAAATTTGAGGCATGTCCGCAAAAACCCGTCGAAACCGTATGCAGGTGCTGCAGAACAAGGCACTGCGTGGTATTTGGGTTGTCCTTGGTATGTACGCAACTCAATGCTTTGCAAAGATCTGCAGATCGAGAAACACTGGGAACAAAAGATGAAACAATAAAGAAATTCTTTACGTAGATACTTTGAAAAGAAATGAACTCGATACAGCTCATCAAACTAAATTAAGAGTTTGTTGAAGTTGTAGCAGTTTTTTGAGATGGGTTAAATAAAAGGTTAATTAAAGGACTCAATAAAATTACGATTACTTTTACGAAAGTAGACAAAATTATACAAAAATGCATTGTGTATAGAAAGTTTTTCAATATTCCAATATTTCAAAGTTCCAATATTTCTGGGAATGTCAGCTTCTCATATCTGTAACTTCCATATCTGTTCGATTTTGGTTTGATAAATACACCGTCGTTCAGAATTGTGCAAAGATACTTCTCAGCTAGTAAACCTCCTACAATTTTCCAAACTAACAAAAATCATAGAACACTAAAAAGTGCCAACTCATCTCATCAATTAAAATATTTCGAGTACTTTTAACTACGTTGCTACTTCGAATATAGACATCCATTAAGTGCACGCATTTCGTATGCTTTATCATTTTATCCTATCGTCCTGTAAAAGTCACTTTTTCTCTTACTTCTTTTTAGGAGTGAGTGGAGGTTTTTTATTTATACTTGCAACTTAAGCTTTATAGTATAAAAAGTTGCCTTTACGTGCTAAAAACTGACAGCGAGGCACTCACTCATGCAGTGAGTCAGTCATTGAGCAGATATGTACTTCAAACTGCTACAAAAATATAAGGTAGTGTTGACAAGAAAGTTACAAACAGTGACAGGTATGAGATGTTAAGAAACTTCTAGTGCAAGCAAAATAATGAGATTATGTTATTTATTTATTTTATTTATTTATTTTGTTTTGCGCTTACCTATTACCTAAAAAAATGTTTGTACATATCAGCTACTACTACCTTATACAATTTAATACACCCTACATTGTCAATGTGCGTCGCACCACGCGGAAATACAATAAATAAGCGTATCCTTTGTGTGTACTTCCTGTGACAAAGCGCAGGACTCAAAAAAAAAAAAAAGGAAAATGAAAATAAGTAGAAATATAAATGTGAAATCCTGCTGTTTGTATATTTATTAACGTGCTCTATTTAATGCAACTTCCCCCCGGTTGTAAGTGAGTAAGCGAAACAAAGGCGCTGCTGCGAGTGAGTCCTTGTGCATATCGAGTGCTGCATTGATGACATATTTGTTGTGAATTACTGGCTTGACTTGACGACTGTCTGGACTGAATTTCGAATTGGTTTGGCTTGGCTTGGGTGTGGTGTGCTGCTCTATATATGTATAAAGCGTTAATGCTTTTAATGTAATAAAAACATTTGCATCGTTTAAGGGGCGTTTACCGGTTGCCTAATGGATTTCGTAACCCTTAGTTCTTTGCTTTTTAGATATATTTTAACTTGTCTTTGCATTCAAATGCTTACACTTGTTGCTTGTTGCTGTTTTTCGTCAGCTTAGAATTTTTATACAACGTACTTTCGACAGTTGAGGTTAGTTTTCTTTGATTGATTGTGTGTGAAGTCGGAAAAGCAGGGAAAGAGTAGCGAAAAGGGTGTGTAGTGCAAGGATTTATTTAGTTTGAAAACATTTTAGCGCTTAATGCCATTGCATTGATTGTTTTGTTGTTTATTGTCGGCAGCTTTTAGTGACAACTGTTCGAATTTTATTTGTTTTTTTCGATGATTTTTTGTTCTAGATACAATTGCACTTAGATGCAACGATTATGTAAAATATCTTTTGAACTTTATATGCTATGCAGTTTAGGGTTTAAAAAAAACAATCGATTTTTTATTAGCGTTTTATAATCGTTTAATAGAATAGTTTAGCAAATAGAATTGATTACTGTAGAACATACTAAATTTATAAAATAATCGATAAACAAATCGAACCTAATCGATAAGTTTAATAGATTAACTGCAATAAATCGATAGTATGCAACCAAATTGACAAATTGATAAATATATATCGTAGTATCGATAGTATCGTGACATCGACTATACAATCAATTTATTAAATGTTTATCGATTAAGTAATTATTTCAAATCGATAATTTTGATACTCGTATATAGAAAATAAAATAGCTTATGAGAATGTTTAAATTTCCTGGGCATTGATTAGGCATAGATTTATTGTAAGAAACAGAGACGAATAAAACGGCGGGGAAAAATTGCTACTCCTCAATAATTATACTTTCTAAGCGTAAATTGTTTCCAATAGAAATTAAAATACAACCATACGAATGCTCAGGATGTTGATGAAATATTATTGCATGGTTAGATATAGAGCCTTATAAGAAAATTTCCAGCTAAATCCAAACCATTTATTAAATATTTGAAGGTTCGACAAGAATCGTTTCAAAAGAAGCAAGAATAGCTTATAAGAAAGTTCAGGATCTTGAAAAAATACAATTAACCTAACCAACTAGCTGTATTTTTTGAAGATCCTGAGCATCTTATTGGCTATTCTGAACTCTTAATGCTTTATAATAATTGCCTATTAAATTTCTAACATTTTTCCAGTATTTTCTATGCCGAACCGTACTTAAAACAATAATAAATATATACTTTTAAGCAAATCGATTTCAGCGAATTTCTTTCACACACATCCAAAAAAAGTGAAATTCGAAACGCGACAATTAGCTTAAATCCAAGAAAAACGTTCTACATAAATACTTAAGCCAAAGTAGGCTTTGGCTTAGGTATTTCAGACAAGTTGCTGCCACGGTTTAATGTTTCCATGCAATCGAAGGGAAAAGTTTATCACGGTGCGACCTACAAAGTCCATGGAGGGCGCTTTAGGTGTGCGCAAGGTGTGAACTATTGACTCTATCGAGCAGCCAAAGTGATTGAGATACATACTGCACGGCTGCCAGCAGAACGTCACGGTTGCGGCTCATTGACTGCCCGCCCTGGCCAGCACCCCTAGTAAGTTAGTTAAGTAACTCAGTAAGTAGGCAGCTCACTGGCTCGTCATATTATAGACGCGTATAGTATAGCGTTAAGGAAGTGCAACGCAGTCACTTGACTCTGAAACGTGCTAAAGTGTATTACATATATAGACTAGGTACGTACGTATGTCGTTATATGTTTTTTGTAGGGAGTAAAGCGTTTTAGTCACTTAAGTTGCAAACACGTGCCTGCAATTAAAGTAATTCAATATGCGAGACCATAAAGCGACGCAGCAAAATATCTCGTCGCTTGTTAAATATTTATTTACACTGCGCGAAATTCTCGAAAGTACGTAAATACTTTATAGTAAAGACTTGTAAAGTATGTTGGCTGATATATAAGAGGCTTGCCTGATGATAAGTTTCAAGTATGTTGAATTGATAATAGTTTAGAAGATCAAGTGCATCGATAGAAAAATTTAATAAGTACTTGTATAAATAGTTTGATTTGATGCTATTTTATTGGATAAATGTGAAATATGTTCCATTCCATCTAAAAAATTTTTATAATGGTACATAGCATGAAGGGATAACGTATTGAAGTCTTGCCTCCATACATATAAAATTTCAACAAATTAACTTCTTGAATATATTTCATTTTCATCTTTGAAACTTTACATATGGGGTTTCTTAAATATTGCATCATAACAGAATAAAGCCACACGCTACACAACTCGCCTCACTATATGTAGTTTCTAAGCCGGTAATTTGCGCCAAAATCTTCAAATATATAAAAAACCTTCACAGTGCATACAAAAAATAATTAGCCGTGTAGAACCTTCTCACCCCCTACACAACGCTAAACCACAAGAATCTCCACACTCGCTTGAGCTGTCTATAATAGAGCCTACAAGAAACTATCTTCCACAATTACTCTTCATAAAAATATATTAACCCCAAAAATTTCAAACGATTAAAACTGGTCTTCTCCGATTCTGTACCGAAATAATAGCCATTATAAAAGCCAAATAAAAAAGAATCTGGAAAATTCTTCCTATATGTAGACTTTCTCTCCTTCATCGAAGCGAAGTAAATATTATAAACTTTGAATACTATCTCTCCCTACCATTGTTTTTCAAAGCGGTACTTAGTACTAGTATACATTCCATCAAAATGGAAGAAGTATGATGTATGATTCACAAGACTGGAAAAAGCCCTTCATTAATAAAATTATATACACCAATCAGTCTGTTATCAACCGTGGCAAATCTTTTTGAGAGGTGGAGGAGGTTACCACCCTTTCAGATTGCACTCCATAAGTGTAATGGAACGCTAGAACAATTTTTATAATTTGGGTGGTAAACTTTATTCTTGACGTATGACCAAGGAGTATGTGGTGACTGCTTATCTCGATAAAGTGTTGTATGATGGCCTCCTGTACAGGATCTACAGTTACACTTATATCATCCTCGCGAGTTTAAAAAAATGGGCAAAATGGTGGAACATATGCATTAACCTGGGCAAGTGCGGACAAGTGGCGCACACTGGTACATGAGAACGACTAACCTTGAGAGGGATTTAAATGAACATGTCCTCAACCACCAATCAGCAACGCTACCGGTACCACTGAGTATGTCTAATTAAGCCCATAAAAATAGATATGATCGGCAGATCTTTGGACAACTTAATCTTGGGACAAATTAATCTTGGTAGAACTTTATATTGGGACATCTCAATCTTGAGACAACTTTATCTTTGGACGACTTAATCTTGGGAAGTCTTTATCATGGGACAAAATAAATTTGTGATAACTTAGTTTTGAGCCAACTTAAACTTGGGACAACTTTATCTTTGGTGTAATAAATCTTGGGATAACTGTATCTTGGGACAAATTAGTTTTGGGACAACTTAGTATTAGGACAACTTAAACTTGGGACAAATTAATCTTGGTACAACTTAATCTTGGGACAACTTAATTTTGGGACAACTTATACTTGGAAAAACTTAATCTTGGAACAATTTAATCTTGGGACATCTTAATCTTGGGACAACTTTATATTGGGACATCTCAATCTTGAGACAACTTATTTTTTGGACGACTTGATCTTGGGAAGACTTTATCATGGGACAAAATAATTTTGGGACAACTTGGCACAGCTTTATCTTTGGTGTAATAAATCTTGCGATAACTGTATCTTGGGACAAATCAGTTTTGGGACAACTCAGTCTTACGACAACTTAAACTTGTGACGAATGAATCTTGACACAAAATTGTTTTGGAGCGACCTAATCTTGGGACAGCTTAATCTTGGGACAACTTAATCTTGGGACAACTTAACCGTGGAAAAACTGAATCTTGGAACAACTAAATCTTGTGAAAGCTTAATCTTGGGACAAATGAATCTTGGTACAACTATATCTTTGGTTGACTACAAGCCGGGCATCATTTCAACATCATGGACGAAAGATGAATCCATAAAGGGCCAGGCTTTTGTTCCAATTCCATAGTGCCGTGTTAATAAATACCAAAATTTACTATTAACACGACTGTACTTATGAAATTTTTTTCTAGGAGTTAATAAAATTTTTCTTCCACAAATTTCTTTAGTTCAACGCGATAAATCTTCCAAACTTTCTTTTAAATAGCAATATCCTCCATTCTAGATGATGTGAAGACTTCACTTTATTGTACATGATATACTGTTGTTAGTTAAAAAAGTTCCATAAAGTCATATTTCCTGAATTATGATGCAATTCTAAAGAAATTCATGCATATTCCTCCACATTTCTAAGTCCTCTTCTATGCAACTGTCAATGAAGAAAAAGCATCTTACCTCCTTACATTTTATACCATTTAACGGCCACACAATACATAGAAAACTCTTAGACCACAATTAAAAAATTAAATGGGAGCACTTCAAGCCGACGACGCCACACAAAAGCAAAAAGCTAAAACATTCTACATAAAGGCGAAACGAATTCATAAAAGTAAATTATCATAAAAATCCTGGAAAAGTCAAAGAAGACTTTGGCGCATTTACTTTTAATGTTTATTACAAAACATTTAAGCGGCAAGGATGTGAAGCAGCCAACAAAACGCAGCGCAGGACACAGGTGCAAATCCGTATGGGAGCGGTGGGCAGTGTCGGAGATACGATACAGGCAGGCAGGCATTCAGGCTGAAAGCGTAAAAGTCAAAGCGTTTTGCTGGGTTAATATTACATGAGCAACAACATTTTTAATTATGAAACACTAAAAGTGGCAAAAGAAAACGCGCAGGCACAAGGACTTGGCTCGTTCGTTCGCTCGCTAAAAGGATCGCTCTTCGGTTAAACGTTTGTCGTCCTGCTATTAACTTAAACGCCTTTTCGTTAATGGAAGTGCGCTGCTGTACTCGTACATGGGCAGTGGTTAACGTGAAGGACAACGACTATAACCAGACCAGTACGGCACGAAGACGCGTGTGCACTAAAGGTGCCGGTAATGCCAGCGAGACACGCGTGCAACTGTGTGGCAAGTTGGTTCGGTTTGGGTAATACAGTACGCCATACAGTAAAAGGAAGAAAGCTTGTAAGCAGGATATAGGCAAAAAGGAAGCATTTAAATATCTACTGGACAGGGTTTGTGTATACACAAGACAGTTTTGATGCTGAAGGTGTTGGTGGTGGCATAGAAGCACTTATGTTTATAAATGTGTGGCATGCAACTGTGTTGCAAAAAGACATTTTTAACACGGCTCACTTGTTCTACATAGTTGCTCTTTTTATTTTACTCCGTACTTTTCTTCTTCTTCTCGTTGTTGTTGGCGTCCTAATTGCGGCCGTGGCTGCTCATATCGATGCGGAAAGCAGTTTATATTGGTACAACTTAATATCTACACTTAGAAAAATTGTTTGAAGTCGCAACTAAAGTGGAGAAAGATAGTTTAATTTGAATTATTTTTCCTTAATTAAGTTTTTGAATCCTCTGAGTTGGAAATGTCTCTCATCAGTGATGATCGCAGTTGATATCCCAAAAAAAAGATACCAGTCGGAGTTACCCATTTAAGGCTAAATTTGCAACACCAATTCGACTTCTATTCGGTATTGGAAGTAGCTGAAAAGCTTCATATATTTAATAATTGCGAGCTTCCTGACAATAGAGTTTTTGGTCCAAGATAAAGGGTGCATCCCTATATATTTTTGATTCAAATGTGACATAAAAAAAAAACAAATCACATTCATTCTAAGATGAATTAAAAATGTAATTTTTAAGCCTTCCCATGAGTAGTAAGAGGTGCTAGGGGGCGAGGGAGGGTACAAATTTAGTATTGGTGGTCTTTTTCGGTTTCAGCGTCCAAAAAAACATGGGCATAGACCTTTCCAGAGGGTATAAAAGAAATACTAGAGGGTGCAGGACGAAACGAATTTGTTTTTAATGGTCTTTTTCGGTTCCAGCGCTCCTATGTCTTTTCTTGTAAACTGAAAAGTCAACCACCGTGGAGAGATGTAAGGAAGTGGTAGCGTGGAATCAAATAAAATTTTTTTTGCTCATTTTCGGTTTAAGCGACTCCAAAACCATTTAATATAGGGGTCTGTCCTCGGGGTCACTCTTAATTTACCACCAGCATCTCTTTTACAAAAGTTACCAGGCTGACTGTGGTCTATGGAAATCTTCTTGCTTCTTTAGATCTGAAACATCGAAAGAAATCCACAAGTTGGACCACCCCAGCTACCGATCAAAGGCTAGAGTGGTAAGCAGCAGCTATTATATTTCCAGCAGGAACGTCCCAGGAAGAATAAGGCGCAAATGGGTACCATCCAAATTCCCATCAACAGAGGTGAGTTGGTTATTTTCTCATTGAAATGCAAATTTCTTTCCTATGCTGTTGACTATGAGGATCTTTTCAGTAGGCTGGGTAACAGGTTGTTGATTGGTGGGGAATTTGATTTAAAAAAAAGGATGTGAGAGAAGAAGCCTTGGTAAATACTTTAAATGTTGGCATGTTTGTCCCTATTGCGTAGCAACATACATGGAAGCATGTAGATTTTTTTCGTCTCGAATGTGTTGAAACCTGACGATCTAAGAATCGGCTTGGATTATAATTTAACCTCTGATCACCTTCACATATGAATAGTTCTAGAAACCATTCCACAGTTCCAGGCTTAATAAAACCGACTGTCAACTTGAGCAAATATAGCAGTATTTTGCTCAAACTGGGAAGAAAAGCTATTAAGGTTCTGCATACTGAGGAAGATGTTTATACACTTTTTCTCAGCTGTGAGAGCTGTTATATCTTCGTCCTCTCACGGATCTATACCATTAGTGAGACTTGCAGTAGCCATATATACGCTTTTGCTGTTGAAGAGGAGATTGAGACGCCAATACATTTGTACTCCTGTCCCTATAGTGGATGGACTATATCATAGGATGACTAATAGAATTAAAAACCTGTTAATAAAGCATAAACACCATGAAACGAACTAATTTTTACACTTCTGAGCAAAATATATACTCGCTGTTCGCTGTCGAAGCGTTATAAGCGATTAGCAGTTTCAAACCACCCAAGCAGAAAGGCTAATGGTTCTTGGACCATATCTCCACAAGAATGTGTTGAAACTTTTGCTGAAATTTTGAAGTCATTCTATCAGCTTTTCAAAATGACTTCTGCAGAACCAAAATGGGAAGTAAAGTTGACTTGCCCTCCCAGTTGCTCCCATAACGTCCAATGAATTTCAGTCTCAGATAGAAAGTCCAAAGATTCAAAGATCCCAGGCGAAATTGGGCTAGATCACTTCTTATCAAAAGTAATGCCAGCACTAATTTTTCTAGTGCTGAGGATAGGTCATATACCAAAGGAGTGGATGAAGACTTAAATCTGTCCGATCCATAGTTCAGGAAAGACTCCGTCGGCTGTGGATTCATATAGACCCTCAGCTGACTCCTTGCGTAAGACAAGCTGTTTGTGCACAAGATTGCTGGTGCTTAAAACTGTAAAGGAATGGATACCACCTTATCAGTTTGGATTTTGAAAAGCCCTTGGAACTTCAGAACAACTAAACTATATTCTCGAAGGTTTTGAGACCGAGAAGTGTGCGTTGGCGACCTATTTAGAAGTAACGAAGCCCTTTGACAGTGTGTGACACGATGGCCTCGTCCTGTAATTAGTTAAAAGTCTGTTTGGGCGCCCCAATTGCACCTTTTCTGTTGTCCTGCATGGAGTAGAGTCTTCAATGAAGTCTGCTGGGATCCACGCTGTACTCTCTTTTTAGTTATGACATGCCCACTGGCTTTTCAATACCAATGGTTGATCCACAGGAACTAATTTAAGCCACATTATCCGAGGACACAGCCGTCCTGTCTAGAGACCTATGCATCTACTATGCCACAAATGTCTTGCAATTGTGTTTGCATAATTTCGGACAGTGTGCAAAGAAATGGAACATAGGTATCAACCTGAGCAAATGTGATAGCGTTACTCAAATCCTGCGATTGTATGACCTTGGTGTCAACCCAGACAGGCGACTTACATTCAGCAATCACATAAGCACATTGGTAAGATTCCTCAGAGATAGGATTGTCAAAGTAAACTGACTTCTCCAAAGCAAGAAGAAAGTATCCTTAAAGAAGAAGATTAATATTTATAATCACGCAGCCTGGCGATATGGAATCCAAGTATTTGGTATCGCAGCAAACATCATTTAAACAAAATAAGAGTACTTCAGGCAAAGTTCCTCTGTAGTATTGCAAATCATCCATGGTACATGTGAACTTCAAATATAGAAAATTACCAAAATGTTTCCAAAACTTGGGATGCATTCATTCGTTAGATCTTACATTATATGAAGCGCTTGAGAAACCACACCAAGAGGCGCACTTAGGACTCAGAAAGGGAGGAGCCATTATGACGAGACAGCTCCAGTAAATGAATCCTGTCGACGAGCGCCATCAAAACCAAAAATTCTTCAAAACCGCCAGACCATAATAGAAAGCCGGTGTAAACACTTTTAAATCTCTTCCAAGTTTCTGCAATTCCATTTGAATTAACTCATTTATCTCAGCATTAAATAAAAATATTAAAAAATAAAATAATAACAGATAACAAATTGCCGTACTTAGAAATTCAACCGAGCTAACCCAATGACAAAACGCCAGCTACATGATTTAAATATTCTACAAGAGTTTCCCTTTAATTTGCTCACAGTTGTCAACATCAACCGAGTCAATTCGGTTCATGGCGATGGTATTTTCGCACTCAATTACTTACATTAGCAACGCTAACAACTGGATTTGTGTCGTTCCATTAAAGTTTTATTTCCACAATGTGGGATTAGAGTAGCATTTTTCTACTTCAATATTTTTCTTTTTTTGTTTTTTTTTTTTGTCGTCTCGTCGGCTACAACTTCAAACAAGATACACAGTCTACCAAAGTTTTACAAAGCGAATGGCAAGTGCAGTACAGAAACGAAAAACGAGACAAATATAAACGACCTCAACCCTATTCAGCACCAGTAGTTACGCCTCATTTCATGCTAGCCGTATACAGCATGCGATTCCGTAAGTATTTACCACCCCAGAGTAGAGTAGTTTTGTTCCCCTAACACTTCGCTCCCTCACACCGTTTAACTGCGTTGCGTTGCGATACTTAATGCCCGATGGGTATTACTTTGAGCTGCGATAATAAAAAACAATTTGCCACCCATTGGGCACTGACGACAACACAGCGCAACACAACACAACAACAAGGACGACGACAATAACTTGGAAGACAAGCACAGTCTTTAGTAGATACATTTCTTTCCCTTTTTAACAGCATCTCTCCGGCACATCAACCCATTTCACTTATATATTTTTGCATTGTATGCCACCTCACTTATTGACTCGAGAAATGCCAACATATGGCCGAGTGGTTTAGTGTCCGCCTGTAATAAAATCATTTCATTGAATGCGCTTAAAAGTCGTCGCTCGTGAGTCTGCGACATAATTTGTGACATACGTTTAGTCCATCGATAGGCTTGTGATATGTTGTGTTTAAGGTAAAATCTTCCTGCTAAGCAGTTATTCTGCTTTGGTTTGCTCCTGCATTTTTAATCCAGTTACATTAATCTATTTGTCGCCAAGTGATTTGGTTGTGATTAAGCACGAAAGATTTATTTATTTATTTAGCTACGAGTATCTTTAAGCTTTAAGCTATCCTGCATTCCTTAGAGCATGCAAAGCACCTTCAAGTAACCGCAGGTGCTTCGATTATAAGAATTTTTTCATGTAGTTCGATAATTTTCTTCATCGACTTGTGGATTCTTCCAAAACAGATTGTAAAGATGGTAGATTAAAAGTATCTCAAGACAGTGTGCAATTATTTACTTCGGATATACTATCTGTGCATACTAGCATCAACGCTTGCCAATGACATTCCATTACATTGTATAGCTCCCGATGTTCACATAAAGCGTTCACTGATGTAGGTACTCATCCTGAACATACAAACACGTAATTTTTTATTGTGTTCAAGAGAACTTGTGAGCGCCGGTTACCGTGAACAGTGCCATAGTTCCACAGTCCGATAATGTTACATATTTTGGAGTTCTTTTAGATGAATGCATCACTTGGCGAAACCACAGTGAAGGTTAAAAAAAACTTAAATGAGTTTAAAAACCATGCTATGGATTGACTCATCTACTCTAGTACTCTCAGACATACGGCTTCCAACTCTGGGATAATATACGAGCAAAAGTAAGATTTAAGTTATTCAATGAGTTTAATAAAAAAAAATAGTCACCGAAGATTTAGAGAATTCCAATATTTTAGTCCGATCCCTAACAAGAACAAGTATAATAACCCGGTTTCGTAGAAACTATGGTGCTGCCCTTTGAAACTTCACTCTTTTACTCTTCATTTTTCCCAGCCTTCTTTAAGCAAGTGGAGAAATAGAAACAACAACAAAAAAATGTTTAAAGGTCTGGATAGTCCCGTATTTTAAAACTTTTTACTGACAACGAGATTGGTAATATGATAGATTCTGCGACCATGAAATTTTGCTTCGGCAGACGCTTCGCAGTAGTCGTCTTATGGACTGGAAGAACGGCACTTCAGGTAATCAACTACTTTGTGGATCAACGATAGTTCCCTTATCGATGCAGTTGCAGGTGCGAGTATCTTCAAAATCAACAACAATTAATCTTTTATTTCGCTCATAATCTTTCAATTGGAGATCCTTGAGTTCTATGCACGTTACTTAATGGATAATAGGTCTATTAAAAGGGTCTACATAATTTTTTTTTCGGATAGCCAATCACTTAACTAGCGGCGAGTCAGCAAGGCGTTCTCAGAGATTGAAAAACAGTCTCGGCTCCTGGGTCTAGCGGTAAATGAGGACTTCGTCTTGTACTTGGTGTCTTCTCGCACTCCGTCATCGCGTCTTGTACGGTCAGTGACAGTGGAGAATTTCAACTTCAGTGTTGTAGAGAACTTCGTCTATCTTGGAATAGAGATAACCAGCAACAACAACGTCAGCCTGGAGATCAGGCGAAGAACCACGCTTGCAAACAGATGCTTTTTTGAGAAGAAAAGCCCTCTCTCGACAGACTAAAATAAAGATCTATAAGACGCTGATACTCCCGGTCCTATTGTATGGCGCAGAGGCATGGACCGTGATTGACAGCGTTGAAAGTCTACGAGAGGAAGATTCTTCGCAGGATTTTCGGTCCTATTAGAGTCGGCGACGAGTTTAGGTACCGTAGTCGATGAGGTTGACATAGTCCAACTTGATTGGTGGACGCCGAAATAGAGGACGACCGGGCACTCGATGGAATGACCAGGTATGGAGAGATCTCTCCGTACTTGGCATTCAAAACGACTGGCGCCAGCGCGCACTAGACTATGGAGGCGCAAGGCAATTCTTCTCGATTTTTTGTGTTTCTGCTTATAGATGTATAGTTGGCTAGATATGTTGCTTCAAACACCTGCTAGTATCAAAACTCTACTGTGACCTTAGTTGGGTCTCAGATTTAGTGGACTTAGTTTCAATTCTTAAATAATAATTTTCCATAGCACAAAAGAAACGAAACCTTTCTCTCTCAGGTTATAAGCTTACTTCACCATATTTATTTCACCATTGTTATTTCACCATTGTCATTTTACTATTAAATAGCATCTCTCTCTTACTCATGCGTAATAACTCATTCTCTATGCTTCAGACTCACAAGCCAAGGATTTTCCCCTTTTAAATTCCGTTTCACTTAGCACACTATTGAAGTCGAAAATGTACTATACACACACATACGCTCTTCCCAATCTTTAAAATATGTTAGGTTTGTTATGAAAGCATTTCTTCTTCTCTTTCATTTCACTCGACGTTTCTCCTCTCGCACGATACCTCTTTTTTACTTAAAAACGTTCAAATTGAGCTTCCATAAAGAAGATTCAATTCAAAAACTCAGAAAAGTGCGACAGGCAGATGAACATGTTTGATTATCTCTAATAGTGTTCCGTTTTAGAACCTAACGGAACACTATTAGAGATAATCAACAAAATTCTTATTTTCATTAAAAAAATTTTGAAAGGTGGAACTGATTTGTTTGGCGGTAACCGTTTAATGGTCCAATCTGGGCCTATATGGAATGTGTTATAAAGATTAACATAAAAAATATCAAATTTGGAATTTCTAGCAAATTTCGATGATAGGGTAGCTGATCAATTAACATTTTTCCATACAAAACTTCTTGATCGATCTTGGAATGACTGAAAGTGTTTATCGGAAATAACCCATTGCTCCTCCAAAATCTTTCGAGTCATTGTGCAGATTTTTCAATGTTCGGCCAAGAGCTTCCAGTGCAAGACTGTGCGCCATTGTGTATTCATCCCAGATGATGCTTTTAGACGCACTTAAAACTTTGGCCATTGCGGAGCTGAATGAACTGTACGGCATCTTTTAACCATGTGGTCACTATTCCAAAAGAAGTAACTGCTACCGCAATATCGCATCTCGCACGTCTACCCAGTTCCATTAGCGTATCCAGGAGAAAATAGTCACCATTTCCATCATTAATCGCCTTCATTAGAGTTTCTTCTGTAGGGTATAAAATGGTGGTACATTATTTTGAACATTTTGGTTCAAAGCATGTTGATCAGATTCAGGATCACGCACTAATTCTCGATTAAAAGCATCATTCAGTCCACGATTTAGCGCTGGCGTACCTAACTTGACTAACAAATTACCGCAGATGAGGTAAGAAATATCTACGATCAAGAGCAAGGCGTGGTTGTGCATCTCCACATTTGTCTCAAGATCGGTAATTCTTGTAGTGAATATAAAGTAATAAATATATAAGTAATAAAAGTCTTCTGACTTGTTATGCTTGTATTTGTTCCAGAGGTGACGTAGATTCGATGGGAATCGTGTTGATATGACGATAGCAAATAATTTACGTATCTGACTTCGAGATGCTGAAATAATTGCTTCAACGATTGTCGTGTGCCAATGAGATTCAAATGATCTTGGCCCCCGAACATTCACCTGTAACAACAGCAAGTAGAAACATGCATCATTCTTCGGATAAACTGTCTATGTATGATCAAGTGCATCATTTGAACGTACATCCGGATGTCCAGGAATCGCATCGTCTTTTTTCTGAGTAAAGCAAAGTTCGTGCAAACGGTTTGTTTTAACAAATTTCAAAGAAACTGTTCAATGTTGTTGCTGGAGGAAATTAAGCACGTTGAATCGCCACACGTTGGGCTGCCTCTCTTTGCGCTTGTGTTTGAGAAGCACGAAGTCTGGCAATACATGTTCGATTTCTCATTCTTCTTCATTCACAATGTTGCGATGCCTAATTGTGACTTGCTACAATTATTTCTGTTCATATGTTGACATAGCTTTAAATATAGTCAATATTTTTCTTTTTGCAACCTTAAGACAAATATTTCCACGCATCTAGAATTACATGACGCCGACGACAAAGGACGTTCGCATATTTTTACAGTATATGGAAAGTAGATGCTTCTAAACTACCCTAAGTTAGCTGCACGCTCCTATTTTAAGCACACAACATAATATTCCGAAAAACAAGTCCACAGTCAAACAGTTAACAAACAGAGTCGAGTCAATGGGGAATTTACTCATCCTACATCATAACGAAGTATCTAGCTGTCGGTCTGTTGACTTTCAAGGGTTGATTTGCAGCACCCACTTGAAATTATTCTCTAGATATTATACCTACTCCATAAGTATATATATATGTTGCTTATATTGTTGTACAATGTATGCCAACCGCGAAAGTTTTATTGTTGCTTTGCTGTTTTGTATCTTTTTTTTTTGTTTGTTTGTATCTGATGCGTTTAGAATTTCAGTGTTTTGTTCTCTCATGGTCTTTAGCACTATTCGACAGCAGACACTTCTCTTCTCTGCTGCACATCTTTATTGTTCGAATAGTTGATTTGAGCAGCTCGCCAATATAAACATGCAACAGCTTGTTTCCACTCGAATAGATTTCTAGTTTTATGCAGGGTTGATTTGACTTTTTTACTGCTTTGAAAATTGATTAAGGTCATTACACGCACTCCCAGCGGCATAATCAGCAACATATTGTCGAAAAGCAGACGAAATTTTTCAGTTTCGATTTTATGAGCGAACCAAAATAAAAAAAAGAAAACCTGAAAATCTCACCTAACCCATAGGTGTCTGTTGGAAATCCCAAAAGGTTGCCATTGCACTTAAAAAAACAAAAAAAAAAAAAAAGACTGATTTTCAAGTTTTAGACACTTGTGTGCTGCATACCAAATTCAAAGTCATAAAAGTTTACACAACAATCGAACAGTTTTGCATATGTTTTCTTTTTTCTTCTTTTTTTTTTTTGGGTTGCTGTAAACATAATTTATCAACACGTACGATATAAATATTTAAAGCTGTCTAAAATTTACAGTTTGAAAAAGGTTTAGAATTAAAGCTGCGTCTGTGTGCGCATAGATACAAAAGATAATATATCAAGCCAACTTTTCTGAGACTTGGTGTTGAGTTGATCTTAAATAGTCTTGCATTTTAATGAATTTGAAAATTAAATTCGCAAATTGAAGTAGAGTTTCTTTAAATTGTTATATTCATATATACCAGAGCCTGAGCAGGGATAAGCTTAGGAAACACTGCATGTTTGCTCAGTATTAAAAAACTTTTGTATTAAATAACTTTTGTCAAAAATAAAAAAGAAATAGAAACTGCAGTTGAATTTTTTAAATACACTAGCGCCCGAGCAGGGAAAAACATAAACAATTACTTTCTCTCTGCTAAGACTAATAAAAAATATTTTTTATTACACATAAAAAAATTCAAATTGAACTACATTTTATTTAAGTTGTTATATTCACATACGACGGTAGCCGAGCAGGGTGAAGCTAAAGAAAAATTACTTTATTTGTTTGCTTAGCTTGGTAGAAACACTTGTAAAAATAGATCATAGAACAAATTATAAACTAAAGTTGAGTTTTTTTTAAATTTTTATATTTACATATACCGACGCCCGAGCAAGGATAAGCTTAAAAAATAACTTTATATCTGCTTAATACAATTTAAATATTTGAAGAAATAACGAAAAAATAAATGTATAAACTGAAGTTGAGTTTTTTTAAATAGTTATATACACATATGTCGGCGCCCGAGCATAGATAAGCCAAAAAGTAACTTTATCTCTGCTTATTATAATTAAAACATTTGTAAAAATAACGAAGAAAAAAATTTATAATCTGAAGTTGAGTTTTTTTTAAATGGTATATTCACATATACCAGCGCCCGAGCAGGGATGAGCTAAATATAACTTTATCTCTGCCAAGTATAATTAAAACATTTCTAAGAATAATACATAAACAAATTTTAAATTGAAGTACATTTTATTAAAGTTGTAATATACATATATGCCGGCGCCCAAGCTGGAATGAGGTTAAAAAATAACTTTATATCTGCTTAATACAATTTAAACATTTCAAAAAATATCGAAGAAATAAATGTATAAACTGAAGTTCATTTTTTTTTTAATTTGTTATATACACATGTGTCGGAGCCCGAGCAGTTATTAGCTAAAAAGTAACTACATCTCTGCTTATTATAAATAAAACTTTTGTAAAATTAAAGAAAACAAAAATTTATAAGCAGAAGTTGAGTTTTTTTTAAATTTTTTTATTCAGATATGTCGGCGCCCGAGCATAGATAAGCCTAAAAAAAGTAATTTTATCTCTGCTATGTATAATTAAAATATTTGTTAAAATTATTAAGGAAAAAAAGTATAAGCCGAACATTTTTAACAATAAAAAAACATTAAATTGAAGTACATATGCCGACGAACGAGCAAGGATAAGCTAAAAATGGCTTTATATCTGCTAAGTATAATTAAAATTTTTGTAATAAAAATACACACCAAAAA
This sequence comes from Leucophenga maculata, assembly GCA_035044805.1. Classification (NCBI taxonomy): domain Eukaryota; kingdom Metazoa; phylum Arthropoda; class Insecta; order Diptera; family Drosophilidae; genus Leucophenga; species Leucophenga maculata. Next base: position 692,121 of record JAWNNP010002447.1, on the reverse strand, counting down.
TTTTGAATTTAAATACATTTTGTTTAAGTTGTAATATACACATATGCTGGCGCCCGAGCATGTACAAGCTAAACAGAAACCCTTATCGCTTATAGTATAAATAAAATAAATCCAAAAATAACAATTAAAAAATGGTGCTAATAAAGACCCCCAACAAATACTAAATTTAACGAAATATTATTTCCCTTAAAATACTTAATAGTCAAAAACACAAATAGTCAAAATACATATGTATTTAAATTGCCAAACGGAAAACTTGGCAACATTTTTCAACCATTTTTATAACAAAACATGTTTTCCAATACTGTAAAAAATTTTGAAACTTGCACTCATACCGTACACAGATCAAGGATATACTATTTAAAAAGAAAAGAAAAAAAAAACGAAATAATCTTCAGTAGCAAATAGGAAAAATTGTAAAGAAAAATCTCTATTACAGTTGGCCTATTCTTCTTTTTTTTTGGCATTACCTTCTTGAACGACAGATAATTTGTCTTCATGAAAAACTGCAGCAGGAGAAGTTCCCCTTACACGCGCTGAATGAACACGAGACAAAGCACAACGAAGCAGCAGTATTTTGGCAAAATTTACTCGTAGCACAATATTTCCCGGCATTCAAAGCTTGACTGCATATGACGAAAAAAATGAAAAAATAAAAATGGAAACAGAAATGAAAATGAAAATCGACTACAATGGCTGCCAGTCGAATGGATAACTGGGCAAAAAAAAAAAAAAAAAAACACAAAAAGAGAAATTTTAGCTAAGGGAAGCAGTCGAAGAAAAATGAAAAAAGGCATTGAGCCGAAAAAGAATGCTCAAAAAACTGGCATATCAATGCATGATTGTTGTGTTGTGAAGAAGGGGCATCTTTTGCAGCTTACGGAGTATGCTTAAAAAGGCAAACAAGTAAAAAAAGTAAGCATAAAAAGGATGTATTTTAGCAGTCGTAAATTTTCAGTTAGTGCAGCAAATCTCTTGGTATGATGTGTGCAGTACAATAAAGTTCTCCAAATAAACTTCTCTAAAGAAGAATTTCACTTTTTATTTAAAATTTTAAAATAAACTTGTGAAATTCCGGAGCAGTCCTAGTCGAGTGCAAAAAATACGAAGTCTCTATCTATTACCGTTTCCGAGATCCTTTCGTTCACACAGACGGACGGACGGACAGACGGACATGGCTATATCGACTCCTCTATCACTCCTGACCATAATGGGGGTAACTTTGGGGGGTCTCCGACAATTAGTTCTTCCTGTTACATACATTTGCACAAAACCAATAGGCTCTTGTACCTTCGGTACAGGGCCTAAAAAGGAAGAATTACACTTTCTTCTCAATTGGTTTCATATTGAGGTATTTCAGTTTCAAAACGTACCAAGCGATGGGAAGCTGTGTACATTATTTCTTCTTTCATCTTGTTTATTTCTTCTTCTTTCTGCGTTATTCTTTTTTCCTTTTTTTCTTGTTTCTACTTTCTTCTTTCATTCCTTTTTGTATTTTGCGATTTATGAACCGTTGTCGAGGAACTCGGTGCAAAATTCGAAATGAAGTAATCTCTTGAATAGCTCTAAGCGCTTAGTCTATGTAAGGGATCTGAATAATCGGGTACGCAGATGATAAGCATGACTTGGTAAGTGTTCGGGAGTGTTAGCCTATTACAAATTGTGTGACGACATATACAGTACCAACATTGCTCTAGTAAACTTGTTTGCTGTTCTCAATAGTGAAACGAATCTCAAATGTCGTCACTATGAGACCGTAGACCGTGTCTTAAAAGAGGCAAGCGTGCTTTGAATAATAACATTCCGGAATTCGTTTATTAAGGAACCTCCAATGTATGCCAGAGTCGCTGGCAGAAGTTCGTTCCAGAATTCCATAATGTACTTCATAGAGTAAAGAAGTTTTAACGATTCTTTTTCGATACTTTTATAAGCATCTTGTGACACATCTAGAATGCATAATCTAGAATTCCATTATATAGTTTATACATTATAAGAATACATAATCCAGAATTCAATAATGTATTTTAAAGTACCGATACTATTTATAAACACCTTGTGACACATCAGAATGCATAATCCAGAATTCCATTATGTACTGCATACAGTTCCGATACTTTTTTCAATACTTTTCCGGTTATTTTTATACACACTTTGTATCATATCTAGAATGCTTTATCCATAATGGACTTGATTCAGTACCGATACTTATCCGATATTTTTTACAAACACCTGAATGTACTTCATACAGTACCGATACTTGTCCGATACTTTTTATACTCACCTTGTACAACATCTAGAATGCATAATCCATAATTCCGTGATGTACTTCATACAGTATCGATACTTTTCCGATAATTTTATACACACTACTTATCACATGAAGAATCTATAATCCATAATTCGATAATGTACTACATACAGTACCGATACTTTTCCGATACTTTTTATACACATCTTGTATTATATGTAGAATGCATAATCCATAATTCCATAATGTACTTCATACACAGGAAGAGGTCCTATTAGAGTCGGCGACCAGTTTAGGTCCCGTATGAACCGCGAGCTGTACGAGCTATTCGATGAGGTTGACCGGTAGATGGCCATTAAAGTAAGTAAGTACTTCATACAGTACCGATTCTTTTCCGATACTTTTTACATACACCTTGTATAACATCTAGAACGCGTAATCCATAATTTCATGATGTATTTGATACAGTATCGATACCTTGTATAAAATCTGGAATGCATAATCGATCTTTAGCGTGTTGCAATGCTAACTTCGACACCTGATGAATGTGTCCCCATGAAATAGTCACTTCACCGGCCACTGGTGGTTAGCCCTTCTCGCCAGTTCTCTTTATGCTTACGTGCCTGGTTGTGGTCAGATGATGCCGAAAGAATTGAAACTGTTTTAATTTTTTCGCCAACAGAAGAGAAATAACAGCAACAAAAGCTTCTTCCTGCTCGGTGAAGAGACTGATTGGTGTGACGTTGCAGTGTCTTTTGCCAGCCACGTAGCATTTCCTTAGAAACTAACGACATAACAGTTTAAAAATATTAAATTCTCAGCAGTTGCAAGGGACTCACTACTTCACTGGTGCCTTTTCACTAGTTAAGTAACTAGTCTTTTGGTATTGATGCGTCGCTAGTCTCTAGAGTCTCTAGTACATTGCTGGCAAAAGAGTCACAGCAGCCTATACCTTCCGAAAATATGGCTTTATTAAAAGTACCAGTGAAATGCGTTGCGGTGGTTGGGTAGGGAACCACCTGTCTCAAGTGGCTTGTGAGTCGAAAAAATTATTAATAGAATGAACAAATTTCACTGTGTCCGTCTGTCTATCTATCCATCTAAACGTTTGTATGAACATCGAGATAAGCCATGAGTATTTAGAATCTCCCATTGCCTTTATTCTCACGAGTCTCACTATAACGGGTGACCACATCCTTTTTTTTCAGCCGAATTTGATGTATCTTGAAATGGTTCTACCGCATACAACGGTGAATCGAATTATATTTCACATAAAGTTTCAATAATGAAAGTTGATATTGCATAAATTGTACATTTATATCGAACTGTCTAGCATACTTGTTAGATAAGCAATACTAAATAGCAGTGTGAAGAGTATCTAGACATCGGTACCACCTAAATGAATATTTTTTTCTTGTTATTAATGCGCTCAGTTTTACTTTAACTCTTTGATATCTGTTTTTCTAAAACAAATTCTTGAAGAACAACCATTTATCTAAAAAAAAAAAAAGGCACAATTTTTTGACTGTGCGTCCTTTTGAAACTTCCTGAGTATAACATTTCAATTGCTGTCCTAATGAACTACTATGTCTCTACTATTCTATTGAAATATTTTCAGTCAATATCTATGGGCAAAGCTTTACAACACGCTTTGTGGTGCCAGCCAAGTCCGCTTTCATTTCACAAAGCCAACTCAGTTAGTTACGCAAGTAGAAACCTTCCAACTAAAAAAGTACGCCCACTTCAAAAAGAAGCGCACACAAAAAACGCTAGGAAACCGCAGAAGCGTTCCCCCCGGATGGAGCTTGTAGTCCAGTCCTGTGAACAACTCAAACTCAAATAAAACACGACAAATGACATGGCCGAGCCGCGCACAGCAATTTTTGTGGCTGTTAATGTTGCGCAAAAGCGGTGAGCAGCGAGCAGCGAGAAGAAGAGAAAGATGAAGATGGTAATGGAGGCGGCGGCGGCATGGCAGCATTATTGAAGCCGAATGAGCCTTTGTACGCCATCTTGGCTTCGCTTCACAGGCAGCCACAAAAATAAAAAGACAAAAAGAAAGATGGCGCATTGGGGCCACAGTAAACGGAAAACTGAAGTATGTACAACAAGGACCAAGGAAGTAACGTTTGTATATGATTTTTTTCTGTTTCTCTTTTCTTTTATTCTTTTTGTGCTTCAAGAACGACCGCAATAAACCTTTTTGAAAGCGCTTCGATGAATCGAGTAGGCAAAAGAAAAAGAAAAGGAAAATTTACTATCCCAACAGTGGCAGCAGCAGCGTCTAAAGGAAGCAACACAATGCCTAAATAATGCAGCCAAAAGGAGGAGAAGAGAAGAAAAAATGGAAGGAAACAAATGGCGCAGAGAAAAACGGCGCACGTAAATAATCATAAAGGCAAAGGCTCAACAGACAAATGGACGTCTAATGGCCGAGGTGGAACTCGTTGTATGGTTTGGCATAGCACACAGGGTTGGAGGTCGGGTCGTCGTCGTTTGTAGGCGTATTATGGTTTGTCTGGAGTGGCTCGACTTCATAAAGTCAATATTCGAAATAATAAAAATGGCAACAATGTGCGGCATTTTCTTTTGCGTTGATACACTACACAGTTAATAAGCGAAATGTTTTAGTAATTGTTTGTGCTGTTTGTTATGCTTTGATTTGTGTTAGGGCTTTCTTTAAGGTTTAGGCTATGTTCCTTATGGTTGGTACTGGAGATTCTCCTAAGCCCAATGCACTGGCACCGAAAAGCCCCTCAAATTCCAAGCAAGATATTCTCCAAAACAATTAGTAGAGCAATACCAGCTAAAATGGGAAGAGTTGGACTTGCTATCCTCCCTGAGAAACAGCAGCGTGAATTGTTAATGTGTTAGGCTTTACACCATCCAAAACAATCGAAAAGTTCTTTGCAGAGTAGGTTGTCGTGCCATACTCTGTCAAAAGCCTATCTAGGATTAAGTTTACTACTCTATTCAGCTGCTCAGTGGTTCTGTGTGACATTTAGAAGACAACCTGAAAGCGTGGTATTCATTGATTAGCCTCGTCGATTTCCAGTATTCTTGTCAAAATAGTTTCCCAATGACTGATGGGTCGGTATGTGTCAACGACCGATGGGCTCTACACAGAATTATGAGTAATAGCAATCTGTGACTTTTCCAAAGTTTTGGGAAGATACAAGTCTCAATACAATATTGAAAATCAATACCAGAAGGAGTACCGCTTGATTACGAGAAGCACTTCAGAGACTGGGTGAATCCTCGAGACTGCTCGATGACTTAGACACCTGCTCTACGCAAATTATAACCACTGGCCACGCTATTCAATTTCCCTACTTCCAACGGCTTTGAGTCGATGAACTGAGCATCAATACCGGGTACCAACTCTGAACCGATCATCTCACCTTCGTGTTCGAATTAGCCAGCTCGCCGCAGTACAGTGTGTCCCATCTTTCTGGCTACTTCGAGATACTTGGTCGGCAGAAAGACTCGTCTTTTGAGGCTTTACAATCATCCCATTTTTTGCAGTGTTCATAGGTAGTGAACTTCCGCTGGCATAGGGCATCTGACATCGACCGTAACCAGTAGTAATCTAAAGTAGCTATATCAGGTGCGTTGAGCGTTGTAATGCTGTGAAAACACTTTGTCTTGGCTTTCTTCGTATTCCGGCTGAATTGAGTCCGATAGCGCTCTTTGATTCTGTCAATTGACTGTTATCGGTCGTGTTAAATATATTATCGAGCGCATATCGGAACTTTGATCATGTTTATCAAACAATTGTTCAGCTCAAAACTTCCAACTACCGTAGCGCTTTCAAAATTCGTTTAAACTTAAAGCCTCTTCACATTTATTATTTACAAAAATTTTATTTACTGACTTCTTTATAACGCTTTCTTATCTTTGCCATACATTCAAGCATTCATCTGTCTGTCTGTCTGACTATCTGCATGACGGCCTGTCATTCTCAGTTTTTATTTTTCTATTATTTTACTTTTTTTTTTGCTTTCAGCTCGATTTCTGTGCTTTTTCTGGGCTTGGCCTCACAATCAACTTGCGGCCATTTGGACAGCACCCATTCAGTTGGGCTATTGTTCTGCCACAAAAGCTTCTTTTTCTTCACCGCTCCAATCATGATTTTTGTTTTTTTTTTTGTTTTTTTTTTTGTTTTGCATACATTTGACGCTTGAATAGCGTTCGGCGATGAAAAGTTTTCAGTATTATTTTTTTTGGGTGGAAATTTCGTTGTTTTGTGGCATTGTCTAATGGACGTCAACTGGAATTTGCGCTAGAAAATTTGTATTTTTTTTGGTATGCCATTGTGCTGTGCTAGAATGGAGATACATTGTTATGCACGGGCATTCATGCAGTCAACCGTTTATTCATACATTTATTCAGCGTTATGACAGGCTTGCATTGTTTTTCACACATTTTGGCAGTTAATTTTGTTCTAGGTTGAAAAGTTTATGTGTAGTTTTTTTTAATTGGGGTGGAAATGGCCTAAATTGAACTGACCACTCCAACAAATATTAATGAAGAATTTATATATGAATTTTTTGAAAAAATGTATGTAAAAGGCAGAAACTTGGGAAGCAGTGTAATATATTTTTTCTTATTCGGCAATAAAATAAATGTATCTATAGATATGTCCCTCTGGCTGTCCATCGGTTCTGCTTAAGTGTAAACAGGCATATCTCGAAGTCTATAGCGCATGGAGCCACCACACTTGGAGTTTTCGATTCACTTGAAACATTTCTAGTTGAAGTTTGGAGAATAAATTTTCGATTTCAATTATTTCGCACTTATATACACACTTTAAATATCACTAAACAGCGTATTACGCAATGAATTTTTGCAGATCTTTGGTTGGATTGTACTAATGTGCAAAATAATTCTTAAGGCATCTGCTTAAACCTTTTTAGCGGAGGCAATAGATCAACGGAAATCTCACAAGAGGTGCTGAGTAGGTACCACGAGTTTGTTTGTGGTTTAAAGGGTTGGGAAGGATGATGGTAGGAAAGTTTCCGGATAGACAGATTTCAATGGACTCTTCGGGCGTAAACATCAGGATGCTTCCACGCATTTAATTACAAGCAAAAAATATTGCAAATCACGGACGTAAACGCTATACAACAGCAGATTTGGTTCTGCTGAATGCTGCAAGCTAACTTCGGGCTTTCTCTGTTTCGCCGAAACATCGTTGTTGTTAATTTTCATTTCCTTTCAGACCTTAGCAAGTGTCTACTCCGCGTGCTCAAAATCATTATCAATAATAATTTATTTGTTTTCGAGACGAGAACAGGGTGTTCAAATTGTATTTTTTGAAGTGTTGAATGGTAAAGTTCTTGACTTTTCGAAACCGTTGGATTTCGTCCGACTCACCATTCATTGGATATTCTGTCATCAATAAGGGTTTGAATGCAGACCCTGATAAAAGTTATTCGAAACTATAAACATGGGTGTTCGCTGTGGAGGGTGCATGTCCCACTCCTCGTGGATAAGTGTGTCAGTCCACTGTAACTAACAGCTTCTTCCCTACTATAACCAACAGGATCCACGTTGACGCCGACGTATACGTTAGCAATAAGTCTGTGCCGCTTTGCCACGACCTAGACATGGTCAGGTACGAGTATAAATGCTCTATATTACATATGCATTAAAATAAGGCTGTGACTTTTTACTGCCGGTAAACCTATTGGTACATGAACCGTATCGTCTTGAGAGATTACAAGAACCGACGTGGACCTAATTGGAGCTGTGCAGTATTCACCGTCCTCGTGATTTTTGTGCATCTCGGTCTGCGGTCATGCTAATTTTACGAGTACTGTGGGTTAGGGTCAAAATAAACTCATAAGATTCGAAGGATTCCCTAAATTAATCGCCCCTGTAACGCAACGCAACGTTTTACACGACCCCCCTCCCCCTCTCTCCCCCTACTCCCTAAACCTGGAGTCAGAAGCAGATCATGCAGATGATTTATGTTTGGCAAGTGTGATTTGCACCTTTTTGCGGTTAGAATATGAGACCATCGTCCATATATGAATGCCATACCTTCACGCGGTGGCTATGAAATGCGTGTATATTGCTGTTTTGTAATACAGTGGGAACTTTCTGCGACTATTTACCTTCCACTCAAGGAGCCTCATCCTTGCTTGGCAGCTGTGTATTTTATTCTTAATATAGCTGTCGAGAGCAAATTTCTTTTTCCCGGGACTATCCTAAAATATGACGTATTATGTACTTGAGTCAGGGCAGATCTTTTTAGGGTTAGAGCTGTTGGACGTTCTCTGTGAAACAAAGTTTCACAGTTGCATATGGTTTTAGTTTCCACCGTGTGGCCCATTTAGTTGAATTTTTCAGGGAGCTAGGTCTAGATCGGAGTTGGCATGTCGGAAGTAAACAGTGTAACGAGCAACGGGCTGAATTATGCTACCCTGTAGTCCTCTTGCTCAAATTAAGTGAATAGGAGACAACCTCCAAGTATAATCGAATCAAGGCAACGATCAAAAGCTTCAGCGAAGTCTACAAATACTTCTTTTTGGTCTCCAATGTTTGTCTTACGAAATCCAAACTGGTAATCCTGCATGAGGTTCCGGGACTCAACTATGCTTACAAATCTAACTGCACTAATTTTCGCTAGGGAAAGCAGAACACTGATCGGGCAGTAGGATTTGGGAACATGTACCAGATTTGTTTATCATCATTACCAATGCTTGCTTCCACATCCTTTGAAAATATTGCATCACCATAATAGCATTGAATATCAATGTCAGTAGGTGTAGCGTGCTTTCCGACAAGGTCTCAAGTATTCGATTGCGCAAGTTGGTTGTTTAGCACCGTTTATCCTAGTGTTGACACTTATATTCGTTTCCTGAAAAATAAAATACCACCAGGAACCGTTAAAATATCAAACATCTGTCTAAATCTGCTTTCAAAACGTGTCCTAGAGTTGTTGGTTCATATTTTTAATAGTTGCATTAAAATGGGGTACTGCCCACTCAAGTGTAAGTTGACCAAAACAGTGGTCATTCCAAAGCATTGGCACTGCCGACTCCCCAGAAAGCTATTGCCCTATATGCAATTTGTGTAGATTCTCAAACATCTTCGAACGTATTCTTAATAAAGATTAATTACACACATACAAGAAAATAATATTCTTCATTTTTGATGTGATTTACTTAAAAAATATAACTGAAACATTCAGAGTTACTCACGAATATGTCTAAATAATCATTATATATATATCTCCAGATCAGTTAAAACGCAAACAAAGAACTTCTTGCGGCTACATAAAAGTCTCAATGCACAGATTTAATAAACGATTAAATGGATTTATTGCGCGTAAATAGTAAATTAAACTACTTGTGCGGAGATATAGAGCAATATTTGAAGATTATATTTGAAATTGTCAACCATCGATCATTCTAAAGTATGAGTTCCACAAATCATATTCATTCATTCGCTTGGAATCTAGTTCAACAATTGTCAACGTAATGCAACAGCAAATAGAGCAAGTGGCAAAAGTATACAAAATACTTCATCGAGATAGTAAGCAACGGTAAACATATAGCCAGTCAGTTGGGTAGGTAGGTAGTTAGTGCTATATAAATATGTAGATAGACAATCGAAAGGGATTCAAAACTGAAGTAGACGAGTATTACCCAAGAGAAGTATTGCGTGTCGGCGTGCTTAGAAGTTAAACTTTTCTTTGCACAGCAATCGAAACTGTCTTCAAGTGTGAAAAGGGTGCAAGAAGAGTCTTCCATAGACTACAGTATCTTTAGACTAGGTCTTATCATTGTGATAAGCAAGCTGACCGAGCTGCTACTTTTGATAATAAAAACACTTGACTCAACTTGGCTATATAGATAATACCAGTGTGTGGTCTTTGCGTAGGTCTTGTCGCACGTTCCTCCAACTGATAAGTTAAATAATCGCTCCTATTACTGTTAAATATTGACATATCGAAAATTCGATTGCTTTATAATGACTCGCGTACTCTTTGCACCTGATTTATATGACTTATTATTACTTTATTGCGCGATCAATAATAGCTTCGATTGCCCATAAATTCTTTTATTGTCTATTAATGCACTACCGTGAGTACTTCGGGAAAAGCAATTCAGAAGTAATTAAAATTTTTGCATGAGCTCAGTTAATGCCAAATACTTGAAATTTCCAGTAATATAATTCTGAAGGTTTTTATTATTTTTTTTCTTTAGAGATATTTTATATCAGCTTTTTTTTAGTTTCAACTTTTGTGATAAGCTGTTCAATGGGAATTTTTTATATATGTTAAAAGTCATGACGCACTATTTGTGAGAGATGAGCTAACGAAATTTGGAAATATATTGCTGCTAAAATTGTTTGTATGATTCATTTTGTAAATTTTGTAAATTGGTAAAACTTCTTAGAAAACAAATTACAAAAGTTTTATTTTAATATAAAAAAACAAGTAAGAAAATACAGTCAGGCGTAACCGACTGTAAGAGGCCCTGAAAATTCAATTGCTTATAAAATCGTCATTTATTATCTGCTTTTGATGAACTTTTTGGATTTTGGCTAAGAGGGACGTTATCTCTATACTGGCATACTTAATTTTTTTTGTGCATAAGAAATATTTTACCTTGGGGGTGATTTTATGGGGAAGGGGCAAAATTTTAAAATAAACTTGTAAAATTCCGCAGCAGTCCTTTCGTTCATACATACGGACTGACGGACATGGCTATATCGACTCCTCTATCACTCCTGACCATAATGGGGGTAACTTTGGGGGGTCTCCGACCATTATTTCTACCTGTTACATACATTTGCACAAAACCAATAGGCTCTTGTACCTTCGGTACAGAGCCTAAAAATGGAGCATGACAGCTAACAGTTCAGAGCTATTAAAAATGCAGTGAAATACTGCGGAGAAACTTCGTTGTATGGGTCATGGAACAAAATCAAGTAGTTGTTGATTTTTCGAACACATCTGTCTACTAAAGTGGACGCTCTTCTTGAAATGTTTAAGGAACTGCAGGAATCAAACAAGTTGCTGAAGTCATTGTGCTTGTCTCCACTCAATAAAAAGTATCGCTCCGCCTTGGTGTGTAGAACGCCCGCGGGTTAACCATTAAATTCTATGAGTTCAAACTATTTCTAGCTAAGCATTGCATCGACATCATGCTAATCACAGAGTCCTTGCTCCGGCCCAGAGCTTCAATCTTCATCCCACGATTTTCAATACATATGGCGGACCACGCAAGTAATAGGACCAAGAGGAAGAGCAGCTGTTCTAATAAGGCAAAAGGTCAGCTACTTCCAATTGGCATCAGTTAGACAAGCCTAGCTACACATGATTACCATTCAAGTATCCACTAGCAAAGGTGATCTGCTCATCTCCTCGCTCTTTCTGCCTCCGCAACACACCTGGTCTACAGCGGACTTTGATCACCTTTTTAGCAGCCTTGAATGAAAGATTTTAATAGGAGGAGAATTCAACACCAGGGAAGGAAGTTTTGGTCACCTTCTCTGCTCTAATCCTAGACACCGACCAAGCTATCCACTTTCCCTACCTGCAGCAGCACACACCGCGCGCCATAGACTTTTTTGTCTACAGCGGGTTACGAGCCGATGAGCTGAGTATCAGAACAGATTACAAACTCTCATTCGAACTTCTTCCACTCGTGGTCGAACTAGCAAGCTGGCAGCAGTGCCGGATGGCAAGAAGACGATTCATGTCGCTTGGAACGAACGTACTTTTTTTCCGCAAGGAACTAGAAGTAATGCTGGACTTCAACCTGGAGATTATTCGGCCTGAAGACTTAGAGTCTCGGCTTAGACTCGGCTTCCCTCAATGCATCTCAAGAAAACCAAATTCAGTGTTCCAGACCACAAGCGAGGATTCACCCAGCCACTGAAGTGCTTCTCCCTATTAAGAGGAGACTTAGAAGAAGCAGCCCTGTTGTTGAGAGAGTATCCAACAGAGTCAAAAAGCTGCTTTTAATGCAAAAGAGGCAGGCTACTGACCTGTTCTTAGATAAGATCGCTCTAAACGCGAATTGGAACTATTCCCTGCGGGCTCTTACGAAGCAATATAAGAGAGAAACATCCGTTTCGCAAAACAGATGCGAGCTGTGCCAGATTCCACCAGAACGTAAGGAAACTTTTGCCGAACACTTAGAGGCTAGGTTCCAACCTTTCGACTTCACTTTCGGTAGTCGCAGGAGACGAGTCCAAAGGGTATTGAACAGCCTCAGGACTTGTGGAATTTTTTGCCGAACACTTCGAGGCTATGTTCCAACCTTTCGACTCTACATCCGGTAGTTGCAGGAGACAAGTCCGAAGGGTACTGAACAGCCCCAGCACTTGCGAAATCTTTTGCCGAACGATAAGAGGCTATGTTCCAACCTTTCGACTTCATATCTGGTAGTCGCAGGAGACGAGTGCAAAGGGTACTGAACAGCCCTGGGCAGCTGACCCTCTCAGCCAATCGCATCACTATCGAGAAGATCTAGTTCCACATCAAAGTGTTAAATAATAGAAAGGTCCCAGTTGAAGATGGACTCTGAAAGTGGGTCCCAAAATGTTAAAAAAAGGCCCAAATCGTTATGAATAACCGGGAAGTCCGGAAAAAGCCTATTATTCTGCGGTCGTCCATTGCTAAGCTATTTGAAATATGCCTATTAACGAGGAGTCTGGCGATCGTTGAGGTTATCCTTTCAGCTTGGCTTCAGGAAGGCAAAAGGAACCCCTAAATAACTGAATAGTTGAGTAGTTGGTGAAGTCTATACTAGATGGGTTTTAGGCAGAATAATATATAGTAGCTGTTTACTTGGACATTAGTTAGACTTTTAACAGGATATAGCACGACGGACTACTGTGCAAATTTAAAGGCATCCTCCCACCGCAGCTGTTTTACAGATCGAATATGAGAGTTTTTTCTTCATATAACCGCTTTCATAAAATTTTTCCCTACTCGAAAAAAATATTCCCCTGTGTATTTTATGGAAACTCAACAAATCTGTTTACAACTAAGCTTTCCTCTAGCCAAGTCCAAGCCAAGCAAAATAGGCAGACAGCACATCATCAACAATTAGTGCACCTGTTAAAATAATAATAATAATATTTATCCGCACATCAAAAAAAAAAAACACAGCATGAAGCCACTTCTGTGTGGATGTGGAGGGATGCCTCAGTTAAATGCAAAACCGATATATGAGAAGAACATAATTTGCGGTTGACTTCACAATTTAAACAAACATTCGAATGGGCAGTCATGACAACCCATACAAGCTTCCCGCCTACAACCAGTGCTTTTGATTGAAAGGTAAACAGTATAAAAATGAAAACAAAACGAGCCGACATTGTGCAAATATAAAAGAAATCTCAACAAATGCTGGCGAAGTATGACGGAACACCTGTTAAGATCTGTGCTTCGCTATAGAGCAAGACAATGGGACAAGAACAATGGACACATTCGCATGGAAAATAATCATTACACACAGGGTTGCTTTCTGCTATTATACGAAAGGAGCACGACGTACAGTTGAAGTTTGCTGACAGAATGGAACATTTGAGCTGCATAGAAAGAAGGCGAAGTAGTACAAAGATTGTTAATGATTAAAAGAAATGGCATAGTTGCAAAGCTAATGTGTGTGTGTGCATAGCTTCAAAGCAAAAATGTGTTAAATTTTTATAAAAAAAAAAGAAATTCGACATCAAAAGATTTTGCAAAATCAACTTGTTTTCTTTTTGAATTACGAAATGTATCTTACGTGTGGCTGGCATATCGCATTGGTCACATGTGAATTTGCACGTTTCTACTTGCTCGGATTGTATGACACTATATATCCCTTATAGCACGTTTCTTTTTAGCAAAACTCACGGAAACAGAAATCTCAACTGCAAGTGTCAAGCGAATTGCATAGCATACAACTAGGCGCACTACGTGACCATGCAGTTTATATACATACCTGAAGCGTGCTAAGGACTGAAGTTTAAGTAAAATGTTTTGATGTGCAGCATAAATGTCAAAATTTATAAGATTTTACGTCGTTTTGAGTTACATTTCTTGTTTGTGAGTGTGATATCTTCTCTAGACTGTCTGCCTGCATGAACATCGTGCACTTGAAGACTATAAAATATATACCGCCATATTTTTTAAATTGCAAAATTCGTGCTCGGAAAATTAGAAAAAAAAAAAATTAAGCAAGTGGGATGAAAAGAAAATGCAAGAATTCATACAAATAAACACTTTCTTGCATTTTAAAGTATTTTTGATTTATTCTGTAATGTTTCAAGATTATTTTGATGTACTCTTGAATATTATGGATACTGAATTCAAATTTTAAATATATATTTAATGAGTGCGCCTCAAATTTCTTAGTTGAAAAAATCAATGAGAACAAAACTAATTTACCATTTGCTTAGACCAATAATCGATAACATTCGATGTTAATGAAATGAAACTTATCGATTGAACTTTTTGCGCTTTGCGAAAGCACGTTCAAACGAAATCGTACGATTTCTTTTAAAAAAACAAAACATAAATGTGAAAATAAAAGCATGGCTGATAGTATTGTCATTAAATATGAATATATATATGCGGAACCTATTGCCTAATTTCGTGTATTTGTAGAGAACTGTATAGATTCTAGTGAATAGTCTTCTGCTGCGTTCCAACATTGATTATATATTAGATTATCGCTGAATGGTTGTTCTTTTCTAATTTTATAGGACTGACCTAAATTATCATCCGGATTTACTAGATTTTACTGCCATTGAATCGATAGACGAGGAATAAAAATGAGAGACTTCCACGGACTTTTTTCCAATCACTACGCATTTGTCATCGAAATCAACGTTCCAGTCGATCTTGATATTATCAGATAAAATCTTCTAAACAAGAACTCAAACTTGTCACTAATCTAAAGCTGTTTAGATGGTCATGTAGACCCTAATGTAGTAATAAATTACGTAAGAAATGTTGACGATTGGTTAAGCTGGAAAATTAATGCAGCAGCAGACATCGCAAGTCATCTGAAAATATTAAAAAAAACGATGCAATTAAAGATTTACTAATTAATGCTGAGCTTAATGAAGCTGATTGCATTTTATGGAGAGCTACCAAATATTTAAAAGAAAGTTTAATTCTCGCAATCAAGAAAAAGCTGTCTCATTCGCTGCACAGCTTCAGGAAAAATTTACATCTTTCATGGTTTACAGAAGAACTAGCACACAACATTCCGATAACTCCAGTCAATTTGAAAGAGCTTACAAATGAATTAATAATATTCTAGATACGACTTCTAAGTACTTCCCGAAAAGTGATGGTGAAAATATTTAACGTATATTTCAGGCTTAGTCAAGCACTGTCAAGCCCGTCTATGTCTTACTCTTATTCATAATG
Source organism: Leucophenga maculata (assembly GCA_035044805.1). Taxonomy (NCBI): domain Eukaryota; kingdom Metazoa; phylum Arthropoda; class Insecta; order Diptera; family Drosophilidae; genus Leucophenga; species Leucophenga maculata. The sequence goes on along the minus strand of JAWNNP010002447.1, from coordinate 676,486 downwards.
AATACGGCCTCCTTTTAATGGCATGGTGATTCAAAAACGAAACACATCAATTATCTAGGCTTGACAAAACAATGATTTTTAAAGATTATATAGTGGCGAAAAGGAACTAACTAGACCTAAAAACGCTTCGAATACATTGCCATCTAAGCTTAGTCTGAACAACAAAGTCAGACTATACAAAGCCATTCTTAAGCCCATCTGGACTTACAGCAACCAACTATAGGGTGTGCCAGCAGAACCAAATAACGAAATACTTCAACGGTATTAAAACATCTTCTTTAGGAAAATTACTCGAGCTCCGTGCTCTATGCGCAATGGCAATATTCACAAAGATCTTCAGTTGCTTAGTATAGCTGAAGAAATCAGAAATCATAGCATCAGATATTATATATTCATAGATTAACTCCATCAACACACCAACAACAATCCGGCTATCTGGTTACTAGGCCAATTGAGAGTGGCTTAAGCGCATTGAGTCACCGAAAATCTTTCCAATTGAGACTCTTTGAGTGTAATTGCGGGACTCTAGGTAAAAAATGATGATCAGGTTTGGTTACTGCATTTAGTTCTTTTAAGGGAGAGTTAAAAGTTTCATCTTTGTATTTGCCTCAAACTCTTACATGGAAAATTTCAGAAGTTAAGCAATTAAGCAATGATAATAGGTCAAATGTATTTTTCGTTTACAATGGACTTCATCCTAATGACATCAGCATAAGTACTGACTTCAAGCTTTCATCCGAGCACCTTATTAAAATGACTTAAAACCGTTTCGTTAAGATCTGGAAAAAACATTAAACCTGAATCTTGAAATACTCATGCCAGATGACATGTGATCTCTCTTAATAAAGTTTATTTTTGCTTCTCATAATAATACATTGCGATGCTTAAGATCAAGACCTAGACTTCTATTAGCACTAAAGGCACTTTTGCGGAACAGAAGAAGGCTTAGAAGTCATTATTGTCGCAACCGGGATCCCAATGTGTATAGAGTCTACTGCAGTGTAGCAAATAGGGTGAAAAAACTTTGCATAACTGAACGGTTTTTGGAGAATGCCTCCCGGAATAGCTCGACAAAACAATTTCTATGGAAACTAAGGTGGTGATACGAACAGCAGTTGGCGCCTAAATTAATGGATTCTTCGCAAGATCTCTAAGCGAACTAGCAGAGGCTTTTGTTGGAGACTTACAAAATAGCTTCAAATCGTTTGGTTTTAACTACAATACCATTGCACATGAGGTCCAGTTGGCCAACTTAGTCTTCCAGTCGCTCCCATAACAGTGAAAGAAGTCTCGGCTGCACTTAAACTCAAAAAAGTTTTTGAAATACTTTGTTTTAAGAGTACTACCATTAAAATCCATTCTCTTCTTGGTGCTCATCTTTAATACAGTGCTGAGGCTGGAAGCAGACAAGCAATGGAAGCAGACAAGCACCTGCAGGATTCATAAGGCTGGCAGCAGCACCTTTCACTTGAACTCGTGCAGGCCTACAAGTCTGCTGTAAATTCTTTGATTTTTTTGGTTTGAAGTTTAGTTTGGAAAATGAAAATTTTTAAGATTACTTCTTTTTAACAAATTCTTAGAATAATTTCGAATGTATCTGCATATAAGTTGTATTTATTTTACTGACTCGCATTGTGTCAAAATAAATATTCCAGCAGAACTTGCAGTTGCTAAATAAAAAGGAAATCAAGTATCTACAGCTTCACAAATGACATACTTATAAAATAGCGCAGACATTTACTTTTCTCTTTTTTTGTACTTCACTCACACTTTACTTTTAGTAAATTTTTATTATTTTATGTGTTTATTTGCGCGAAAAAATTCAAATATATAATTTTTTGTTTTCGTTTTATGTTGTAAGTTCCAACGTGTATCTGTGTATCTGCGCACATAGCAATGTGTATCTATTACCAAGCACAAATATACAAAATGTATATGTATGAATTCTTAACAGCCCCAATGGCATAAGCGTCCCTTGGCAGCTAAGCTCCAAGCCGCGGCACAGACAGACAAATGTGGCACGTTAAAAAAAAAGGAAAAATAAAGATAAAAAACAAAAAAAAAAAAAAAAGTTGAAAAATATTATTTGACTGTTTATTTGCCAAAGCAAAATAAGCAAGTAGCGCAAAAAGCACTTTAGCATGGGAAGTATCTACAATGTGCGGATGTAGAGCTGTGTGCGCGCATGAAAGGAATTGGGTTTGGTTGCAGTTTTCTTTTTTGGGGTGTTGTCTGTGTCTGCCGCCGAATTTCGAGCTTGTATTATAAAAAACAATATCCCACAGCGAACTTTATTAAATTACACAATTTTGACAGCTAAGTACGCTGCTAGCAGTCAGTGTGTGGAGCTGTAAAAGGTATTTATTTATTGAAATTTTTTTAGCAGCTGGCAGCTAGCAGCTATGCTTAAATTGGAATTTGAATACGAAATAATTCTTAAGTTGGCAATGTCTGTCGCTGATTTTACACAACTTGAAGTGTTTAAGTACAAAATGTGATACTACTAAAAGTATCTTCTTGCTTTATCTCAGTTCGCTGTGTCAATTAGGTTGGTCCATGTTCGCTACTCTATGCTCTTATCAGCGTGTTTAATAGCAGTTCGCCGCTTTTTTTTTTTGTTACAAGCTGCCGCTATTTTTACTGTTCTTTTACCGTTTGTTAGCCCATATTTTCTGTAGATACAAAATTTTGTGTTTTCCCAGTTCGAACGTAAATATTTGCAGATACTTTGACAAACAAACTTGTACATAAATGTAGAAATTCAGTCAATATAAAACAAAAAAAAAAAATATTTCGCTTGTATCTATATGTCGTGTATCTTTTCTTTTTTTTAGTTTTGTTTAGCTTGTTGCAATATACATAGTTCTATTTTTGCTATAGAAGTCGATAGTTTATGGGTGGGCGGTATTAAAAGTTAAGAAATGTGTTATTTTATTTAGCAGATACACTCATTGTATTTCAAGTAGAGTCCGGCACTAACAAGACTCAGAGGCAACCAACTAAACAGTTAATTGCTAATAGCTAACACCATCAAAAACTCTTTGAAAATCGATAAGCTTAGGATACCCAAAGCAACAGAAACCCCCAAACATAATGCGCCAGGGTAAGAAGACATATTATCAGGTCGTAGTACCCGTTTTTTAGTTTTCTTCATTCACATTTTTCCGCTGATCCCTTATTGCTGCATACGATAGTCCGACGCAAGATGCAAGACAAAACGGACTATTCCCAGCTAAAGAGGCTTTGCTTTTGGTGAAGAGTAGATTTAGGCGACCATATTATCACGCAAGGTATCATAATGTAAAAAGTGTCCACTGAAGGTTTGTCAATAGTATCTGGAAGTTTCTGACACTGCAGAGGCAGAAAGACACTGATCGGTTCCTTCAAAATGTTACCCCTGATGCTAACTCAAGACACTCATTGTGGACTCTGACGAAGAGGTATCGAAATTCCTGATGGTTCATGGGCTAAGTCCTCTAAAGAAAGTATAGAGGCAATCTCTAAGGATCTGGAGGCCGGCTTTCAGCCAATCGATTATAATTCCAACAACAAAAAACACATTGTCCAGACAACTCTCGACAGTCCTGGCCAGTTGAGTTCTCCAGTCGCTCCATTTACTACTGAAGAAATTACATAAATTATATAAAAGATCTGAAAACAACGAAGATACAGGCGAGGAAGGGCTGAATTACATCACGATGAAGGCTTTGCCTGTTAAGGCGTTGCTTTTTCTGTTCATTTCCAAAGCGGTGCTTAGTCTAATATACATTCCATCACAATAGAAGATTTATATGGCAAAAACCAGTCAGTCTATTATCAACCATAGCAAAACTTTACGAATGGTACCTCCTAATGAAAATACTTGTAATTGAGAAAATCAGGAGGAGTATACTACCCTTTCAGTGGATTTCGTAACTCCCATAGAACTCCGGAACAGTTAAATAGGTTAGTAAACTTTAACCTTGACGGATATGCGTCAAACGAGTACGTGCTGGCGGCTTACCTCGCTATAAGGCAAGCTTTTGATAAAGTGTGGCATGACGGCCTCCTGCACAAGCTTATGGGACAACTTCCGCCTCAATTGTTCTTGCTAGTGAAGTGGAATTTGGCTGACAGAACCTTTTCCGTTGTTTTGGTTGCAGTAGAGTCTAAGGTGAGATCAATTAATGCTGGTGTATTATTCGTTCTTCACAAGCGGTATGTCCAAGGGCTCTTCTCTCCCTACGGATGAACATAGACATTAACGTGAACAATTATGCGTGACTCACTCCTTCGGTATCAGTTTCCAGATCATTAGCCTGAATACCTGCACGTGTATCTGGACAGATGACTCACTTTAAAAACCCATATTAACAAAGTTGTAAACTCTTTATATGAAATGATACGCCAACTGGGCTGGCTTTATAACCGCAGAAACAAGCTTTCGCTGTGGAATAAGATGCAAATATACAAGACAATAATTGCAACAGCTTGGCGCTACGGAATGCAAGTTTAAGGTATTGCTGCTAATTCCCACCTTGCCTTCCATCGTTGGGATCGTTCACGCGCCATGGTTTTTTTATGCCAAATATGGCTAATATGGAGAACTTCTAATTACAGCGCGAGCTACTATCAAATTATTGCCGACTTTGTTCATTTGTGCTTTCACTTCCTATAAAGGCAATTTGCGTAGTCAGCATTTTTCCCCTGTGTAGTTTTTTTAAACCCAAGCATTATCTTGAAGTCCAGAAACACTCGCAGAGCTCAAAGAATCCGACGCGAAACTTCAATAAATAATGCATAATGCCAAACTCGATCATGTTTCGTCAATAATTCGGGAGAGAATGACTTGTGCGTTATTATATTCAACTGTGATCAAATTTATAGAAAATTTTTTTTTAATTTTCTGTTACTTCTAGTTGAAATTTTTACATATTTGAGACAATTTTCAATACAATTTTTTAAGAGTGTCAGTTAAACATATACAATTGAGCGACTGAAAAGTGTTTTAACTGCAAAAAACTTATTTTATTTGTGTAGAAAAGGATATTGTGTTCAAAAAACATATTTTCCAAATGCTATCATCAAAAATTATAATTTTAAAACATTTTTTTTTACTTGCTAGCGCTTTTTTTTTTTATAAATGTTTGCTACATCATATGCATGCTGCTTCTTCTACATTTACCAATCACAGGCATCTTCGGCCGAAAAAAGCAAAGCGACTGCATTGAAGTGCTTGATTTGTGTTGTAAAAATATTTTTTCGTTTTACGTCGCATAAAAATGTAAGTTTTGAACTATTTTATTGTAATATAAAAGTTGTTTAATACAAATTCAACAGACATAACAATGCCAAACATTTTGTCAACATTGAAACGCGCCAAGAACAGCGCAGCTGCAGCTGTTGTAGCTGCTGACGACGATGTTGATAAAGGCGCTGTTGGTACTCAGGATGTAGATGCTCCGGCTGGTTATATTACTGATGATAGTGTTGATGATGATATACTTGCTGACAGCGATGCCAAACTCATGTCCGAATCAGACGTCTCAACATTATTGCTAGACTGGATGAACGCCATGCCGGATATTTTAGTACGCGCACGTCTACTCAAGTTGGCCGCACACGTTGACGATGTGGACGACGAAATTGTCATCGATTTGCTTGAATACAAGGATAAACTTGATGAAAAACTTTTCGAGGATTTGAAGAAAATCGGACTGCGTTACAACAAGAAACTGGCTGCGCTCGGCGACGACTATGCGCGCAAACGTGAAAATTTGTTGACACAGCATCTGAATGAGCGCCGGAAAATTATTACAAAATCACATGAAACACTGCAGCAAAAGAAGTACAAGACGTTGGTCAATGATTTGTACAACAATTGCTTGGAAAATGCAAATCCAACAACCGATCAGCCGCTTGCTAAGTCTAAATTAACGAATAAACAGCGCAAGAATACGCGTACAACAGAAGCACTCAGCGACATTGTTGTTGTACATAATGCACGTCGCAGTGACATTGAATCGGATCTTGAGGAGTTGCGACGCGGCACTGCCGTTTGGAATGCTAAGAAATTAATTGATGCACTTATTAATTATTCTTGGAAGCTGATGGGCGTCGTTGAACAACAGTTGAAAATGGATGATCAACAAACAGTGTTGCCAAAGGATGTGATAGCTTCTGTTGCAGCTGCACTGCCTGAAAAAAAGTAGTGATTTGGTAGCAGTTAGAGAGAGAGAGGAGGTGCTGCCAAAGTAGAAACAAATATAGGGAAAAAAGCTTTATACAAAGAAATCAAACACATATTATTTAAGAATTGTACTACAAACTCGTTTAAAACAAGCAACAACTAATGCATAAAATGTATAGTTAATGTCGGGACATTGGTTTTTGTTAATTCCTTTATTACTTTAAAATAAAATTTATTTATAAATGTACTATCCATGTGCAGCAACTTATTCAGGGCTTCTTCCATGCTGTGCGGTATGCTCCTAGAATGCATGACTACTGGATTCGCTTTTAAAGCTTTTAGCGCGGTTACCTGGCATCCTTTGAATGTGAGCTTGATTCACGGATGCAAAAATAAAGCTGGTTAGGTATCATGCATACGTTTTCTCTGCGTGCTGTGCTTCATTAATTCATTGCTATAACATATTGTTATATTTCGCATTTAGTTCTTGCATACATGTGCCACTGGCTTGGTTGCATTGGCTACACATCAACCAAATTTTATCATTTTTCTAATCTCCAAGAGCTCCAAAGGTGAATGAATTTTTTTTCGTTAAAGTCTCATACACCCAACTGCTGTTGAGTTTAAAACTTGTGTGTATAATTATTTATCCAGCAGCTTTTTCAGTTTCTACATTTTTCATAAAAGTAAAATAAAGAAGCTACATAAAAATACTAAATATTTTTTCTTTATTTTTCTCTCCCAAAAAAAAAAAAAACAAGCAGTAAAAGCAAACATGGCGACAAAAATCAGTTTATTTTAATATTATTTTTTCGTTCATATTTTTCATTTTCTCTTTTTCTTTTTTCAAAGAAACATAAATCATTTTTTTCTCAATTTCAACTTTTTACAAACGACATCTTTGCTATTTGCGCCATTTTTATTATTTTTTTTTGCCCTCTTTTTTGGCGCATAACTGCTTCTTGGTGCGTTAAAATGTTGCAAATGGTTGGCAACGCTTAAGAATACTTAACGTCGTCGTCGTCAAAGTCCTACTCCAGGACGGTTGGAAAAAAAAAGAAAAAATTAAATCAAATAAATTCATAAAAGCGTACAGCGCTATGCGCCAGTCACCCCCACTTCATAGCCATGCACCACAGCATGCCACTTAGTAGACTTGGCTGACTGGCTTTCGGTTGGCAACGACGCACTTTGGCCATATTTACCTTTGGTTAGGTAAATAAATGGCAACGCTAGTAGTTTCGTATGCCATGCGAATGTTTGCTTATTTCGTAATAAAATAAAGAATATTTTGTAAAGCCAAATGCTTAGGCTGTGTTGTTGTACTTTGCAATAGAAAAGCATGTATAAGACGACTTTGGCAAGGGAGGGTTGGAGGATTCTTTTTAGCCTACCAACGCTCTTAGCAACTTGTATACTGTACAATATGGCAGCAATGGCAGTGCTTAGGTCTAGAATACAAAAATATTCCGTGAGTATGGCGCGCACTGGCTTTAGAGGTCTTAACAGAGCATTTGCTTGTAGCAATTTAATATTAATTACTCAGCCTAAATTTAAAGTATGAGCATAATTCCGGCATAAACTGAGCTTACACAGCATGGCGCGTGTAGTTTTGAAAGCAGTTCGAGTACCAGCAATTAGTAATACGTCATATTTTGAGCAAGCTGCTTTATTAAGTTTGTGTTTCATTGATGTTGAAAGTAAAAGTGCTAATCCGGCTAAGTTTTTACGTCGTTTGTAGACCATTTCCGAAACTTAAATGCATAGCGAAAGATCAGCAATGAATCTGTAGTTGAAACAGTGTGTCTTTTTGAAAAGTTGCACACGGCTACCTATTAATATCCAATCATCTGTCTACCTTTCATTGCTTGACTATGAAATGTAAGAGTTTAAGGAACCAGATTGCTCGTAATTTGAACGAAGCAGTGGACATAATTTGGGTGGAGTTGTGAATAAACCAGGCACGTCCAGTGCTGATCCGCATGGCGCGGTTCTGTAGCATCTGCAGCTTTACTCGATTCCACATTGAAGCAGTGTTCCAGACTTACATACTGTAATGCCAGATTGGAGTAATTATCTTGGAAATTACGGTGTTTCATGCTGCAGATCTTGTTCCGGCACATCGCCTCCTTGTCTAAGATATGACCCTTGAAGGTAAGCATCCTATCCAGTTTAAGGCTCAAATAGATGACATTAGCTGGCTGTTCCAGGAATATACACAAATGTGGGCTACTGCCAACAAACGGTGTTGAGATTGACCTTTTATCAGTTGGCCCTGCCAGCGAGAGCATCAAAGTATGTCTGAACGATTTCGGAGACCATCATTCATACATCATCTGCATATGAGGCCTAGAGAAGAGTTGTTTCTGGACCTCTAAGCGGAGTTGCATCTAGACCAGATATAACTGCTGCAAATAAACTTTAAAGAAATGACCGAGGACCCTTTTTTGTGACTTTCTCGCTCTAACTTTGACCCTAAAAGAACAGCCCCAAGTAGGATTGTATCAGCGCAAAGTAAGTCGAAGGTTTCTCTTTGAACTTTTGTTGGAAGTCTGGTAGTCAAACTCCATCAGATGGCTACTTGATATCCACGAAGATGACATTGCAATGCTAGCGCCGGTCCAGTGTTCGGCATATGTAGTCGATGACTCTGTGGAGTTGCTCCACCATAGGCACAACGAACTGATGGTCTGATATTAGGCTCTGGGTCACCACAATAATCGCAAGCCTAACAATGACCAATAGTTCCCAAATTTTCGAGACAGTGACTGCTACACCATCGGAAAACACTTTAACTTTTTTGAAAATATAAAACATTGTAAGGACAGCATTCTGCGTCAGCTCCTTCAATGTGCAGTTACAAATGTTGTCGTGTTCCGGGTCTTTAACAAGCTTCAGACGCTGTTTTTTACATGGACGATCCACTATTGCAAAAAATGCTTGCCTAGCAATTGTCCATCACTTGCCATACGAAGGTTCAAAGCCTCGTAATTAAAGAAGAACATGGAGCATGCGAAGCACTCAGAAAAGAAAGTCGTTAGTGCATCGTAGAGATTATTTTAAAACTAATACTAGGAGACACTCAAATGGAAGGTGCTACCTTATGCCGCTTCCCATCAGACCTGACCCCTCCCGACTGGTATCCATACGGAAACGTCTGAAAACGCCATACTGAATGGATTGCTTTGAAAGGGAAGTAACTCTTCTGGTGTGGTATCCACAAATTGTCCGAGATATGGAGAAAATGTAAAGCTAACAAGGGTCAGTAGGTTGAATAAATTATTATCTTTTTTTCTTAAAAAAAAAAACAGATTTGAGCTTATACACCTGGCGAAACGGGTGAACTTCGAGTAGCTTAAGACTTTGCTGCCGTATCTGTGGCGTGGCTATAAGCCGAAGCGCATATACAACCCAGATGAAAGTCTGAAGTCGAAGATGATGAAGAAATTGCTGAGCCCATGACTTTATATGATGCCTCATTATAGCAAGTTGCCAACTTGAAGCATTTTCCCACATCAATTACGTAGAGATATATTTTAATTTGAAGATTTATGGTTCTCCTCACAAGCTAATATCACTTAAAAATGAACAAAAATACTGCGACGATGTATGAGAATATTAGTGTATATTCGAGATTACTCATTATTTGCTAAACTAGAAATATTTTTTTTTTCAAGTTCCAAGGCTTTTATGCAAATAACTTCATGCTGATAACTCCCTAATAATATATACATATATAGCTTCTACAACACCAGTTAATCTGTTCAAATTATGTTTTGATTAAATTTTCATGTAAATAAAATAAAATTATTTGCCTGCCAAAAAAGATGCCAACAACTCTCTGCTTTAATAACTTCTAATAAAGCCAATAACAATGAAAAATCCCAGGCTCAAGTATTTCGCTGTTTGTTTTAAAATTCTCAAGTTAAGAGCATACACGGCCACACGGCAAATAAAAATAAAGTTGTGCTCAAAAATATAAAAAATAAAATAAATAAATCGCAATGCATGAGGGCGTGTTAGCTGAGAAGAGGGTCACCAATACGGAACTGTTTAGTTAGTGCCGGAAGGAATTACAAACGAAAAATTTATAAAGCGCGCTTATGAGAAGAAGTACTCGAAAAGTCTGTTGACATAAAACAAATTACGACGATCGAGCGTGCGGAAAAGGGTGGCATGATGGGTAGGTGGTTAGCAAGCGGTGACTAAGTTGAGTGCGAGGCGGAAACAAGCGTGTAACACAAACAGGATATGTTGTATAAGCATAAATGGAATGCATGTGGTGTACAAACGAAGTCTAACGAAGGACACGCGCTCGACGAACGACAAGTGAAGTTGGCAAAGTATATATATAAGGGGTGCGCGTACACTAAGTGCTTTGCCGTTATCTTATAGTATCTTATGCTCTTTCTATCTCTCTCCTATGTATTTATGCATCTCTCGCTCTCTTTCTTACATTGTTTACTCTCGTTTCGCTTAGCAAGTGAAATGACAAACATATTTACTCAATTTTTGACAGCGAGCAAACAATTACTCTCAATCAGCCAAAGTCGAAACGTGAATGAAACAAAACACCCGTGGGTGCCTGTGAATTGCTGTGAATTGCCAATACCAAATAAACCAACCCGTTGTGTCCCTTCCAACACCCCGTCAGTCAGTCAGTCATCCTATCCACCGCTCACTTTCAAACTCGATAAATATGGTTATGAGCAAATAAAAAAATATTTGTTTCTGGTTACAAGAGTTTCCGGTTACACGGACGCACGCACACAACACAAACTGACAAGCTGAGCTCAGCATCAAACTATTGTACAAGGAAGAAATTGACAGGAGCGTAGTCAGTAGGGAAAAGGATATGTGTAATGCGAAGTTCAAACTTTATTTCCTTGAAGTAGCGTATCCGAAACAATATTGTCACTCTAGCTATTGCATTTTTTAAAATCTATCAGCGTTTTGAACGAAATAAAGCCATCTAAGTTAATATTTAATGTTATAAATAATAAATAGCCGGTGTATGTTACATAATTTTAATACCCTGTACACATGGGGAAAAAGGGTATACCAAGTCTATGCAAATATGTGACACAGGCAGAAGGAAACGAAGCAGATGCCATAAAGTATATATATTATTTAACAGCATCAAAAGGCAAGTTCATATAGACATGTCTGTCTGTCTTGGAGAAAATAAAGAACTTAAATTAAATTATACGAGGGCTACTATTTATATTTCGGAAAGTGGCCACACTAGTGTCAATAGGTATTTGTGTTGTTTAAAATGATTTGAAAAAATCAAATTAGCCAAAAAAAAAAAGGAAGGATTTTTTTGCATTATTTTTCACAACTTTTGACTCAATTGTTAGTTCTTTGTATGGCGATGAAGCACCATCAAAAACCATTGTATATCGCTGGTGAATGGTGAACTCAATCGTGGTCGTAGAACTTCCATGAAGTTCGTCCAAAATCGATTGTTGTGCCACAAAACATTGATGCTGTGAGTGAACTGTTAATGCGAGATCGTCATATTACATACCGTGAGATTGAGGCATTCCTAAACATTAGTTCCACCAGCGTATAAACGATTTTCCATGAACACTTTGCCATGAAAAAAGGTTTTGTTTGCGTTAGATTCTACATAATTTGATAATCTCTCCAAAATTTTGAGTTTGAGTGGATTGGTACAAAGAAATGTTTCAAAAGACTTTTATAAGATAGTTACAGGTGACGAATGATCGATCGTGAGGATGTTTCAAGAAGAACCAAATCCAACAAAAGTAGTTCGCGCACAAAGAACAGGTTCATGGGTCATCCACAAGCTCTCACACATCGGCTCACACAAGAGAGAGTTTTTGAGCACTCAAAATATCAAATTGATGGGTCATCTGCCGTACAACCCTGATCACCCAATTATTTAATTTTATTTCCAAACAAAATATTCTTTTTATGTTAAGACCGGTACACTACTATGGTTGGGTCCCATACATGTGTATGTGCCACCTTTTAGGGTTTTTGTATGAAAAAATAGTCTTACTTTAATTCCATACAGATTCATATCCGACTACTAGAATTGGTAGTCCCCCAACAAATAAGTCTCCAGTTCTGGGGTTTTGTAAACAAATAATTTTGTTGTGCGTGAGTTTTGCTTGAATGCTAATTCCAATATAATATTCTAATAAAAAAATAAACTTGTAAAATTCCGGAGTCCTAGTCGAATGCAAAAAACACGAAGTCTCTATCTATTACCGTTTCCGAGATCCTTTCGTTCATACGGACGGCCAGACGAACATGGCTACATCGACTCCTCTATCACTCTTGACCATATTGGGAGTAACTTTGGGGGTCTCCGACTATTATTTTTACCTATTACATACATTTGCACAAAACCAATAGGTTCTTGTACCTTCGGGGTTTAGATATACTTATTTTGTTCTATAAGAGCTGGAAATATACACAGATATTATGACATCATTGCATCTTCAACCAAAAAAACCTTAAAGCATTTCTTAAACAACAAAAATATCTTTCGCCCCATTTTTAAACGCGGCCCAAGGCACTACGCTCCTGTATATATATATATCCATAGTACATATTGTATTTAGTGCCTCCCGGGCAAATAATTCAATTTTTCTGCTCGTTTTGCGTGTAACATTCGCGGCAATTGAGACTGTGGCCTGGTATCTTCGTCGCACGCGCCCTTCACTGCTGTTAAACAAACTTCCTTTCTAACTTCCTTCCTTCCTTCCTACAGTGTTTATGTTTTCCGTACGTTTTTGCGGATAGTCCTTTGGGATTAAGTGCTGGGAAAAAATAGCAAAAAATTAACGACACGTGCCTGTTGAGCACCAGTCAGCCCAGCTAGTGCGGCGGCCAGTTGTCGAGCGGTTAAGTAAAGTGAAATCTCAAAAGCCGCTGGCCGCTTTGACGTCGAAATCGTCATCGCCGGCGTTGCTCAAAATTGAAAGCATACACATTGTTATTTATTTGTTTGTAATTACAGTTGTTACCCCCAGAGTTGGTGGAAGAACTTCACTGGAAAGCGTTACACATAATTCTATTTTGTAGGTACTATGCCATGAACTCGCTCACTTTGCGCCTCTTGAGTATTCAACGCCGTTCATGTTCCTTTTCTTCTTCTGTATTTTGACACGTGTCTTCAACGTTGGAGCGCTGCGCTTTTCACTTTACCGGCTTCGGTTACACGTGACTTCGGAAACTCCTCTCTAATTCATATTTATTATTCGTGCTGGCTAGTACTCGCCTTATCCTCTTGTCAACTGCGCATTAGTAAAGTCCTTTGTGAGCGGCGTCAATGTTCGTTGATTCTTAAAATCTTTGGAGTTATTGTGTTATCAATGCATCTTTAGCCCTCAATAAACATTATAATTATTATTTGTCTGGCTTTATTTACATGTTGGATGACATGTGTATGGGCGGTATTAATGGCTTAAGCACGGTCTTGTGGCGGATTGAGCATGATTTTCTAGAGCTGCTAATAAAGAGCTCGATTCGTGCTAAAGTACAGAGGAGAAATCGTTCTATTCAGCGAAAGAAGCTTAACTTCTAGTGCTTTGCCTCCAAATTTATGAATAGTGCACATACCCCGCAAACCGTCCTAACTACATCCTTCGAACAACTAATAGTGGCTATTAGCCTTAGAAATATTGGTATCGGAGCTATTTGCTGTCCTCTAAGATTCAAAAGAATCTCAGACGAGTTTAACTTCTTAAGCTGCTTGCCAAGTATTTTATTTGTGGCGACTGCAAAGCCTAGCACAGGCTATAGAGAGACCTGTAAGGTAAAGAAGTCCCTAATTTTATGCAGTCCTCTTGTGTCCATTTTATAGCTACAGATATCCCTTTAATGCTAACAACCAACTAGATTGCCTAGATGATGCTTTATATAATGACATTCCACAAAGGAAGCACAATATTGAGGATCGAACGGACTTATGCTTGGACCCCTTGCCTTTAATAGTCACCCTCGACAAAGCTGCAACGACATTCACCTTCTCGGAGAGACTAAATGTTTTCAATAGGTAAGGGCAATGAAATTCATAAGGCGTCTTCGCACAACATCTCGCTGAGCGGTTTAAGCTGTACAAACTGGCTTCAATTAAAGATGCACAAGCTATATAGGCTTCTTTGAAATCTTCACAACCACCACTGCCCAAGATGGCCGACGCATTGAAAGGTCTTAACGAAACAAAGCTTCTGGCTACAATAAAATCTGCAACGCAAGGCTAAAAGTTCTGCTATTCTATTTAGGGTTACGCTTTTCAATAAGGATATACAATTTTCTATTAGCAATGTTCCATCAATCCGGTAAAACAGTAAGCAATCCTGAGTCTTATCGACCAATTTGTGTACTTCTGTTAGTCTCGAAGCATAGGAGAGGTTGCTTATCTTCAGGTTAGCTCGTGTTATCAATTCGGTTTCCGCTCGGGGCACGGAACAGCTGAACAGTTCCATCGAGTCGTAGATAATTTTCTTGAAGCTATTGACAAAAAGGAATATTGGAACGCCGTGTTTGATAGGGTGCAGCATTCCACTCTGCTGTCAAATATTAAGAACAAACAAGCAGCACCAAATAATTATTAGAAGAGCTTCAGTTCTTCTTCATAGTTTGCGCGCTACTCTCTCCAACATTCGTTGACCATTTCTTTTCAATATAGGAACTTTGAATTAAAAATGAGAATTTTATTCGAAATTTACAGATTCTTTGTGCAAAAAAGGTTACAAATAAATTATTCAAAGTAGAGTCCATCGCTGGCCGCAACTTTTCCCATATTTCTGGCAATTTTCGAATACCAACTCTGAAGAACTTTTGAGGCTATCCAATCATCGACCCATTTCTTGCATTGTTGGTATAAAGTTAACTTTTGCTGGGACAGGCCATGTGTCATGGAGTAAAAACATGTATTAATCGGATGGAGCAAAGAATACGGCGGGTGAAGTAGGACTTTCCATTTCAGCGTTTCTAAGTAGGTCTTGACCGGTTGTGCAATATGTGGCCGAGCTTTCTTATGCTGTGGCTTTCTTCGTATGGTGTTGAGTCTGATAGCATTTCTCCGTCATTGTTCTATTCGCCTGGAGCAGCTCGCAGTATACAACGCCGCTGGTCGCACCGAATACAAAGCATAAGCTGCATGCCATGAATATTTGACTTTGGAAAGGATGCACTTCTCACCGACAGTTACAATGCGATGCATAATTTTTTAGCGCTCGAGGAGCTATTCCCCATCACGCGGATGCAACCAGTTTCTTTGAGCAATGATTCGAATACTTCATCTTCAAACTTTCTATGCTGATCCGCCCGTTCCTTGTCTTCGAGCTCAAAGTCACCACTTTTAAAGCGACCAAACCAACTCCGAGACGTTTGTTCAAATAGAGCAAGTAAACTTTCACTAAGATTCGATGATCCTCGGCCAAACTTTTCTTCATATTAAAGTAATGAAGAAGCTGGAGTCAATATTTTGTATTGTTGTTATGTTTCAATCGAAGGACACAAGCTGCCAGAGACGCTCATTCACAATAGGCTTATGCAGAATAAACGCTCATTCACAATCCTAGC
This sequence comes from Leucophenga maculata, assembly GCA_035044805.1. Classification (NCBI taxonomy): domain Eukaryota; kingdom Metazoa; phylum Arthropoda; class Insecta; order Diptera; family Drosophilidae; genus Leucophenga; species Leucophenga maculata. The sequence continues at coordinate 660,750 of JAWNNP010002447.1, read as the reverse complement.
TAAATGTGTCTCGTTCTAGAATGGTATCATGGCTACTGTGCACTGACTTTTCCATTTGCATTTGAAGATACAGCATCTAAATTTGTGATATCGCAGCTAAATCTAACCTCAAGAAAAGGAAATATTACACACTGCGCTCTATATGGAGCACCCTCCATAGAGATCTTACTATTGCTCATGTGAACGATTATATTGGCTTATTTTCTAAACCTTTGTCTCAAGCAAGTAAGATGCATTAAGCGCAGACATTTTGTTCTGCTCAAATTATAGATGACCCACATTTACCCAGGACCGTAACCGGCTCTTAGCCACCTTAGTTTCTACTTTAGATGTTCCTATTCAATAAAATAAATTTAGCTATTGAGTTCTACTTTCTCTTAGCACAAATTAGATAACATAAACTTCAAAATATAATTACTCACCCTTTTTTTTTTCTTGTTTTTTCATCAATTATAAAATTATTATATATAAAAATATATCAAATAAATAATATCAAAGGAATAACTAATTAGCAAACAATTAAAATTAAAGCCGCATGTCGCTCTCAACGCGTTTCAATCAAAAAGCCAAAAAATGAAGACACAAACAAAATGTTTACATTTCAAAACTCTGCAACCTTTGACCTTTTTCGGACTATAACAAACTGTGTGTGTGTGTATGTGCTCCAGTTATAAAGCCTTTGAATAATTAAAAGCATCAATAAATAATTGGAGAAAACAAATTGCATACCATTGAAGCCCTTGAAGAAAAAAAAACACAACTGAAAACTAAAATGAAATAAAGTAAATCCTAAACCCTAGAGACTTTGGCTTGCTATACACTTCACAAAAAAGTCTGAAAAGTTTATTAACAGTTAGTTGGAATGTTTGTAACGGTTTTAGGGTGTTTAGATACATATTGAAAAATAAACAAATTTAAAAGCAATGAGGTTTGAGCTAAAATTATAAAATAAATGCTTCATAGTTTGTAAAGAAAAATTGGAATGATATCCTTACCAAACCTACGGCCTATTGTCTTAAAGTTCAGTTTGTAAAGTCAATATACATAGATGCAGCTTGTATTAGTCTCCATAAAGTATTCAATATATCAATTAAAACATATAATATGAGGACTGAACTAAAGGACTTAAATGGAGCACTACGAATAGATATTAACGCTGACTTTGGTAAAAATACTTAGCCAGAAGTTAGAAGAGCATTTCATAAGTAACAGAAAAATCTTGATAAAACATCTAACGACGCTTCGAATTTGTATCTAGTACAGATAATTCCTATATTATAGCCTTGGCTCTCGATGCTAATATCTGTAAGATTCTTTAATAATTTTTAACTATATGGCTGCCTAAAAGTGGAGATGGAACTACCACTTGTAAGCAATATAGTAAGAAATCTTCTCATAGACGCTCACCCATTACTACTTTAACCCAATGACTTAATTCGCGTTCACCAACAGCTTTTCAGTGTTCAAAGTTAAATGGAAGAATAAGAATAAATTCCAACCCTAATAGAAGTAATAAACTGGAGTACCAATGGATCGCAATCGTTTTGAGGTATTCAACCAGAAATATTCTGAAGAAAAATGCTTACCACTGCTGCTTCCAAATATCATTTTCTGATCTCGTCAAAATTGATCGAAAGCCACAGAGAACGCTGATTATGCCTTGAAATGGATATCTTTGATGGTAAAACACACAAATACGGAAACATATTAGAGCTCTGTTGCGTAGAACTGATGATTTAGTTGAGAAGGGTTCGGAGCAATCTAATTCAGTGATGTTTTGATTTGTATATTGTATAAGTTTGAAAGTTACGGACACAAACTTTAGCATGAAATTTTAATTGGGAACGTAGAATTCCTGGCGAACTTCTTGCACCATCAATTGAACTTCAACTCTAATGTTTTTTTGTAAAAACTGAAGAAACAAATTGAAGAGTTGTGATCTATCTGGAAGCAAATATAGCAGCGTTGGCTAAATTACCATCAATCCGATCATTAGCTTCAGCATCCAACATACAATGTAGGATTGCAAGTGGATTCTTTGAAGATACAGCTTGATCTTTTTACAGCAAAAATTATTCTTGAGGTTAGTAATGCTTTTGTGCTGCACGTATTAAGCACCTGTAAGCCGTGTTTATGTTAGCATCTACCGGAGATTTGTTGTGCGATTGAACCAGCGACATCTGTCAATTTCTCCATATTCTTTGTTTGAGTTGAATGATATGAAGAGGTTACGCGATGGGTCCCCTGTTTAAATGCTGAATAAGCCAGAGTATTCCATTCAACCAAAGAGAAGAGTTTTACAGTTTTTCACTAGAGTATCCGCTGGTAGGAAATTATGCAGGATTATTTCTTCAGCCAATATGCTTCCAAGCCGCATTGGAAATATTCTGTTGGATTAGAGTATATGAAGGTTTTCTAGAGCCGGATTGTCTAACCAAATCCGCATGATTGGCCAAGTCAGCAGAACTGCCACGGAAAATTTAAGTCGAGAGAGACTGAGTATCTGCAGTGGAGCGACTTTAGGCGAAATTATACCTGCTAATGGTTTGTAGCATAAAAAACTTTCTGAGTAGCATCACATAATCCATGAAGCTGTATATTCAGGCATAGGGAAAACCCGATCCAGCGTGGAATCTGAATTGCTACGATAGTATCCAAGTTGAGCATTGAAGAGATCCACTTAAAGTCCAACCGAAAATTATGCTCTCAGCGCGTAAAGTCCTACCTAATTTGGGGGGTTATGCCAGATCCAATAACGAGAACCAGTTGAACTGGCTTTTGTCTGTGCTAAGTTCAGGTTGTTAATTTGAGCAATATTTTCTTTTGGCAGAGATGTCGAGAGGCAAATGTTGGAGTTAGCTTTTGACTGGCAAGCTCACGGGATCGGAGCCTAGTAGTACTTAGTGTCGACGGGATCGAGACAGCGGTAGAGCTCTCGGGATCGGCGCTTAAAAGTAGTAAGTGTCCACGAGATCGGGACAGCGGAAGAAGTTCTCGGGATCGGAACCTTGTAGTAGTTGGTTTCGATGGGATTTGGATAGCCGTAGAGCTCTCGGGATCGGCGTTAAAAAAAGTTTGTGTCCATGAGATCGGGATACCCGTAGATGCTCTCGAGATCGAAGTTTAAAAGTAGTTAGTGTCTCTCGGGATCGAAACCTAGTAGTAGTTGGTGTCCATGGGATCTGGATAGCAGTAGAATCTCTCGGGATCGGACTCAAGTAGTACTTAGTGTCCACGGAATCGGGACAGCCGTAGACAATCTCAGGGGTTGAAGTTTATTACTTAGTGTCCACGGGATCGGGACAGCCGTAGACGCTTTTGAATTCGGAACCAAGAAGAAGTTAGTATCCACGGGATCGGGACAGCCATAGACGCTCTCGGGATCGAGTAGTAAGTTTTCACGGGATGGAGACAGCTGTAGACGCTCTCGGGATCGGAGATTAAAAGTAGTTAGTACCCACGGGATCATGACAGCCGTAGAAGCTCTCAGTATCGGAGTACAGAACACAGTATTTGTAAGTGTTCACGATATCGGGACAACCGAATAATTTCACGGAATCGGGACTATTATAAATGCTTTCGGAGTCGGGGCATTTACTCAGCTATAATTTAGTCTTAGGCTACGTCATCTTAAAATATATCTGTCGTGACGGACTCTGAACACTTGCTGTTGAAGATGTAAATTTTTGATGATATAAAACATGATTTTTAAGTCTTAAATAATCTCCGCTGTCGATTTTGGTTGAGATAATAAGCTATTAGTGGGCTAGTTTTTGACAAATATTAAAGTCTGCAACATAACGGATAAAGCGCCATATAAATTTATAAATTTTTTAGTTACTAACCAAGCTCAATATTCAGAGATAGTTTATATAACTGTTTCGATGGCTACCGAAGTGTATTAAAGTTTCGCTTTCATTTGAAGTTAGACAACTTTTCTATACAATTTTTATTTTTTTTTTTGTAAAAATACTTCCGTAGACAGTAGACAAAGTCTCTTTTGATAAATACAATTGTTTAAATTTGCTACTCACCCTCAAGCGCACGATTTCTTGAAATCAAAGCGAGCACCAACTCCGGATTTGGGTCATCCTGACCGGTAATATCCTGCAGCAGGCTGTTAGTATCCTGTAGATGTTGTTGTTGTTGTTGCTGTTGTTGATGATTTGCATGTTGTAGAAGCTGTGAATGTTGCTGCTGCAGGCTGTTGGCAAGGTGTATTTGTGGCGTAGTTGTTGAAATTGTTGGAGGTGAGGTGCCAGCAACGAGTTGATTGCTGTGTGGCAGCAATTGTTGCTGCAGCTGCTGCTGATGGATATGCTGTTGATTATCCATGGCGGCAGCAGCTAAGTTACTATTGCCACTTAGCAATGATGACGAGGCTAATAATGAATGTTGTTGTTGTTGCTGCTGCTGCTGCTGTTGTTGCTGCTGCTGTTGGTGATGATGATGATGATGCAATGGTGGCGGCGGTTGCAATGTTTGCATCATCGCTACTGCCAACTGCATAAAAGATACTTTCACACAGACAGATACTTTTTCTTTTTTTTGCTTATTGCTTGGTTTTGACACGTGTTATGCTTATTGGTTTAAGTGAATTTTAAAGCATTTTTTTTGTTGTAATTAAATTTAATGCATTTTGCTTGACACTTTTTGTATTATTTATTTTTTGCTGTAATAATGAAATATTATTTTATTTTTTTTTTATATTTACGTAAGATTTTCAGTTACACAAACAAACGCGTACAACCGTCGGCTTTTAAGTTTTAGGGTTTTATTTTTTTTCCCCCTGCAACAATCTAGAATCAAACGTTCGAACGCGCATTAGTTACTACGGAGCGTTCTGATTCGATTCCAATAGCCACGATGAGCATGTTTTGCTGTGCTGCGCTGCTACTTCTAATCAGAAACGCAACCGATTCGCAAAAGAAGCCGCAAGTGCTGTTTTTTTTTCTTTTCTTTTCTTTAATATTTTCGTTTCTTTATCACCTTATAATGTGTTCTTTTTGTTATTACTTTTCAATACGCTATACTATTGGAATCAAGTGTAGTGTATATGGATTTTGTGTTGCATTTTGTAACAAGTGGAACAATGTGTATCTTTGAGATACATTTTCCATCTCTTGATAAGTGACTAAAAATAATTTTTTAAATCTTAAAATCTAGTCTCCGTTTGGAGCGACCTCAAGAGCACATTGCAGCGCTGGATGGTTATTTCTCCAGAGTTGTGTTTGGTTATTTTTTGAGGTTAGAGATCTTGCATGTGAGTATTGCGCATATACCAGGGTGCAACGGTCAGAGTTCAAAGTTCTGAATATTTTTTATTGAACTCTTTGTACTATATCCATTTACGTCCAAATAGGCTTTATAATGGCATTTTAAAGGAGGACTTTGTAGTACAAGCTTAAGAGTGATCGCGAGCTTATAAGCCACTGTAGGGAGTGGTCTTTTAGCTTAGTTTGTGTTTTCTTGGCTTCAATAAGTGTCTTTCGAGATGAATGCCCAACGTCATTGGCCTGTGGGATCACAATGGTGTGTGGAGTCAGTGATGATTTTTTGCTCTTTGACTTTTATACGCCACTCCTGGAGAAAAGGTACACAAAAAGGTCTTAAAATGAGCCCAAAATGGTATTGATTCAAGTTCGGCGGACCTGAAAAAGGCGGACTTGAATTGAACCCACCGTTGTCAGTTCGTACTGTCAACAAATTGTCTAGATTTCGATACATTTAGAAATAATTCTTCCCTGATTGTAGGACCGAGAACTTTGCCTTGGCATACACCAGCTTTTATTTCAGACTCCTGTATTATAAAGTCATACTACGAATGCTCTTTTGCTAAGATATGAGTCAAAAATTTTGTGTGTATTTTGAGAAAGCAATACTTTTTTTTTGTACTTAAGTCCTTCGAGCCAAACGCATTCAAAGGCTTGAGTTACATCGAGAAAGATATTCGCGCAGCTCAAACGCTGTACGAATTTCTGAGTTTATTCGGTTTACCTGTTCGATAAGGCTTTCACGAAACCAAAATTCATGTTTGGAAATGACATTCTCCTTAAGAATGCACTTTTCAAAGAATTTGGATAGGCAGGGTAGTCGGTTTATGCGCCTATATGACGCTATATTTGTTTTATGCTTTCGGGATCATGACTATGAACGATTTTTTCTACTGAGTTGGAAAGAATCCGCATTTAAAAATCGCGCTAAACAAGATTTTTATATATATAATAGCTGGGCTGGGAAGTTCCATGATCATGTATGGGATTGAGCTGTGATTTTATTGTATCATTTTATGTACTTCATTGGTGTGAACTCTGAGCGGTTTATAGTAATTCATAGTCGTAAATGGGTTTCAAAAACTTATGCCTTCTCTATGTTCGTACGAGACAAGTTTCCAGTGTGGTCTCTTATGGGTGTAGAGACTAAACATCGCGCTTTCCACAGTAGGAACTAAGAGCTTATTAGAGAAAGACATTCGATATATAGTCTCTGTGTGAGTTTCTACTCAAATTTAAGAGCTTTGCTTCGACCACGTGTAGCAATTCTTAGTTTTTATTTAGAGATTGGAGATCTGAGCCACTGCCATTCCGTTCTTAGACTCCGTTTCTTCATAACCAGCCGATCAATATGACTCTTGGCTATGCTGTGGTTCATCTAATTAACTGTGAAAGGTTGTGGAGTGGAATATTGACTTAAAAAAAAAAAAACTTAAACTTCAAAAACTTAAAAAAAAAATAAATTTCTAAAGCGTATCTGTGCTTCGTTGCTAACCCATTTTATTTTAGGTGTAGACTACTTGTATTATATAGTATGTCTATATAACTTTGCGCTTATCAGCAGCCGCACTACTTGAATGCTTCGGTTTTCGGTTTATGTTTGTAGCCGATAGATAGATACTACACTGTAGTGGTAGATACTTAGATACTGTGTACATACATGCTATGAAGTTTATTTTCTTATGTGCTCTGTGCAGTGTTTTATTTGTTTTTAATAACAGTTTTAAGTTGCACGTTCATGTTTGTCTTGTTTAGAAAATGTAGGCAAAGAGCAGCATGTTCAAGAAATATGTTGAAAAAAACAAAAAAACAGCATATTCTTGTAACATTTGCAACACTTAGATACTCATTTGCGGTGACAAGCAACCGTAGTAGATATAAAGATACAAATAAAAGCAACTGACAAGTTGTAGTAAATTGCTGTGTGTTGTAGTTGTTAAAAGCTATATAGTTCGATATGATATAGCAACTAACTGTTTTCAAGTGATAAAAGATAAATAGGTCTCTATATATATATATATATATATATATATATATGTGTGTGTAGAGAAGTAACTATCTTTTGAAATTTTTTTGAACTTTGATTTTGTTAATTTTTATTGAAAGGCAACAATTGTGCGAAATACAAAGGCATAGAAAAAAATAATATTTTTTATATATTGTATAATTTTATTGAATATTGAAGAATTGTACTTGCAGCAAATGCAGAGAATGAAGACAATTGCTTTATTAATAATCATATGAAACCCTGGGAAGTATTGAATGATGGTCGGTCCAGTACAAAAATTAATTCGAATTAACTAAATCTCCTACAATACTAAAGATTGAGTCTATCAAATCCCAAAGGAAAGCAAGCCAAACTATGTCTCTGACCTGCAGTTCTAATAAATTTTTGGGATCTCATTAACTTTCCAGTAACACGAATAATCTCTAGCCTAGTCTAATATCTGTCGAATCTCTTGCAGCTTCTCATTGTATCACTCCTCAATTCTCATTTAGCTTATTTGGAGTGAGGAATATTAGTCCATATGATCGCGTTTGGCTCGCAGGACTCAAGCACAAAGATATATATTTCAGGAAAAGAGTGCTTCAGCATTGGTGATACGTCACAGTCAACTTTTAAATACAATGGTTACTGAGATATCGGTTAAAGTTAAGCTTCAAAAATTGATACATCACACTGCGAGAAGTCTCATTGAGAGTTTACCGAAAGAGCATTACATTGATCAATAAGTGCGGATGTGTTGGATCATCTCGACAAAGTGCTAGAAAAAAAAAAAATAGATGATAAAACTTAGAAAAAAATTACACCCACATAGAATACCCATGCCTACAAATAGGATAGTTGTCAAAAGAAGTTCAAGTTTTCAGAAACAAAGATTACAAGAAGCAATTTAAAGATTGAAGAAGTATCTTAAAAAAAACTTTTTAACTTTTTTTTTTGAAAGTATCTTCAATGAGTTATAATGAAGAAACTTCCGTGAAGACCGTCGAAGCCTGTTCAGCCACACTTTTCGGACTGTTTTGGGAAAACTCTACATCTTCTGTGGTTATTTGTGAGCATATAGTGGAGATATATCATCCGTTCCATGAATAGAACTGCCAAGGAGGTATTTGATTGAACCAGAACTGTGCGAGGAGTGTCACAATGCTGATGCAGAGAAGAACGCCACCGAACGAACAACAAACTCTGCAGTCTGTAGCAATGCGTGCTGGTAGAGACTGATATCGAGAAAAATGGAGAGAGCGAAGAAGAGAGACGTAGGAAGCTGTTGAGAGGTTATGTTACAAAAATGTATCAAAAGGTCAAGCGTCTGACCGAAGATTTTAAGCTCAGAATAACTTTCTATAAAGTCACCGGGTTGTATTGAGGTCGATTCGATTATTAGAAAACTGCAAAAAGGGTTGCAGCTATTTTGTTGAGGAAGGACTATGCATCAACTTTTATGCAAGACATTGTCCGTTGAGTGCATGCTCAATGCTTGGAGTCTTAGTATACTTTGTTCTATCTTCAAGAAAGGAGACACTGCTGTTTGCGTCAACTACCGTGGATTATCTCTCCTTTCCATCGTATATAATATTCTGTCACCCGTAGTGTTTATGGATGCACTGATAAGGTCCAACAGTGCATCCATAAATATATTTACACTACGACAAATCTTCGAGAAGTTCCGAAAGTTCCAAAGAGACACACCAACTATTGGTCAACTACGAACGAAGTTTTTCGACACCCTGTCTGCCTTAGGTATTCTGGCAAAGATCGTTCGTCTTTGCATGATGATGCTATCACACGCACAAAGTGTTGTCAGGGTAGGAAAGAACCTCTCCGAACCCTTTTACACTTAGAGAGGTTTTAAGCAGTGTGATGCGCCTTCAGTGTAATTTTTTCAATCCACTGATGGAATACATCCTACATTCTCGGTTCATGGATATAGCGGTGCATGAGCACAACACGCCGTCCACGCGTCTGGTACTATTAGTGACGATGGAGAATTTTAACTTGAATGTTGTAGAAAACTTCGTCTATCTTGCTTCCAAAATGACCAGCAACAACAACGTCAGCCTGGAGATCAGGCGAAGAATCACGCTTGAAAATAGACGCTACATTGGGCTGAACAAGCAAATTAGAAGTCTTTATGCCGTAGAGCCATGGACGGTGCTTAAGTTAGACGATTCGGTGTTTGGAAGTTTTTGAGAGAAAGATTCTCCGCAGAAGTCCGCAAACGCGAGCTGTTTGAGCTGTTCTATGAGGTTGATATAGTCCAGCACATAAAATTCCAGCACTGCTACACTGCGCTGTTTACCTCATTCGAATGTATGAACCATGCGGTGTACATGGTAGCCCAAGAGGTGTATGAGCACAAGACGAAGTACTTGGTCATCGCGTCTTGGACGGTCAGTGATGATGAAGAGCCAGCATGAAGATCATATATATCACAAAAAAAAATATTTCTTTGGGCTGAACAACTAAATTATAAGTAAAAACCTCTTTCGAAAAACTAAAATCAAGATCTGCAGAAGCATGTACTGTGATTGAGTCATATGAAAGGGTGTTGGAATTCTTCGAGAGAAGATTTTCTTTTGGACCTATTAGATATGGTGACGAGTTAAGGTCCTGTATGTACCACAAGCTGTATGCGCTATTCGTTAGGGTTGACAATCCAGCATAATAATTCCTGCAGCTACACTGCGCTGGTCGGTCAACTTATTCGAAAGAGCTACAGTACGCATGGTTTACAAAAAGGCACAACTGAGCACAGCAGCTGGTGAACCTTCTTTAGAGCGATCATGAACGTACAATGGTTGTACTCCACGCGATGTCATACCGAAGTCCAGTTCACATGTGCAGTACAAACAAGTAAGAAGATTACAGTCGGGCATAACTGACTGTAAGAGGTCATGTACCAGTACAGATCGCCTAACAAACACAATAAATCTTTCCCTAGCTTATGACCAAGCAGTGCAAAAAAAAGTAGGAAAAAAATAAAAAATAAAACTGACGAAAAGTATTTTGCTCTTCTCACTTCTCACTGTACAAATAAGAACAAGTAAGAAAATCACAGTCGGGCGTAAACGACTGTAAGAGGCCCTGTACCAGCACAGGTCACCTAACAAACAAACTAAATGTTCCCCTAGCTTATGACCAAACACATGACCACTTCTCACTGCACAACTAAGTGCCTTATAAAACATTTTTTTATGTATGAAACGAAAAGGGGGGTCGCTCAAATTCAATTGCTTATAAAATCGTCATTTATTATCCGATTTTGATGAACTTTTTGGATTTTGGCTTAGAAAGACGATATCTTTATACTGGCATACTTACTTTTTTTTGTTCCGAGGAAATTTTTAGCCTTGGGGGTGATTTTATGGGGAAGGGGGGGAGGGGCAAGATTTCAAAATAAACTTGTAAAATTCCGGAGCAGTCCTAGTCGAATGCAAAAAACACGAAGTCTCTATCTATTACCGTTTCCGAGATCCTTTCGTTCATACGGACGGCCAGACGGACAGACGGACAGACGGACAGACGGACAGACGGACATGGCTATATCGACTCCTCTATCACTCCTGACCATAATGGGGGTAACTTTGGGGGGTCTCCGACCATTATTTCTACCTGTTACATACATTTGCACAAACCCAATAGGCTCTTGTACCTTCGGTACAGGGCCTAAAAAGGAGGACGAAATTATCATAGATCGTTCAAATCCAATTGCTTATAAAATCGTCATTTATTATCCGATTTTGATGAACTTTTTTGATTTTGGCTTAGAAAGACGTTAACTTTATACTGGTATACTCAATTTTTTTTGTGCCGAAGAAATTTTTACCCTAAGGGGTGATTTTATGGGGAAGGGGAGGGAGGGGCAAAATTTTAAAATAAACTTGTGAAATTCCGGAGCAGTCCTAGTCGAATGCAAAAAACACGAAGTCTCTATCTATTACCGTTTCCAAGATCCTTTCGTTCATACAGACGGACGGACGGACAGACAGACATGGCTATATCGACTCCTCTATCACTCCTGACCATAATGGGGGTAACTTTGGGGGGTCTCCGACAATTAGTTCTTCCTGTTACATACATTTGCACAAAACCAATAGGCTCTTGTACCTTCGGTACAGGGCCTAAAAAGGAGGACGAAATTATCATAGATCGTTCAAATCCAATTACTTATAAATCGTCATTTATTATCCGATTTAGATGAAGTTTTGTGATTTTGGCTTAGAGAGGTTTTGTCTCTACACTGGCATAGAGAGGATTTCTAGCTTTGAGGGTGATTTTTTATGAGGTGATTTTTTATGAGTTATCTCATAAAATTCCGGCGCAGTCCTAGTCGAATGCAAAAAAGACGAAGTCTCTATCTATTATCGTTTCGGAGATTCTTTCGTTTATAAGGATGGACAGCCGGAGAGACTGACATGACTATATCGACTCCTCTATCGCTCCTGACCATAGTGGGGTAAACTTTGGGTGGTATCCGACCATTATTTCTACCTGTTGCACAAATCTACTGTAACTTCGGTACAGTGCCATAAAACTGAGATGTTTCGCTTTTCGAACCGGCTCAATGGGTCACTTGTTCTTTGCTGATTTTTAGTATTCAAAATAACAAGACGCATAGTTGTGAGACTTGCCTGGATACCACATTTTACTCTAATTTTTGGTAAGGCTTTTCTTAAGTGACGACTTATGTATGTGTGCGAGAAAAATATTATTGTCACCAAAAAATATTGCTTTATTTTATTAAAATTATGAAATTTAAATCGATTTTAAATTTTATCAATCGTGTGCACCCATTTCTCAATGATTTATTACAATATTTCAACATATTAAACTGTGCTCTAAGTAGAGCTGGGAAAACATCGATTTTTAGACCGATACATCGATGTTTTCATATGAAAAACATCGATGCATCGTTTTAAAAATCAATGTTTTTCCAAGCTATAGTTCTAAACAAAACTTATATTCTGTTAAAATTGTTGTAAAAGTGTTGCCTAGTACTTTGGTTTTTTTTTTTTTTTGCCATTCACACACTTTGCAACAATTATGCCGTATTTACACTAGAATGAGTTGAGTTAACTGTGACATTTAATAAAATTTTGTGAATATATGGCAAAATGCTTAAACAGCTGTTTTAACTAACGTTCAGTTTATGTGCCGGTTAGTTAACAATTCAGTTAGCAGCACAATGAAAAAACTGCACAATGCGTTTCGTTTAGAATTATTTTCATTTAGGTTAGCAGGTTTCAGGTGAGTACACTTAAAATTCTTTATTTTGAATTTATGAAATATTTAAATTACAAAAAGATTTTAGATTTTACATTTTTTTGAATTTTTTAAACGCACGAAATTTTTTATATTCAACTATTCCGACGGCCGGAAGTACGTACGAAACTTTTAACAATGGCGTCGGCAATGTTTAACGGTAAATACGACGACAACGACAACGTTGATGACGTAGCGTCGGCAAAATGTTACAAATGTGCAGCAGCACAATTCTGTCGGGGCTTCGAAATGCGCAAAACAATCAAACCGAATATTTTTCGGAAGCGGGGGCTAGGCAGCAGCTGTTGTTATTGTTGTTGGTCAACTGGGGCGCTATTTCACTACCAAAACACACACACACACACACACACTGCGTATACGCTATATGTATATATATTTGATAGCGTATACAGTGAAACGCTTCGACATTAGCATGTTTACCAATTGATCTTAATGTGACACAAATGATATGGTAAACTGCAGCAAACAAGAAGACGCTGACGAAGACAACAACTTTGCTAGCCTCAATAGAGCCAACTGTTCGACAGTAAGGGTAAAAATAATAATAGAAAAAAAAAATAGCAGCAACAAACTGCGCATTCCTCATATGCTTTTGTGACATTTAGTAGCAAAATCGAAGTCTAGATACACAGATACATTTGTATCTTTCTTTTTTTTTATGTATTGTACAATGCTATGCAGTTGCCTTAAAGTAAAATTTTTACATGTCACAACAAAAACAAAAAAAAATATGTAAGTATCTGCGTAACTGCACAAATGTATCTTTGTATACCAAAAAATATAAAGCAAAAAGTCATTGCAACACCTTATACCCAAGTCAACAGCACTTAAAACTGTACAACAACAACAACAACAACAACATGACGACGACGAACTCAAGTCAATGCGCGGTCAACAAATATAAAATACAAATACCGCGCTGCCTGCCCTGCCCTGCCTACTTTGCGCCAAAAAAAAAAAAAAATAGAAAAGAAAAGAAAAAGAAAAACAATCTACAACAAAAAAATGGGCTGGCAGTTGGGGCTATGGAGCAGGTTTTAAGCAACGCCCACTGGAAGTAGTCGCTGCGACGACTGATTGCTGCTGCTGCTGATAGTCATATACTTTAATGCTCATGCGCTTATCTAATCATTTTCTTGTGGCAGATAGCTCGGCATTTGAACGAAGGGAGCAGCCATTTTCGCCATTAATTTTTGTGCCACACAGTAGCTGTTGTTGTTGTAGTTTTCCAATGCGTCTGCGTACTTGAATATCAAACCACCCATTCAATTATACAGCACACACACACACACACAAACATTTGTAGCACCCTGTACCAACAGCTGCTTTTTGTATCTACTGCTGGTGAAAATGTATCTTTTGCCATATGTAATGCACACGCGCTACTGTATGCCGGCCCTGTACAATGCAAGATTCTATCGAAAAATTAGGCAGCATATGGCATAGTTTAAAAGTTTAGCTTCACCTTGAAATAACTTATATGATTTGGAAAGTATTAATTATATTTTTTTAAACCAATGTGGAACAGTGCAGTGCATGGCTAATGTGGAGAGATCTCTCCAGATAGATAGATAGATAGATAGATAGATGGAAAGATGGATAGATGGATAGATGGAAAGATGGAAAGATGGAAAGATGGGTAGATGGATAGATGGATAGATGGAAAGATGGGTAAAAGGATAGATAAATGAATAGATGGATAGATGGTGTTACTTGGTGTTTCCAATGCGCTGGACTATGTAAACCTCATCGAATAGCTCGTACAGCTCGCGGATCATACGGGACCTAAACTCGTTGCCGACTCTAATAGGACCAAAAATCCTGCGAAGAATCTTCCTCTCAAAGAATTCCAACACCGCCTCGTCTAACTCAAGCATGGTCCATGACTCTACGGCATACAGTAAGACAGATTTTGATCTTCGTCTTTCGAGAGCGGGTTTTACTTCTAATTTGCTTGTTCATCCTAATGTAGCATCTATTTGCAAGCATGATATTCATATTCATATTCAAGATAGACGAAGTTTTCTACAACATTGAAGTTGAAATTCTCCATCGTCACTGATCATCCAAATCGCGTTGACGTCGTATGAGAAGACACCAAGTAATTCATCTTGTGCTCATACACCTTTAGACCCCTGAGCCGAGACTATTTTTTAATCTCTGAGAATGACTTGCTGACTCGCAGTTCCTGCGAACCATTGATATCAATTTCATGCTCAAACGCAAGCAGCATCATTTCCTTTTGAAAGATCGAGCACGACATATACTGTATAATACGGGCACTGGCGTAGGATGTATTCCATCAGTGGATTGAAAAAATTTCACTGAAGGCGCATCACACTGCTTTAAACCTCTCTTGGTATCAAAAGGTTCGAAGAGGTTCTTTCCTACCCTGACAACGCTTTATGTGTGTGTAATAGCGTCATCATGCAAATACGAACGATCTTTGCCGGAATACCTAATGCAGACAGGGCATCGTATAACTTCGTTCGTATCGTTGTGCTTTATAATCGAAAAATAGGTGGTGTAAGTCTTTGGTAAACTAACGGGTCTCTTCCAAGATTTGTCGTAAAGTGAATATTTTGTCATTGTTCGACATTTTTGGTCTGAAGCAACACTGATATTGTTCTATCAGTGAATCCGTATATGGCTCCAGCCTATTACACAGTCTTATATCCAATAGAAAGTAGACTTAATCCACTGAAGTTGGCGCAAACAGCGAAGTCTCCCTTCGACAGAGAACACTGAAATTCACGTTGGGTATGCGTTTATCGAAGAATATCACCCATAAAAATTTGTGCATACTTCTTATCAACTCTTCGATGCCGGTCTTGAATAGAGCCTGTCAGCTTTTTGATAACCGAATAAACCTTGTTATAGTTCTGGTGCTTCCGGTGTCATTTCTTTAACGACTGTATTGTGCGCTTCAGCACCTGCAAGATTTTACAAAACATTACTCTGGATTTAAAAAACTTAAGTCCGAACCTTTACCTTCGAGCTTCATTTCTGTCATATATTCTCTCAACATCCTTAAACTCCAACACGCTCAATGCGCGTGCCTTACGTCAATCAGAACATGATCAATTTATTTGATAGTAATTGGTTCTGGACTCAGCCAGGATAGCACTCGTATAGAAGTTCCATCTATAGCATCGGGGTGTACGCACAAATCAGACTAGTATAAAAATATTTAGCCTTGATGCGTATGGCGGCTAGGCGTAAAGCTGGAAACGAGTCTACCTCTAAACCGCGTCCAAATTCGTGCTTACTCTCAGTGCAGCTATAGTACATGTCACAGTATGCTTTTTTAGAGCAAACCTGTACTATCCAACGAATTTCTTGGATTTCGGTGACATCAACCGTCCCTATTTAGGGAGCGGACATTTCAGGTGCATATACTTTAATCAAGGTCCTTATATCGTTTGCGGGCGGTCGTCTTCGTCGATCTCTTTGTTTTCATTGGAGCTTATTTTGTTTATAGTGGAGTGTTCCAAGCCCAGCGCGAAACCCCTTCTCACAGTTAGCTCAACTCCGAATGTTTGTACAGCGCCTAACCAAGAGTTAAATGACCTAACGGACTTTGTGAGCTGCTTCAGCCATTTGCTATCAGAATGTTGGTCATTCCCAAGTGAATAGCAGTCCAAAACTTTCCTCACAGTGTGAACTTCTGCAAATGTTGCCATCTCCCAATTGAACACAAATTAGAATGTAATATTAAGTGTAAGGTTGAACTACTACAAATACAAATAAATCAAGTCTAAAACCAGTATGTATCTGGCTTTGTTCCCTTTCCCTTTCAATTTAAAACTTTTAAAGTTCTTGGCGCATTTTTTTTTTTGTTTTTTGAAAGGCATCTAAAAACTGGAACAACATGTAATGAGCTAAAAATATTTTCTTTAGCAAACTCATGACTTTACGAACTTAACTAATATTATTAGATTAGATATTTTAAAGTAGCGTATTTAGGTTCTTTGTTTTATATACATTGCGGCTGCTTTCAATGGATTATCCAGACTCCGGAGACTCTGGAGTTCTTTCAGTTTATTGAAGACTTTAACACCGAGTTGCTGCAGATTGTTGTTGATTATTTTTTGTTGATTTTTAGGTCTATTGAACAAATCAATAGATTAATTTGAGAGGGCGGGATGGTCGCTCTGTTTAAATTGTTTGAGTAACCAGATTTGTTGTACGATGTTAATTAAATTACCACTTCCATAGGGGTCCTGTAAGAATAAAGCATAGAACTAGAAAGATATAACAATGCCAGAGTAAGGTGCTCGGCACAAGGTTTGGAACAGAGAGTTTTAATAATCAATATTTGTAGTTGTTTGTCATTATAGAAGCAAATAAATATACATATTAACTAAAAATTTATTTATTTCCGATTCGATTACTGTACTTCATACTTATATAGTCGCGCTATTTTTATAGAGATGCAATAAAAATTAAAAGTCAAAGATTTTAAATATTCAAATAACAATTTGAGTAGCATACAGTTTAATACGCACTGCAAATAGCTAGATATACAGTTTGAAGTCATGTTGCGGTCTATGACAGATATACAGTTTTTAAGTCATAGACTGCAACATGACTAACAAACTGTATATCTAGCTATTTGCAGTGCGTATTAAACTGTATGCTGCTCAAATTGTTATTTAAAAATTTATATATGTAACTCTTCATGGAATTCGGCATTCACTTCTGATACTTTTGTATCTTTATATTTGAGATAATAGTAATTTAATTTATTAAGAATGTTTGCTAAAGTTTTTGTTTATATACGTTCATACATATTAAGAAGGGTCTTTAATGGTAGGCACTAAAGTTGAGAATGCCAGCGATCCAACTGTTGGGATACAATTTTTTAATAAAACATTACGTTTTAGAATATTATTATGATTTTTTCTGCCGACTGACACCTATGTACCGCCGAACAGTAGAGAATATGGTTCTACGTTGGATTTTAACTTTTGACTAATACCATAATACTTACATACATCTTGGAAAAGACCCGTGAGTTCAACAAAGACACTCACCACCTATTTGTCGACTACAAAGCCACTTTCGACACGCCGATACGATCGAACGATTGTGCGTCTTTGCATGGCGATGCTATCTAACACACAAAGCGTTGTCAGGGTGGGGAAAAACCTCTCCAACCCCTTTGTTACTAAGCGAGGTTTCAAGCAAGGCGATGCTCTGTCGTGCGATTTTTTCTTTTGATGGAATACATTCTACATTAGTGCCCGTACATACAGAGTATGTCCGGCTGATTTTTGCAAAAGGAAGTTATGCTGCTCGCTTACGCCGATGACATCGATATCATCGGTACGCACGAACGGCGAGTCAGCAAGGCGTTCTCAGAGTTTGAAAAACAGTCTCGAAGTACTTGGTGTCTTCTCGCACTCCGTCATCGCGTCTTGGACGGTCAGTGACGATGGAGAATTTCAACTTCCGTGTTGTAGAAAACTTCGTCTATCTTGGAACAGAGATAACCAGTAACAACAGCGTCAGCCTGGAGATCAGGCGAAGAATCACGCTTGCAAACAGATACTTTTTTGAGCTGAGCAAGCAAAAACAGACGAAAATAAAGATATATAAGACGCTGATACTCCCGGTCCTATTGTATGGCGCAGAGGCATGTACAGTGATTGAGTTGGACGAGACAGCGTTGCAAGTCTTCGAGAGGAAGATTCTTCACAGAATCTTTGGTCCTATTAGAGTCACCGACGAGTTTAGGTCCCGTATGAACCGCGAGCTGTACGAGCTTTTCGATGAGGTTGACATAGTCCAGCGCATAAAATTCCAGCGGGTGCACTGGGCTGGACACCTCATTTGAATGGATGATAGAGCTCCAGCACGCATGGTTTACATGGGGGGCCCAAACTTGATTGGTGGACGCCGACATAGAGGACTACCGGGCACTCGATGGAATGACCAGGTATAGAGAGATTTCTCCGTACTTGACATTCAAAACGACTAGCGCCAGCGCGCACAAGATTATGGAGGCTGGCGCGCCTTCCTAGACGCGGCCATGACCGGTAGACGGTTGACGGCCATATATGGTAACATTTCTGAACAGCAATTCGGCTTGAGACATAAACATGGAATTCGTATTATTTCTGATACTTTGGAGCGTTATACTCGAACTTAACAAAAAATGAACTAAAATAATTTTCATATGTCGGCATAATTATTTTGACAAGTCTTTAGCATTAAAGCAACAAACATTAATACTTAACAAATGAAAATGAATGCAATAGGCAGGATCTAAATTAACATTTTGAAGCCATTTTGGAACTGAGTGACCACGGAAATGTTCTCTTTTTTGGTTTTATGGGAAGAAGTAAACAAGCCTGGACTTAACATACTCATTCTTTAAATTTGGTTAATATCAGCAGAAGAAATTATTCTCCAATCAGTCTGTCTCCAGAAGAGAATGCATTATAGTTTAGTGTACTCATCTAGCCGACGTTGTATACTAAGTCACCCAACCCATTGTACGCAATGCATTGCCAAAACATGTCCGAGCCTTCACCAAGGTTCAATTTTTGACAAACGGAGATTATTTCTTTGTCTTCCTAATTATGCAAGCCTTATAAAATCATATGTTTTTGATTATTTATGAACTCAAAGTAGCATTCATCTGTTCATAGAACATTTCTCCGTAACACTTTTGTCTTCTGCAGTTGCTTCTTTGCGTAAGCCAATCTTTGGTGCTTGTTCAACTTTGATATGTAAACTTCTTCTTTCAAATGTAGTTGATTGGAAACTTGGTAGACTTACTCCATTGATCTGCAACTTCAAATGAATATTTATCTTGATTGCGATTTATAATTTGTCAATTTCTTATAAGTTTAAATTTGTCTTCTTCTTCCGAATTCCTAATTAACCTGTTTGGCTGAGCGTACCGTACTGTTCTACAAATTTTATAATAAATGCAAATACAATTTGAGGTATCTAAGGAAGCTAATTCGTTTACCTTATGAGACTTGGGCGACAAATCTTTAGAATGCAAAAAAAATCAAAAAATACTCCGTTCATTCCGTTTTGTTTATTGGAAACGTTCCGGTTAAGCAGTCACAAAAGAATTTTCCTGTAACAGCAGCAGACTAAACTCTTACAAGTTAAACCATCATAAAATTTTTCACAGTGTACACAATTACATCAAATGTGAAATATTATTTACTAGTTAGTCTCTGTATAACTTTTTTATTGCCTAAAACGTTGCGTATTCAAAATAATATAAACCGCTTCAATGGCTTTTGATATTAAAACCAAAATAAAAAAAAAACCAATGAAATAGTTTACATAAATCTTGCTGCATCTGCACATTTTTACACAACTTGCAGTGCGTACGATGAGCCATTGTGCGAGCCAAGACGTGCAAGCACTTCATTTGAAGACAGATACGCGGTGACAGTTGAGTATTGTCATTGACTTTTATATGGAAATCTTAGCAACAAGCTGAAGTTGTCCAAAATATCTTCAGCACTTCATTCGCAGTTCGATGTGTAGTCAGTGTGGTTGTGTTTTATATTTGTGAAAAATTCAAAAACAAAACAAGAAAGAAAAACAAGAAAATTCTGTTAAGAAAAAGTATCCATTGGATACACATACTGAGCCTACAGCAGCAGCAGCAGCAGCATGGATTTCAATGAATTTCGCGAATTTGGGCATGCTTCCATAGAGTTTCTAATAGATTACTTGCGGCATATACGTGAACGGTGAGCGAACTGTGCCATAGAAGTAAGCAGACGGTTTGCTAAAGTGAGATCTCTTCTATTTTACACATTAGCCATGTACTGCCCAGCACACCGCCTCGCGCTATCATTAATCAGCTACCTAGTGCCATACCCGAACAACCGGAGCACTGGCGTCAAATACTTGATGACTTGGAGCATATAATACTACCCGGTCTGACACATTGGCAGTCGCCGTATTTTAATGCTTTCTTTCCGTCCTCATCGTGCGCGGGTTCGATCATTGGAGAACTGCTGATCGCGGGAATTGGTGTATTGGGTTTCAGTTGGGTAAGTCTGCTTGATAGATTGTAAATGCTTTAAGCTTTATTCAAAATTTTAATTTTTTTATTAAATGTTCTAAGTCTTTAAGCTACTTACTTGGCCGTCGTTCGTTCATGTCCACATTTTGTTTGCCAAGTACGACCAAAACTCTCCAAACTTAGTCATTCCAACGCGTGCCCACGGTTGTTCTCTATTATGTCGTCCACAAATGAAGTTTGCTGATATCTCGTACTAGAAACTACCATGTTCCGAGCTGCGTCGTATCGATTAGCCTCTCTCCGTGTATATTATTAAGCATACCCAGCTCAAATTTAAAGGTAAACCCAATCAATCCGAAAATAGTTAAACCCAAAAGCAGAAGTTTATGATCAAAATTTATTTAAAGCAGAAGTACTTCAGTACAATTTGTTTATTCAAAATATTAATACAAAGCATTTATTTCAAGAAATTTGAATGTCAAAAACTTTTAATTCGAAATACTTTTCTTTGTTTTTTAGTTGTGAGTAAAGAGTTTATATACGAGACACAACGGAATTCAGATTTCAATTGGTTCACTAAAGATATGGTTTATATATATTAGTTGCACAGCTTTATGTACATTGAGCCTTCCTTCAAAACTTTGTCACCGTTCCGTTCGTACTTGAACCAAATTTTCGGTCTCGTTGGTATATTGTCTCTGTTTCCAACTACTCCATTCAGATTTCTGTTAAAGAAATTAAAATAAAACAAGTAAGAAAATCACAGTCGGGCGTAACCGACTGTAAGAGGCCCTGTACCAGTGCAGGTCGCCTAACAAACACATTAAATGTTCCCCTAGCTTATGACCAAACACATGACCACTTCTCTCTGCACGACTAAGTGCCTTTTAAAACATTTTTTTTATGTATGAAACGAAAAGGGGGGTCGCTTAAATTCAATTGCTTATAAAATCGTCATTTATTATCCGATTTTGATGAACTTTTCGGATTTTTGCTAAGAAGGACGATATCTCTATACTGGCATACTTACTTTTTTTTGTGCCGAAGAAATTTTTACCCTTGGGGGTGATTTTATGGGGAAGGGGGGGAGGGGCAAGTTTTTAAAATAAACTTGTAAAATTCCGGAGCAGTCCTAGTCGAATGCAAAAAACACGAAGTCTCTATCTATTACCGTTTCCGAGATCCTTTCGTTCATACGGACGGCCAGACGGACGGACGGACAGACGGACTGACGGACATGTCTATATCGACTCCTCTATCGCTCCTGACCATAATGGGGGTAACTTTGGGGGGTCTCCGATTATTATTTCTACCTGTTACATACATTTGCACAAAACCAATAGGCTCTTGTACCTTCGGTACAGGGCCTAACAAATTAATTTAAATGTAACAAACCTTCACATAATGCGACTTACATATTATAACAATCGTTAAACCACTATCCAGAATTAAAGTCTTTTGCGCAATGACGTTTTTCATCTATATCATTGTCTCGATCTATTGTTGAAAATTTTAAATTCAAGTGAAGCACAAACTTATTACGTGTAGTGTTTCCAGCATATTGGTCAACATTTAAGATTTGATAGCCATCCGATTTATTCGATATAGTAAAATTATCATAACTCGAATAGTTTACGATGTCATCAAAGTCCTTTATGAAATAAATCATCTCATATCGGTTCGTAGAAGTTAATTGATATAACTTCTGTAATCCAAGCCAGTACTGTCCCTCTAGACTACCGAAACCTTGTTTGAAGTCAGTCCAAGTACGATTAAAACTGATAGGTCCTTCCATTTGCCGCTGAATCAGAATTCTCCCAACGTCATCACAATAGACATAAATTTTTCCTGCTGCGGGTATATATGCTGGCACCTAAGCCGCTCTGAACTATATCACTGCAAGATTCTGGAAGGACTGTGAATAAAACAAAGAAAAACAAATGAAAACAAAGTAAAAAGACTTCTTAACGATAGACATTTAGCTTTACAGACCCTGTTTCATTGACTTCATCAATTTTGTAAGTTTCTCTTCCTGCGAGTTTTGGACTATTTTATAATGATTAATTAGGTCTTTGGAAGTTCCCTCAATTGTTTCTAGCTGTTTCCGTAAACCTAAAATAAAATATTCAAAAAAACTTAGATATTCAAAAAAACTTAGTTTTTTTAATCAAAACTTACCATCCATTTCTCCTTCATGTCCTTTCTGCGCATTCTTTATCCACTGCGTTTCCGTTTTCAGGTCGTTTATTTCATTAAATATTTTATTGCCTTTTAATAGAAGAAATATGAAGATATTTTACTAAAATTAAGTAAAAATTTTGAACTCAGCGAATCTGTTAGCTGTTCACACTTACTTATCTCATTCAGTTTGTTTTCCAAAGAAATATTGGATTGATTTGATGTAAAAGATTTTTTCTTTAATTCATCAAGTTCTGCTCGATACATCTCAAGTTCAACATTCCGTCTACTATTTTGTAAACTTTGTTGTAGATCCTTTAAATGTGCTACATCTCTTTCCAGACCTATGACAATGCCATTGTCGTAGGGATCCTGAGTGTTGGAGAGAATACTTAAAAAAATACTTATTTAAAATTTGTCATGGACTTACCAACTCCTCAACCGATTTGAGAAACGCTACAAGTATTAATAGTTGAGATAATAAAATTTAATTGTAATTAATTACGCAATAGTCTGATAACAAGAAAAGAAGGTACAGATTTATGTTGGTGCTTGGAGGGGCAAGTGGTCTGTTATGTAGATATAAGCAGTATTTTATTAGAATTGAAGTTTGTTGCATCAAAGTTTATGTTTCTAGTTGAAATGTCGAGAAAAAAAAACATTTCTTCATGCAATAACTAAGAGAATGGGAGGAAGTTTTTACGAGTCTATCCCTAAGAGGTGCGAAGAGGTGTTCTCGTTGTACATAAAGACAGGCAGAAAGACAGACAGATACTCGAGCATCTTAACTATTTGAGGTCGATCAAGAATATATATACTTTATGGAAACTTCCCCGCCTCCTTCTACATATATCTACATATATTGACACAAACTTAATACACCCTTCCCACCCTATGGGAACTGGGTACAAATTTCTAATTGTTCACAAAAATTGTTTAGTGCAACTCATTATTAGATCCAAGAATAGTTCGAAAGTTTTGAACGCAATAAAGGAGCTCGTTGAAAGGAATTGATATTTATTTAACTGAAACCCGACTCATCCAACTATGACCACAAGGGATATATATACTTCATCAGCATTTTAAGTCGTACACTTTTCACTTTTGGTGTTATTATACACTTCATATTTACTTATGTTTGTGTTAAGTCCTTGATCCAAAACCATTTCTAAGTAATCACTAGAAAAAAGTCTTAGTATTAAAATTTTTACAAGAATCCTATTTTCCTTAGCAAAGACTTACCTTTTGAAAGTAATCAGACGATTTGACATATCCTTGTGCTTTATCTTCAACTGATTGAGTTGTTCTTCCATTTTAGTGAGTATCCGATTGCTAAACTCCATCTGATATTTAAATGTGAATAATATTTTTTGAACTTTTTATTTCGTATAATCGAAGCGCGAGACTTACTTCATTCTCGGCTTTTGCATATTGCCAAAGTAGAATCACAATACACAAATATTTGGCTATCGAACACTGAAAACGCATTTCTACACAATTCATGGACTCACAGTCGGTGGTTCAAGTAAAACTGAAGCTGGTAATGCCTCGAACAAGTATTTATTTAGACGCTTGGTCCATCAGCGATTGCTGATAATTCGAAAGCAGAATGTGCGCTGCTAAAATTATATTAGTACAGTAAGGTCTACTGAAAAAGAATTTTTGCATAAATGAAGGCACTTTGCTTTTTAAAATTAAGTAGAACACATAATACGAATCATTCTGTAGGGCTTGTCTTAGAAGTATTGGCACTGATTTCAATTCAGTTTTAGTTTGTATAATCATGTCCGTCTGTCTGTACGGATATATGGAAGAACAAACCACAAAAACTAAAAGTTTTGTTTTTCCGTTTATCCACATAGAAAGAGAGACAGACGGACACGGTTGAGAGTTTATATACTACTTTATGCAGTCTTAAGACTTTTACATATATTCGCACATATTATACCCTTGGCCCTTGGGTACAGTGAACAAAATAATCAGTTCGCGCGATCATCAATTTGTTGTGGATTGTAACAAAGAAGAAGGCCGTATAACAATGAATTTGCTCAGCCCAAAAAAGCATCTGTTTGCAAGCATGATTTTTCGCCTGATCTCCAGGCTGACGTTGTTGTTGCTGGTTATCTCTGTTCCGAGATAGACGACGTTTTCTACAACACTGAAGTTGAAATTCTCCATCGTCACTGACCATTGAGCGTAATGTGAGTATTTGGTCACTGGTCGACCTTTTTGGTCTGAAGCCACACTGATACTCTCCTATCAGTGAGTCTGTATATGGCTTTAGCCTATTACACAATACGCCCGACAAAGTCTTATATCCAATGGAAAGGAGACTTATTCCGCGGTTGTTGGTGCAAACAGCGGGGTCTCCTTTCTTAAAGATAGGACAGAGAACACTGAGATTCCAGTCATTGGGTATGCGTTCATCGGACCATATCTTGCATAAAAGTTGGTGCATACTCCTAACCAACTCTTCGCCGCCGGTCTTAAATAACTCAGCTGGCAGCCCAGCTGAGAGCCTGCCGCTTTGTTATTTTTCAGCTTTTTAATAACTGAATCGACCTCGTTATAGTCCGGTGTCTCTACAATATTACCATCATTAACTGGTGGTTCCGGTGTCATTTCTCTATCGGCGGAATTGTGCGCTTCATCGCCTCCGAGTAGGTTGGAGAAATGACTCCTCCATAATCTCAGTGATTCCTGCCCATCCGTTACCAGATTTCCATTGTCATCTTTACAGAAATTTACTACCTTTTGATAGAATTTTTACATCCCAATCAAATAAATCGTTGCTATCGGCAGTAATAATCGGGACTATCATTTCTTGTTTAAAATGTTAAACCCTGATAAGCTTGACAGTTTCATACAAAACAAAAGAATGAACGGTGCAGTCGGTTGAGTGTACTCGACTTAGAAATACACTGTAACAGCATTGAACTTAATATTTGCTTGGAGTATATATTCCTATTTTTATCCGTGTGATATATTTTATTGGTATTAGCATAAGAAACACCAATGGTACACATTTGTATGGAAGCTACCCCTACCAGTGGTCCGATACAAACCTATATGGAATATCTCATTCGAATTTAGGATAGATACAAAAAACTTGTAGTTTAAGCTAACCTACTCTTACTGTAAGATCTATACCGCGATGGAGGAAGCTTGCACCTTGACCACATGCAGATCTCCATGTACGTGTTGTGGAGCCAACAACAAATACAGAGAAAGAAATATGTAAAGAGAGAAAGAAAGCGGCAGCAAAAAGAAGAATATAAAATGCATCGTACTAGCCTTTTTGCTTGCAATATCCTTTAGCACAACAAACAATTAATTTTGCCATACCAATATGTCATTATATATACTACCAGCTATTTTTTTCTCTTCTATATAATTTAAACCAAACAAAAAAATCTCCATAATTTATATGCAAATATATTTTTTTTTAAATCAATTTCAAACAATAAACAAAAAAAATTATCACACTTTCGCTATCGATCGCTAGAGACACAATAAATAATTCCGTCCTCTGTGGCTTCATTTGATTATTCGTCTATAATTTACCATACTTCAGATACAAAAGCTTTTTAACAGCTTAATTTGCACGAGAGTCTTCTTTAATAAACATCTGATAAATTGGAGATGCTGTGAGAAAGAACTGGTTTGTATTTCACTGACATTTTGTATTAAGCGAATGAAAGAATGTAGCCATACAAATTTTTTTTTGGACAACCTCCACGGATTTCATACTGCAGCGTATGAAGACCACAGTTTTCACAGTAGCTAAGCTTGGTGTTTCATCGCACAAAATCGAAGGGAACACACTCATACTATCTGATCCATTTTTTTACAAGGCAAAACTGTCTACTTTTTCACGAAATCGGAGGGAAGTGATGACCCGCTCTACATATAAGCGTTTAAAAACATTTGTCATATTAACAATTTGATTGTTGGGAGAGTTCCGAAGCATCTTGGTTAAACATCTTAAAAAATGTGTTCAGTTATTTAGTGAGTATACTTGTGCTACATGACTGAGTGCTAAGTAGCCCTAGCAATAATAATTGCCTACAGCAGCAGCACTGCGAAGAAATTACTATCTGAACTAGCACCATGGTATCTCCATCAAATACTAATTTAATTAAAACATTTTACAAGCAAACTTCCAATTTATGATGCTCTTAGCATACTTCTGCCATAAAAATTTATTGCAACTCTATGCCTGTTCAGCAAAAACGCTTGCATCGAATCTGTAGCTTTCGTTTAAGTTAAGGTTGGAGATAGCGGAGATCTTTTTAAGAGCATCTCTCAACAGCAAGCTATACGCGCTTTGTTACTCTTTAGTTTGAACTAAAATTTTTTCCATTTCGTGTCGAGTATTTAAGCCGGTTGCCATGAAGTTACTTTAGTCAGTGCGCTATTGAAGTTCGTAGGTGAAAGATCTCACAACTCAAATCGGTTATTGGAAACGCTTTTAAAATCGGTTTTTCACCCCATCCTCCAACACAATTTGAACTTTGTTAAATAAATAAATAAAGCAAAGCAAAGAAAAGTGTAGAAATGGATGCGAAAACGTTTCGTGAATTCGGCAGAGCGGCTGTTGATTTTATAGCAGATTATATGGAAAATATACGCGATTGTGATGTACTGCCCTCGGTGACACCGGGCTATCTGCTCGAATTATTGCCGAAGGATATACCTGAACAGCCAGAGGCATGGAAGGATATACTCAATGATATTGAACGTGTCATAAAGCCCGGCATCACACATTGGCAATCACCGAATATGCATGCGTACTATCCGACTGCAGTTTCCTATCCATCAATTGTTGGTGAAATGTTGGCCTCTGGATTTAGTGTTATTGGCTTCAGTTGGGTAGGTTGTGTGTGTGTGTGTGATGTTGGCCCTTTGTTGTTTGTTTTGTATCTTTTCGTTTTTGTATCTTTTGAACACACTTTCACTTGCAAAATACGAAAGATGTTCGAAAGATGCAGCCACATTTTCAGCTGAAACAGGTTCCTTCTTCAATTGTTTTCATTTATGTTGTGAAGTTTTTTTTATTTTTGATCAATATTGACAACAATGATGTGCAAATAAAAAATAAAAAACAAAACAGTAAAACGGGTCACTCAAGTTCAGTGTCAAACGAAAGTTTTTAGTTGGCTGGCATTTTCTGTTATTTGAAAAAACTTTTCGTCTTAAAGGTAGTTCAAAAGTGTGGAGGATAAAAATTTGGGGTGAAAAGAATTTTGTTCACCCATAAAAAATAATGTTTTTTTGAGGAAAAAATCTGCCTGAAATTTCATTTCAGTTTGAATTCATTTAAACATTTTTATATTTTCACCATGCTGTGGTGAAATAATCAATTTGTAGTTGAGTGGTCGCTTGTTTCAACTGTTTGTCTTAGATAATATTTGAGCAACTTCTTTATATATTTTCTTTTTGTCAAATCAAGCGGAATTTAGGTCAATACTGATATGTCCGTCTGTTTGGCAGTGAAACTCGGTAACTTAAAAGCTATACGAGTTAGTACCTTCAAACAATTTAAATGCTCGTACTCATGGGTCAGATTACTTGTATTTAGTGAGAGTGCTATGGTTTAGATTTAGTTTAGGCTTTGTTTAGGTCCAGTTTAGACTTAGTTTAGGTTTAGTTTAGGTTTAGTTTAGGTTTAGTTTAGGTTCAGTTTAGGTTTAGTTTAGGCTTTGTTTAGGTTTAGTTTAGGTTTAGTTTAGTTTTAGTTAAGATTAATTTTATGTTTAGTTTAAGATTTGTTTAGGTTTAGTTTAGGTTTAGTTTTGGTTTAGTTTATTTTAAATTTCGTCGTCTTGAAAATAATAAATAATTCTTGTAACTCCTCTCTCTCTCTCTCTCTCTTCAAATAGATATGCAGTCCTGCTTGCACCGAACTGGAGGTAGTTGTTATGGATTGGCTGGCAAAGTTTCTACATCTACCCGAACACTTTCTACACGCTACCGAAGGACCTGGCGGCGGTGTTATACAAGGCTCCGCATCGGAAGCAGTACTAGTCGCTGTCTTGGCAGCACGTGAACAGGCGGTACGCCGTGTTTGCCGCGAATGTCCAGAGCTGAGCGAGAGTGAGGTGCGCGGTAAATTGGTGGCCTATTCAAGTGATCAGAGTAATAGTTGCATTGAAAAGGCTGGCGTGCTAGCAGCCATGCCCATTAAACTACTGCCCGCAGGCGATGATCTTGTCTTGCGCGGTGCTGCGCTGGAGACGGCAATCGTTGCGGACTTGGCAGCCGGCTTGATACCCGTCTGCTGCATTGCAACGCTGGGCACAACTGGTACATGCGCCTACGACGATATACCAACACTGAGCGAGGTATGCGAACGGCATGGCGTCTGGTTGCACGTGGATGCTGCTTATGCCGGCGCTGCTTTTGCGCTGGATGAATGCGCGGAACTGCGACGTGGCTTGGAACACGTTGATTCGCTCAATTTCAATTTACACAAATTTCTGCTCGTCAATTTCGACTGCTCGGCCATGTGGCTGCGTGATGCAAATAAAGTGGTGGACAGTTTCAATGTGGATCGTATCTATCTGAAGCACAAGTACGAGGGACAAACGCAGATACCGGATTTCCGGCACTGGCAGATACCGCTCGGCAGACGTTTCCGTGCGCTTAAAGTCTGGATAACATTCCGTTCGCTAGGCGCTGCCGGTTTGCGCGCACACATACGCAAGCACATAGCGCTGGCGGCACAGTTCGAGCAATTGGTGCTGGCCGATGCACGCTTCGAGATGGTGGCGCCACGTGCCTTGGGTCTGGTATGTTTTCGTCCTTGCGGCGATAATGGCTTGACCTCGCAACTGTTACAACGTCTGATGGAACGCAAGAAGATTTACATGGTGAAGGCAGAGCATGCGGGTCGTGTATTTTTACGTTTCTGTGTTTGCGGCATGGATCCAAAGCCGCAGGATATTGAGTACGCCTGGCATGAAATTGAAACACAGCTGAGCGCAATACAGGCGGAGTTGCAAGCAACAATCGAAGAAATAGTCCCGAGTCGCAAGCCGTGTGAGGTGAACGAGTTGACGCAACAATTCGCTGCTAAACTAGAGTTAAGCCTTAATGCCGGCGGCACAGCAGAGAAATCCAAGTGAGACTAGAAAATTTTAGAAAAATACAACCGCTACATATGTATGTCATACAAGCGCTATATTTAATTTAATAATTTATATATGTAAACACTTTATAAGCGAGAAATATATATATGCATGTATACGTATCTCTGCTCTGTCGAAACTTTGCACAATTCCAAAAATGCTTCAATCGCGCAGTATAAAGTTCTTCACTGAGTACACTGGTATCTCCTTGGTCGGCGTAAACTCGGCACGTTGTATCAAAGATTTCGGACTACCGCTATTTTGAAGCCAGAACTTCATCTCATTGATCTCGACCAGCGGTGCCTCGAGATGTCCCTTGACCGTACCCTCCTTGGACATGGTACACCAACCGTTAACGCCCAAATTACGCGCATAACGCACTGTATACTGCCGAAAGTAGACACCCTGCACTTTGCCGAAGATTTCAAAATCGCAGCCGAAGATTGGTTTTGAATCCTCCATAAATTTTTTCATTGTGTACATTTTTACGATTTAACAAAATACAAAGAAAATTTTGTTTAATTTTTTTTTTCCGCTCAATGTTTTGTATATATTTTTGTTAGTAGAGTATGACAAATAGTTTTTGAAATTGATAAACGAAACTGAGCAACTTTGTTTGAATTTGTATTTCAAATCGATTTCCGTTACATTTGAAGTTTAGCAACAAAACAAAAAGCTGACAGCTACAAGAAAAATAATATCGACATATGTTGGAGCTGAGCGATTTTTTTCTTTTTTATTAATTAAGTACTCACTAGAGATGCGCGTGAAATTGAATTGTTTTGCGAATATAAAAGTCGTATCTTCATGCAAATATGCATCTAATGTTGCAGATTTTATTTTATTAATCTTGTAATTTCTAATTTTTTAGATCAAGAACATTTTACAGACTATTTTGACATATTTATTTATTTATTGTTGCCTTTATCCAAACTAAAGTAAACTTTGAAAACTTTGCCAAGCTATGTCAAACATGAATCATATCTTTATTTTCTTTGTGAAAAGCAGTCGTCATATATTTTATTTAAATAAAAAATATAGTAAAAGAAAAAAAAAAGAATAAATATTAAAAAAAAACAACAAAAAAAGTGTAAAATATTTTTGAAAAAAAAATGGTAAAAAAGAAGTCCAGAGATCATGCCACAGAACGTAGAAGTTCGCGCGTTGCTACAAAAGTAGCAAAAGAAAGAAAAGATTCAAATACTGATAGCACACGTGTTGAAAAGTTGGTGTCTGATGTAAGGTTTACAGTTTGCCAGTGAAACATATGCAGACAGTGATAAAATATCGCCCGATATTGCCAATGCAGCCGATGTTGCCGTGGTCGTCGAAAATGAAAGTGAGCCAAAGTACTCCATAAACGAATACCGTAGTATTGTATCATTCACTGAAGAATTTGAAATTAACAAAGTCAAATTTCTGGGCTTAGATCTTGATTTATCAACTGCTAATGCAGTTGATGATGAAAATGATTCCTTGCATGAGATTAGTAAGTATAGATACTCGCATATCACAAAAAAAAAACATTTGATTGTACGCTTTGCCTTATTGTAGCCACGCCATATAAATACGGAAGCAGAATCGCAGCCAGCTTAACAAAATATAATGAAAGTGATAGCTCTGAAGAGGAAGATCTAAAACATCAGATCAGTTTAGAATTTGATTACTTAGAGAAAAAACCACTGACTGCAGATAAAGACTTTTTCATAGAATTTGGTCACTTACCCAACGTCTCGGATGTTTCACTTTCTTCCGAAAGTCTTGAGATTCACGGTATACGATCGACATCTTTTGGACAGCCGGTAAATGACTTAGACTACGGCCGCTTCGTAAATCCGTTGACCGGCGACAGTTTAGAAAGTAAAGAGAGCAGCTATGAAAGTGTCAGTGCCGATGAGATGTTAGCAGAGGAGGAAGATGATGTCAAAACTGAGGACGATATGGAACTGCCAGAACTTGTGTATACAACTTCAATCTACGAAGAGAGACCATCGAGTATTGTTGATATTGACGTTGCATTGTTATTTAAGAAACATATTGATGAAGATGCTAGAAGCGATGTTAGAAACATAGAAATTATGCTCGAACAGGCACGTCAGCAGCAACTGCAAGAGACAGCCGAAAATATTATTTATGGTTTGGCCGATGCGGCTGTCGATGCCAACGTTGATCCGAGAATCATGCTGACACCGTCACTCAATATGCCGACCATTATGCATAGGTTTTTAGAGGACATACATAATCTGTTTATAGAGCGTTGTGTGAATCGGTTTCTGAATTTAAAAGTGACCGATTATTATCGTCGTGGAAAAATGTTGCGCGCTATTATGCCGGATATAATGGCGCATAGTGAAAGAGGTTTTCAGACACTGGTGAATGCACTTCATCAATTGGATTATGAGCTGGGTCGCGAGGCTGAGACAATACAATTACATAAGCAGGTTTTGACGGATGATCTATACAAACTGCATGAGATTGAACGCGCGGTTCAAGCAAAGGAGAACGACATAAATAATACAGTTTTGGGTACGCTTGTCAAGGCTAAGTCTAGCGAGAAATATAAAACTGTAAGCATAACCTGTAGTATATTAATGGTTTGGACTTAACAAATTTTCAAATCTATTTAGTTTATCAATAAAATGCTAACGCGTATGGCAACAAGTCGCATTGAGATTTCTGCAGAACGCTGGCAAATGATCAAACGCCAGCATACGGTGGCCGTATTGAATGAGGTTGGTAAAAATAAAACAAATTATCTAAAACTGGAAGAAATACATTTTTTTAACATTTTAGAAAATAAAGGACATCAAATTTATATCTTCTACTTTAACCTGGGATGATTATGAAAATATTACATCACGCATTTTTAAATTATGTCAAATAACTGAAGGTAATAATTTTCATTTTTCTTTCTGAAATAAATTGTAAATTTCTAAATTTTACAGAACAGCAACACATAATTACCAAACTCAACACTAACTATCGTGATGTACTACATCAGCATAAGCACATTACCGAGCAGCAAGACATATTGAATGCAGAGATCATTGAGACTCAGTTACAATATGATATGCAAAGCCATACTCAACAAACATTATATCAACGCATACATAAGCTAAAGCTGGTGCACTCAAAACTGGGTGCAAAATTCAAACAGTTGAGTTTCAATGTTGGTCTCATGGATAAACCCTCTCTGCTAAGAGATTACGATGAGACACTTGTGCAGGTGGACCATCTACAAACCGTACTAGAGGAGTTACGTGACAAACTAAGTATATGCCAGCGAAAAACTGCGAAGTTCTGAAATGGCTTATGACACATTTTAGAGAATTACCAACATTTTGTTTCGATTGAATAAGCATTATGGAAAACTTAAATCATAAAGCGAGTTATGAATTTTGCATTCTATAAAGTTATCTAATTGGAATAGTTATGTACGAAAATATGCCGAACGAAATAAAAATATTTAAACTTAATTAAATTTGTTCAATGGTAACGAAGTGTATGCCTATTATTTAAAAATAATTTCTAGGAGTTACTTGCTTAAATTTCGAGTCGTAAATCTGCATTCACTGTGAACGGTCGTGTCGCGCTTGCACTAGTTACAGCTATCGTTATCTTTAGGCCCTGTACCGAAGGTACAAGAGCCTATTGGGTTTGTGCAAATGTATGTAACAGGTAGAAATAATGGTCGGAGACCCCCCAAAGTTACCACCATTATGGTCAGGAATGAAAGAGGAGTCGATATAGCCATGTCCGTCTGTCCGTCTGTCCGTCTGTCCGTCTGTCCGTCCGTCCGTCCGTCCGTCTGTATGAACGAAAGGATCTCGGAAACGGTAATAGATAGAGACTTCGTGTTTTTTGCATTCGACTAGAATTGCTCCGGAATTTCACAAGTTTATTTTGAAATTTTGCCCCTCCCCCCCTTCCCAATAAAATCACCCCTTAGGGTGAAAATTTCTTCGGCACAAAAAAAATTGAGTGTACTAATATAGAGATAACGTCTCTCTAAGCAAAAATCCAAAAAGTTCATTAAAATCGGATAATAAATGGCGATTTTATAAGCATTTGAATTTGAACAACCCCCCTTTTCTTTTCATTCATATTCGCGCAGTGAGAAGTGGTCATGTGTTTGGTCATAAGCTCGGGAAACATTTAATATGTTTGTTAGGCGACCTGAACTGGTACAGGGCCTCTTACAGTCGGTTACGCCCGACTGTATTTCCTTACTTGTTTCTCTTTGTCGTGATTGGTCGAAAAAAATCACGCCACTTTTCGTTTCTCTTTTGGTCTGATTTTCACATAGTCAGGCCTGAACATTGCTTTAAATCAACTGCTATTAAAGCGTAAAGCAATATCACCAAATAGCGGAGCTTGCTCCCCTTCTGCCCTCGGCATGAGTGGAGACGGCTCCTCTCCCCCGCCCAATAACTGGCAATCAGTTAAATCTTGCTCAAGACGGATTTTTAAGAGAAAGAATAATGAAAATTCACCAAATACTCTTTTGCGCAGCAAAAACCAAAAAAGAACGGATCATAATTTCATCTACAGTGATAGCAGCGATTTAGATGACGCCACTCCAATGTGCTCTAAATACACTACAACACGTAAACCAAAAATTAATGACAACAAACAACAACAACAACGAACAACAAGCCCTCGTACTGTAGAAATCAAGTATGATAATCATAACAGATTTGCAGAGCTAATGCCGCAAATTGAATCAGAATTCGATAATGAAACTGAAATGAACATTGATTGCATTGGTGATGAGGAACATGTAACCTCTCCAGCCAGTCAGGCGAACCAGGCTATGCGCCTAAGAAAGTTTTGGTACCTAAAGCGCCCCCGATCTTTATTCCAGATGTGAATGACATCAATTCGCTTATCAAAGAAATTAACTCAATAATTGGGGATAATTTTGCTTACAAAAGTAATGAAGATGACGGCCGTGTCAGAATTGATACTTATAACAAAACGGACTACAATACTTTAAAAAAACATTTTTCGAACACCAACAAAAGATATACCACTTTTCAACCGAAAGACGAGCGAGCTTATCGCGTAGTAATTCGAGGACTTCATTTCTCCACTGATCCCAATGATATTTCAGAACAACTAGTAGCCAAGGGTCACAAAACTCGAAACGTGACAGTCGTTAAAAGCAGAGTAACAAAAAAACCATTACCACTTTTCTTTGTAAACTTGGAGCCTGCTCCTAACAACCTGGATGTTTACAAGATTAATCGACTTTGTCATGCAGTTGTTCAGATTGAAGCACCAAAGAAATTTAATGATATAATTCAGTGTCACCGTTGCCAACGCTTTGGCCACCACAAAACGTTACTGTAATTTGACTTACACTTGCGTAAAATGTGGAGAGGAACATGACTCTTCTGTATGTACAAAAACTAAGGAAACGACGCCATTCTGCTGTAACTGTGAAGGTAATCATACGGCCTCATACAAAGGCTGCCCATCTTACTTAGAAGCCAAAAAACGCCGTCAACCAAAGGCAAAATCTGCTCCTCATGATCACCCACAACATATAAATGTATCTTCGTATACTAAGCCAAACATATCCTACGCCAATTCTTTAAGACACAAGTTACAAAAACCTGCTGAACCCCAGGTTGCTGTAAAACATTTTACTTCAACCAGTAATCAAAACGACATATTACAATCATTGCAAGCCCAGTTGAATAGTATGATGCAGGTCATAAGTCATGATAATGATTCTAAGCCTCAGTCTCATACACGCTCGCCAAACAATCGCAAAGATATATTGCAAAAGCTGCTCTCCCAGATGATGAACATGATGCAGCTCATCACTCAATTATGCATATAAATCTCTCTACTATCCTTTGGAATGCTAACGGCCTGCATAAAAGTAGGCCTGAGGTCGAGCAGTTTGTTAAAACAAACGGCATCGATGTTTTAATGGTTTCTGAAACCCATTTTACCCACCGTAATTACTTCAATATTAAAAGTTACACCACATTATCAGCAAATCACCCTGATGGAAGAGCTAGAGGAGGGGCTGCACTAATTATCAGAAACGGCATAAAATTTGAAGAGCTGGAACCGATCCAGCTACCTTGGATTCAATGTGCAAGAGCAATAATCAAAAGTGTCCTTGGTGATCTTATTATTGCGTCGGCTTATTTGCCACCAAGACATACCCTATCGCACCAGGAAATTAATTACCTTCTCAGCTGTTTGGGGTCTAAATATATAATTGGCGGAGATTTTAATGCCAAACACACATGGTGGGGCTCGAGGATCATAACTGCTAGAGGTCGCACATTACTAGACTGCATCCTAGCGAACAACTGTAATACTCACTCTTCTGGTGAACCGACTTATTGGCCAACAGATCCCTCAAGGTTGCCAGACCTCCTTGATTTTGCAATTTCAAATGGCTTTGACCCAAACTTGGTGACCACATCCAGCTGTCTTGACTTATGCTCAGATCATAGTGCAATCAAAATTCTAGTTAATGTTCCTGTGCTCAAAGCTAACACTTATCCGAAACTCTTTAGAAAAAACACAAGTCTCTCAACTTTCCGATCCTGGATTGAAGAGAGAATTAATTTCAATGTTTCTTTAAACACAACAGAGGAAATTGATGACACGGTTGATCAATTAACGCAAACAATTTGTACAGCAGCTGAACAAGCTTCTCCTGCTACCAGATCATCGCCTTCCATTCCAAGAAGAGATCTTCACTTTTGGTCTCCAGAAATCGCCTCTTTGGTTGCTGAGAAAAGAAGGCTGAGAAGAGTCTGGCATCTTTCGCGTAACGTCCTTGACAAAGCAGCTTTTAATCGTGCGGCTAAGAATCTGAAGAAACAGCTGTACGTCTTGCGAACACGTTTCTTTAGATGAATTTTTAACCTCTGCAGAACCAAACTGCGAGCCACACAACCTTTGGACAGCGACCAAATATTTAAAAAGACCAACTCGGACTCTGGCTCCAATACAAAATGCTGATGGTACCTGGTGTCGTTCAAACATTGAAAAAGCAACTGCTTTTGCCAATCACCTGAGAGAAACATTCACACCTTTTAATTTTTGTGATCCCATTGGTGAGGAAGAAACTCTTTCTTTCCTGGATATTGCCTGCCCGATGGATCTTCCCATTCGCCCTGTGGATTTGACGGAAATCACAATGGAAGTAAACGCTCTGAAAAAATCCAAGTCTCCAGGCATTGATCGCATTTGTGCCAACACAATCCAAGCCCTTCCATCTGCTGCGTTCGAGTTACTGGCTGAAATTTTCACAAAATGTCTTTTACTCAGCCATTTCCCTACAAAATGGAAATGTGCCGAAGTGATACTAATACCCAAACCAGGGAAGCCTGAACATCTGGTTTCATCCTATCGACCGATAAGTCTGCTGGCGATTCTATCAAAAATACTCGAAAGAATATTTTTGAATAGATTCCTTCCAGTACTGGAGGACTTGGAACTATTACCTGACCATCAGTTTGGTTTTCGAAAAAGACACGGCACCCCTGAACAGTGCCACCGCGTAGTACAAAAGATCACAGAGGCTTTCGAAAACAAAAAATATTGCTCGGCTGTGTTTATAGACGTAAAGCAGGCCTTCGATAAAGTTTGGCTCCAAGGGCTGCTGTTCAAACTAAAGAGATTGACGCCAACCAATTATTATCTATTTTTAAAGTCATACCTTTCTGAAAGGTCTTTTCGTGTGCGCTATGAGGACGAGCACTCTAATATTAATGCCATTAATGCCGGTGTTCCTCAAGGTAGTGTCTTAGCACCTATCTTGTATACGTTATTTACCGCTGATATACCAATACTCGGCAACCATGATCTTCTAGCTGCAACATATGCGGATGACACCGCCTTCCTGGCCTTGTCTAATACTGCGGAAGATGCTTCAGCATTACTCCAAACACAACTTCACTTGCTCGAACCCTGGCTGGAAAGGTGGAACATACAGGTGAACGCGGACAAATCAACACACGTTACTTTTGCAACGAGGCATGGAACCTGTCCTCAAGTGACGTTATTTAACTCGCCAATTCCCCACGCAACGCAAGTAAATTACTTAGGATTGATAATGGATCGACGACTCACATGGAGGCCCCACCTGTCCTCCAAGCGACGCCAAATGCAATTTAAGTTTTTGAAAATGGGATGGCTCTTAGGAAAGAGGTCCAAATTAAAACTTAATCACAAGCTACTTTTATATAAAACTCTTATTAAGCCTATTTGGACGTATGGAGTTCCACTTTGGGGTACAGCCAAAAAATCTAATATAGATATCATAGAGAGATCCCAAGCCAAAATTCTTAGAAAAATAACCAAAGCACCGTTATTTTCCACGAATTCAGATATTAGATATGCCACTGGCATTAATTCAGTTCAAGATGAAATTGTTAAATTAGGCTTAAAACACATTAATAGGCTAAGCAACCATGACAATCAACTTGCCATTAATTTGTTAGACAATAGTTTAGATGTAAGACGTCTAAAAAGACTTCATATCCTTGATCTCCCATTTAGGATAACTTAATTAAGGTTTACTTAGTTATGTTTCAGATCTCACCTTACTGCCTTATCTAGCGTCTCGCTGTTAAGTTTATTATAAAACAATTTGTAAGAAGCAAACTGTAAATCATGAGTCAATGATATTGTTACAAAATTTAATGGTTGCCCCCATAGGGGCAGTTTTAAATAAACCAAAAACGTTATTAAAAAAAAAAAAAAAAAAAACTTGCTTAAATTTAAAAATTTGTGGATTATTTCCGATGTTTGGAAGAATGTGAAGATGTTGCAGCATTTTTGTGTTTGCAAAGTTTCCAAGTTTCAGTTTAGCACCTTCAATAAAAGACTTAATCTCCAATACAATTTTTTGACTTCTCTGATAAGTAATAGGCTCCACCGCTCCACCGCTGTTAAACTTGTGCATAGCTCATTATAGACTGGTAATATTTTCATTTTCCGGTTCGTTTTCTGTGAAGCAGTTATTTGCTCACAGTTTGCATGCTTGACATTGCACAATGAACTCGAGTTGCAGTAGATTCAATACACTAGTAAAAAGATCTACAGTTTCTTTCCTAAACTCGTGCTTCATTATAGAACATCATCCACTTTACTCTAAATTTGCAAGAGCTTATAAAAAAGCAACACGCACATCTCTAGAGCGTGCACACACTTACAGTCAATACAAAAAGCTGCTTGCTGCGGCACGCAACTGTATACAAGCAACAGCTGATTTTCCAAAAAAAAAAATCGTTTTTTTTTTTTTGACAATAAAATTGTATAACAACAAAAAATAACAAATGTACGCAGAGAATTTGTAAAACAGAAAATTGCTATAGCAAATCCATAGCCAAAATTCTGCCTACCGGCTAAAACACAACACCACATTGCTGCTGCTGCTTAGAAAGACATCCCGGCACCTAGACGCCCAAGTGCCTGGGCAAAAACGCCAGTTAGCCAAATGCGGTGTAACATCGGAGCAGCAGCCGTGTACACAGTGAACCAGTTTGCAAATTGCAGAAACGGACGACGTGCTGTGCGTAGCCTTTATCATGCAACGACTGCGCTCAAACCAAGTGGCAGCAGCACCGATCTGGGGCAGCAGCGACAACACCAACAGGATGACTGCGGCGAATTAATCTCAAATGATGCACGAATTGTCATCATCGGTGCCGGCTTGGCTGGACTCTCGGCAGCTAGTCACCTCATCAAGCACGGCTTCTATCGTACACTCGTGCTGGAGGCTACCGAACGCTATGGCGGACGTATTAATTCGAAACGTTTCGGCGATGCCTACTGTGAACTGGGCGCCAAGTGGGTTAACATCGATGCACGACGTGATTCGATGTATGAGTTGCTGCGCAGCGCCAATGGCTTACCGAAACAGTTTAAACCGCCGGCAGCCACTACATATGTACATCGTCAAGGCTGTGCGGTGAATATGGCCATGACCGAACGCATCGATGGTTTATTTCGACAATTATGTCGGGGCTTTCGTCTGGCAGAGAAATTACATGCCGGCGCTGATTTGCAGCCGTTGGATAATGTTATGACATATTTTCGTGCGGAAAGCGAAAAATTAATACGCAGCACATTCAATGCGCAGGAACAGCCGCTGGCTAGCGAAATCTTTGATACGCTCTTTCGTGAATTTGGCAGCGTTTTGGGCTGTTGTCTGGAATACGTAAATATCGAGCATATAAGCAAGCTGCCGGCACAGCTGCAATCGGAACCACGACCCATATACGTGCCCACTGGACTCGATAATGTGCTGCAACGCATAGCAAAAAATATTGGCGCCGAACATTTGCAGACGGGCAAACCGGTGGGCAAAATACAATGGCAGGCAACTAGTTATTACGGCTGTCATACGCTGCTCGGCGCAGCGCCAGGTAGTCTAATCATAGAGCCACAGTGTGTTGGTTGTCTGGATGGCAGTGTCTATAGCGCTGATCATATAATATGTACGCTGCCGCTGGGTGTGCTGAAAACGTTTGCCAATATTATGTTCAAGCCGAAACTACCAGCGGAGAAGCTAAAGGCTATAAAAAATCTTGGCTACGGTAATCCGGTTAAAATCTATCTGGAATATAAAACCACCATAGACGATTGGTTTTCATACGATGGACTACGGCCGCTGCGCAGTGTGCTACCGCAAACATTGCCGGAGCGCGGTTGGACGCAACAGCTCGTTGAGATAGCACGCGTGCCAAGCAGCAGTCGTGTTTTGGAGATACAAGTTGGTGGTGGCTATTACGATGACATTGAAAAGCTATCCGATACACAATTGCTGGAAGAGATTACTGCAGTGTTGCGTCAATGTTTGGCCAGCGATACGGTGCCGTATCCGAGTGCATTGCTACGCTCGAACTGGAACTCATCGGCATGTTATCTCGGCGGACGTCCATACTATACAACAAGTAGCAGTGAGCGAGATGTGCAACGTCTAGCGTATCCTTTAAGTGGTGAAAGCATGCTGGTGCCTACGCTACTCTTTGCCGGCGATGCAACAATTGTACAAGGCTTCGGTAGTGTTGACGGTGCACGCGCAAGTGGCATACGTGAGGCGCAACGCATTATCGATTATTATCAGCGTGAAACGCTGGAATAATATATTAACTTGTAGTCAAATTGATAAATGGTGTTGCCAGCCCAACGAAGTAATGTGGCTTTGTACAAAAAAAAAAAATTTAAAGTGTTACAAATTTGATAAATCTCAAAATTTATTGCACAAAAAGCTTTAAACATACATTTTAAGCATAGACATTGATGTACTAGGAAAGAAGAGGCTTATCATACTAAATTATTTTTTAAATGTAATAATACATACATATATTATAATAACAGTTATTGTTCCAATAATTATAATAATAATAATATTTTAAGCACATTTTAAAATAGTTTTTATTTTTTATATAACGACGAGTACGAGTATTTTCAACACATGGAACATGCACTACATTTCAGTTCGTAATAAGGATATAAGATATTTATGTAAAAGAAACTCCAAAAGCGAGTTATTAACAAGAAGTATAAACTATATGTAAATGCTTAAGGAAGCTTTCTCCAGTTGCTTCACTGAATTTTGCACTCAGTGAACTTTTATAAAAAAAAAAACAATAATTTAAAAAAGAAAACAAAAACATTTCTTTAACTGCAACTATTTAAAAATGTTTCCATTTTTTTACGAACTAAGACCGTAAGCATGTTCCTCTGCATTTTGTTCCCTAAATGGAGTCAATCTATATAACATACAGCATAAATTTGGTCCCTCTCTTTAGATAACATTTAAATACGTTTCCAAAGTTAAATACTGCTTACTTCTGCTCCTCCTCCGCCTTGATGAGTTCATCTGCTGCAGCGCTTACCTCTGCCCATGTGTAGTCCATATCTTCAGGTTTTGTAAAACGTGAGCACACCGCCATGCGTAGGAAATAAACATCGCGTATCTTTGCTGGCACCAAATGTATATTACCACGTCCGTTGATGCGTTTGAGCAGCGCTTCGTTACGCTCGTTTGTACCCTTCAGCCGGAAACAGACCAGACCCATATTTACTTCACCGACAATCTCAAAACGTGCATCGGCCTCACACAGTGCAGCGTATTGCTTAGCATAACCACAGTGACGACGTATATGTGCCTGCAGATTCTCGACACCGTAAAGCCTCAAGACAAACCATATTTTAAGTGAACGGAAACGACGTCCGAGCGGTATTTGCCAGTGACGATAGTCGGGGGCCGAGCCTTGCATGTCATGCTTCAAATAGAGCGGATCAACATTGAATGCATTCACCACCCAGCTAGGATCCTTCAGCCACATAGCAGAACAATCGAAATTCACCAGCAACCATTTGTGTGGATTGAAATTAAACGAATCGGCTGTT
Source organism: Leucophenga maculata (assembly GCA_035044805.1). NCBI lineage: Eukaryota > Metazoa > Arthropoda > Insecta > Diptera > Drosophilidae > Leucophenga > Leucophenga maculata. The sequence continues at coordinate 618,477 of JAWNNP010002447.1, read as the reverse complement.
TCGATGCCTTTCATTAAATGACGATACTCGGGACAGATGAAAGCCGAACCAGCATAGGCAGCATCAACATGTACCCAGACATTATGACGATTACCCACAGGACCACATTCGTCGAGACGATCAAACGCACAAGAGTTGGTAGTGCCCAGCGTGACAACAGCCTAAAATATAAGTGTGTAAATATTAACCAAACTCTAAGCGTACTGCCGTAATGCTACACTTACATAGAACGGTATGAGACCATCGTCCAAATCCTGCTTAATAGCTGCCTCCAGTGCCTCACCACGCAACTGATTGCGCTCATTCGCTGCCACAGCGCGCATCTTAACACCGCCCAGCAAACCGGCACGTTCAACGGAAGAATGTGCTTGCGCAGAGTAATAGCCTACAAGTTTCGAGACAATCATATGATCATCCCAATCGGCATGTTCCTGTTTTACTTCTTGTATTTTCTTTGCTTTAGCGCCTAGCAATGCGACGAGGGTTGCTTCACTTGCAGTGCCCTGTATAACGCCACCGCCTTTACCGCCGGAACAGGCTAGAAATTCGGCGGGTAAATCCAACATCTTACCCAACCAATCAAGCATTACTACTTCGAGTTCAGTGCAGGCAGGACTGGCAATCTAGAGTAAATAAAAAAAAAAAACAAAATAATATTAGAGTATATTATTTCATGTAAAAAAAAAAATTTCACTTACCCATGTAAAGCCTATGCACGCTATAGCACCACTCAACATGTCCGCTACTATAGACGGATAGGAATTTGCTGTTGGAAAATATGCATGAAATTTAGGACTATGCCATTGTGTTATACCGGGCATAATAACACGTTCAACATCCTTCAAAACATCTTCCCAATTTTCGCCTTGCTCGGGTGCCACATCGGGTATAAGTGGACGCAAATAGCCGGGCTTGACATCGGATAGTACACGCCTGAAATGCATATGTAAGGAAATTTAAATTTAGTATATTATTTTTTAAAGTGTTGCAACGGTTATATCTTTTGTATTATATCAAAAAGCACATGACCATTTGGTCATGTGCGCTATCAGTTGCTGGCCAATCGCTGTACCAACCCATTGCATACTTGAAATCTAACAGTTCTATCTTAAGCCTTCATAGTTCAGCCAGAAAATAGTCTTTGGCTTTGTTCTCTTTCTCTTTTAGAAGGATCTGCTAAATGACTTTCTGCTTGTCAAACAAACAACTTGTTATGTCCACGTGACCAGGTACCCAGTATAGAGTTATGTTGTTATATCATCCAAAATGTTTTAGTTTGCCTATGCAATCTAAGATTTGCTTAAACTTGATCACATTTGAAACAAATTTTTTGATAGCTGCCTGATTCATTCATTCATACTTTCTTCTATTTATTCATCGATTCATTCAATTCATTCCTTAATTCATCCTGCCATTCTCTCAATCAACCATTTATTCATTCATTTGCCTTCATTTAAACATTCATTCATTCATGTATCCATTTATTCAATCATTCCTACATTAAAACATTCATTCATCCATTGACTCATCTATTTATTTAACCGTTCACTCATTCACTCATCTTTTTATCTATTCAATCAATCATTTATTCATTCATTCCTTAATTCATTCATTCATATATCCATTTATTCAATCAATCCTACATTTGATCATTCCTTCATTCATTCATTCATTTATTTATTGAATCGTTCATTCATCCATTCATCTATTTATTTAATCGTCCATTCGTCCACTCATCCATTTATCTATTCAATGAACCATTTATTCATTTCTCATTCAGTCATTCATTTACTCATTCAGTCATTCAGTCATTCATTTATTTATTTATTTAATCGCTCATTCAGCCACTTACTTTTTTAATCTATTCAATCAACCACTTGTTCATTCAATCATTCATTCATTTATTTATATAATCGTTCATTCATCTATTTATTTAATCGTCCATGCGTCCACTCATCCATTTATCTATTCAATGAACCATTTATTCATTTCTCATTCATTCAGTCATTCAGTCATTCATTCATTCATTTATTTATTTATTTAATCGCTCATTCAGCCACTTACTTTTTTAATCTATTCAATCAACCACTTGTTCATTCAATCATTCATTCATTTATTTATATAATCGATCATTCATCTATTTATTTAATCGTCCATTCGTCCACTCATCCATTTATCTATTCAATGAACCATTTATTCATTTCTCATTCATTCATTCAGTCATTCATTCATTCATTCACTTATTTATTTAATCGTTCATTCATCCACTCATCCATTTATTTATTCAATCAACTATGTACTTGTTCATTCAATCATTCATTCATATATTTATTTAGTAGTTCATTCAGCCATTTAGCTATTCAATCAACTATTCATTCATCAACCATTATTTAAACTATCATTCAACCATTCATTCATCCATTCATTCCACTATTTATATATTCATTCATTCAATCATTCATTCAATCAGCCATTCATGCAGCAATTCTTTTATTCATCCATTTCGTAGTGCGTAGTCACGATATGTTCCATGTGAATCTTTCTTCTTGTTATTTCAGCTCATTGGGAAAATCCATTCATATATTTTGGTTTGAGTGCTTTCAATTTATATTAAAAGAATGTTTGTGTTCTTTAATACTCGATTCTACTTTGAATTACCATGTTCGTACAAGACTTCACAGTAGTGCGGATAGTACACCACATATTTAGATTCATTCTTCAGATAACTTTTAAGCTATTACAGGGACAGACCTTCTCCTTTTCATTACATACAAAAAAAAAACCTTTAAATATTATTGAATGTTGCTTAAAACAATATTTGTTTAATTAGCTAATTTTCAGATAGCCCTGATGCTAAAACCTCATTGAAGCACACTTTCAAAATAATTTTATTTTTTTTGCAACCATATTGTTTTCAATTTAATGAGATACAAGTTTAATTGTACTTAATTAAAAAACAAAATCGTAGATTTTTATTAATGAGCGTGTGACGTTTCGAGGTCTATCTATGCCTCGCTCATATTTTATTGTTCTTGAAAAGTTTCTTAAATGAAATAACGTTTGTCTGTTTAACGGTTCATAGTCTTAGCAGTAGCCTTGAGTATTACATAACTTTTGCAAAGTCAAACAAACCGACAAATGTATCTATAGCTAGCTTGTATGTATCTACAACAATATATACACAAGTATATATGTATCTCAGCGTTAAGTGAATGGAATAGCTTAAAGTTGGGCGGTGTTCAACTGTGATTTGAGTGTAGAAAATGTTACTCTACAATATTGATTTTTTTTTTCACATGGCATTGTTGTAGCATAGAGTTTATTTTATTATATAAAATGTGGCAGTGCTGCAACAAGTGCTGCACGACTTTGAGATACTTGTTGCCTTAGCTACAAAGAAGTTAAGCGACTTTGGTGCGTTTCTGTAGCTGAAGTTTGGGAAATTGCGCATTTTAATTGAGTTTCCTCTGAATTGAAGTTTGTTAACGAAGTTTTTAGCATAGCTTTTAAAATTAATTACGGTTTAAATTGAATTTACTGCATTTAAAGGGAGCATTGTTAGATAAAAATTCAACGAAATAATGTATCTGCAAGTATAAAGAAATAATAGATTGAAATTGCTAATAAGGGTACTCACGACATATTGAAGACAGTAAAAAAAATACTTGGAGAATAATCAAAGACTGTATATGAACGGAAGCACAATTGTAGATCAGTCGGAGAGCATAAATGATTAAAAAATTGGAACCAAATAGGCCACAATTGGAACCAATTTATAGCCACAATTTGTGAAGAAGTTTTCTGAAACTTTATATATTCGCCATTATTGCTTTTTGACTCAATTGTATGATTTCCAACAATCAAATGGATTTTTTCGAACACTTTTCTATTGCTTAACAGAACAACTCTTGATATGTCTTATCATACATCATATTCCATAGTAGCGCTCAAACACTAAGTCCCGTGGAACACCTGCTGTTAGTTCAAAAGTTTGTAGATCTTCATCTATATCTTATAGCAGTTGTCTACCTGGCTTGTTTTCACCATGTAAACGAGCTTCTCAAACTCTATCAGAATCGTCAAAAAACCAAAAAAAAAAGGATTTTTTGATATCTAAGCCACCTTTCCATAGATCAGGTCACATATAATCTTAGTCAGTTCAACGGAATGAGTCGTTCGAGCTTTGTCCGTCTTTCTGTCTTTTTTTTTTTTTGTTTTCAATTTTTTGCATCTGGTTATAGAGGCTTTTCTTCGTAACCTAATAACCTGTTAATATGCCAATTCTTAAAGTAATCCCCACACATACCCGACTCAACTTTTTTATGAAAAACTTCTTTATTGGAGTAAATATAAACTTGATAGTCAATATAGCAGCTTCTTATGCATGCTCGCTTCTCATACATATACCAAAAGGTCGTATCCACTTACATTAAGGGTTAGCCTCCATACATAAAAATTTCTTTATTCGAATCAATATTAGCTTAATATTCCATATAGAGGTTTCTTAAAGGTGTCCGCTTCTCGTAAATATACTAAAAGGCATATCTCCTCACATTTTGGGTTGGATTTCATGCAAACCTATTTATGGTTGTTTAGATAAACCTAAAAGTCAATGCGGAACCTTCTTATAGACACCCACTTCTCATACACATACCAAAAATCATATCTCCACACATTTAGGGTTAGCCTCCATGCAAACCTTAAGTTCATTTATGGTTTTTGTATGAACAACTTTTTTTTCGAATCAATATCAGCTTAATATTCCGAATAGAGATTCCTTAAGGGTGCCCGCTTCTATTTATGGTTGTTTAGATGAACCTAAAAGTCAATATGGAGCTTTCTTATAGACACCCACTTCTCACACAAATACCAAAAGGCGTATCTCCTCACATTTAGGGTTAACCTCCATGCAAATCATAAAGTTCATTTATGGTTTTTGTACGAAAAACTTTTTTATTTGAGTTAATATCTTCTTAAAAGTCGATATGGAGCCTTCTTATAGACACCCACTTCTCATCATATACCAAAATGCGTATCTCCGCACATTTTGTCAAACAAACCGGGTTAGCCTCCATGCAAACCTAAAGTTCATTTATGGTTTTGGTATGAAAAACATTTTTATTTGAGTTAATATCAACTTAAAAATCATTATCGAGACTTCTTATGGTTGTCCGCTGTACATACAAACACTAAAAGGAGTATCTTCACACATTTAGTACTATCCTTTATAACAAAGCCAAAGCCCAATTATGGTTGTTTGTATGAAACACTTCTTTATTTAAGTCAATATCGGCTTAAAAGTCAATATAGAGGTTTCTTGTGGTTCTTCGCTTTACATACAAGTACTATAAGGCGTATCTCAGCACATTTAGGGATAGCCTCCATATAAACCAGCAAATGTATTATGATTGTTTTTATGAAAAACTTCCTTATTTAAGTGAATAACTGCTTTTTAAGATATCTTTTTTTTAACAAGCGTAAAAGTCGTTATGGTGACATTTTATGGACAACCACTTCACATACATATATTCATAGACTTGCCCCTTTCCGTTTTGGTATAGCCCTCTTACAAATCCACCGCCCATTTATGGAGTTTTCAATGAAATCTTCTTTATATATATTATAAATTTTGGAGTTTATCAGTTGCTCCACACCGTAGAGTTCATAAAATATATGTATTTATTTTTTCGTCAACAAAAATATCTTTAAAACAGGTAAGAAAATTACAGTCGGGCGTAACCGACTTTAAGATGCCTTGTACCAGTACAAGTCGTCAAACAAACACCTTAAATGTTTCCCTAGCTTTTGACCAAGCACTGCAAAATAAGAAGGTAGGAAATTAATAAGAAAAATAGTAGGACGAAAAGTATTTTGCTCCTCTCACTTACCACTGTACCAATAAGTGCCTTTATATGTATGAAAAGAAAAGGGCGGACGGAAGCATAATATGTCGTTCAAATTCAATTGCTTATAAAATCGTTATTTATTATTCGAGTTTGATAAACATTTTGGATTTTGGCTAAGAGGGACATTATCTCTATACTGGCATACCAAAGAAATGTTTATAGTTCAATATTTTTTTTCAGTAACGGATCTATATAATACTACTTTAGATACAAAAATCTTTTAAATAAAAATTTATTTGTTGCTTTTTTATTTTACTGAACTTTTTACTTAAATATATTCTAAAATAAATTAAACAATAAATTAACAAATAAATAAAAATATTTCACATATAAAAAAAAACAAGTTTTTCATTTAAAACAAATAAAGAACATTTTAAATGACTAATTGAATCAAAACCACATAATACAAAAAAAAATTGCCCACAATACGTGCGTAATGCTCGCACAGTTCAAGTACAGCAGTTAACTTTCTTATTTTAGACTTTCAAATTAAATAAATAAATCAGTATGACTTGAAATCGACTAAGGTCAATGGTAAAAGTTGCCAATTGCATATGTTAAATTAATTCAATTTATTCAGAATTTTTCTTACATATAAAGCGTACACTAACCTGTCTCTGATGTTCTCCAAATAATTAGCAATATAATCAACCATAGCTTTGGCAAAGTCACGGAATTCCGGTGCCTCCATATCGATCTGTATAGAAAATAATTGAAAAATAAAATTAAATTTTGATATGTAATAATTATTAAATGTCTTCGAAGAATTATTTTGTTAGTGAAGTAAGTAACTCACCGAAACATTCGGATCCAATTTATTCGTATTAATACCCTTAGAACCATTAGTTTTAGGCTTAGATTTGGACATTAGGAAATTAGACATTTTGGTTAAGGAAATGTCGAAGTACTTTTTAGACCAAATGTTAGTTAAGCATGATAGTAAGGAAAAATTACATTTTAAAGTTATATTAATTAGAAATTGAACTATATTTCCAACTTAATGCTAGACGGTTAATATTAATTTACATAAATTTGTTTATATTATTCCATAAAACCTGTAGCTAATTCAGCTGTTCTAAACAAAAGTTGGCAAGTGTTACAAATAACCTGCCTAACTAGAATTACAATGAACAAAAAAAGGTAAATGGGCGCATTTTTCATCCAAACACGAATACATTTGAAGGCACTTTGTATATTTTAAATTCTTGTTAGCCTTGAATGAGTTTTGTTTGCATTTTGTCTTTGCTTGATATTCGGTTACTTGTATTCGAAACTCAAAAAGCTTATTTAGCGGCTTTTAAATTTATTTGATTTAGCCCAGAGCTATTATTTGTTTTTAATTTGCAATTTGTAGGCATATATGATGGTCTTGTTTGAACTGAATAGATAAATGAAATAACAAAAAATTAAAAATAAATAATTTTTAATTTTTGAAGTTGTTTAATTAAAAATCAGAGAATGACAGACAGCTTCAGAATATAAATAATAACAAGTCATCTTTTTGTGTGTTTTAAACTGCCTAAAAGATTAATCAACTATTTTGCGATTAAAAACTGCTGAATAGCTGTGTTTATTTTATTAAAAACACAATTTAATCTGTACTGGCAAACTATTCAGAAGACATTATTCGTTTGTTTTGACTGACCAATGTTCTATTTTAAAGAACCATGAACAAACAAAAATAAAACATTTCATTGAACTTGTTATTCGCGATTAACAATTCGGAATTTCCAGTGGAACTTTCATCAACATTTCAGACCACTGGTACTTATTATTATATTTTGATTATTTTGAATAGGGTATACCCAAGTCGAGTCCACATAACTGCAATGTTTTTTTTTTTTTTGTTTTACAATAATAACGGTACTACTAAGGTACGTTGGTATAGACTAATAAATCTTTAGTTATGCTTTAAAAAAAAATTTTACAATTATTTTTAGGTCCTGTACCGAAGGTACAAGAGCCTATTGGTTTTGTGCAAATGTATGTAACAGGAAGAACTAATTGTCGGAGACTCCCCAAAGTTACCCCCATTATGGTCAGGAGTGATATAGCCATGTACGTCTGTCCGTCCGTCCGTCTGTATGAACGAAAGGATCTCGAAAACGGTAATAGATAGAGACTTTGTGTTTTTTGCATTCGACTAGGACAGCTCCGGAATTTCACAAGTTTATTTTAAAATTTTGCCCCTCCCCCTCCCTTCCCCATAAAATCACCCCTTAGGGTAAAAACTTCTTCGGCACAAAAAATTGAGTATACCAATATAAAGTTAACGTCTTTCTAAGCCAAAATCAAAAAAGTTCATCAAAATCGGATAATAAATGACGATTTTATAAGCAATTGAATTTGAACGACCCCCCTTTTATTTTCATTCATATTCGCGCAGTGAGAAGTGGTCATGTGTTTTGTCATATGCTCGGGAAACATTTAATGTGTTTGTTAGGCGACCTGAACTGGTACAGGGCCTCTTACAGTCGGTTTCGCCCGACTTTAATTTCCTTACTTGTTAAATATAATATTAACCCTTTCAGGACCAATGTTGCCTATAGGCAACATTGTGTTTACATACCTAGAAAACCGTTATTTTTAATTTGTTCGTGATTGTTGTTATTCTTATCTTATCTTTTTGGCTGTTCTTTTTTGTGCATTTTAATGTGCACATGCATTAGACAGTTATTTTTAGTTTTTAGTCCAGACGCGGATTTCGTTGGAGTAACACGTGCAAAGAAAAATAGCTCAAAAAGTGTTTGTATATTGCAGTAATAATGTTTTAAGTATTATGAGCAATTTTTATATGTGCCTCTGTAACGTATGGCTGTTTCATAACATTCTTTAAGTGATCGCTTAACACCCCCACTTTAAGTTATAATTCACTAGCAGTTCAAGCACAATTTGCACCTAGTACGGATGCATGTTGATCAAGAAGTTCGATTTATTTTTAACTTAAGTATCTTGTTGTCGCATGATACGCTTACATGGTCTGCGTATCAGTCGACAACAAGATATTTGTCTTGGAAGTAAATCCACCAATCAATAATAAATATCACACAACCATCATTAGTAGTAATAGGCACATATATTGCAGTAATAATGTTTAAAGAATTATGAGCAATTTTTATATGTGCCTCTGTAACGTATGGCTGCTTCATAACATCCTATAAGTGATCGCTTAACACCCCCACTTTAAGTTATAATTCACTAGCAGTTCAAGCACAATTTGCACCTAGTACGGATGCATGTTGATCAAGAAGTTCGATTTATTTTTAACTTAAGTATATTGTTGTCGCATGATACGCTTACATGGTCTGCGTATCAGTCGACAACAAGATATTTGTCTTGGAAGTAAATCCACCAATCAATAATAAATATCACACAACCATCATTAGTAGTAATAGGCACATATATTGCAGTAATAATGTTTAAAGAATTATGAGCAATTTTTATATGTGCCTCTGTAACGTATGGCTGCTTCATAACATCCTATAAGTGATCGCTTAACACCCCCACTTTAAGTTATAATTCACTAGCAGTTCAAGCACAATTTGCACCTAGTACGGATGCATGTTGATCAAGAAGTTCGATTTATTTTTAACTTAAGTATATTGTTGTCGCATGATACGCTTACATGGTCTGCGTATCAGTCGACAACAAGATATTTGTCTTGGAAGTAAATCCACCAATCAATAATAAATATCACACAACCATCATTAGTAGTAATAGGCACATATATTGCAGTAATAATGTTTAAAGTATTATGAGCAATTTTTATATGTGCCTCTGTAACGTATGGCTGCTTCATAACATCCTGTAAGTGATCACTTAACGCCCCCACTTTAAGTTATAATTCACTAGCAGTTCAAGCACAATTTGCACCTAGTATGGATGCATGTTGATCAAGAAGTTCGATTTATTTTTAACTTAAGTATATTGTTGTCGCATGATACGCTTACATGGTCTGCGTATCAGTCGACAACAAGATATTTGTCTTGGAAGTAAATCCACCAATCAATAATAAATATCACACAACCATCATTAGTAGTAATAGGCACATATATTGCAGTAATAATGTTTAAAGTATTATGAGCAATTTTTGTGTGTGCTATAATAATGAAGGACGCACTAATCTGGCACAATTATAATAGAGACATTTAAAACCGGTACGAGTTGGAGACACTTGCTTGGCTGAGAACTTCACTTTGTGAGCTGCTCATTTGGATCCAGTTTTTTTCTTTTTGTTTATTAAAAACAAAATTATATGAAGAACTCCCCTTCGAAGCCGTTCGCATTAACACTGTCTACACTCGTTTTAATGAAAAAATTTTAGCTTTTCATTGTGCTGAAAGTCGTCACCAGGTCTACTACCACAAATTAGCGGATTGTATTATGCTCATATATAAAATTTTGCTCTACTATTTATTCATGAATATTTTAATTATCTGTTCATCTAATCTCTGTGCAATTAAATAAATTTAGATTATATTAAATTCATTCATGTACAACATTTACAAAGGGTTCAAAATTCTCTAATCGCTGTTCTACTAAATAAATCTAGAATTATTTTTATAAAGATAATATAGTCACTTTTTTTTTTTTTTTTAATTGAATTGAATAAAATATTTTTAAGGTTTGCAGTTTAGTTTTGATTAAAATAGCTTATAATGCAAAAATTAATTAATTTTAAACATTTTTAAAGTTATTAGATATTTAATGTTTTGTTTTTTTTCTCACCGTGTACTTGTTGAAGACGTTGACAAGATTATAAGCTTATAACGTTGACTTTGTATAACAAACTAAATGCGCTTTTATGTCGACTTGCACTTGTATAGTTTGTTTTTAGCTTTTTTTATTTATTATTATTTTTTTTTTTGCCAGACTTTAAAAGCTAGAATATCAATTAAAAATATTTAATAAATATAATAAGCTTATTTAGTTTTGGTACACTTATTTCAAATATATATATAGCACCGATTTTTATATATATTTTTATTTTTATTTGAGAACTTAACACACGAACTTTTGTCGACAAACTGAGAAGTTTTTGCTGACTGCAGTCGCTTTTAAAGCAAAAAAAATCACGACTGTCAGGACTGGTTCAGCGTCAATTGGCATATATGTGCGTGTGTGTGTGTTGTAGATAGGGTGAGCTGAGCCAGAGAGTGAGAGTGAGACACAAATAGTGACAGAGCGCAAGTATTTAGTTTTAGAGATTTTCTTTACTAATGGAAATCGAAAAGTTTTTTAGAATTTGTAGCTAGAAAAGCTCGTTGAACTTGAATTTAATACAGTTTTTAGGCCCTGTACCGAAGGTACAAGAGCCTATTGGGTTTGTGCAAATGTATGTAACAGGTAGAAATAATGGTCGGAGACCCCCCAAAGTTACCCCCATTATGGTCAGGAGTGATAGAGGAGTCGATATAGCCATGTCCGTCTGGCCGTCCGTATGAACGAAAGGATCTCGGAAACGGTAATAGATAGAGACTTCGTGTTTTTTGCATTCGACTAGGACTGCTCCGGAATTTTACAAGTTTATTTTGAAATCTTGCCCCTCCCCCCCTTCCAAATAAAATCACCCCCAAGGCTAAAAATTTCCTCGGCACAAAAAAAAGTAAGTATGCCAGTATAAAGATATCGTCTTTCTAAGCCAAAATCCAAAAAGTTCATCAAAATCGGATAATAAATGACGATTTTATAAGCAATTGAATTTGAGCGACCCCCCTTTTCGTTACGTACATAAAAAAATGTTTTATAAGGCACTTAGTGGTGCAGTGAGAAGTGGTCATGTGTTTGGTCATAAGCTAGGGGAACATTTAGTGTGTTTGTTAGGCGACCTGTGCTGGTACAGGGCCTCTTACAGTCGGTTACGCCCGACTGTGATTTTCTTACTTGTTTTTTATACATGTAGACACATATAATACACGAATGCGTTTTTCTTTTTTTTTTTCTTTTTTTCTAAGTTCCGTGTCTAAAATAAGCTCATAATGAAAAACTTGAACTGCAAATTTTGAGTTGAACAAACTTTCCAAAAACAAAAAAAATGCAATTACTTTTATTTCGAAATTATAAATTTACTTGGCTCAAGGTTTTTTGTGCAGTTAATTGCACTAATTAAATAATGTAGGGTGTAAGTGTTGTGTAATGCTTAAATTTAGCATAATTTGAGAAAAAAAAGAAAAGAAAAATAATAATAATTAGAAATGTTAAAAAATAGTTAACTCAGTCAAGGTTAAATTGGGTGACCTTGAAATTTTAAATACTTTTCGTAACATAATTTTAAAAGTATTCTCTTGCAATTCTACTTTCAATATTTCTTTACTTTTGAAACGTCATGAGTCACGACAAAAAGGAAAGCAAAAATAATAATCCAAAAAATAATAGCTACAGCAGTTTATCCAATGCCTAATGAAGCGAATTAACCAACAGGTTTTTCGGCTAGGTAAGCCTATTCATTATCACATTGTCGTGCACTGTCATTTGCAGAATTATTTCAGCAATACGCTGTACACATAAGATAAAAAAAGTATACGCAATTTGTGCATATGTATGTAACAGGTAGAAGAAGAGGTAGAATGAAGTATAAAGTATATCCGTCCGTCGTTCATTTTTAGTTTCCATAAGAATGTAAGTTGATAACAGAGCTAGAAAGACAATTGTTTCAAATGCAACAACGAATTCTCAGCAGTCTGATGCACAGTTTGTGGTAGGTGCTGACTTTCATTGAAGTTATCAGCTTGAAACGATTTTTATGACTAAAGAAAAATTTATAAAATATACGTCATGGTTGTTAAAAGTTGGTGTGAGACATACGACTTAACAAATACATAAATTAGCGTCATCTAAGCTATATTTTTTATACTCATTGCGTCCATAATCTCATAATGTCAGCTCATTTGCTGAGTTGTAGCTCTAAAATCCGTGCAGATGTATGGTTTAATAAGCTTTGCAGTTCCACTTTACCACTAGATGCATACTTATAGTATTATCAGAGAAGCTTATTAGGTCTTCTTTTATAATTATGTCTTAGCAAGTTCATAAGTCAGTCTTAAATACTCAGTTCTTAAAGCTCCTTATCAAGGTTTACTGAGATATTGTTAAGCTATAACGGAACCTAGCCTTTACTGGCAAAATTGATGTCTGATGAACTTTTTTGCTTTGCAAGATCACATTTTTCCAGAACTCAGTTATTTTTTTTTTATATATTAAAATTTAAACAATTCTCAGAGTTCAATCAAATGTGTAACAGTGAGATGGAGTTGATCTATGAAAAAATACACAGAGTGGGGCAAAAAGATGCAGCTGATATTAACAGCTAAGTATCATAAAACATTAATTATTATTAAAAGCATAAATTCATTGCAAGAATCAGTCAGGAACACAATTAAAATCTTAGTTGAAAATTATTTCTATGGATAATGTAACTGAGAGAACACTTTCTTTATAAAATACACATAGCATGCAAATTATATTAAAACAATCAGAGGGACGGATGGTTGAATAGACAAGGCTAGATTATTGTATCTCAGTTGCTTCCTTCCCTATGTTACATATATTTTGACTTCTCAAAAAGACTCAGCTAAAAAAAAATATATCTTAAGCCAGTAAAAAATCTAGCTAAAAATCCTCCACGAAAAAATTTTATTAAATTCACTAGAAAACCGGATATAGTGAAGCTATTTACGGTTTGATTATGTGAAGTATCGTGTTAGAATCTTCTCAGTTATAGGATTGATATATATGTATGTATAAAGAGTCTTCGTATATGTATAAAGAAAAAGACTCTATACAAAGCCAGCTTTCACTTTTCATTTTTGTATAAAGATTTACTTTTTTTTCCAGAGGATATCAATTTTTAATATAAAGTTTTCTTAAGAACGAATTGAGCCATATATCAATGGGATCGCCTCTCCTTATGTCGATATTTAGATATATACAGGGAACCCCCATACAAAGCAGTTACTCTTTACTGTTTGTATGTATGTATGTGAATAATTTGTTGTCCTCAATCCTAAGAAAATATTCCAACTATGTTCAGATTAGGCAGCTCGAGACGGTAGCCCTCATTAGTAGATGTAAAAAATCAAATCAATATAGACAATGTTCATCGTTCCGTTTGGCAGACTAAAGTCTTAAAATTTAGAAATTTATATTCTTCAGCTCAATTATATTCAATTAACATGTTAACCCCTCCTAAAAAGAGCTTGGCACGTACTATGGAAGCCTACTGCTCTTTCTGAGTTTAAAAAAATTTTATTTATTTGTCTAATTTACGGTAATCCTGATAAAATATTACATTTTGGTAAACCTAAATAAACCTTTTTTGGTTTTTGTATGAAAAATATGTATTTCATTAGAGTTCAAAACGGACCAATAAAAGAGTTGTTCTGTTAAAAAAATTCAAGTCGATATAGACATGTCCGTATGTCTGGCTATGATCCACAATAACTTAGAGACTATAGAAGATACAGCCTTCTCCAATTCACTCTTCATACAGGAAATGCTTTATGAGCTTACAGTTGACCCCTCATTAAGTGTTAGTAACCAAAAAAAGCTGCTCTTCCTTTCAAAGTTTTTCAATAAAAAATCTGTATAGCAAATAATACAAAATTTCCATAAAGGTTCACATCGTACCACTAATAGGTTTAGCTCCCACACAAATCTACTCCATTTCATAAGGTTTTGTAAAAAAAAAATAATTTTTTTATAGTTCAGTTTACGAAATTTTTTGTAACTTTTACTAACCCAAATAAAATATCTGATCCACTTAAATTTAAGCTTCAATGTGGATACAGTGTACTTCTAAGCCAAGCACACTCGACTGCAACGTTTTTGTTTACCACATTTTGTCGATTTGCCAAAAATTTGAGCTTATATTTTGTGCAGTAACAACTTATGAATTTTGGCAAGTTTTAATATATGATACGACTTTGTAATATATCGCTTTACAGAGATATAGCAATATTTGCAATAAACATTTAACCCACAGACATTTAATTTTAAAGCGTATATTGTAAAATACCTTTAAATTGGTTAATACAGTTGAACTTCGATTAACCGTGACTCTATTAACCGTGATTATCTATTAACCGTGATGCTGAGTGGTTGATTTTTTACCTCTATTAACCGTGATTTACCTCTATTATCCGTGATGCACATGTCCATATGACTTCTTGTTTGTTTTTTCGTATAATACACACACATCTCTTATATTAAAATTCGGTGATTCCCCTTTTTCATGAAACTGTAATTTTCATATGTATGTATCAAATTTCATATTCAATCATCAGTGTGAAATTTGATCTGTCAAGACGTGTTTTCCTTACATCATGCCACCGCCAAAAACTAAATCCGCGAAAAGAGCAAGAAAGGTTCTTTCAATTAAAGACAAAATGGAACTGATTAATGAATACTCAAAACGTAAAGTACCTTTTAAAATGTTGTCTGAAAAATATGGAGTTGGCATTCAAACTGTATCCGATTTAATAAAAAACAAAGATCGGATCTTAAAATTTTGTTCCGATACTGATTCAATGCTTGGCCTTAAACACAAATATACACTAAAAACATCCGAAAATCCAAAAGTTGATATCGCAACATATGAATGGTTTCGCCAAGAAAGATTTAAGGGAACTCCAATTTCAGGTAAGTTAACTGAAATCGAGATATTGTATGAACTTAAACTGAAATTTGCTTCTGAACTTCAGGCGAAATGATTGTCGAAAAGGCAAAAATTTTCCATTTGAAGTTAAACATGAATTCAGAGTGCACTTATTCATTTGGTTGGTTGGATAAATTCAAAAAACGTCATGGAATCCGTCGACTGAAATCTACGGGAGAAAAGGAGTGTGCTGATTATGAGTCTGCTACGATGTTTGTGGACGACTTGGATGAAATCATTAAAAACGAACAACTTACAACTGAACAGATCTACAATGCAGACGAAACCAGTCTATTTTGGAGGTGTTTGCCTCAGAGTTCTTTGGCTAGTGGTAATGAATATTCTATTGAAAGGTACAAGGAATCCAAGGAGAGAATCACAGTGCTAGTTTGTTCAAATGCTATAACTGTAAAATACTTTTACTTATTAGACAACTGTCCAGCACACCCAGATTTAAATGCTATGATATGTGAAAACGTTACAGTAAAATATCTCCCACCGAGTTGCACGTCCTTGATTCAGCCTATGGATCAAGGAGTAATTCGGAGTTTCAAATGTCACTACCATAAACTGATCGTTCAAAAACTTTTTGGTGCTAATGACAGACGTGAGTTCGTTAAATCTTTGAATATTAAAACAGCTTTGTGGGCAGCCGCAGCTTCGTGGGACTCTGTAACTCCACAAGTTTTAAAAAGAGTTTGGAATAACTTACTATCTCATAATGAAGATGCTCCAAATAGCCTTGTTGAGATACAAACAGATACTATAACCATACCGTCTGGATGTACGATTGATGCTGTCGAAAAGTGGATGGTGTGCGACTCTGATATCGCTCCGTTTGCTATTATATCTGAAGACGAAATCGTAGACATGCCAAGAAGATGAGCTTGATTCAAATTCCGAGGAATCAGATGGAGGAAATGCGGACGAAACGCCTACATTGGCTCAGGCAATAGAGGCTAGTAGTATTTTGTTATTTTTTTTTAGAAAACTTTAATTGTCCAAGTATTTCAGAACCAGATAAAATGCAAATATATCGCATACAAACTCATTTGTTGGAACAACAATCAAAAGCTAAAAACATAAGACAGACTTCCATAAAAGATTTTTTTAAATAAATGTATGTATTCCTAGAGATATGATAAGTTGTTTATAGACGCAGATTTACATGTTTTTGTCAAAAATAAATAAAAATAATAAAATTTATACATGTAAAATTTTACCTCTTTTAACCGTGATTTTCGGTTATCCGTGATTAGCCCGGTCCCGAGCATCACGGTTAATCGAAGTTCAACTGTATAGTGCAATTTTAACAGTGTAGTGTAACATTTAATCGTGTATAACTGACTAAAACTTTACTCAAGCTCGACTATACTTTTTTTTCGAACCTGATATGCGTAAGTATAAACATATAAAGATACATATGGATGAACATTAAACATCATAAATATGTAGATACTACCTAAAATATCGTATACATTATATTATTGCATCGTAGCAACAACAAATCACGCTGTGACGTCAGTAGCCGAGAGTGGCGCTTCCGTTTCGGTTTTGGTTTCAGTTGAATTCGCACATACATATATGTTGGGGTTTTTTTTATATAGTCCCCCTTTTAACACAGTTACATACATACATATATACACATACTCAAACTAAACTGTTGCGCCCTCATCATTATATGCGTGTGTGTGTGTGTGTATGGGTCTGTTGGTGACGTTTTAACGATGCCACTTTAGTAAATCACTTCTCTATGAATCAACAGATTTTGCTCTTTGTTGTTTTGTTGTTGGAGCTTGGGCACGCGCTAAATGGAATCCCCCAGCCACACCAATACATAGATAACAAAAAATGCCATACTCCATTTAACAGATTGAAGACACTTAGAGAAAAGCATTTGCTGTTCTGTGTATACCAAGTTGAAGTGGGCCAGCCAAGTCAGTGTGAAGTGTTTGATGGCCATCAGTTGAGGTTCTTAATGTTTAATACTGTTGTTGGCTTTGAGAAGTTTTGCTTTTGTGGAAGTTTGTTTTTCTATGCTTTAAATTCTATTTTAAGACTTTTTAGTTTAAAATTGGAGTGAATGCTGGTGGGTACTTAATGGGCGATTCTATTGATTACTGTACATAGAACCTATTGTTGTGTGTGTTAATAGTATAGTAGATGCTTTGTGATTGCGAAATTATAGTTTATTATGCATTCCTATAAAGTCTTCTAACTGCCAATGAAAGCCACATCAAAATCGGTTCAGTAGTTTTCGAGATAAGCTCAGTTAAACAAGTAGACAAACATTTAAAAGACATGCCATTGACTTTTTGTAATATGCAAGTAAAAGCATTTATATTGAAATCTATAAACTATCTTGAATTCAACAGTCAAGTGTGCTCATTCTCGAGATACTCTGTACCCATTAAAATATACGATTTACTAAAAAATTGGCTTTCCTTCCTAAAGCAAAAAACATAAAAAAAATTTTTCATACAAATCGTAGAAATTGAATGGTCAGATTTGTGTGGGGCTACATCTATCAGTAGTCTGATCTGAATCTACATGGAATATTTCATTAGGAATCACGTTAGAAACACCAAATATAGTTGAGTTTGTTCAGGGTCCTTAAAATATTGGTCTTTTCAGTCTAAAAAATCGTACATCCTAAGAGTATCAATTATCATGCGTTGCTATTGTAGTGCACTATTTAAATAATAAATATTATTAAAAGCGTATTTCTTTCAATTTACAACTTCATATTATGTAGCAAGTAATAAAACTTGGCCAATTTGGAGTTTTGTAACATTATTATTGTAGATGTTTATTTTAATTTTATATATTGTTCACATATTAACAAGTAATTGTATTTAAGTCGACTTGCAACTTTTTCGCAAATTTTTTTCTTCGCTTTTTGGAAATTTTACAATTTGTTTGAATTTCTTGCACTTGTACGCAGCGTTTCAGTCTTTTGGTGTACAGTGTAGTCAAGAAAATGATTAAAGTATATGACTACTTCTTTACTCCTTTTTTAACTAAAATCGCAGCCCAAGTAATAAAAAATTGGGGCAAAAAAGTGTTCTAGGAATACAAGTAAAAACGCTGCGAATAGCTACGCTGTAGTCCAATTTTGATCGAGAAAATACGTAGACCATAAAATCATAGAATTCAACGACGAAATAGGAAAAACTAATTAAATGCTAAATTAGAGCTTAACAGAAAACTATATCAATCGTTCGATTGTACGCTCGACACAGTTGCTCAATCTATTGCGCTACACTTGAAGGCAAATTGAGCAGCGTATTCTGACCGCCGGGCAGATAGGCAACGCCACGCGATCTTGATAGTTGATAGGCAATATCTTCAGCTGCTTCAATACGACGTAACTCAACAAGACCATCACCAGCTTCACCGAATGCTGTGGCTAGCAGACCAGCAGCTGAAGCATCACCCTCCGCGGATATAATGGCAGCCAATTTTTGCTGTTCAGCCTTTTCGACCACGAAACGTGCCTTTTCGGCCTCCTGCTGTGCAACCTGCTTCATTTCAACGGCCAGTGTGAATTCGCGACCGAAGGTCAGATGTGTAATGGAAATGTCATCGAGTATAAAGCCGAATTGACGTGCACGTGCCGTAAGTTCCTCAGAGACGCGTTGCGAGACCATCTAAAAGTGTAATTTTTGTTATTAATATGTCGTTTTAATTAAATTTTTAAAGTTTTGCACTTACCTCACGCTGTGTAATCAACTCGCCGGCATCGAATTGTGCAACAACTGCCTTAAGCACCTCAGGCGCAATCGAAGGCAAAACACGTTCATCATAATCCTCACCCAAAATCGTATAGATTTTTGGCAACTGTTCCGGTATGGGTCTGTACAAGATACGCAATGTAATGTTTACGTTCTGTAAATCTTTGCTGCCCGTTATCACAGGCACATTGCGTGGCTGTGAGCGTATATCGTAGATAACTGGACGTTGCACCCAAGGAATAAAGAAATGTGTACCCTCGCCGACAATATCCTGCTTAATACCGCTGAAACGATCGAAAATTACAGCGCGATGTCCACCGTCGACATTATATAATGCGGAGTTGACGACGCCGCCCATCAGCGCAACACCGAGACCCAACTGACCGATGCGATTGAAGAATTGTCCCGCCATTGTATGTCGCTCTAGCTAAAATGCACATTATAAAAGAAAATATTTTCAAGTGATGTTAAAGTCCAACTATGTATAAATGTTTGTTGCATACAATGTTGCGTGCCGCTTTTTATTTTATATTTCATCATTTTTTTAGGTTAGAACATCAGTCGGCTTTTTCGTAAACTTTTTAGTTGTTATTTTATGTAAATAGCACATATTTCACTTGCCAAATTAAAGCGCAATTTATGGCACATTCACTTAATTACCTTTTAATTACGCCGTATAGCGAGAATTCCTAAAAACTTTTACGTAAATACTTAAAATTGCCGCAGCACACGACAAGTATGAAACGAGGAGATTTTGATGTTGCAATGTGTAGAGTTGCCAGCGACAGAGTTGCCATAAAGTATTTAAAAAAAAATAAACAAGTGATTGGGAAAACGGCACAGTGGTTTGAATACACGAAAAATGTGAAAAAATATTTAAATTGTGTATCAGGCATCAGCACAAAAAAAATTTGTTTTCATAATAAATAAATTCTTTCTAATAGAAGCTCTAATACAGAATTCAAATATTGTTTTAAGTAGTGTGATTATTAAGAAGTTTGTGTGTGCAAAAATTTTCAAAATGGCAGCCATGCACAAGTCATATATTTTTCATTTACTTTTACATGTTTGACACACTGTGCAGCAACAACTGAATAACAAAACAAAAGAAGAAGAACAAATTTTATGAGTCAAACAAAAGACGACGAGCTGAACATACGCACCAGCATTTTTATTAAACTAAAGATTTAGTTTTATTAATTTCAAGTACAAATTAACACACAATGACTACAGCAGCACGTCCTACGTTTGATCCTGCACGCGGTGGTAGTGGACGTGGCGAAAAGGATTTGAGTGCACTAAGCAAACAATATTCAGCACGAGATTTGCCAGGCCATACAAAACTAAAATACAGGTGCGTAAATGAACTAAAGACATCAAATAATAAAAAACTATCAACTTACAAACTATTTTCTTTCGTAAACAGAGAAAGCGGCCAGGGTACCAGCGATGAGCTGCGCAATCGTGACTTCCGCAAGGAATTGGAGGAACGTGAACGTTCCAGTTCTGGCAAATCTTTGCCATCGATTGTACGCAAGGCCATCGAAGCAAATAACTCGTCGTCTTCATCAGCAGCTGGCGCAACAACATCATCGAGCAGCAGCAGCAAACGCGCTAAACTTGATCAAGCACAAGCGCCCGCTAATCTAGATGCTGACGATCCAATCGATAAAGATGGCTCCGATAGTGATAGTGATTCGGATGATGATGAAGATGATGCTGCAGCGCTTATGGCAGAGTTGAATAAAATAAAACAAGAGCGTTTGCAAGATGCCGCTCGCAAAGATCAAGAGAAGAAACAAGAAGAGGAGCGTATACGCATGGAAAATATTCTATCAGGTAATCCGCTCATCAACTATGAACCGGGCAGCACTACGGCAACAGCTGGACGGAATACTGCGGCAGCTGCGGGCGAGTTAAAAGTTAAACGTCGCTGGGATGATGACGTAGTCTTCAAAAATTGCGCACGTTCAGCACCGGAAAAGAAAACACATTTCATTAATGATGCACTACGTTCCGAATTTCACAAGAAGTTCATGGATAAATATATTAAGTAGATTATAAGTTGTTTTAAAAATTTTTTTTTTTTTTTTTATGCGTTTTATAATAATAATAAAAATTCAAGTTTGTAATAAAGTATCGCAAGATCTGTATAGAGTAATTGGGTGATATGGCAAGAAAAAGAGTTCATAGTTTATTACAAAGGAGATCAGGGATGAGCAGCATTAAATGCTGTACAAAATGTGCTCAAGGCCCACAAAAAACAACCAAACTCGTCAACTCACAATGCGTTCAGTCGAGGTAGCCTGGCTCCTGGAAAACAACATCTATGTTTGACTTTTGTTGTATTTTTTAGGGACTTGCGCAAAAAAATCTTGCTTATTTTTGCACCTAAGTGTCACAACAACACAAGTTTATAGTAAGTCTGAAAAATAGAGTGCGAAGGAAGCAAAATTAATGACACTTTTTAAATACTATAAAAAATATTAAAATTTAATTCGATTTATACGTCTTGTACTATACATCTATAATTCATTGCGTCATTTCGGCCCGTCCCACAGTCTTGGGCATCTTTTTATTCGTCGAATCCTCCAGTTCCTTGGCCTTGTAATAGTGCGGCGCCACTTCCAGCAACCATTTACTTTCGATTTCAATAACCTGTCGCATATACTCTTTTGATGTGAAGACCAGCTCATGATAGAGCACCCAGCGTGGCAGCTCCTCGAATAGTGATGAATTCGGATGCACCATAACTGTTTGATTGTGTTTAATAGTCTTATAGTTGCCACCCTTAGACAAACGCGCAACATGATAGAAGTATCCTGCCGTAATTGCCTTGCGCACGTTCAATGTATCTGGCAGTGCACTAACCATATCAATCTCGACACGCTGCATTAGACCAACGAGTTGTTCGCGTACATCGCGCGCACGTTTCATAGAGCGGTACTGTATGAAATTCTCGTAACACCATTGTGTGCTATAATCTGTCTCAACCCATTGATTGTAGACCTGCAGCAGACCCAAATGATCGCCGTGCATATGATTAAAATTCTTGCGTGCTGTATCCGCGTGTATAATCTTATCTTTTGGCCGATAGAATATAGCGCTGTTCACAGAGAGCATAGCCGCAATGGATACTAGTTCCTCGGAGCATTTGTACCTTAAATATTAAATAAAATTTTTTAACTAATTTACTTTATTTAAAATGATCAAACTTACTTCTCACTGGCCAGCAACATTTTGCCCATCATTGGATCCACCGGAAACTCTGCCATACGTCGTCCCAATTTTGTCAGCTCGCCGTGATGATTAAGCGCACCCAATGCGTATAGCTGTTCCAGTGCAAGTACTAGTGTTTCATGTGGCGGTGGATCAAGAAAATCGAAATGTATGAGATCATTAATGCCCAAGGCTTTCAACATGAGCACAGCATTGCCCAGGTTTATGCGTTGTATCTCTGGCACTGTATTATCCTCCAATTCGTGCTTATATGCCCATGCTGTATATAAACGAAAACATTTACCCGGCGCAGTGCGTCCTGCACGTCCAGCCCGTTGATTTGCTGAAGCTTTTGATATGGGCACCACCATCAGTGATTCCATGCCAGTGCGTGAATTGAAATTATTCTGCTTGGCAAACCCGGGATCAATGACATAAATAATATTATCGATAGTCAACGAAGTTTCGGCTATATTTGTCGCCAATATAACTTTACGTGCATTGGGTGGCGTGGGCTCGAAAATTTTTGCCTGCATATCACTCGGCAGATTTGCATAGACAGGTATGACAATTAGTTCACGTATTTTCGAACCCAAACGCTTAACACGATCTTGCAAGACCTCCTGACATGTTTCGATTTCATCTTGTCCAGTCAAAAATACAAGTATATCGCCCAACGGTTGGGTTGCGTGTATTTGCAAGACTGAAACACAACACGCATCAATGTAATCTGCTTCCGGTGCTTTTGTATAGAATATATCGACAGGATAACGACGTCCAGGTATACGAAAAATGGGCGCATCATCAAAAAATTGTGAAAACTTTTCAGCATCCAGTGTAGCACTTGAGATGAGCAGTTTCATTTCCGGACGAAAACGTGCAATATCCTTGACTAAACCGAAAAGTATGTCTGTATGCAGTGTGCGTTCGTGCGCTTCGTCAATCATCATGACACTGTAGGAGGCTAAATCCGGCTCGGAGAGAAATTCACGATGTAGCGTGCCGTCTGTCATGTATTTGAGTACAGTGCGTTCTGTAGGTAGTTAAAAAAGTTGTTAAATAGGCATTTAAATTATTTGTTGAGACAAACCTACCAGAAGTACAATCCTCAAAACGTATGCTGTAGCCCACTTCATTGCCCAACTTAACGCCCATTTCCTCAGCGACACGCGCTGACACCGACATGGCAGCCACACGTCGCGGCTGTGTGCAACCAATCATTTTGCCGTCGTCTGTAAAACCCGCTTCGACAAGATATTGTGGCACTTGTGTGGTCTTGCCGGAGCCGGTTTCACCTTCGATGATGAGCACCTGTAAAAAATAATTAAGTAGTTTTATCTTATAGCTTCAAAAAAAATTAATATTATTTACCTGATGCTCCTTTACAGCTGCTATGAGATCATCCTTAAACGGAAAGACCGGCAATGACCGCCGTGTCTCATCAAGAGTCATGCGTTTACGCTGCGCATCTGTCAATTCCGGCTTTTTACTTTTCTCACTTTCTTCTTTATTGCCGTCTATGGTAAGGGCTTGTATAAAATCGATTTGATCATCCAGCAATAGTTCATATTCCTCCTCTGCACGCTGTGCATCTTTGGCACCGAATGAGAAATGCGCCGATGCCAGCTGCTCTGCCTCCCATTTCTTTTGCTCTGAGTTTGGTTGTCGCTCAAACTCATCAACCTCAACGTAATCACCATGCTCGCCCTTCTTCATGTCCTGCGGCATGTGATAGCGCTGCTGACGTTCCAATTCGCGCGCACGCTCATGTTCCTTGGCAATGTGCAGTAATTGTTTCTTGTATGCGCGCTCTTCGCGCTCGTTTTTTGTTAAACTGTAAGTAAAAATGCCACATGAAAACTCTTTAGTTAGTTCTTAGCTTCAAGCTACTTACACTGCCTCCTCGAAGAGGTACTCATCGTCTAGTATGTCCGCTTCGAGTTCTGCAACCTTATCATCTTTACGCTTTTCGAGATAGTTCCGTCGCGATTGTACGCGCAGATGTGGTAATATCTTATCACGATCCTCATGCTCCAGCTTTAGTCGCTTGGCGGCTTCCTCGATGGCCTTACGTCCGCCGCTTGCCTCAACCACTTTGCGCGTGCGTTCAACATCGCGTTTCTTAAGCCGGTCAGAGAATGCATCACGTTCACGTAAATCCTGCAATCGTGACTCCTCGGCACTGTCAACCTCATCGGAGCTGCCGCTGCTTACGTTCCGTTTGCGATTGGAGGACATAACGCGAGTCTAAAAATTTTATATTTTTCTGTAAACGTTGTGCCGCTGCCGGACGCAAAGCTCAAAACAAAACAAGAAACAGCTGATTAATTTGTAGGGCTAGCGACTAGTTCATTTATCAAACGCACAGTGGTACAAATCCCTTGCCATAAAAGGCAAATATGTACGAGTATAGAAAAGTTAATATAATTGCAAAGTTTAGTATATACAGTATCATAAGTTTAATAACGTGATCCTTTTTATATGTGGCTATTAGATTTAGTTATGCTTTATATATACATTTTATTTATATATGTTTTCCATGGTCAGTTTTTAGTTTAAATTTCTACCAATTTGCAATGCCTTATACTGTTTTCCAGCCCTCGTCTACACCATATTTTAATAAACACACAAATTTTATATCGTATAGCAAGTCCTTTCGCAGTTAGTGCAAGCAAATGTACACAAAAATAATAAAAATAAAAGTGTAACATGTCCAAGCAATTAAATTATGAGCCACAGCAAAAATACGAAGTCATACAATATCCGGGAAATGTAATCAATACGGAACGCATGCTGGAAACACTTGGCGGCATAACAAAAATTTCCCGGGTAATTTATTAAACAGTTTAAGGATCTGCTAGTAGTCAATTGAACTTCTAAACTCTACTTCAGGTGCTTGGTGACGAACAAAAGCGTTTGGAGCTGCACTTTCATCCGGATAATCCATACAACAAACCCGTATACGGAGATAGTGTAAATCAAAGCGGTATTTTGCTGTCCATAACTGTGCGGCGTCTCAAATCAAAAAAGAAGAAGGGCAAAGAGGACACTGTACGCGCGCCGCAGCACTTTGTACGTGTGCTAGGACACTGCAGTCGCATATACCGCTTTGACAGTGAGTTAAATGAATACAGAAGCCATTAAATTGAACGCTTAAATTACAATAATGCACAGCACTTTGTGATTTTCAGTATCTGCCTCTATATCGGGAACCATCCACGGCTAATAGCACATTACGCTATGTTTTGGACGAACTGAAGCCACGTGATGTAAATGATTTGGAATACTTTAGGTTTGTGTTGCTATAAACCCAAAACTATTGTTCATTTGTTTATTATGCCTTGCAGCCGCACTGATGTACCCTTTGTCTGTCTACCGGAAGTCTTTGCACGTGTCGATTTAGTTTACACAGGAAATTTTCGCATCGATCCCGAAGAGCATGGACATAACGATGTACTTGGCATACTGCAGAAAGCAACGCAAGGAACTAGTGATATTGTAACATTTAACATGACCGATCCGTTTCCAGCGAAACCGGATGCGTATGTCGTCAAACGCATGCGTATCAAATATATATCCGATGAACAATTTCAAAGCATTAAGAAGCTATTCGAACAGTGTCCGATATGGACGCGCATTGCACTTATCTATGAATCAGGTATTTCAAGTGATAAACTGAAGTGCATAACACCCTCGTTGGCCTACTACTTCAGTACCGGACCTTGGCGTTCACTCTATGTACGCTATGGTTATGATCCGCGTAAGGATTTCGCCAGTCGCTACTATCAGGCATTTGATTTTCGTTTACGTTTCGGTTCTGGCGTTTTAGATTTTGTAAGTAGCTCGAAGTGTGTGTAGTTTGTAGTTGTTGCTTATTTTTATCATTTCTACGGCAGGTTTATTCGCGCCGCGATGTGTTGAAGCAAAAACAAATCAGCAGCGCTGCTAATGAGGAGACTGCAGCGCTTAATGAACTGGTGCAGGATATTGATTATCCATATTTAGATGAGCATAAGTTGCCCCGCTCGCGACAATGCATATTACGTGTAAGTTGTTTGTAATTCCAATGTTGTAGGTTCTTCAATTATATCCCTTTTACAGTATTGTGATGTTCATGTCGAAAAAATACAGGATATGCTCGAAAAAATACCATCACCTTTGACGGGCGCCAAGTGTAATGAGAACACCGGCTGGCTGCCAGCTTGTTTCGATGCACAAGTGCGTCAAATAGTTTGCGGCAATATTAAGGAACTGCTGCGCAATCATTATCGCAAGGAGCAGCTTACTGCCGAAGTGGAGGCCGTTGATGACGATGAAGAGCCTGAAGTTGATGGCTTTGCCGATGATGATGAAACGCTTGAGCTGCTTGACGACGATGCAGTCTGTAGCGGCAGTATTATGGACAAAAATATTGAGAGTTTATTTAATACAATGACAAGCGATGCTGAAGGTTAGCGTTTATTTGTGTTTGGTTGAATATAAAGAGTTAATATATAAGATAATTCATTGATTTTTATTTTAAATGCGCGCATTAGACGTCTTGCATTATTCAAGTAGTGAATTTTAGTATGACATACAATGGAAGAGCAACTTAAGGACGGCATCTATCCAGGAAACGTGGATAGAGACAGACATCACGTATATGATAGCGGTTGAGTAGCCAGCAGATAAAACGCTCCAAACCCAGGCCATAACCGCCATGTGGTTGTGTACCATAGATACGCTGATCTGTGTACCAATAGTAAGGCGTAGGATCAATACCCTCGCGTGCATAGCCCTTGAGCAGCTCTTCATTATCGAATATCCTCATGGAGCCGCCAACAATTTCGCCTACATTAGGTAACAGCACATCAACGCTCTCAGTGAGACGTTCATCTTCAGGACACTTGCTCATATAAAATGATTTAATCTCAACCGGAAAACGGCAAAGCATAATCGGCTCATTTATGGTATCGGTCATTTTGCGTTCCGGTGCTTCGGGTATATCCTATTGAAAAGCAAATATTATTATCTATATTTAGTTTATTACGATTTATGCCAAACTTACTTCACCAAACTCATAGAATGTACCATCATCCTTGGTGACATTGTTCTCCTTAAGCCATTTAATTGCGTCAGCATAGTTCATGCGCCGGAATGGCTTCTTGGGTGCCTTAAATTCGGGATTCAATTCGTAAACCACTTCTCCCCATGGCGATTTGAGCACACGGTCAACCACATCGCAAACTAAATCTTCCAGACGATCGAGCAAATCGTCGTACGATATGAACGGACATTCAGCTTCAACGTGCGTGTATTCAGCAAGATGACGACGCGTGCGACTTTGCTCGGCACGGTAACTCTGGGCAATGCAGTAAACATCACCCAATGCTGGCAGACAAGTCTCTAAATACAGCTGCGAACTCTGCGTCAAATAGGCCTCTTCACCGAAATACTGCAACTTGAAAAGCGTAGAGCCGCCCTCAACTTGTGTCTGCACCAGCGTAGGTGGTGTTATTTCGTTATAGCCACGATCGAAATAATGCGAACGGAATGCCTGCATTACCACCGAACGCATCTTCAAGACCTTCGAAGTGTTCTCACCGCGTATTATAATATGGCGATTATCCAACTGTACGTCGGGCAGCGCATTTTCATTGAGTATAGCATCAGCACCGCCAGCAGGCGCCAGACCAAGCAATTCCCAATAGTCTACA
Organism: Leucophenga maculata; assembly: GCA_035044805.1. Taxonomy (NCBI): domain Eukaryota; kingdom Metazoa; phylum Arthropoda; class Insecta; order Diptera; family Drosophilidae; genus Leucophenga; species Leucophenga maculata. The sequence continues at coordinate 590,270 of JAWNNP010002447.1, read as the reverse complement.
TGCAACTCATGACCGCCGGGTGCGCTCTTACCCTCTGGCACTGCCTTGAGTTTACCGAAGAGCAGCACCGTGCTTTCCGTAGTCAAGGTCAATGCATCGTAGATCTGACACAGCTCATTGGTAAGTACACACTGCAGAAAACCAGTGCCATCGCGTAGCGTTATAAAAATCAAAGCCTTACCCTGACGACGCAAACGATGCACCCAACCGTAGATCTTAACGCGTTTCTCGCGATTGTCTACACCCTCATAGATGCGCACTTTAAGCGCTGTCGGCCAGCTAGGATCCTGCACAATTTTAATTTTACGTGCCTCTTCAAGATTTTGTTGACGTTTTCCGGCATCCTCAGCTTCGCGTTGTTGTTTTTCAGTATTCTTATGACCTTCGCGTACAAAAAGTTTTTGTATTTTCTTCAATTGCGATTTGGCTGCTGGTTCAAAGCGCTCTGCGCTTTCAGTGTCCTTGCTGTCGACATAAATGGTTGGAAATGGTTCCTTGCCGGCATGACGCATAGCCTGCAGTATGGTATTATATGGCTTGCTTTCGCTGCCATCGCCATTCTCATCGCTGCCATGCTTCTCCGAGGTGAAGAGTGCAGCTGGAATAGTTAGAAAACACCCAATTTAAAAAAAAAAAAAAAAAAAATATACATATCGCCTTTGTGCGGTGAAATGTGTCGAAACGCAGACAACGTGGACACATTTCTATCTCACTCACACGCGTTATAGCACATGTCAGGCGCCGCATTAATGTTCCAAATCAATTTTTTTTTTGTTATTTTCTATGCACTTACATATAGATAACGACTCCAATTGCTCAGTAGGCATCTTGTTGATGTATGACTAATTATTCGGAGAATTTACAGTTGCAATCCAACTCAATTATAAACAAAAATTGCATCAGTCGCTGCTTTTTATAACTGCGATTCTGTTAGTGACGGGCGATACTTACTCATTGTGTGTGTTGTTTTTCTTCTTCTGCACAACAGCTGAGCTGAGCTAAAGGTGGCCGTGAAATTTTTTATTTTTTTATGAATTGGGACCAAATGTGCTTGATCTACTAGTTTGGCATGCTAAACTTGAACTGCTTGGGTAGGACATAAATTCAAAGTATGCAACGCGAATAACCTGACATCATTCTTCATGTTCTCAGTCCTGTATAGTGCTGGACCTTTTTGATTACTTAGTTTTTAGTAAGTTAGTTGAATAAGTAGTAAATGAATTAAGACCGCCTAATAATAATACTCACCCCGTGCACACTCTCCCATAGAGCCCAGATTCGGCTGAATTTGTCAAATGTATGGTCGAACCGCGTAAAATATTTTTCGTTCCAAGTTGCTTTTTTGCTTACAGGGCTGCCAGAACTCCAATGCAAGTTAGCGGGGTTCTGAGCTCACACGAAGTATTGACCTTGGAAAGAGACAAACGTAGAGTTATTAGAGTCTGGAATTGCTCGCCTCTTGATGGTATCAACTGAAGAAGAATCTACCCAACCCGTGCAGATCCTTTTTAATGGTTACAGTGCATAATAAAATATATATCATATAGCGATCAGAAAATTTAACTCCAGCATTCTCACTGGTTTTTATGCTAAATATTTTTTAAGAGTATGCAGATAGCCTATATATATTTCTATAAGGAAAGCGGCAGCGTATGTAGAAACCACAATTTCTTGGTCCATTAAATTTCGTGATAAAGCAATACTTTATCTACTAAAATATTTTCTATGCGCACAAAATTATTAGTTTTTTCAACGTTCTAAAATGTTGAACTATTTTTTTGTAGGGTTATCAGTTTAAAATTCGATGCTATATGCTGAGCTACGGCCAAAAAATATTTTTAGAAATCTAATCACACTGAAAAATTTTAACTGCACAATCAAGCCGGCAGAAGAGTTTTTTTACTGTGATTATATAATTAAAAAAATATAGCTCCACATGCTGCTAAATTTTTATCAGCAAACGCACGCTTATGGGTCATGAATATTTTATAAATACTTGTGCATAGCATATGCAGGCTTAGTTGTACTTGAGCTCAAGACTGTGACAGGTCTTGGTATTTCTTAAATTGTATAGAAATGTGGACATTAAAGTGCTTAATATTTCTTTATTATAATTAAATAAGAAGTAAATCAAATATATCCTCGAACGTAGACTATAAGCTGCCGATACAGCTTAGTAAGCGATTATTTAAAAAAATAGAAGATCAACTCACAGAATTAATGAAAAACATCATCATTAAAAAAGGTAATATTTTATTAACTAATTCTATAAAATTTTTAATGAATAGTGATTAAATATGTAAAATAGTGGTAAAAATTGTAGGCTAAACTTAAAAAAAAAAGGATAAAGAAGTAAGACTCATTCTTCGAATTTATGGAGAAACTTCATATTAGACGGACGTGGTTTTAAGCCACGTGCATCTAATTTTAATATAGATTGGGTCAAAAAAAAGGGTATATAAAAATTTATTTTATGAGCAGGCGTGGCATATTAACCTAAACTTACTCAACCAACTCCAAACGAAGTTTTAAAAAGTCTAAAGACTTTAGTTCTTGAAATGACGAAACTATAATTTTTTTCAATAAAGTTCAGAATTCAGCTTTTAGGGTTTTTTTTTCACATTTTATCATCTTTTTATTTCGTTAAAATTTTTTTTCCAATGCGTGTTTCTAAGCCTAAATAGGTCAACCAAAAGCACGTGTTGTGCTACAAAGTAAATTTTAATAGTTGGGTTTCACGGCTCCCACTAATTTTGGACTATTGAAAAAGTCCTTTGATTTGAAAACTTAATGTTTTTTTGAGCTCGTTTGGTTCTTTCACGAAAACAAAAGATATTTGTCTGTCTTTCTATTTGTTTATCAGAGCTTATCTCCAAAATGCTTGAACCGATTTTGATAGAAAATTTTTAGAGAGCAATAATATTATTTAGTAAACTTTGTACTTGAGTCTGTCGCGCAAAACACGTTTAAATGTTTGAGCTACACCGAGAAACAATATTTGCGGAGCTCAAACGTTGTACAAATCTCTGAAGTTAGGTTTAGAAATTCGACAGTGCCAAGGATTTCATGAAACACACAATTGGTGAGTGGAAATATGAAATATCTTTGCAAACAGTTTACCATTCAGGAAGTTAACCTCATCATACAGCTCGATTTCATAATAACGGGACCTAAACTCGTCGCCGAGTCTAATAGGACTAAAAATCTTGCCGAGAATCTTTCATTTGATTCAATCACGGTCCATGCCTCTACGCCATACAGTAGGACCGGAAGTATCAGGGTGTTATGGATCTTGATTTTCGTCTTCCTTATATGGCTTCAGTTTATTGCGTAATAAGACCGCGACAGAATCTTATATCCGATGGAAAGAAGACTTATTCCGCGGTAGTTGTTGCAAGCAGCGGGGTCTACTTTATTAAAGAAAGGACAAAGAACATTGGGTTGTTACATACTCCTAACCAAATCTTCGCCGCCGGTCTTGAATAACTCAGCTTTGTTATTTTCAGCTTTGAAATAACCAAAATGACCTCCTTTTGGTCAGGTGCCATCATTAACTAATGGTTCAACTATCAGTGGCTCCGCCAAGAAGGTTAGAAAATAGATTCCTCAGTGATTCCTGTGCATCTGTAACCAGATTTCCACTTTCATCCTTACCTTTAAAAATTTTCAAGCTTCATTTGTATCACATAACCTCTCAACAATCTCAAACTCACGCCTTTCTTCTTCGTCTTAATGCGTTTGAAAAGACATTTATCCTCTCTCTGTTTCTCATGATATCGCTCTATAATAGCTCACGTTGCTCCCGACTCCAACACGCTCGGTGCCTTCCGTCAATCTTCATCTTCAGAGTAGTTCGTAGTCGTAACAGCAGTGTGAACAGAATTCAGGACACTGACAAAGTTTTCAAAATGGATTTCTTTGCTTATTACTGAGCTTAGCTTGATATTACTGCTTTTTCGGATGTTCTTTAAGTTGAGATCTATCCGGTAAGCTTAAGAGAAGTATAGACTGATCCAATAGAGTTTATTTGTGTTTTTACAAAGTCAATGAGATCTGGAATATTTATCGAAACTGCATGCCAATATATTGTTTTTATGATTTATAACAGCTTTGTAAGCTGCTTTTGTCTTGCATTTAAAAGCCAAATATGTGTGGCTTCGATATATTAGTTAAAGTCTCGATAAACAGTAATCGGTTGTATGTAATCTCTAAATTAAGTTATCGTAAATGTTTTTTCTGTTGTGAATGAAAAATTCAACAAGTGTTTAGCGAGTTGATTTAGTTAAATGATAATTTATTAATTAAATCATATAAAATGATTAATTATTTGTATGTAGTTAGACAAGAATTGAATGCCCTATCTGCTAAAATAAATTTTTTATTTAAAAAATGTTTTTGAATGGCTTATTGAATCAAAACGCTGACTAAATTTGAATCTAGCAAACCCTTTTTTAAAATATATAATTCATAAAAGTTTTATTAATCTATTCTCTATTAATACGCAGCATTGCTATGAAATTTACATTGATTTAACTGGAGGTCACGCAAAGTATCTCCAACCAAGTACGATGTTTAGTAAGCGGAATAAACTTGATAACTGTGGAACAACAACAATAATGAAGTAAACTCAAATGAATTGTTTGACTAGTAAGTTTTTTAAAAAATATTTGAAAAAGGAATTGTAATTTATTTTTCATTCTTCTTTTTAGATTTTCATAAACAAGAAAATGTAAGCAGAGACAACCAACAAATGCAACTGTGATTGGTGTATCTAAGCTGAACATTAACAACATCATGGATTTCGAGTACAAATAATATATTAAAAGTATTTTTTTTTTGCGTCATTTCAATAGTCATTTTTTTTTTTTTGCTTAATTATGATACAATAGCAAGTGAGGTGCGTCAAACTTTGAAGAACTGAAGTTTATGCGATTTTAGAAATAATAGTTAAGCATCTTAAAAACTTAATTTGCTAAAATTAGCTTCATTTTTCGAAATACGCCATTAGTTTCCCTTTTTTTGTACTTAAATTAAAATTACATGTTTCGCTAATTTTGTCATATCTTCATGTTATTAACTTAACACATACGAACAAAAAAAAAACGCCTTATTATTACGGTCGAATGTTGAAAATTGCATTTCCAACGTATTTAACCAACCCTCTAGAGAGGCTTTAATTTATAAACCCTCTCTAAACTCAACCAGTATTGCCCATGTGTAATACTGAAATTTATGGTTTTTTTTTAAGAGATCAGTAAAATTTTCCAGTTGGTGTAGTTTTTCTGGACCAAACCAGTATTGTCCATGTACAATAATGAATAATTTTTCACTGAAACAACTTATTAACTTTTTAAATGTTTTAATTTATAAACGTTCTCTAAACCAAACCAAAGAACTTTTTCAAACCAAGAAACAATCTTCATTTGTACAGTTTCTCCAATCCAAACCAGTATTGCCCATGTGTAATACAGTCATATTTTTCCAATCCAAACCAATATTGGTCACCTCTATCGCTTTTATATTCTGAACTAATCTACCGAAACTTCAATATAGTTAGCTTCATGTTTTAGAAGATTTCTTGAAAATATTTTTAAATTGAAGTAGCTAGAAACTAATTCTTCTGCTTCGAAAACATTTGCCTACGTTAATAAACAAATTTATTAAACTTGCTAGGTTCAGGATTCCAGTCGCCTAGTAGTGCATGATGCAGCCCATGGGCTGTTATTTTAGAAATTAATAAAATCGAAATAATTGTTATAGTCGAATTGTATGTTTATATTAAATCATGTATGGTTTTATTATAATAAAAAAATATTTAAAATTAAAAAAATGCTATTTGAATTATGTATCTTTATTTATGGTATAGGTGTTTCGTTATCGATTTTTTACGCTTAAGAATACTGGAATGTTTTCAATTTGAAACTCGTGCATATGTACACAGAACAACCGTTAACACCTTGTGTGTAAGTATACTCATGGATGCATTTGACGTTAACTCTGCGCTTAGTTGTGCGAAATTTAAACATTTGGAAAGAATAAATCCGTTTGTTTATTATGTTTTAAAACTCTTTACAACGTTCATAGTCCAAAACTGCAAATTAGGCAGTATCCTCGCTAAATTTGTATGTTTCAGTTGTGTTGGAAATTAAAAATAAAATATTTAACTACACAAACGCCATATGAGAAATTTGTAAAGCAGTAAAAATGATAATACAGTTATTAGCTTATTGAACGTTTCAGTCATTAAGTTTAAAGCATTATTTTCAATGTTTAAATAACGATTTTAAACTATCAAAACATAAGCATATTGTAAAATAAAGTTTTATTTAAATTTAGCGTCTTCATTTGATTTATCGAAGTCGTTGTTATCGACTTTTACATACTCGTTATCGAAGTTGTGTGTTAATTTTGAACTTATCGGTTATCGAAACAATTTACTAACGAACAGCTGATACAAAACGAATGCAATGAAAAAGTAGCGTAGAAAGCTTAGAAACAGCAAAAAAAAATTTAACTGCAACTAAAAAACAAACAAAGCAACTAACATGACTAACGAGCATGAGTAAGTAATTTTCACGCCTATATGCATTAAATTTTCTAATAACTAACGTTTATAGCGTAAAAATCATGCCCAAATCGATTGTTTGCCAGGAGAGTACACTGCGCGGTGACATCACCATTTCACCTGGCGTTGTCGTGCATCCAAGTGCCATTATTATAGCTGAAGCTGGACCCATTGTAATCGGCGAGAATTGCATAGTCGAGGAGTATGCACAAATAGTACATCGCCTGCGTACGGACAGCGTATTCGATGCAACAAATATTATGTACATCGGTGCGAATAATGTCTTCGAAGTGGGTTGCAATGTTGAAGCAGCACGCATTGGTGATAAAAATGTTTTCGAATGTAAATGCTTTGTCGGTGCCGGTGTAAATGTTAGCAATGGTTGCGTAGTCGGTGCCGGTGTACGTGTTAGTGGCGCACAAGAATTGCCAGAGAATACCGTCATCTATGGACGCTGCGGTGGTGTAACTGCGGCACTGCAACGTGAGGCTATCGATAAGCATGGCTCACAAACGCTACAAATTGATTTTCTACGCAAAGTTTTACCTAACTATCATCATCTCTGTAAGCCGAATCATGATCCGAAAAAGTCGCGTAATGTTGTTTAAGTTAAAAAAATAAAAAGTTTAATTATACATTCTATTACGTTGTTGTTGTTGTGTTTTTTTTATTGCTCTCATTAAATGTTTTCACTTCACGTTCAAATGTTTCGATTGTATGATCGCACACCTGCTCTAGATCTTCCAGACCACGTTTTAGTATATCAATGGCACGCTCTTTGCGCGATTGTATGCGAAAATGTAGCTTATTCTCGGTTGGATGTGGTATGGTATAGCCGCAGAAGTCGACTTCAGGATAACGTGCTATAATTGTTTTCAAAGCATTGCCCAGCGTGTGTCCCTCGTTGTGAAAGACAAAGGTGCGTGAACCATCGCCATTTGACTCGTCGCCGGCAATCTGTGTGGAGTTATGTTTGCGTTAATAACATTGTTTAGTTAAAATTTTGCTACATTTACCTCTGCTAATGCGCCCATTTCGTTGCACAAAATAAAAATATAAACACGAGTTTTTGTTTCTTTTGTTTCTCACTTGCTGTGCAGTGCTGGTTTGATACTCGATACTGGCAAAAATAATTTGTTACTCATTTGTTGTTGTAGTCGATATTGTATGTTTGCATGCTTTAGTAGCACAGTAAAGCCTTGTATTGTGTAAGACTTTCAGCATAAATTTAATTTTTTTTCTCAAAGCTTGTTACTCCATTTTAATACATTTCAACATAGCCTTTATAGCTACAAACTATTGTTAGTGTCTTCAGTTTTATTGCCTTATTTTCTTTATTTTGTATTTGTTTTGTTTCGTTTCATTATCATTTCATTTCTTACTCTCCCACGCTCTCTGTCAATTCATTTCCCTGCATTGCTCCCGGCACAAAATTGTTTTGCTGTTGCGCTGTGTTTTTGCAACTTCCTGCTTGTGTGAGTGCGTGTGTGTATTTTTGCTCGTTAGTTACTCCTTTTTAAATTGTAAAAAAAAAACGAAACTAACAACAATAAAATTAAAAACTAAATTAAAGTTTTGTGCGAGTTAAAATACAAAGAAAAAACAACACGCGTGTGCATACAAATAAACGTGCAAAAAACAAAACAAAAATAAAACAAGGATACTAACATTCGCTTGGATTATAACACAACAAAACAGGTTTGTAAATACCTAATTAACAATGCTTAATTTATTGTTCTTTAATAAGTGTTGCCGTAACAAATTGATTAATTAAATTTTGTGTCAAATATAATTAAAAAAAAGGCGCGCACAATCAGCAAAAAAAAAAAACAAAAAAAAATTGACTGAAGGCGGAAGCATTTTTCTTGTTGTTTTTTTTTGCGTTGCTTTTGCTTTTAGCATGAAAACAAAAAAGCAACAACAACTAACACGCTGACTTGGCTTGCTGTGTGGTTCTTTTTGGCTTTTGTTGTTTTATTTAATACTTTGTTTTTTTTTTTTACTTATTTTTGCTTTGATTTGTTTGTTGCGCACTCATGCGCTGTTTCATTGTCATTTCATACCAAAAGTCTGCACATTTTTGCAATTTTTTTTCTGCTGCTCGCATTACTCTCTCTCTCACTGACTCGCTCTCTTCACTGTTGTGGTTTACTGTTTCATTGCCAGTGCGTTTCCCCCGGCCCGGCAGAAAATTGTTATTATTTGTTTTATTTTTTTTTTGATTTATCTTCCTATTTTCTTTTGCATTTTGGTTTCCCTTTCGCAGTTTTTGTTGTTGCGTTTTTGTTTGTTTGCTGTCTGCGGCGGTTTTATATATGTATGTGCATATGTATATATAAACTTGCATCTGGCTGTGTCTGCTTGTCGCCTGTGCGTCGTCGGCGGCGGCATTTTATTCACGCACGCACCTTTCCGTTGCACAAAGTATATATGTATAAGTGTATATAACTATGTATATATATCGATGTATATATATATATATCCAGATGTATGTGTTTCGATCAGAATCGTTTTTGTTCTTTTATATAAAGATTTGCTTGTTTTTATTCTTATGTTCCATATTGAGCGTGCACCATTAATTTCTTTCGATCTTTAAAATCGTATAAAACAAGAAATATGGAACCAAAATTTAAACGGAAACTTTTATTTGACGCATAAATGTATGACATTTAAAATTTAAATAAGTTTTTCTACAAATAGTCATTGCAGCTCTTTCTCCCAAGGCAAAATTCTATTCGAGGCTTATTCTATTGCTCTTAATTTAAAGAACCACGAATATCTGCTGTTTGTTACGAGTTCATTCAAATTCTTGGAACCGTTTTCATTTAAATTCAATGTAGATGTAGTCCACTCATGGAAATCTTTCATCTGCAAATATTTTCTACAAATTTTTGAATAATGTATGAATTATATAAAAGTTTTGAGCTTAGCAGTAGAGATGTGATCACTTCCACCTCCGGAATTGCCTGGATTCACTCATCTCGTCGTAATTCGCCACTTGTTAAGATTAACTTTTTGTAATATCCAAACAATCTGGCGCAGCAAAGCAGGTTTCTACGAGGAAAATAAAACCAAACAGAAACATTTTGATCGTCAGTTTATTTCGAACATTTCCCAGAATATAGGTCGTCCGCGAAGATCGACAAAGCGCAAATAGACAGAGTGGGAAAATCTGACGTGAAGATAGACTCTTGGGAGCATACTACAGGAATACCAATTGAAGAAAACTTTAGATTAATTGTATAAACTCACTTCATGGTACTATATCACTAAGTTCCATATCCAATTCTTTATGTAAAAAAAAAAATAAAGGTGTAGTTTCGCAGCTGTTAATTTTTTTACTTTTCGAGATTAAAAATCTTCTAAAGACTTAACATTTCGAGAGACTTAACAACTTAACAGCTGTAAAACTACTGTAACAGCTTAACAACTTAACAGCTATAAAACTACTGTAACAGCGTACGACTAACTAACAGCACTGTTATAAGAAATGTAAGAAACAGTTTCTAAGTTAGTTGAAGCTAAAAATGTTCTAATATATTCAAACTTCCCTCGCATATTGTACTTCTGTCACTTTACTTTATTTTATAGTGCACGACGACGATGACGACGACGATGGTGTTTGCAATTCATCTGCTTATTTCTTTCATGTTCTTTTTGGGAATTTAAAAAATTCTGTGCTGAAAAACTTGTCTACCTTCTGTCACATCCAACTTCAGCTCCGTTCAGTTCAGCTCGGCCGTTGTCTTTCAAGCGTTCAATGTCCTCTCGGGGCTGTGCTCTGCTCTGCTGTGTATACATTCGTGCCTCGTATCGAATTGAAAAATGCACAGATACAGGCAGACAGTTGAACGGACAGACAGACGACAGGTTTTAGTGCACAGGATGTGCTGCTGCTTCCTCTTCTACATTTACTTTTTTTTTTTCTGGAACATTTCATACCATTGGCTAACTCCTGAAAATTATATGCTGTTCCTTTGGTTCGTCTACTTCTGCATACATACATATCTACCTGCTGCTTGTCTCCTCTCCTTTTATCACTCAAATCTTTTATTTTTTTTTTCTTTTTCAACACTCGGCCCCGCCAATTCGTTTCGTTTTGCTTCGTTCGACCGCGACATATAAAATTCATAGCACTGTAGAAAATTGCTGGAGGGGAGCTCACGATTTGCGATATTGTTTTTGTTTTATTCTTTTTTTTTTTTGCTTACTACATTTCTTGAAGTCTATTAAAACCATTCCAAAGTAGAAAAGAAAATTATAATAAAACTCGGGGCGCATTTTGTACCTAAAAATAATCACGACTAGCATGGTTATCAGGGGAGTATAGTAATAATGAAATGTAATAAATACTTGGTGACTTACGCTAAGAATCCATATATACCTGCCTATATAGTATTTTACAGAATTTATATAGTTTTGTTGATTTTCGAAAGGAATTCTTTTTTTGGGCAACTACACGATGGTGTGACGCGTGGGATGATGTATGATTGTGTTGGTAGCTATCACACACTTTGATACTTCCTACCACAATGCCGTCCCTGTTTTAGTCTCGGTTTAAGCTTTCATTTACGCGGCTAAAAGGTGCTCAAAGGCCTGCAAAGTTTGACTTACGACACTGTAAAGCTATTCGAAATACAAACTGAAAGTCTGGTATGAGACAGAGATCACTATTCTGGCGGCTATCATTATTTCCCAAATCGCTAGGTGTAAGCTTGTAGATACCGTCATTCTGTCGTCGGATTAGATCTGTTGGGCGGCTGGAGCTGTGAAGCTGCAGTGCTCACAAAATCCGACAGAGCTTCATCAATGGTTGCAAAGCTGTCTAGTACTAGTTCGGCTTCTGTGCTTAACCTTTCGTCAAATTGGTGTCACAATCGAGGAGCGTTGAGATAGCCAGATCGTGTTTGTATTCGATCTTTAACTTACTGTGCGGTTTACATCTATATAGGTCAAATTCGATAACTGAGTGCATTTGGTTGGGGAGATACGGATATTATATTCTATTGCTGAGCGTTGTCGGAAGTTCATTAATTTGCTTAAGCGTTTCATTTTATTTAAATAAATTTTCTTTTGCGCGTCCATTTTCGTCCGCAGTAGTTTAGTGATGTGCAGCCAACGTGAAACAATCGAACTACATCAATAATCGGACCAAGCAATAAAATCTCGATACATCGATAGTGCATCGATAATTTTACAGGCGAATGAATAGCAGAATCTAAATATTCAAACTTAAAGGTTTTATCTTTTACAATTACTCTTAGTTAGTTAATCTTATTACTTTATTACTCTTTGGTAGGTACAGTGTATAAAAAAAACACTTACATATTTAAATTTCAAAGTCAACATTTTTATTTTACAAATAATTTTGATTAGCATTTAGAAATATTATTTTTAAATCATTTACATTATTTAAACGGGCACGTTTTTTTGCTAGCAGTTCGCCAGCTTTTGTGAATACTCTTACACTTGGTACGCATGTGGCCACAAGTGACAGATGTTTTCGTGCTAATTGCGCAATATTTGGATAGAAAATTTCATACTGACGCCACCATGTAAGTGGATCTTTTTGTCGCATAATAAGTGGCTCATCCCAATATTTATTTAACTCTGTTACTGGCGTATTTGGCTTAGATTCTTTATAAACCATTGCATCGAATTCATGCCAAATTGAGTCGGTGTTTTCCTGCTGCAAAACGTTATTACTTGTAGCAACTTTCAAATCTGTTTCCGTTATGTTAGTTTTAAGTAACTCCAACATAGCATGCTCAATATCAGCTTTACAACGTTGCACAATAGTTTCATTAGCTATACCGTTACATTTAAAACGTGGATCCAATAAATTTGACATACATAATTGTGACATATAGTTTTCAATATGTGTGAATTGTTTTTCAAGATTTTGTTTTATGCAGGACATAAATTTACTGGAAACTTTTTCAAGATTTTCGTTACAAGCATTTTGTTTGGTTTTCTCAAACAGGTATTTTATTAAAATTGGCAATTTCGATGCTGTAAGATATTGTTCCGTTGCAAGTTCTGTTGTTATCTCAGCAAATGGTTGCAATATTTTACATATTTCATGTACGGATTTAAATTCAGCAGCAACTAGTAGTTCGATGTTTGCATTTTTAGACTCATTAAGTTGCTCGTAGCTGGCTATTAGTGGTTCCTGCAGCAGGCATAGGCGTTCGAACATTAATAATGTCGAGTGCCAATGTGCATCATCGTCACAAATAAGTTTGTAAGCTATTTTATTTGTAACAAAATCTTCGAAAACTTCATCGTCATCTGTCACATCTACCGCTTCATCAGTCATTATATCAGCTATACCGTTACAAATACTCGCTGTGGATTTGCCAAGCTGTATATTTTTAAACATTTCCGCGACACTTTTATTACATTTAAAAAACTTGACAATATTTTTCACTTTCGTACGCAATTTATGACAATTTTCAAGTGCATTTTGTACTATACTATTTAATGTATGTGCAAAACATGGCAAATGTGTGAAATGTAGCAGTTCCAGTGCACTTTTCATCTCAGCGCTTCTATCATCTGTAATGAAAGCCTGCACTTTATGTTGTATGTTCCATTGCTGACAATTTTTTAAAATCGCGCTACGCAAATCTTCACTTGTATATGTTGGCTTCACATGAAAAGCATTCAATTGTATAGCTTTATATTCCCAATTTTTATTTATAAAATGCGCCGTCAAAGCAATTAATTTTTCATTTGCACTTGCGGAGTTGTGCCACATATCCGCGGTAATTGTTACAAAATCAACTTCAGCCAGTTCGGCTTTTATTAGCTCAGTAACTGCATTATATATATTTGTTAAGGCATAATTTATACTTTGCTGTGTAGGTAATTTATATGTTGGTATACATTCAGCGAGTAGTAGACGTATTCCTGGAAATAAATAAATTTAATTTACTGCTTTTCACAATTTTATAAACAAAACAAACAATAAAAAACTATTTTCTAAAGCTAAACTAAATATTTGTTTGAAAACGGTCCGATGTATAAGTTCAAAGTGCCGATACGATAACAAAAAAAAAATTAAGATCGATAACTAGGACCAACATTTCGATTATTATGGCAGGGCTGCTACAAATGCAATTCATATTTTTTTTGTAGCAATAGCATATTTTGCAATTAATTATTATTTAATAAATCTTTATGATATATACTAACCATGCTCTTCAACAAGTTTCGTTGTATGCAAATCGCTTATAATCATTTTTAATACCAATTCATCTATTTTATTGCTGCGCATTTGTTCCATTGAGCGATTGTTAGTAGTAGCAGCTGAAATCACTGTTGCTACGCTTTTTGTTGTTGTTGTTGCTGCTATTGCTGAGAGTTCTGTGCGCGCCAGTGTTGTTGTTGATAAAAGAGAGCTAGTGCTTTCATTTGATGTAGTAGACGGCGGGTCTGGCGGTAGAATGGCAACTTTTGATGTTGTAGCAGCAGCTATAACTGGCTCAGCACCAATAATTTTTGCATAAGCTGGATCTGTTTATTAAAAATTACAAAATATTATATATAATTCGAAAATGTATTTTAATATATTACAAACCTTTTTTCAGCTCAACTGTATTATGCACATACATCAAATGTTTTCGCAAATTTGTTGACGATGTGGTAAATGAGTAAATTTTCTTGCAAAAATTGCATCTTGCTGAATGTTTTGTTGTTTTTGTGAAATAATTCCAAAGTTGACTGCGTCTATTCATTTTGTGTACAACAACAACAACACTAAACTGCAATAAAATATTTAAATAATACAAAATTAAAGCGCTTTTTGCTGCTTTTTGTATCGATTCTGCAGACACAAATGTTTCGACGTGAAATTTTTCACTATTTCGTTTCACTGCTATTCACTCTTTTGCCAGTATCAGTGAGTGAGAGTAAGAGCATATAATGCAAGACAAGAGCGTAATGAGTAACAGTGAAATTGTTTTTTTTTTTTGTGTATCACTAGTTGAGTTTACAGTATAGACTCGTTATTGTGAACAAATAATCGTACAAATGCAATTCTTGGAAATTTAAAGATTTGAGAAAGTTCCTCCGTTTGTAATGAAAAATGTTATTTGAAGATGAAGAATTGGAGGCATCTTTTGCCTGAAGAACTTGCAAAAGCTTTGGGAGTTGATCAAGCAAACATTTCCAAACCGTTAAAAAGCATTGCTATTCATTGAAAAGCTTGGAAATTGTATGCCGTATGAATTGAAACGTAGAGACATCAAACGCCGATTCTGCATGTCGGAAATGTTGCTTGAACTAGAGCTGGGAAAACATCGATTTTTCGACCGATGCATCGATGTTTTTCGGTCGAAAAATCTTTGTTTTTTCAAGTTCTAGCTTGAACGGCACAAAAAGTAGTAATTTTTGAATCGGACTTTCACTGGTGTTGAAAAATGGATTCATTACGATAACCCTAAGCGCAAGAAATCGTATTTGTGGGATTACAAGGGTGTGTTGTATTTTGAGCCCTTGAAATCGGTTCAGATGATCAAAGGGGACCGCTACCGTATACAATTGATTCGAATGAAGCAAGCGATTGCGAAAAAAAGAACAGAATATGCGTCCAGACACGAATCATGGCAACGCTTGGCCACATGTTGCAGGACCGTGTAAAAATTATTTGGAAAACAGTGAGTGGGAAGTTGTACCCTAGAAATGGCCCTTTCTGATGACTACTTGTTCGATAGAGGCTCCTCCAAAACATGGGTTGTGAACGCAACAACAGCTTCTTCGGGCGTTTGTCACGCAGTTATTTGGGGATAAATCAGGCCTATACGGCGGATGACCCATCAATTCGATATTGGTTGAAGCGATGTGATAGAGCTTGCATTGTCATGATTGAGGGTCATTCGTATAAATTAAGCATATTTAAGCTTTGTATAATTATTTTTATTATTTCTGTCTGTTTTGGATGATCCTTGATAAAGCTCAATTGATATAATAAATTTTTGATTAAAAAAATAACAGTTTTAAATTGTTGATTGGTACTGAATCTGAACGCTTCTGTAAGTACAGTACATAAGCTAGAATTCCTAAATATTTCTTAGATGTTACCCTGCCTTGAGTCTACTCTCTAACATCTTGGCAGCTACCAAGTGCTATGCTCCAAAATAGCTTCGTAGCTTAATTTAAACGGGTTGAATTCAATGAAGTCTTGAAAGCAGGGCACCATAGCTATGCAAACTATTTGGCCCATACAAATTTGAAAATCTATTATTTTTACATCTTTAAATTGACCTAAAATAATTTTATTTTTGTTTTTCAATATCTAAAAACAAAAACGTTGAAAAAGAATCATTGAAATCTTTAAATTCGGTGGAACTGGTGCTTAGGTGCTCGATAAAGCTGAAATTCAATATTTCCTGTTCATCAAGTATGCTAGAGAGTTGCGCCATCCTAGACCTCAGCCTGCATCATGTCAGGTTTTCGAGAAAATATTGGTTAAAACCGCCTGAAAATGGTGTTTCTTGCCATTTTTGAAATATGTACAAACTTTGCTGATATCAAAAATTAAAGCTGAGCCATGTCCTTTAAAATGAGCTCTAAACCCAACTGTTCGCATGTACCCTTAGAGCAGCGGGTGTATTTTTATCTAGGAATGCAAGAAGGAAATGTTAACTGAACAAAAACATTTAAAATTTGGTACATTACAGTAAAATTTCCGAATTCGTGTTCAGTTCGAAAAATCAGTTCAGAAAATATTTTTTCCATATCATTCTCCGAAAAAATTTTGAGATTTGCAGGGCAGTGTTATTATGAAAACGTTAAGCAGGACAATTTTAGAATAATTATTATTTAATTAAAAAAAATATATTTTAATATTATGTTCAATTTTGTCACTTTTGGTTAAAATTTTTAAAAATTTTAAACTGTTTTCAATGAATATAATTGAATATATTAATTAATTTATTATTTAATTTTCTTTAAATTTCTTAACATACTACCCTCGTTATAGCTGCAAGGTCTTAAGGCGCGCACTCTTTCGTTCAAATCGTTTCGTTCTCACTCACTCTCGCTCTGTTTTATCTTATCAAACGACTGCTGCATGAAACATATGAAAATGAAACGAATTGTTTGCACGCATGAAACGCAACAAACACACACACGCACGTACACTCATGTAGGGGAAAAGCATGCGACAAGGGGCAATCATGTGCAAACGCAGCCGGCAAATTACAACGTCGACTGCGACGTTTACAGTGCATTGAAGCGCAGCGCGGCGGCTGCAAAATACAAACAAACAAAAAAAATGCCATATGTCGTTTTTCTTGCTTTGCATTTCGTTTCTGTTCCGCTCTTCGCACGCTTGTTCACTTTTTCGTCCTTGTTGTTTTGTTCCTTTGCATTTGTAGTTGTTGCTTTATTCCTGTTTTTCGTTTTCATTTTGTTTGCTGTTGTTGTTTTTGCTATTCTTTGCGCAGTGTCTAAGTTTCAGGGTTGCTGCTGTGCCGCCTTATTTTATTTTTATTTTTTATTTTTATTCTTTGTTTGATTTTACGTCTGGCTTTTATTTTAATATTTTTTGTTATTGCTTTTATTTTGAAATAGTAGCGCAAAGTGCAAAAGTTTGTAGGAAGAAATTTATAATCCCGCAGGATCAAAAAATATTTCAGAATGATTCCAAACAGCATATTTTAATGTTTTCTTGTGCGAATAACTGTAGGAACAAGGACTAAAGCACGAATTCACCCAGGATGAGCACGCATTTACATTTCTGTGCAGAAATGCAGTTTAAAATATTTAATTCAAGCAAAAAAATTATTAGAAACATTTCGTCTTTTATTTTACTTTCTTCTCAGTTAGTTCCCTTCTTCACCATCCTCATCAAAGCGTCCCATGCAGCTTGTATTGGCGCGTACACTGTTACCTCGCATGTTGCGGCTTGCAACAAGCGTATTATTTTGTTGAAAAGCCAGATTGCGCATACGTACCAGCTTAGCCAAAGCATAAATAGCGACGCCAAATAGTGGCAGGATCATAACCGGATGTAAGACAAGCTTGCACACGGCAAGCGCCCAGGATAAGATATATTTGAACACAGATTCTGTGAACAGTTAGCAAAGCATTGTAGAATTTTTTTTATTTTTTTTTTATACATACTCAAACTCCTGCGCTTACCGTGCATATGTAGAAATCCATCAATGATGGATACAAGCGTATTGGAAATGTTCTCCAGAATTCCGTAAATCATTTTGAAAAAGGATTTTTTTATTTCTGTGTCAACACCTTTTCGTTGGAAAAAAATGTTTCCAATGATATTTTCTATTGAAAGCTTATGTGCAAAGACTACTAGATATGAGATTTTTTACAGCCGCTTTTGTTTTTGACATTTGTAAAAAAATTTTCTAAACTTTGAAGCTTACTTCGAAGGTATAAAAATTTTAAGTTGGGAGAGAATTATTAAATGAGTCTGTTACATTTCTAGCTTAATATTGTATTAAAGTAAAACTTTTTAGAACCGGTAGTGTAACTCGACTGAATAAAAACCGAGACGAAAACGGGGACGAATTTTTGTACTTCTTTAAAATGATGCTCACTTTTAGGAAGGGTTTGCAGAAACAAAACCGTAAAAAAAAAACATTATTTGTAGTCTATAAATTTTACTGAAAACCTAGACTAGTCTTTTTTTTTTTGTTGAATTGAAACTTCTTTAGATCCGGTAGGGTAAGTTGGCTGAATGAAAACGTTAAGCGTGACGAAAACGGGGACGGCAATCGAATTTGTAAGTTATATCACTCTTAGACAAGTTCTTTCGCAGAAGTTAAGAGAAGATATTTACATATGCTACTCTCTGTATCCTGGAGAACGGCCAGAATTTTTAAATTTTTACACCGCGGAGATTTCAGTTATACTGAAAAAGTTGAAGTTTTTGAATGCCGGTTTCAACGTAAACTTTAGTTCTTTAGAAGTTCGGCACTTGATTGAATTTATAGAAGAAAAAAAATTAACGTCTTCAAGTTATTGCTTCTCCATCTTAAATTTTAATATTTAATTCATTCTTACACGCCTCAAAAATTTAAACTTCTGTCGCGGATGCTCTCCACGCACCTCTTTTTTTTTTTTTTTTTTTGTCGTTTTTATGTCTCATGTTTTGACTTAACACATTTGTGGGATAGGACAACAGTAAAAGAGTCTCTAGTTTCTATAATATTTGAGATTCATATAAGTGGGTACTTAAACAAGAAAAACTGTCACATATGGGACTTCATGAATCAACAGAAGATTGTGCAAAAGTGGATGCATTCACCACGCATTACTTTTTGTTGCGGTTTATGGGCCGATCACAACATTGGAACACATATGCTTGAAGATAACGACGTCATTAATGAAATAGAACCGTTCAAAGCGCTACACTGATTTTTTTTTATGTCGGAGTTTGTATGACATATAGTTTCAGCAGAATGTCTACACACAACTCGCCTGAACCCATATAAAATCTCTCTTTGGCTTAACATCGTTGAATCCTTGCAGCTATACGAGGCATCAAGTCTTTAATACTCAATATTATTTGGAAATTAAATCGTCTGGAATTCAACAAGGAGATAAGGCTTCTCATGGAGTCAATGCTTTTATACGGTTTTAAATCGCAAAATTTTGTTTAAATTAGTATTCCAACACGGATTTAATTTTAAATATGTTAAGAAGTGAAGAAATATATGTATATTCCGAAGAGAGGCAGTTCGTTTAGCTCATCAGACTCAAATTATAAAAAGAAGTCTGAGTTTTTCTCCATACCAATTGAAAATATTAAGTAGTTTCTTTTATTTCTTTGTACGTTTTTAGTAATAAAATGTTAGACAATTAAATTTAAACCATCAGCTCCATACTTCACTTTCCACTTCCGGCATCGATTTCTCACCAAATTTCACACATCTTCCTTACGTACAAAATATCAGATAACACATTTGTATATCCTGCATACATATTTATTTAAATTTATTTCAAATTCGAATTTGAATTTATAAAAAGGTAAACACCATAAATTTATCAATTCTCTGGACGAAATCGTATTATTCAAATGTCTGCTCCTAGAAGTCGTAAAAATTGATGTGTGTATAAATGCTACACATCGACGAAGGATGTCGTTTTCCACTCAAGCATGCTCGACGGGACATTTTCATTAAACAGTTACGGCTAATTTAGTTTACGACTTTCGACAGACAGACAGACGAAAGGACGAAGTACAATTTCACAGTTCTGCCGTCCGACCATGCATTGTCTGTCTCTGGCTCAACCTCCCTTAATGTTTGCCAATTCGACCCATAGTATTCAAATGACCTTTTAAATTTCATAGTATTTACAAGCAGAATATTTTGTCTTCATTTGCATTTCAGGTTTATTGTCTAAGATGTATAGTTGAAGAAAGGAGCAACGTGGCAGGACACCGTGTGATTGTGATTTGTGGTAAAATTTTACATGTAAATCTTTTAGGAAGTATTAAAGAGTTGGAATAGCATTAATTTTTGGGTACATGTACGGCTATTGAAACAGGTTTTAATATGGCTTATATGGAGTAAGAAGTTTATTGACTTAGGTGGTCCTTTTTTTCATGAATTTAATTTAAAAAAGTTATTCGGCATTTATTTAGATACTATATAGCATAATTAAATTATTGCAAAATTCAGAAAATATAATTATTATTTGGTAGAAATTTATAAAAATTCTTCTCCAATTCAAAGAATATGAATCTTTCTAAAGTTGAATGCTCTTTAATATTTGAAAACCGTTAGTATAATAAAATTTTTAATATTTTCAGCTTATTTTATGGACTAAATTTTACGCCACATACAATAATTTGCATCTAAAATAAAAAAAAAAAATTTAACACACCCCAAAAAAAAAAAATTTTAAAATTTATTATTTTTAAAAACTCGTTTTATTCTGCTTTCTTTATGTTGATAACGTTCGATAATAATGCTGTAATACTTATATACAACAGGCCTACAGGAAATGCCGGCACAATTTTTATGATGCAATAAAGGTGAAACACCTTTCCAAAAGCAAAAAACAAAATACAAAACAGGAATTCAAATATGTATAAATATATGCAGAAGAAGCGCTATAAAAAGCAAAGAAAAAAATAATAAAATTTATTTATTTTTAATAATATGCAAAATAATATTAAGAAGATTCTGAGATGGCAATTTGTACGGCGTAGAGGTTTTGTTGAAAAATTGACAAAATAGAGGGTGGCTTGCATTTGAAGTCATACGTTGATTTGGGGTCATACGCATTCATTTGCTATGATGTGTTGTGCTATGGAGTGGGAGAGCGCAAAACTTTTTGCGTAAAATGTGCAAAACAAGATGGTCGACGACTTGAGTTTATTGACCTCACGCATACACACACACACACATCTACGTAAATTGGGGATGACAGTGTTAAAGAACAGAAATAATAAAAAAAAAAAAACAATTCATAGAGGGGAGCACAGCAAAATGTACAAAAGCATAGAGGGTGGCTGTATAAAATATTTGATGTTGTTGGGCGTGAAGAAGTTCTAACGGTGCATAGAGCCAAACGAATTCATTGCACTCTATGGTTGGTTCGGTTCTGTTGGTTGTACCTTTATTGTTTGTAGTCGTCGTCGGCGGTCATTAATATATGAATGTGTTTTCTGCTTCTTCTCTTCTTCTTGTTGTTTAGTTAAGTTGAATATAAACAGAGGGTGGCATAAGGGTGCGTCTTCGTCTGGTCTACAATCACCCTTAAAAAAAAAAATAGTGAACCAAAAATAAAAGTAAAAGTAAAGCTAAGCCAGCATCCTGTAAGGAAACCATAAGCACTAACTCCCAAAAGCATAATCAGCGAACATGAAGAGCAGGAAATAAAAGATTCCTGTATAAATTTAATTCGTTTTTGTTTGATAATTAATGAAATTAAATAGCAAAAATGTTTGATAGCTAAGATGAAAGCAGTTAGAAAAGAAGTTTCATTGAAGTAATACGTCTTTTAAGTATTATGTAACAGTACTTTTTGGGCATTTTTAATCAACATTCTTTAATCAACTTTTATAACAATTTATGTAGCTTAACTAAATACAACGATTAGTTCATCACTAACGAATTTTATGCTCACCTCTAACAAACAAAAGAAAGCGGCGTAACGGCATATTGAAGGGAGAAAAAAAAAAAAAAAACAGCAGCAGTATACAATCAGTATTAAAATATACAACCATGTAAATTATTTAAATTTTGATCCAGTTTCAATTTTGATCTTCTGAGATACGATTCTGCTTGGAATATTTCGACTGAAATTGAATTTCGTTTAATGGAACATTTTCTATGCAATGCATCCCTTTTTCGGTTCATTTTTCGCCAATAGTATGCTGTGAGGGTTCTGTTTTAAAACACTTATATATTCATTGTTGTAGGAGAGCGCCGCATTTTTACTGTTTGGCAGTCCGTAAGTACAGCAGGCGACCAATATTGAACGGTCTTAAGAGGCATATCAGCATTCGTAATGTATCACAAATAAACGAGGTAACTCTAAGTTTTTTTTTAGCATGGTTTCAAGACAATTTTCACTGTTTGCAATAAATGCCCATTTAGCACTTCTGTTCTAATCATTCAGAAACTCCGACGAGAGGTTCGCCACTCCGCCACTTCCGCTCGTGTAAAGCCAATGTGCGAATGATCAACATTACACACTTTCGGGCAGAGCCTATAATTGTGGACTTATATAATACAGAGTCTATAAATATGGATCATCAACGTAAAACAAAAGATCTGAAATGCCATTTTGAAATATCACTGTTATCCGGCTCTAAGCACCATGTAAACGTGCATATCATTTTAAGGGACGTATTTGAGACGAAAGATTTTTTTTCTAGAAATTTTTTTTTTACCAACGCAGTAAACTTTGAAATTTTTTAAGTGTTTTATGTCGATTGTCAAAAAAAAAAAAACTAATATTTTGTAGTCTTTGGAAATAAGAGCTCTCAAATATAAGCTCTCACTTCATATAAAAATTTTTCCAAAGAAAAAGCGTTTGATAAAAAATAAAAATGATTTACGAAATTCTGGAGAACATTTCCAATACGCTTATATCGATTATTGAGGGATTTTCTCATATACAAGGTAAGCGCGCTGGTTCAAAAAATAGGTTTTTCTGCAATAATTTGCAATCTGTTCATAGTCTCTTTGACTAGCTTCATGATCAGCACGCTGCTTGCTACTGTCAAGATTATAGTACATCCGATTATGATCCTACCATTGTTTGCGGTCAGCATTTATGCTTTGGTTGTGTTGGCACCAAGAAGCAATCCGGCTTTTCAACGTAACCGTATGCTTGTTGGACGCCGCAATATACGTGCCGTCAATGTACGCGCCAATGCGACATGCTTGGGACGCATTGAGGAGGAAGGTGAGCATGCAGGCGTGGGTGTACAGTGAGTGAGGAGGAGCGCTACATAGTAAAAAAAAAGGACTTAATATATATCACACATTTTTTCCCAAATTTTATTGAGTTGTCATGCGAATTTATGCATTAAAAATTTAATTAAATAATAATTTGTTGTTAGCTTGTCAAATTGTTTAATCGGTCTGTAATATTTTTTGATTTTTCGATATATTGAAGCATTTCCGGCGGAAACAGTGTACTAGAACTGCATATTAACAAGCAAAACAAAATTTGCACCTTTTACTAAAAAAAAAAAAAAAAAATACAATTTATGCAGCCCTAAATGCACGCAATTTATTTTTATGCATGTCCAACCCTGTGTTTAGTCAGCCAGACAACGACGACGACGCTGCTGCTGCTGCTGTTAACCACCCTTGCCAAAAAATACAAAACAGCAGCAAATACAAAAGAAACGGTAAAAGAGGAAACTAAAAGTGAGAGAGACAGACGAAGCCGACTTGGCGAAAAAACAACAAGAGCAACCAAGTGGCAGCTGTGTATAATTCAATGCAGCCGCTAACAGTAACAACAACAACAACAACAAAAACGCAAGCAGAACAAATGAACAAAATGAAATTGCAAAAATACATGCATGCATATGCAGCAAAGAAGAGGGTGCAAAGCATGAGACAAAACAAAATGTTGAAAACCCTTGCCAGTGAAGCGTGTATTTGTTGTATTTGTGAGTGGTTGAATGCAGGAATTGCTACGTTTGCAGGACTAAAAATTTGAACAGAACAGGACACTTTTTTTTTTTTTCGGGTACAATATTGCCGGTGCTCTTGCTGCTACTGCTGCTATTGTCGCTTTACTTCCGCTCCGCCGGCACTAATCAGCGGCACACGCACATACACATACATACATAAGCCTTTCAGCGCCCTTACAACCCTGTACAAATAGTTTTTTCATATTTGAAAGGGGCTGCTGTTTATTCTTTGCTTTGTATTCGATTTAGAAATATTTTTTTTTTTATTAAAAGAAAATATATTTTTCTGTCACTTGATGGATGGTCTGAGCTGTCGTCAGCTAAAAATTAATCTCTGCTCGCCATAAAATTCAAAGTAATGGCAGCAATTAGGAAAAATCTGGAGAATTAATGGTGAAAACTTCCAAGAACTGCTTGGATAAAAATGTTTCATCAACATGGAGCTAATTTTCTTATCAAAAATTGCATATTTATTGTCACTATGACTAACGCTAAGTAGTTAGTGAATCGTCAAACACCGAACTGCTGGAAAAGTTTCAAATATGCATTTATTCCGCTGTGTCTAAAACATTCTGAGTTTATTGTACGTCAGAGTACAACCCAAAAATTTGAAGGCAACTATTAAAAGTTTCTATTTTGGCAAATCTTTGCATATATTATTAGTTAGACGTAATTATATACTAAAAAAAAAATACTAAACAATTAAAAAAGTTCAAAGAACTTCACATTCAAAAAAATAAGAAAAAAAAAATATAACAATTAGTGAAGTAAATTTTTCACCATTTCTAGAACATCATTCTACAATAATTAGGCATGCAAGATCCGCGAAACTAAGTTTTATAAAAAAAAGAAAATAATATAAGCCAATTATATCAAAATATTTCTATAAAAAAAAGTACAATTCGTGTTGATGAGCGCCTAAGAAAAAAGATCACAGAAAGCTGATGTTAAAGAAAAGACAGCAAAATAACGATTATAACCTTCAACAGCGAAGCATCTACATAGTTTTAACAATTATGTTCAATGACCTCTTGCCAAATAAAAGAATCAACAGCGAACAGTCGAAAAAAAAGTTAATAAACGAAGCAACACAAAAAAAAAAAATTTATATTTTCCATTAAGTCAAAAAGAGAGTTCAAAGTTGTTAGAACGAACGCGAATAAAAAAACAGCATGAAAGATGCCATGTTCCATGGTGGATCATCAAAAGTGTAAGGGGTTGTTCCAGCGCTTGGTCTGACGTCTATGTCTAGAGAAAGGTTAAAACAAAGAGGCGTTGTTTCTTTTATTTAATTTTTTCGTACTAAAAATTTGTTTTAACATTCTTCGTTATTTGGTTTTCATACACTGCACGGCTTGAAAAGTGTGTGGTATATTATTTGTGGAGCTAAAAAAGTGAAGAAGATTAATAGATCTTATGAAATAAATTTTAATACATCAATTTTCTTATTGAAAATCTGAGTAAATAGCTCAGAAACAGCATTCTAAGCGAATTTCCTAGCTGAATCTGAAACAATTGTTGCTGTAGCTCAATTTAAAACAATTGTCTCCATAACTCTCTTTCTCTCTCATGAGATTATTCTCTAAATATGTTTCTCATTTGTTTAAATTTCTCTATACGCCTAAATTTCCAAAAGTTTCTATTAAGACATCTTCTCTTGTATTAAATTATCTTAAGAAGAAGCTGTAGCTCATCTATATTGTCGTACAACTTGTCTCAAAATTTTAAAATAAAAGTAAAACACAAAAATATATTAAATAAATAAATAAATAAAAAAACAAAGAAATTGTTTTAACAAAAGCTTAGAATTTATCTGGAACCATGTTTCCATTGTTATCGCAGAGCAAACAAGAAATTGCTTATGGGTGTTCATAGTCACCTGATGAATTTTTGTTTTCAAGGCGCGCGTGTGATTTTATTTTGTTTAAATTTGATAAACAGAAAAATTAAAAACATTGAAGAAACTTACAGAATTTCTATAACTTTTCAAATATTTAACTACTCTGGATCACGCTATTGATAGATGCGCGTAGAAGATTTTTTTTAACAATAGATTAGTTGTTCCTACAGGCAGTGCCCTAGATCGGGATTTCCCCGCTTTGTGTACTAGAAATTCAGGCTGAGGAGCAAAGCCTGAGAGTTGTACTTCGACCGATCAGCCATAAATTTAGCATTTCATTGAGTTGAGTTCTTTTGGTGAGCAGATGTTTCCCTTCTATCCAGCACCATGTCCAGATGTTTGACTGTAACGTTGCTTGGAATGGCTGTTCTGTCGAGATAAACTTGGAGAGAGACTTCTTTTCTCAGCGTAAAAATCCTTTGAGTGGACTTCTTGGTGTTCACCACAATGTTCCATCTCTTAAGCCAAGTGCTGCTGGTGTCGAGCTGGAGTTAAAGGATGACTGAAGCTACCTGTGGCTGTGTTGTTGGCATGTTTTGGCTGTACAGAGCGCATAAAGGTCGGGTCGAAGTACGCTTCTCTGTGGAACTGCGGCTCTGACTTATTTTATTTCAGAACTTTCATAAATTCTCCACATCTCGTAAGGATATTCCTGCGCTCAATGTAGGACCTGATGAAGTGGTAGTACGGTGCTGGCGGAGATGTCTATAGATTGTGAAGCAGACCGACATGCCACACCCTGTCGAAGGTTTTTTTTTATGTCCAAAAAGAAGGCCAAACAATACTTTTTCTTTTCAAATGCCTTCAGTGTTCCCTCGACTAGTCTATGGCATTGTTCAGGCATGGCATGGCATTTTCTGAAGCCAAATTGATGATCAGGGATCGTATCGGCATCTTCCAGTATTGTTCGTTCTCTACGCAGGAGTATTCTTACGACTACTTTGGAGCAGGTTTGCGTATGAGGATTATTTCGGCACATTTCCACTAGGTGGGAAAAGCATTTATGGATGAACTTGACGATTAACTGAGTTCTATTCCGATGCTATAATGGCGGAGACATCAATATTGTCGTACCCAAGTGACTTAGATGCTTTTAATTTACCAATTTCACAGAACAGTTCATTCGTTTTAACTATAGAGCACGACTAGAAAGTTAACAGTTTCCTCTATCTCGAGTTGGAAATATCTTTTAAAGCATGAGAATGCTTTGTATAGGTAGTCGGCGAAGGCTGTAGCTCTTTCTGCAGCCGATCGACATCAGATTTCAGTGGCATCCTTCATAGGCTTCTTACTCTTTATTAGCTTTTTAATGCCCTTGGTTAGCTGAAACAGTTTGTGCTGAAGGTCGCCTGGCTCAACATTTTCAAGGAAGTGCTCCAGAGACTGAACAAAAGTTTCTTGACATCCTAAGCGGCTCTGATTTGACTAAGCATTGATTGTGCCACAGTTTATGATTGATCTTGAGTCCTTTGCTTACACCAAGATCTTTGAGAATAGTATTTGGTACAAACCATTCGCCAGCACAGATTCTTCGAAGAATGTTATATATGTATGTATATATGGAGCACGGGTTCAAGAACATTGCTGCATGAAACTGAAGAGTTAGCGTCCGTCTTTAACATCAGAAACTGTGCTGACGACAGCATTAGCTTGATTCTGTGGATTCGCTCATCCAGCTGAGCCTTAAAGTCCAATATGGGGGCTGGCTGGTGTTACCTTTCTACCAAGAAATACGCTTTCGAATATTTTGGAGAAGATCGGAAGCTAACTAATAGGCTTACAAGACGCTACATTGTCATCCTGCATGTCAGGCTGAGATGAGATGAGACGTAACAGAATCGTAGCAGCTAAGGATGCTTTATTTATTGGTTTTAAGCGAGTACTAGTCTTAATAAAGTGTCTGGATTAGATAAGCTCGTTATTTTAATATTTACCAGATCTTGAAATAATATTTCGTTGATTTAGGAAACTTCCTTTAAAAAAATTAAAATATTTAATTTTAATTTATATTATTTTTATTTTAAATTTTTATCTTTTATTATTAAGTATTATTATTAATTAAGTAGCTTAATCTCCTATTTTTACTTCCTGTTTATAAAAAGAAATTGGGGAAGCTTAGCTTAGACATATTACATTAAAAGAAAGAGTGAGAGCGTCCGACAAAGCTTAATATTCGAATGTACTTAATTGCATGAAAAGGTGCGCAATAGAATGCGGGCTTTTTTTTCTGATGTAAAAAAGTGCATCTCAAAGCATGCTGTTGCACCTAAAGCAAGCTTCAAGCTAATAGTGAGAGTAAAAGAGAACAAACAACAACAAATAAAAAACATAAATAAAGAGCAGAGCAGGAAGTAATTGATAATGAATATTGAAGCATGCTAGAGTAGAGTCTGTTGCACTCGCATTAGTGCATACAGTTATATATGTATGTGTGTATATGTATGTGTATTGTATTTGTTGTTCTTAAATTGATTGATTGATATGACTAGTGACAAACAACAACAGCAACAATCAAAGCAATCATTAATAGCTGTCAAAATTTGTCGGCGTGCGCACTAACAACAACAACAACAACAGTAACAGCAACCGCAATGTAAATATAAGCATAAAAAAAAGCAAAGCTTAAAACTTTTATGTTTTGTTGTTGTTATGTAGTTATTTTTTTTTTTTTTTAATGAAGGTCAATGTTCGTGCGTTTGTTATGCTGTACGTTCTACTACCTCTTCTTTTTTATTTATCTTTTTTTGTTACTTGTTTTTGTCTCAATTACCACGACTAACATTATTGTTGTTTTTTTTTTTCAGTCTTTACAATTTGCCGCTCACTTCACGCGCTTGTTATTTGTTGTTGTTTTTGTTTTGTTTGTAGTTAATGTGGGCTTTTTTTTTTGGTTTTAACCGCCATAAAAGTTCATTAAAGTCCAAAACATTATCTAAAGAAAGAACCAGTATGAAGAGAAGGTGAAGTTAAACAAAAAAAAAAATATGAATGTTAATAATTTGTTTTGTTTTTTCTACTCTTTACTGTTTGTTGTTGTACAGCTTTGATGCTGCAAGCTTGGTATTAAAAATTTTCAAATAATTTATTTTATTGAGAAATGAAGAAAATAAAATATTTTTTTATGCATTCTGTACGTGATTTATTTTGAATTGTTGTCTTTGATTGGTTTTTTTTTTTTTGTTTCTGTGTGATTGAATGATGTTGCGGTAGTAAAGAAGAAGAAGAAGCAGCCAAGAGTTCATAACTAATTGGCAACACTGTTGGCTACTTTACTGTCTCTCTCCCACGCACAAGTCAAGACGACACAATTTTGCTTTTAGAACTTTTTAAGAGGAATTATTTATTTATAAATTTTAGATTTGATTAAACTTATAATTTAAATTAATATTGAGTATAAAAAAATTTTAAAAAAATAAATAAATAAAACCAAATAAAATGTGCTATGAATTTCTATGGAAGTTACCCATAAAAGCGGACGTTGTATACCGACTTGTACTTTCTAGACGTATCCTGCCAAATTGCAGTACCTATTCCTGCAGTTGAGACGGTTGAACTGATCTTTGCAATTGACAAACTAAGAGCATCCAAGTCACCTTGCCATTATAGCATCCGAATGGGATTCAGTTAATCGTCAAGATCAACAATGCATGCTTCTAGCAAGGCCTTTTTTTCTATCCAGTGGAAATGTGCCGAAATAATCCACATACGCAAACCTGTTCCAAAGTAGTCGTAAGAATACTACTGCGTAGAGTTCGATCAATACTGGAAGAGACCGTTTCGATCCCTGATCATCAGTTTGGCTTCAGAGAACGCCATGGCACGCTAGAACAATGCCATAGACTAGTCGAGAGAATATTGGAGGCATTTGAGAAAAAAAAGTATGGTTCGGTCTTCTTTCTGGACATAAAACAAGCCTTCGACCTGGTGTGGTATGCGGGTCTACTTCACAAGCAAAACACAACACTGCCAGAACCTTACTTCCAATCCCACTTTATGCTGTGGAAAAAAAAATTCTGAAATAAAAAAAGTGAGAGCCGAGTTTCACAGGGAAGCGTACTTAGACCCGTCTTTTATACGCTCTATAAAGCTGACATGCTGATCATCGAGGGATGTAAGCTGCTGGAATCCTACGTTTTCTCAAAGGAGACTTCAGCCATCCTTCAAAGACAGCTCGACACCACCAATACTTGGCTTAAGAGATGGAAGAGAGAAGAGAGGGCGAGAATAAAGCTATATGGAGCTTCAGAATCCCAAACTAAGGCACTGCCAGCTAAAGTAACTGCTTTATTATTGAATAATTTCAAAAACGGGGCTCTCAGAATTATCTCCATGATTTAATATTTTTAGGGTCTATACCGAAGGTACTAGAGCCTATTGGTTTTGTGCAAATGTATTTAACAGATAGAAAAAATGGTTGGAAACCCCCCAAAGTTACCCACATTATGGTCAAGAGTGATAGATGAGTCGATATAGCCATGTCCGTCCGTATGAACGAAAGGTTCTCGGAAACGTTAATAGATAGAGACTTCGTACTTTTTTCATTTGATTGGGACTTCTCCGAAATTTTATAAGTTTATTTAAAAATTTACTTATTATTTCTAGTCTTATTTGAATAAAATTTTTTTCAGTGAGTTTCAGTGAGATACGCACAAAATTCACTTACTCAGCATTTTATTCCGTTTTGCGCTTACCATTTACAGTTTACATTTTAAAACGTTATGTTAACAGAAAGCTCTCTTTATCTACATTTTAATTAAATAATTTTATTTTCTTATTATTTTTCAGGTACATTCCCCAAAAACTCAGCTGTAAGTTGCTTACTAACTGAAATATGCCTTAAATGGGTTCAAAATATTTATTGAAATATAAATGTACTCGTTTTTTTAAATGATTTATCAAGTCAAATGCAACAACATCAATTTTAAAAGAGATTTAAATTAATTATTTTCATATAATAAAAAAAAATATAAACAAAGTAGCTGATAAGCGTTTTAAAGAAAAAAAAAAAAAGAAAAGAAATCAATCAAAAAAGCATGCTACAGACGACTATATAATACCCTAAATAAGTTATATGTGCCAGTTTAGCCTTAAGCCAGATTTCAACGCGATAGCTGACACATTTATCATATAACATTGAACAAGGTTTCAAATGTCTACAAATTTCAATTAAAAGTGACAGCAAAATCAATTAAAATGTTTGAAAAAAATTGGCTAAAAAAAGCTACTTGTTAGCTATTAGAAACTGAAATTACTTTTACTGAATAATTCATAACCAATGGAACATATGACGACTTCATTGCATCATCACTTATTTTGCATATATAATAATAAACATTCATATTTTATATAAAGCTTTTTCCAATCTGTAATACCTTTCCATTTAAGTTGCCCCATATTTTTCTTCTTATCTATATAATTAAAGACGTCTGTAAAAATTTTCTTTTGCGCTACTTCTTCCGCAAGAAGGTTCTCTTTTTTTTTATTTTTTGCAGACTACAGACTGTCGTTGGTTTATTTTCGAAATAGAAATGATTTCACAAACTGCTGACTTAGATCGTACTGCTGCGCCCTACTCCTCACTACTTGCTCCATCTATGTATATGTTCCAAAAGAAGCAGCCGTTCAAAAGTGATTCTAGGTTCGTTCCCAGAGTACGGCAAACACGTTTTGCTGATTTTAGATTATTTAATTTTTTTCCTTCGCAACCAGTCATGGCTTTGTTTCGTTTGCGACGAAGACTTCAACTTTTGGTTGTCGTTAATAAATTTTATTTTTTTTTCTTTCTTTTATATTTTGTTGCTAGCTTGGATTTATTTCTTGTTTCTTGTGCGGTGATTCAGTCAAAATTATTTTGTATTAAATATAATTTTTTTTTTTTCGTATTTGGAAAGACATCAAGCCAAAGTGCGGCTTAAAGCTGTGAGCGTGAATCATATCAATGGGTGTGTGGGTGTCTCATCGTTATGTGTTAGAGCAGCACAGCTTGATTAATTAATCGTTTGCTACTGTTTGTTATGTCTAATGTTACATTTACAGTTACGGTACAATTTAACAGTAGCCGAAAATGTTAAATGAAACTGTTTAACATATTTTAAACATTTGCATGCTAATTGGAGATAAAAAAGCAACAAACAATAAGATTTTATATAAATAGTCTTTAAGAGATATGTATAAGCTGCAGTTTTAGGCTCAGAAGAAAGATACCCGGTAGAGTCATCCAATCGCAGGGGGTCAGTGTTGCTTACACATTTGCTCCTGTATTCCAATATAGTGCACTAGAGGCATTATAGATGCATTTGGTGCACTGGTACGCACGTCTGTGACCTCGGCAAAGGAGGCTAACGTCAAGTCTTGTGGCTCATTCATTGGTATTAAAGAGCCAATAGAGTGAAAAGCGAGTACAGTGCTGGACTCAGCACACTTCCCTGAGGTACCCCAACTCGAATGACTTTAACTCTCGACTGTGCTCCAATCAGGACAACAGAAAAGATATCCCAACAGAATTTTACAACATGTCACACTCTATTAAAGGCTTGTATTATATTTAAGTAGGCTGCCACCACGTACTCCTTGGCCTCAAAACCTTCGAGAATGAAGTTGACCATTCTTTTTAGTTCTGCACTGCAGTTCCATGGACTTTCCGTAATTAAAACTAGTATTCGTATTCGTTTCTTCACCATTCTTGTCAATAGACACCTTTCGAACAGCGTGGCAACCAGAAAAACTAAGCTCTTTATTTATGGATCGTACAAATTATTGTAGACATTCCTCCAACTCCAATTTATATTATGCTGCGCTTTTATCTGAATGTAGGGGCGTAAATTCGCTTTGAAAATGAGGGCGAGTATCCGGTTCATTAGTCCATTTTTTGCAGACGTGCTGGAGAACTCCACAATGTGTACCGCAAATGTATCACTTCCAGGTTTATAGAGCTGAACAGCTCTACATACAAAATGATGCTTGCATCTGAGCTGCTGATGCCTTCATCATAAGCTATACTTTAGAATTTGAGTATGATGCATCGCATGATGAGCTGTAGAAATACTTTCGAGACAAGGGTCATTTTTTTCTTTAGAACATTAAGAACTACAGTGAAAAGTAATGTTTGTTCTTTTTGAATAGAGAAGCCCTTTCTGCTAAAATTTTCAAAGGCACTGCGCTACAATAGGTGACAAAGGCGAAGTAACTGTGTATATATCTCCCTAACATAAGACTCACCCTAATTTTCCAATTTCGGAAGATGTTCTCACTCCACAAGAAACGCTGTAAACGATCTCTGCGATATAAAAGTTGCATCTAACAGTAAATAATCTTGGAGATATAACATCCATTCTAGACACTTCCGAAGAAAATCTTATGCTCCTTCACTGAATGTGACTTTTAAATTTGCTGTTGGATCCAGCACAGAGATCTCAATTTGGTGGTTACCCTTGAGACGCAGATCTAGTTTTATTTTTCCGTAGTTACTGTTACCAGGCTTCAATATCTTCACCTCAATTGTATTTACTAGAGAGACAATCCACTGCTGATTTGTTATACCGTCTTCGCAACAGACTTCACCATGTGGTTAGAGAGGCTTTTATATAATCAAAGCAAGAACTGTCTCAAAGGCATTAGACTAAATGGCGGAAGACGTTGTGTTGCTTAATAAGCATTTGACAACCATGAACACTTTTACGTATGTAAGACGAAGAGTATAAGCAGCCAAGCACCGTATCGAGTGCAAAGCTTCTTGACTGGTCCTCCACTGCTAATGTTTTGATTCGTGTTTAGAATTCCTAAGCAAGTTTTTGCTTGCTACCAAAGCTCAAAGAAAACACTTCTCTAGCAAATTTGTACACTTCTTCTTCTTCTTCCACTAATCCTTTAATGAAGTAGAAACTACCCGAATGGGGCGCCCATTAAACATAAATTTTTTTAGCGACATAATTACTCAATTTAGTCAGACACGTACAAATCGCTAACAAATGTCTTCTCCGGGTGGCAAATTGATGGCTGATAAGAAAAACCGGCATTTCGTTGTTGAAATTTTCATATATGTTCCATTTCTTCTACCGCGTGGCTTATTAACAAAACCTTATATAAAAGCATCTTTCAAACATTGTAGAAGCGTTCAAACTAATTAAGAAGCGCGTGAAATGTTATACAAAAAATATCTGAAGAAGAAGAAGCAGAAAAAACTTGACAATCTGTTTTATTAAGCCTTGAACTTGTCTTGTAGTCGCTATCAATGGGGAAGGGGCAAATCTAACTTAAGTTGTCCTTCATACTAGAAACCTAATCTTACTTGAGAGTGAGCGGAAGCGCAAGTGAAGGAGTGTGATGGCGTTGGTGGTGATGGTGGGGAGCAGCAAGTGTACGGAACGTGTGCACGTTCATTCGTTCGTTCGTTCGTTCGTTTATTTGTCTGTCCGCACCGTCCGGCCTTTAAAGAAGCAGCGCAGCAGCATATGGCACTGAACCTGAAACGTTTTTCAGTCACGTCGCCGTCTGTCTTGTCTGCCTACAATCTTCCCTTCCCTTTTTGCATAAAGCACAGCAGAGCGAGCACGTTGTTGTGCTTCTCTTTGCCAATTTGGTATGCCATGCGGGTATGTTCTCACAGACAGGCAGACCGACATATGTATTTGTTTTGTGAACACACACACACACACACACACACACACACACACACACACCTACACGCGCATACACTGTGCGGTGTACGCACAATGGTGAAGGGTAAAGCTTGATATTGAGTAAATGAAGTTTTGGAGCAGTAGGAAGTATTCACCTTGCTATATATATTTTTTAACCAATTATACGAAAATTGACGATGACAGCTGCTAGACTACGAATCAACATTTCTTTTGTATGGGATCTTTCAATTAATGGAGTATTTGTGGTTATACTTCTGTTTGAATTTAACAGTTTAGAAGTTTTGATTGTGTAGAATTCATATGACTCATATTACCGAGTATGTTTATTAAAAAGAATGCTCTTGGTTTTCCCAACTTAAGGGTGCCGTTTGTAACTTTATTAGGTTCTTCAGAAAACATATTTCCCAGAGTTTGGGTTTTCGTCTCCATAGTGAAGAACTTCCGCACTGTAAATGACTCATGATGATGTCTGCGAATTTTTTCGGAAAATTCTGCAGAAGACTTTTCTTATGGCACTTTGATATTTTAATGTTTCATTCAGCGCTTGGGTGTCAAGTTTCTTCCTTATATTGGTGTCCTCTTTATGACAAAACTCTCAATTGCTATTATTATTGCTCGGATGCACCCAGCATGCATCTCATTAAGACATCGACACCACTTTTTTAAACATCTTGGATAGAGTTTTTCAATAATTGCTTGCACCAATTGATAGGAATCTTCTTTAGAGCATTTTTCAGATTATGTGGAATCCAGCGCAAACACATCACACATTTATGGTGTATCAGGGGCCTATCTTGCTTATCTCTTCATCGATGTTTTCTGATATAATAACCTGGCCGAATTGCGGTTATGCTTCGAGCATATACATGCAGTTATTATTTACGGAAGAGCTATGACTGTTTCACTTGCATTGCTATTCATCTTGGAATTTGTATGGGTCAGCAACCTGGAACTGTTTGAAGATTCGAATTGCAAGTAAAACTGATATTTGTTCTTATTTACAAGAGCTGACGAGAGCCTTAATATCATATCACGGGCGACAGGGGCCCACGTTGTGTACTTCATATTTATGTTACTTCGCGGTGAGGTTCTTTGGGCAAAGCTTCTTCGTAAACTTGACGTTGAGTTGCGTTCACAAGCGGGAGTTGGTACCCATAGATCAACAGAGGTTTTAGATAAGCCTCGTCTATACTAAACAAGGAGCAAAGTTTGACGTCTCAAATAACGAGACTTCAGTTGGGCACTGCAGAAGCAACACTGCGCGGGCGTGGTTCCATAGGCTTAAGCCAACGCGACGGGTGTTCACGTTTAACCACTTGGACTTTCTGTCTGACTGTCTGTATGTATATCGAGAACTTGGAGACTATTAGAAATTAGAACCTTCAAATTTGACTATTTAGATTCACCTATTATTTCTTCAGATCACTTAAATCTAATAAATATGACAGCGTCTCTAAACATAAGACCCTACTCCTCTTTCTGGATTTCGGTTTATTTTGACTAATTTATTAGAAAATTTTTGACAAGCGTAGACATCTCATCTGTATTTGTTCCCAACCGCTGAGAAGATTGTTGTGTGCAGCGACTGTGCGAGACTTCATTGGATAAATCGAATATGATCCCATAATTTTTTCATAATTAGAGTACTTCTTAGAACTCAAGATCTCAAGCAGAAGTTCCAGATTTTGTTTCATTGATAAAAATATCAATACAACTCCACCAATGAGATCATTCAGAGCTTCTTATGAAATTCTTGTGGCTAATTTTGGTTTCATATTCACTTGGCTACGAAATTAGTTCGAAAAATGCTTTCTTCATGCTTGCTTCAAGCTTGCAAATGACCTCAAGAAACTGAAAAGTAAAAAACTGCTGTATAAACAGAAGAAGTCTGTTGAAACAAATTGAAACCGACAGCAGGCAGCAGTGGCAGCAGCTGGAATTATATATGCTATGTACTTGTAATTTGTGTATATAGAGCTCACATTAAAAAAAGAAGAAGAAGAAGAAAAAACACCCATGCAAACAGCTCAGGAAATTTCAATCAAAACCGATTATGAAATTTGAACTCGAGTTCAACTTTCGCAGAAACATGGTCTGAGAAATATGAGAAGAAAAATACGTAGAAACCGAGCGTACATATATGAGGGCCAACTTGATGGATGGTTGACTGATTTGCTAAAAATTAAGCAAGAAGAAGACGAAGAACAACTAGCAAAGCAGAAATGTCAAAGAACGCAAAAAAAAAGAATGACATTAGCTAAAAAAAAAAAAGACAACCGAATGGGTTTGAATTTAAAATAAAATAAAAGTTAAAATGAAAAACGCACAAAAGTCAATGCACTGCTAAACAAATTCATGATCTTGAATTAAAATAAAATGCGAATAAAAATAAAAAAATAAAAATCCAACAACAAAAACATGGTCGAGATATGCTAAGAGAGCTGCTGCTGCTGCTGCTGCTGACTGGTGTCAATAACACCAAAAAAGGCAACCAACCAATGAAAAAAAAAAATAATAAATAATACTAGATAATGGTTTGATATAATAAAATAAATTTTATAATCAACAAACAGCAGAAACTTGATTTTATTTGTTAAAGTTTTTAAATAATTAAGTTAAAATTCATGCGGAAAAAAAATGTTAATAGAAAAAATTAGAATGCTTTAGATTTTGTAGTCTAAGCAAATAAATACAGTAAATCAGCTGACTTGATAGGGGCCTATGGCGTTAGAAAGGTCATTATCAAGTGGTAACATATGATTTAAATGGATTTGTTATTAATTTTTTGTTTTTGATTAGTTTAAATTAGCCAAATTTTAATTTTTTAAAGGTTTTAATGGGTTTAATGTGGCTTTTGCTCCGATTACATTTTGTAATGTACTAATAAATACCTAAATAGACATGTCCACTTGTCAGCACTCGGCACCATCAATTTCAATGGTTAAGAAGTGGTTAATGTCGTCGCACTAATGTCGCTGAACGGTCAAATCGCCCAAAAGAGGCCATCACTCCAGAAATTGTCAATAAAATCCATGAAATTGATATAGAACGATTGGTGAAAGAAAGTACGTGAGCTGGCTGAGGCGGCTGTAGGCATCACAACTGAGTGGATACACCACATTTTTCATAAATACTTGGACATGAAAAAGCTAAACACACGATTGGGTGCTCATACAAGACCATAAGCGCAACAGGTAGACAACTTCAAAGGAGTTTTAGTCTATGTTCAGCCGCAATCCGAGTTAATGTATCCATGGCAAAACATCCGGTTGAACGTACACAATGCCACAATTTTGGGATGCACGTGATGTCATTCATATCGTCGAGCTCACTACTCGGAGCATTTGGATGAAATTCGATATTGATTTGAAGCAGAAACGACCGCGTTTGGTGAAGAAAACACTGCACTGTCGAAGTCACCATATCAAACAAGTAAGAAAATTACAGTCGGGCATAACCGAAATTTTGAAAAATAAACTCGTAAAATTCCGGATCTGTCCTAGT
This sequence comes from Leucophenga maculata, assembly GCA_035044805.1. Taxonomy (NCBI): domain Eukaryota; kingdom Metazoa; phylum Arthropoda; class Insecta; order Diptera; family Drosophilidae; genus Leucophenga; species Leucophenga maculata. Next base: position 552,525 of record JAWNNP010002447.1, on the reverse strand, counting down.
CGAATGCAAAAAACACGAATCTATTACTGTTTCCGAGATCCTTTCGTTCATACAGATGGACAGACGGACTGCTCTATCACTCCTGACCATATTGGGAGTAACTTTGTAGGGTCTTCGACCATTATTTCTACCTGTTACATACATTTGCACAAAACCAATAAGCTCTTGTACCTACGGTACGGTATTCTACAGATTTATCCGCTTGTGATTATACCCTCATTCCAAACTTTCTGGGAGGTTTTGATTTTATTTTTTTTTTACTTTATTTGCTAAGTTTTTAACTGGAATTATTCGCCGAGCTTTATATACCTTGCTGTATTCCTCAAATCACAAACTGCTTCGTTTGGTTCAGCGTTTTTAATATTCTCGAATGGCATCATAACGCACTACTGCATCACAAGTGTAGACTTCACAAAAGTAGTGTCACAAACTTCCTAATTTCATTAATATTTACTGTGGAGGCTCAAAACTTGATGGGCATCTCCTAAATGAGGTCATGAGGATTTGGAATTTTTTGTATCTACCAAGCTGGAACTGGTTTTTACTTTTTTCATTAATTTTTGTTTTTGGATCACTTTAGTAATAGAACCTTTAGAAAGTTGTCTTCAAACTTTAAGCCCATTTAACTTTTTAAACCATTGTCCAAAAAAGTGGAAATTCGAAAATTTTGTACAAAAAAGTTCTTAAACTTGCTGAATTTTTTTTTTATATAATACTGGCTTCTTGGATATATTGTCCAACGAAGTCTTTCGAGTAAGCCGTTAACTCGGCAAATACTTTAAATAATGTGAGGTTTGCCCAAATTTGGAAATTTTGTACAGAGAAGTAGTTTTATAAGCTGTTCCCATAGGGAAAAACAGTATAGACATATTCCATTAAGTATATATATTGGTGATCAGTATCAAGAAGCGAATCTATATAGACCTGTCCGTCTTTCTGGCTGTTCGTATGAATATCGAGAACTTGAAGACTATAATAGATACAGTCTTCAAATTTTAATATTTAGTAGATTGATCTTCAGATCCTTTATATTCAATGAATGTGCTTACTGTGAGATTGGGACAAACCATGCAAACCTACACCTCATTCTGAGTTTCTGAACAATATTAAAAATTTTATTAAAGTTGTTAATTTTCTAGAGATTCCAAATTTAGTTTACTTCACGTTAATACTTATACCAGCGGTGGCCTCCATATAAATCTGTCCAACTTTTTTCGGTTTGTCTATGGAAGAAGTATGTTGTTATTGTCAATTCAGCTTGAAATGTAGAATTTGGTGTATTTTTTTCTGCATTCTAAAAAAATGCTCCATTAGTGTTCAAATCGAAAAACTAAAGAGGTGGTCCCACCTACAAAAAGTCATGTGCCTCTGTCTGGCAATGAACAACAAGAACTTGGAAAATATAAAAGATAGAGCCTTCAACTTTGTATTTATAATGTTCTCCATTCCTTCTTCAGATAGATTGTATTTAATGAATGTGCTAACACCACTCTTTAGGGATCTCTATGTGTTCCAGTGCACTCAACTTTTTGTTAATCTTAAAATTTGTCTACTGTAATACTTCAAATCTGATTAAAATTCTCCAAATAATATGTGTTCTTCAGCGTTTAACCTCTAAACTTCACTGGAACTGTTTAGAAAATAAATTCTCCAATGCAAATCTTAAACATCATCGGTAGCATGTATGCCTATTCTAAAAAGAAAACAATAGACAATGTCAGCATAGAAGAATGCACATAAAAATGCAGATCGTGTACATCGTGAGCAATGCTGGAGATACTTCTACTGCAGCATCACATCACATCCCATCCGATTCCAACCCACCAATCCTCGTATACAGGAAAAACACGCACGGCTTGAGGCAAACAGAGGGCGGTGCGCGCATTTTTATTGTTGTTGTTCTTGACTGCGTACACAATATAGCTACGTGATGCAGCATCTGAGAACTAATACACTGCCCTGCCTGCCTGCCTGCTTGCTTGCCCTTCTGGTGACTATATATGATGATGTTTTTTCGAACTGCTCGATCGATTCGTAGCATTCTCAAGTACGATTTTGCGCGACTTTGTCCTTGTTGCAGTTCATGAACCTTCTGACTACTGCAGCAGGCAGGCAGGCAGCCAGGCACCTTACAACCGAGACAAGTTGTATGTTGTCGTGAGGAGGCAGCATTGTAAGTCGTCGTCGTCAGAGTCGTAATTATTGTGCAGCAGCAGCAGCAGCTTGTTGTGGTATCTATAAGATCGTTGAATTTCTGTATGGTCATTGTTGTTTTTTTTTTTTTCTTTCAAGTCTGTTTGTATGCACAATTTACGCTTCTTGATGTATTTTTCTTTTGGCGAATTTCGAACGCGTCATGCTCAAGTTCATTTTTACAAAAGAATTTTTCAATAAATAAATTTTTATTTACTGTAAAAGTATGCCAGCTATTCAAAATATTGATTTTTCCACATTTATTTAAGTGATTTTTCTTACGCCAGCCACATTTGTTTCATTTACAAATGTCGTCGTCGTACAATAATAATAATTAACGAGATACATTTTCACTCAGATACAAGATACCAGATACAATATACAAATTGTATAAACTTGAGCACGAAATTTAACAAATGGCACTTTTTCACTGGAAACAGCTGTCGCCAGATGTTGGCTTTTAATGTTCAAAGAAAAGATTATAAAATATTTAATACTGTAGCAACGAAGCTTGAATACGCTACGCATAATATGGTGGCTAGCTTCAAGAGTAAAGCACTAACACCATTTCATACAGTTGGAGAACATTAAGACTTATTCCTTCATCTCAATGAGACCCCACACCATACTTTTCCAAGCATAACAAACTTCTTAAATAAATTATAGCCGCACTTTGCTGCACACTACATGTCAATCGCTTAAAAAAAAACAAAAAAAAAAGGAAAAAAAATTCAACAAAAAGGGCGAAAAAAAAGCGCTCCAAACCAGTACACATCATTGTATACGTAGGGGTGCTTCCCTCCCCGCGCTAAGACACAAAGTGTTTGCCAGTTCTTTACATATTGCACACACTGTACTCCATATATCTATATGTACTTGTTCAACCATTTTATTCATTCAGTCGCAGTCTCAGTTAGGGTCTATGTTATTCTTAAAACCGGAAATGTGTATTCATTCGAGCTAAACATAAGAAAACAATGAGTGTACGATTGCGCGTTATTGTGTAAGGTTAGTAAAAGCAACAGCGAGCTATAAAGATCATATAAGTATGCTGTATCGAGGAGGGGGGTGGATAACAAAAGTTTGCTAAGTTGTCTACATGGTTATTTTTTTTCCATAATTTTCCAAAAAAAAAAATTTTTATGGTATTTTGGGGCTTGGTCCCTCAAAAAATAATGTTTGGATTTGTGAACAAGCTCAAAAGGAATATGGATTTGTTTCGTCCCGAAGTACAGAAGCAGAAGCAGAATACTAATAGAGCCACTCTCGGTTAAGGAAATATATATATCTATATCAGGTAGCTACATGAATGAACATAGGACGGCTTCAAATGGTGGACTGCCACTTCATTATGCCAGAGCAGAGTTTAAAGAGTTAGATTATACGAAAATATGAAGATTTATACAGCCCAAGGGATGAGAGTAGAACATCTAGTTCAGTATTACGAACAATAGATCTGCTTAGGTCGCTAGTTACATACATCTTTATTTTTTACTAGCTGTACCCAGCACGCTTCGCTGCATCTTGTAAAAACTTTTATCAAAATTAATGTTGTTTCCTAGAGACAGCAAAACCATTCTTACTTTTCCATTAATCTTACTTCTCCTGATATCATAAAAAGGAATCCTAAAATCCATTACCATTCCTGTACCTTGAATAGATGTGAAGATATTTCAATTATTGTTTATTGCTTAAATGGGAAGTGCGGCACCTCCACCTCCTCCGACCTTGACTTTAATAATGAAGTGATCTTCTTTCGAATCTCGCTTGGTATGAAATAGGATGAAGTTTTTCTTTATATATAACGGTTTTCATGGAACCACTCATATTCTTTACTGGCATACCAGTGCAGTTTTGGCATCGAAAAACTTCATTCGTACTGGCTCATGGAGAGCGGCATTATAAACGACAAATAGGTGGTGTGTATCTTTGTTAAAATAATGGATCTTCGCCAGGAATAATTGGTCACTGTTCGACCATTTTGGTCTGAAGTATAAGCTTTAAATCTGATGATCCACTAAATCTTAGCCAATTCAACTTGAGTTCAAATTAAAAGGTTCAGTCCAACGATCCTGCATCAACGATGTACGATGTACAATAGAGCAAGATCAGCTCTATCCAAACATAGGTAATAGTGACAAGGAGTTTCTCTGAGTGCCTAGAACGAGTTCTGTAGCAACAGTTCACATCACCATCAGAAGATAGCTACTTCTGAGAGCTATGTATATTTCTGGAGACCCCGTCAAATGAATGTCGGTACAAATTATTCGAAGTATTGCACATCATTAGAGACTACTTTTTTTTCCATATTTCTGGGAGTATACATAATATGAGTTAAAAAAAAAAAAAAAACAACGAGCCTTATTAAAAGGATCTCATTACACAAATTCAAATTTTTTAGTTCAAACTGAATGTTCACGAAAAATTGGCAACTCGAAGTTTTTCTTTGGCGGAAATTTTTCAACAAAATGTAGTTTTTTCTTGGAATAAAAATTGTTGAACTATTAAAAAATTATTAGAGAGTCTTACGTCATGTTGTCTCTAAGGTAACTTCACATATTATATATATTTTTTTTCTTTAGGAAGATTTGCATTTGTTTCGCTCGAAATTCTATTATCTAACCTTGAAATTAATTCTTTCGATTCGCTAATAAAGTATTACGAATACAGGTGAAAACGGTGCAATTTAATTGTTGTATAATATTATTAAAAACATGTGGGAGGGATAAAAAATTTGGGAGAAAATTTTTGGAATGGAATGGAGTTCATGTTTTTAATATCAAAATAACAGCTTTTTAATAAATACATACATAAGAATTTATAGAAGATGCTTATAGCAGAAAACCAATTTTAAAAATTTTTGTCTGGTTGTCTGCATGTTTGTTCCGGTTAAACTCCGAAACTGTTGAACCGATTTTAATGAGTCTTTCACTGTCTAAAAGCTGGAGTTTTAAGCAGTAACTTAGGCTACATTTATTTAAAATCGATGGAGGCGTTGCCCTGCCCGCACACTATATAAGCGTTAAATAAAATGCATCATAATTTTTCATATACAGGTCAATGGAATCCATTGAACAACTGAGAGCAATTAATTTCCTCACCAACAAACATTGTTATAAAGCATTTTTCACTCATTCACATGAAACCTCTATTAGCAGACCAGGTTTTTTAACGATAATCTCGAATATGTTGAGTTCCTACATATTTTTAATGCAACTGACAAATGTTTTATTATTCGAATTGAGAAATATAGTTAAAATCTTTAAAAACTTCTAAGCTAAATGGCTAAATTTAGGTCCTTACTTAAGTAAAATTTTTGTATGTGACGATCTTTTCTTTATTACGAATTGATTTTCTATTTTAATCATTTATTTTTGTTTTTTAAATTGTTTGTTACAGAAAATATTCGGTAATACGAAACAGTGGAATCTCTAGATGACTGTTCCCGTAAAATAGCACGAATTTCAAGTAAAGATGGTTTTTAAATCTTGGGAACAACATTTTTATTAAAATTAAAGGTAAGTTCTGCTTTCTTATATCACAAATAATAAAAATTAATGGAATTTATCCATGGATTCGGTATAAAAACTCTAAAAAAAATGTATAGTAAAGATTGCAGGCTACCTACATACATTACAATTTTTTTTTTTCGTTTTAAGAAATGAAGTTCTGGCTTAAAGTAAACGTTAATTCTGCTACATCATTTGATGTTTTTCAAAGAAGAAGCAATGTTTTTTTTTCCGGTTTTTCTTTCACCACAGCAAATCAACTGATTGATGAGTTGCTTGATTGATCACACACACCCACAGACACGGTCGCACATAATTAAAGAAAAACAAAAAAAAATTATATAGCATGCCGTTAGCATGTACCACACATACTTCTGCATTTACTGTCTCTGCTTGCTGTTCTAAAAGGGTGCACTACATGAGAAAATCTATTCGTATTGCAATGTCTGTCTGTCTGGATGATGACGTTGCTGATGGACCAACAACGAACAAACAAGAATTTTCTACAATAAGATTAGGCTAGACTGCTGCAACGAACTCTCAACTACACAACACAGATACACACACACACACACATGCAGACAGACACACAGAACGAGAAGTAGCAGCAAGATGTACAGAATTTAACACTTGAACCCATAATTCTTGGAATTTCAACGACGCCACAAGATGCAGCAAACTAAGAAGAAGAAGAAGCTGTGAACGCTGTGAAATACAGCAAAGTAACATGCAGACAGGCACAGTGCGGGATAGTTTCTTGTGTACAGGGTGTATTTTTTTTTTTGATTTTTTAAACAAATTTAATTTTATTGCAAATAATTAATAATTATCTGCTTTACTTTTATTTATTTACTTTTAATTTAAAAGTTTCGTTTATTAAATATTAAATCAAATGCTTTAAATATTGTAACACCCTGTAGTACAGTTGCAAGTGCAATGAAAAAGAGTGCAGCATATTACATACATATATGTAGTTTAGCTTAAGTTAGAAGAAGAAAGCAATATTAAGCTAAAGCATCAAATGCAATAACGCACGAGAAGTTTTGCCGGTGTTGCGAGTTAATGCGATCTTTAATTTATGCATGTGTGTGTGCGAGAGAGCTTGCGAGAGTATAGAACAGCAACATGATGCGTACATATCTGTTAAGCGCCGCGTAGTATGCTTGCTGCTCTGCTCTGCTTATAACCCATTACCACCAACTCTCTTCAAACGTTTCCGTTCGTTCTATCTCTTTTGCACTACACTTGTCACATACACTACGGCTAAAATGCATTGTGGGAATTATTTTGCAAAAAAAATTTATAACAACAACAACAATACATTTAAAAGACGACTGACAGCAAGCAGAGACAATGTAGACATCGATGACAGGCTAAGCAATTCCAATAAGAACAAAGCATGGCATGGCATCGTCGCATCAAAGACAAAAGCGCCGAATTCTTTCTTCTTCTAAAAAAAAAAAAGAGCGTATTTGTTGTTTTTGGTTGCCAAGCAGCAGCTTTTATGCTCTGGAGTTTTGCATGAGTACGCGGCCAGCAGTAAGCGTGCAAGCGAGTAAGCTATAGCTTTTGTCACTGTCGCGTACAAGAAATCACTGACCTTGACTTTTCTTAAAGTTTAAGGCCCTTTTTTTTAATTCACAACACACATACATAGGCAGACAAAGGCACACACATACATACATACATACATACAATCGTACGTGGATAATTATTGTATTTTTGTTTTTTTTTTTTTTTTTATGTGTGGGCACTGTGGTACATAGTTGTGTGGAATTTGATTTGAAAAATCGGGCGAAAAAAAGAAAAATTTATGGAAATTGAATGTGAAAAGTTTTGTGCTTTGCTAGTAACTAATTTTTAACAACTTTTTGATTTCTTTGAAGGCACTCCAATAATCTATACTTTATTTTGCATACTCATAATTAGGATAATGTGGCTTATTCAGCCCAAAATTCTTACGTCGGATAAAGCGAATGTCTGGAGAATAAAGCAGATGGTGTGGACTATCCATTTTATCCATGCCAATTTAGTTTTAACCAGGTTTGAAACATGATAATGATTTGTAGTCCTGAAAAACTTTTTTATTATATTTCTGGCGGAATTTCGAATGTTTTTTCGCTCAAAAATTTCCGAAAAATTAAACATAGACTACATCTATTCATTATTGGTAAAAATTATTCGCTGATCTATAGTCTGCTTGTATTAATAATGAGTATTTCTTTTAGAAGCTTACGGATTTATTGTACAAAAATGTTTTAAATTTTATTATCCAAAGTAGTGTCCATCGCTGGCTATTACTTTTTCCCATCTCTCTGGTAATTTTCGGATAACAGAACGGAAGAACGACTCGTCTTTTGAAGCTATCCAATAATGGTCACAATTTTTACACTGTTCATACGTTGTTGGATAGGCCAAACCACAAAAAATAGTCGTAAGAAGCGATGTCTGGAGAATACGGCAGGTGTGGCAGCACTTCCCATGCGTTTCCAAGAAGATCTTGATCGGTTTTGAACATGTGGTCGAGCGTTGTCCGGTCTTTCTTCGTATTCTGGCCGTTTTTACTTTACTGCACAGCACAAACGTATGAGGTGAGTCAGATAGAGTTCCCCCGTGATCGTCTCGTTCGGTTTGAGCAGCTTGCAGTAGATCACGCTACGCTGGTTCCACCAAATACAGCGCATAAACTTTATGCCATGATTATTTAGCTTTCTGAAGGCAATTGAAGGCTTTGTTCCACAAATACCAATGTTTTCAATTCGTTGTCTTCAAACTTTTTGAGTTGACCCAGTCGTCTCTTAGCTTCTAGCTCAAAATCAGCACTTTCAAAGCTACTAAACCACCTCTCACTCGATTGTTTAGATATTTCGGAAGTTATTTTTATTAAAAACTAACCTTTTTCGTTGCCTGCAGTTAAAATTGTCTTCTCGTCGATTTGGCCCTTCAGTTTATTATTTTGACTGTTTCTTAATCTCAGTCGATGGTAAGTCAAGATTTATTGCTTTTAAACTTCACCGAATACGATCGAGTCACCCATTTTTCGTTCAGCATCATGGTGGTGGTGCTTGGTATAAAAACTTCCAATCCGAACCTACATCATACTCTGAGTTATTGTATAAAAATTTGTTTTTCATGTAGTAAATTTGCTAAAAATTCTAAATGTGTTCCAATTTACGTTAAATCTTATAAAATTTTCTATTTAGAGTTGGCTTTTCTATAAAAAAAAAGTGAAGTCAATACAGACATGTCCGTCTGTCCGGCTGTGAACAAGAATATTTGGTATACTTTAAAAGATAGAATCTTCAAATTTAGATATTTATTATTCTCAATTCAGATAGTTTGTATTGAATGAATGTGCCAACTCCTTTCTAAGCGATAGTACCCATAAAAATCTGCACCTCTTATCTAAGTTTTTGAAAGAAAAAACTTTCTTTTTTTTCTACTTTGTATAAAATATCCAAATTTTGTGTAAATTGCTTTAATTCCAATAAAAATTTCTATTAAGGCTCATATCATATCATATCAGACCACTAAAAGGGATACCGTCCATACAAATCTGTCTGCTCTTTAGCGGTCTTGAAACGAAAACTAATTCCAATAACTCGGTTCTAGATTGAAAAAATATACACTCTACAGATTTAGGAATCACTGGTCTGCTTTATATACTTCTTTTATTTAGTGCTGCAAATTAAAGAGTAGTAGCATCTAGTTCCACTAAAATATTGGTTGGGCTGAGGCGTTTAAAAATATTCTAATTAAATTTTTTTTTATATTTACTAGTTTTAACTGTAAAATTTTTAGCTTTTTAAAGTTGTTTAATTTTTAGCATACTAATACCTTTTTAACAGCAATAAATTTAGTTACTTCTATTACAACCCTCGTAAAAATATTTTATTGCATTTTCCATTTAATATTTGATATTACGAACCAGTGTGCGACTTGGCCTATTGTGTGCACGTTTAATTCTTCTTCTTTTTTTTATTCTACCTTTTGTTATACTCGTTACTAGTTGGTTCGTTGGCTTAACAGCAGCGCTGCCTGCGTTGTTCTTGTTGTTAGGTGAGTAAGTGAGCGAGTGTGGTGTGGTATAGTGCGATGAATGCTGCCTGCTGCCTGCTGCTGCGCATGCGTAAAGTCTCTCGCGGTGACTGCGCAGTTTTTTGCTTAGCGTCGGCGTTTTAAAATAAATATTCTGCGCAAGCGCACGTAGACTTTATTGTTATTATTTTGTATTTATATATTTTGCTGTTGCCTTTCTTTCATTTGGCTTATAAAATATATATATATATATATGTGTATGTATATATATTTGTTCTTGTTTAACATTTTTGTACGCCGTTCACTTTTTTAAGCTTTATTTTTTCTTCTTTTTTTTTTTTATAATTTCTGGCCTATTATGGCATTACAAGCTGCTTTTTACTTGCTTGTTCTTGGGTTGTCGTCATACAGCTTGTTTTTGTTGTGTTGTTGTTGTTGTAATGTGGAAATGTGCCTGAGTAAATATGCATAGTGAAAAAAGGGGAAACAGTGCGCAACATAGCCATCCATCATATTGTAGACCAAAAGTAGCGAGTATATGTGTAAGAGGGAGAGCGAGCGAGAGATGTAAAAGGGCTAGAGTGTAAAAATTACATTAGCCCGCTGGAAACTTAAAACCAGTCAACTCATGTTTTTTTTTTTTTTTTCTTTAATTTTTTCCTGTTCTTGCTGTTTCTTGTGAAATTCTTTTTTGTTGTTTTTGTACGTTTTAGGGCTGTTGAAACAGGCCAATTTAAACGAAAAAACATTTATGGTGTAATTCTAGTTGTATGCCAGGAAGAGGAGGGACGGATTAGTTTTTAGTTTTCTTTTTTTTTTTTACGTTACACTGCCTGCTGTTGTCTGTATTGAATTGCGGTTTTCTAGATAGAATTGGAATCCTTAAATTCGACAGAATTGTATTAAAATTTGGACAATATATTTCTTCCTATGCAATTTCGGTCAAAGTCTCCAGTTATCACCAGCAGCGAAGTGTCATATATATCAAGTTCTCTAGTAAAGTTTCAAAGAATTGGAGATGAAAAAAAAAAATACTACTTGAACAAAGCAAGCTGAGAATTGATTTTTCTTCTTGTTTATAGTTCCCTTTGTTGCATATGACAAGCAACTATTAACTATCTTAACTCGTTTGGACCACCAAAGTGCAGATGCATGCACTGTAGGGTGTATAAATTGGAAAATGCATTGAAAGACTCAATATAGCCTAAGCCTATTATATTTTTTTTTTGCTGCTCAACTATGCTCAGTTAAACTAGAAGAATAAACAACACTAATTAGGATGCCATGATTGGCATTATTACTCATGTAAAGCAACGAAGAAAAATTGCTTCAAGAGCCATACATTATGTAGGCGAACAGAAAGCATCATCACTTGCTTAGGCAGGTAGGCTTCGTGAGTCATTTGTAAACAATTGATGTAACGAGTCTGGGTAGAAGCTGTCTAGTTTAGAGCAGTTCTATAGGTTATAGTAATAAGAGTAGGATGGTTAAGCTCCTTATTGACACTTTGTGGTTCAAGCGAGGCTTCTAAGGTTGTTTTGTTGGGTATTGTACTCTAGGAAGACTTCTAGTACCATCCTTACCATCTTAGTCCATGAGTTGAAGATGTAATCTACGTAAATTAAGAAATGTATATTCCTACGCATTTCCACACAATTATTTCCTTTAAACAATTATTACTTAATTCTGTATTAGTTCTGTATAGGAGCGGTACTTTCTAATGGCCACAACGCGGTCTTTATAAACTATGCACAGCTACAGAACATACAAAGATTCCATACCAAATTTAAGTTCGAAACAGAAAGGTCTCGACGACGTGTTCAAGAATATATATACGAGGGACACTATTTATGTTTCATGAAAAGCAAATAATAACAAATATTTTATATAAAATGGCTTGTTTTTCAAAATATTCTTCATAAAAATTAATGCACTTGAGGCACCTCCAAACCATGCAAACGCATCAACAGCTTCTTCGGACGTAACAAAACGTTCACCATGCAGCTATTTTTTTTTAAGTTTGGGCATAAAAAGAAATCATTGGATGATAAATCAGTGAAGTACGGCGATTGAACCATCAATTCCATATTTTGAGTGTTCAAAAACTGACATTTTTTTTTTTTTTTTTTTTAATTTTTTTTTTTTCCCCCCCGCTTAATTAAAAATTGCACAGCACATACCATGCAACAACACCCACACGCGAAAACAACTCCTAGCACTAGCGGAAGCATGCGTGCATGAAAGAGAGCGAAATAGTAGCAGCCAAAAAAAATAATGCTCCCCAGTAAATAAACTATGTATGTGTGCGTACATATATATATATATATAAATGTGTGTGTGTATGTAGGAGGTTGTCAGAGGTCAGTTGCGCTATGGCTGCCTGCTTGCTAGCTTGCTTTGCTGCATTACACGTTTCATTGCTCATTGCGTTCTTATGCCACATGCAAGTTGTTTCGTTACCCCTACGTTCCAGCAATTCATACGTTCGTTCACTTCCCCCTACCAAAAGAGCAAGTTTCAAAATCTTATATGTTTCACTTTTGCGCGCTCTCTCTCTCTCTTGCTCGCTGTTTCAATACAACAAAATTTGTTCTGCTTGCTCTTGTTCTCTTTGCAGCATTCTTTTTTTTTTGTATTACTTCATTCTCAAACGTTCCGTTTGGGCAAATTTTCTGTAGCAAGAACGGTATTTCAAGCTGAACACTCGTCGCGTCAACAACGTTACGTGCGCGTGCTATTCGGCAAACGGCTACAACGCAAGAACGCACCGCGAAACGTGAAACAAACAAAAAAAAAAGTAAAGAAAAAAAAAAAACAGTAGTTTGGATGTGTGTGTGAAAAAAAATATAAAAATACAACAACTACATACACATATATTCTATACGTTACGTTAATACGTGTTATGTGCTACGGTACGGTACGCGTGCTTTACAATAAAATAAATTAAACACAAAAAAAATAATAAAATAAAGTGCGCGCTTATTACATTAAAAAAAATACAACGCTCAATTCTTACGTTTTTGACGCCGCCAACGCGCTACATACATATGTATAAATAAATATATATATATATAGCACGTTCTCTTTCTCACTTCCGCACAACGCTGTACGTACGTAATAATTTATGGCTTTTACGTTATAAAGTTCAACCAACTTGGTGCATGTATAAATGTGTATGTGTGTGTGTGTATAGATATATATATGCAAAGAATAGTGCTCAAAGTAACATTCTGTGTGTGTGTGTGTGTGTGCATGTTTATTGCTGCGTTGCATTTCATCTTCTCTCACTCACTCTTTCTTATGCTTTTTTCCTTCGTTGTTTTTTTTTGTGTATATGCAATCAGACAACAATAATGTATAGCTGCAGCGGCAGCAGCATAAAAATACAACAACAACCAAGCGCAATAATTATGTTTTGTTGTGTATACATATATGTATGTGTGTGTGTGTTTAAAAGAACAAGCAGCAGGCATGTAGCCTAAAAGAAAATAATGAAAATTTTTTAAAAAAGAAACGTAATAACAAAAATTTATAAAAAACAACAAAGAAATGCGTGCTTTAGATATTAAAGAAGTACATATATTGAGTTTTTGTTCTTGTAATTTCGTTGTTTATTTAACATTTTTCCTTGCTGTTCTTGTTGTTGTTCTTGGTGCTGCTGCTATGCTTGCTTGTTGTTATTGTTCCTGTATCTAATGCTGCGTTGACGCTAACGTCGCTGCCATCACAATTTGCCGATACTTAGCTTGGCTTGTGGTGATGCTGTTTATTCTTCGTTGTATGAGTGCATGTGTGTGTGTGTGTACATATATATCTTTGCGAGAGTGGTTTGAACAAAATTTAAATATTATAAACTAAAGAAAAAAGGATTTTAATAATTAAAAAAAGGACAATAAAGAAATATTTAAACTGTGTAGAAATTTTTCGTTAATATTTTTAATAAAAAAAGTGATTTTAAATAAAAAATATAATCAAAAAAAAAAATACTTAGTAATAAATTTATCAAATTTTTGGTAAAATTGTAATAGAAAAACTTTAATTTTTACCAAAAATTTTTTACTTTTTAATTAAAAAAAAAATTCTTTGTTATTTAATAAAAAAAATCTTTCGTTCAGAGACAAGTATTTACTATGTAAACGAAGTGTGAAAAATTTGAGAAAAATCGGTCCAATAGCGGCCGAAAAATTTTGAGTAACGACTTAAACCCACGACTTAAACTTATAAAAACTTGTAAAATAGAAATTTGTGATATCCTTTAACTGTTTTTAAACCAAATAATTGAATCATTAATTTAAAAAGTAGAACATATTTTGTTGTTGTTGGAACCAAACTTTAAAAACTGTAGACAGCCAATAGATTGAGAAATTCTACATGAAGACAATCCTACTGACTACCAAACCTGAAGTTTGCACTATTTCTTATTATTGCTTAATTTATATAGATTTAAAATATTTTTGTATGTGAGATATATACCTTCTAGTGGTCACATCACGGTGTGATGTAAAAATAATGTCTCAAAACTTGTGATTTTAAGACAGCCGGACATGGCTGAAGTGTTTTTCCATTAATTGCTTTTAAAACACTTTCAATTGGTAAAATTTTCGGGATAATCCCAAATATGACTTATAAGACTTACCATTCGAAAGATTTTCGAAGAGTTTACCATTGAAACCTTACATTTGGATTGATTTCCGGAGTGCTTAGCTACGAATTAGTCTGAAAAAAATTACGCCAATTCTTCTTTATCTTTTTCTGCATCTATAAATATATTACGGCAAAGGCTTCATAAAATACATTACTGATATATTCTAAACTTCACGACTTTTCAGAATACTTCTGAGAATATTTGTATTGTACCTCGGTCTATAGTAACCAGATGGGATAGTGAAAGAAAGTCATCTTCAGTCCAATGAGTTCATCATTTAAAAGTCCTGCCTTTCTAAAACGTTTAACATGCCATACTTTGCTTAAACTTCGTATAGCATTTAGAACATTTAGGGTCATAATAGGTTTGTTCTCCTCCATTTGTTCAATATATTGTTCAAAATCCGCTTTTGCTTTGGTTTATAGATTGAAGTAACGAAGTTATATTTGAAGGAAAATAGTCAAACGTAGGTGAATTCTTTGGTCCAGGCAAATCCATTTTAGCATCGTTTCAACAATATACTCAAAGAGACGACCGGTTCTCTTTGATTTCGACCAAATATTATCAGCAAATATTTGGATTCTGTTCCAAAAAACTTCTTTAGCTTTTTTAAAATAAATTAAAACTTTTATGGATCAATTCTTATGTAGCCACTCTTTACAATTGACGCTCGTTTATATGTTCCATGTTTTGTTTTTTTTTTTTTCATGATGCGGAAGAATAAAACATTATTTTTTTTGTTTTGTTATTACGACTACGACGGACGGTGACGGTGTTGATTTAAACTTCTTTAATCGTAAGACGAACAAATGTTTTGTTGTATTTATTTCTTATATATGTATATATATTAATTATGTACACATATATACTGTATATACTTATATATATATGTATGTATTTAATATAAATTTTATATACGAAACGTGTTTAAAATATGTTTTTTTTCTGAAACAACTTCCATTCACTTTTTAATTCATGCTACACATACACCCACCTTCCATAGCACCTTCCACACCACTGTGTTTTATATATACACTTCACGGTTCTAGACAGTTCCGCTTCATTTATCTTTCTCTCCCTCTCACTCTATATAATTAGTTTATAAAAATATTATAGTGTATAAAAAAAATTAATTGTTTCCAAATTTAAATAATTTTCACATAAATATAAAGTTAATATAATGTAGTGAAAACTCTCTTAAACCGGTTAAAGCTGCTTACTTGGATGCAAAATAAGTTATCAATAAACACGTCTGTATGGGTCTATTTTTGATAGAACTGCTTTTCTGTGTTTATATTAAATAAAATACTTAAATTTAGTATTTATTATCTTTTATAAGCATAAACATTTGTCTATAATATCCGGTTTCAAAATTATGTCGCAGTCTAATACGAAATCAGAAACCTTCAAAAAAAGTTCTAAATAAAAAAAAAAAAAAAGGAATTATCTTACAAAAACATATACATTGTGTACAAAAAGTACATGGACAAGGCTTGGAACTACTATTCTGTAGAGGCAGAGAATGCAATGAAGAACATGGGCAGGCATAGAAGGTTAATTTGTCATTCATTGTATATAAAATTGTAGCCGGCTCGAGGACCAAGCTATAAATAATGTGCGTTGTAGCTTAAATTTTTCAAAAGATTCTCGGAGCTACCCAATTTTCATATATTTTATAGTTTTTGTTTTTTTTTTTTTGTCAGCGAGCTTTTCTTTTACTCTATATAAAATTGTAGGCGGCTCGAAGGTCTACTTTAATACAAAATACTATGTGTCAGGTGCTAAATTTTAATGCATTTCACAGTCATCTGCGGTGAGCTAATTTTTTTTTTTTTTTTTAATAACATGGAAACATTTTATTATGTATTAATCTTGAACCTCGAGCCGGCTAAAGCTTTTATGCTTACATACTAAATAGATTTAAGGAACTTATTAATCAATGTTATAAGCTGATTTTAAGTAGCTTATGCAACATTTATATTCATTTGTGTTGCTATACATGTTGTCTAGAGTTGGATTTACAATATTTTACGCTGCGTCTGTTTTTCAAGTTTGTTTTATTGTCTTCTTACAACTTTAAAAAATATACCAGTTTTTTTTTTTAATGACTTTTCTAACAGAATGTTTTGTTATTTTTCAAGCCGGAAGAACAGTTCTGCTTCTTAGTCTTCCGTTACTTGAAGTATTGTTTCTTTTGCTTCATATTCTGCGTACTAGTGACATCTTGCGTCTTCTACAGTTATATCTAATACATCTATATATATAGCTGTCTCGCATACACACGCACATATATATACGTAAAAACATTTGAAAGACCAATTAGTATTTTGTTTACATCTTCTTTACAAACACATTCACGTATAATTTTTTTTTATTTCTTCGTGTTATTTGGTTTTTATTTCCGCGCATTTTTTTATCTTTGTTTTTGTTGTCGTTTCGTGTGAGATAGAAGACCAAATAGATAATAAATCGTAACAGTTCGATAAGCAAACAAATATACTTCAAATTGCGCTTGTTGTACGTGGAGAGTAGTTCTTTCATCTACATAGGGGCACCGGTTTTTTCTTCTTTTTTTTTTTAGGAACGTTGCTATGGCATAAATGCAACAGTTGGAGAGAGATACTTTATATCATATCTTTTCTAAATAAACAAAACTGCTCGTAGGTGGGGGAGTTTGTTTTGTTTATCTTTTTTGATATCGACTTTGACACGTTCCGTTTGATTAGAAATTAGTTGGTATATGGATTTTTACAAACAGCCGGTTTTCTGGAAATTAAAAATTTGACATATGGTGTGCTAGCAGATATGAAAGATAGATAGATCTTATTATCTTCAATTTGAAATAATTTTTTTAATACAATTTCTAAGTTTTTTGATTATATTTCCCGTATATAAATTAAAATTCATGGTTTTATATTTGTTTATATTGTTTTAAAAAAAAGTATACAGCCACGTGGTTATATTGTGTAGTATTATCACAATTTCATGTACATATAAACAAAATATTTAAAATGCAAAATGTCTGTGTATGTGGTTTTGAAATGCTTGAAATTGCGTGATATATAAACAAAAAGTATTTAAAATGCAAAATATATGTAATAAGTACTCAAATGATTTTGATTATACGATGTGTGTCTGTGCGTATGTTGTTTTAAGTGTGTTTTGAGATACAATATATATATGGGGGTTTTTCTGCTTATATATAGGACATAAGCTATAAGTTATTAAGAGAAGTAAAATAATATAATGCTATTGGTTCTTAAAGTATTATAATTTATTTTGTTTTTTCTTTATTAAAGACATTTATATGAGGAACTGGCGTTAATATTAAACACTATACTAATGAGGAATTAAAATATAGAAGTAAGCGTCATCAAGAAAGCTACAAGAAGTCGTTACTAACCACTTTACTATCGAGGAGTTAAAGAATAGGAACCAACAGTAAGGAGAATCGAGAAGAATCTTGCAGAAATCAATGCATCAAGTGTATACTGACCGCTATACTATCGAGGAGTTAAAAATATAGGTACCACCAGTAAGAACAACCGAAGAGAATAAAGCAATCAATACTGACCGCTATACTATCGAGGAATTAAATTATTGTTACTAGTGGAAAATATATGAAACTTTTCTTTTAGTGCACTCATTTTACCGTATCCGTACAGAGCTATGAAGCACAGGTACAAAAAGCACCAAGTTTTTTAAGCAATTTTTCGGTTTTGCGACCCGGGCAAATGTTTGTCGCAGGCAGAAAGAGGCGAGGCTGACGTCATTAAGTATATATTGGCATGTCCATCTGTCGAGAACATGACGATTATAACTGATTTGGATAATTAGATTCTACTATTAATTCTTCAGAACAGTTGTATTAAATTAATATAGTAATTTCCTTCAGCCTAATGATAGATTGGGACTTACCATGCACGCCTCATTTTCATTTTTTATATGAAAAAGTGTTATTGTAATTGATATATTTAGCTAGAAATGCCAAATTTGTGTTTTTCTCTAACAAAAAATTATATTAAGATGCAGTTTGCTCCACTGGAAATAGTGGCTCCCATACAAAACTGTCCCCCTTTTCACGGTTTTTATATAAAAAAAAGTATTTATAGTTGCTTATTCAGCTATAATTGCCGAATTCGACGTACCTTGTGGCAATCCTGATTAAATATTCTATTAGGTTCCAAATCCGGCCATTACGCTACCATAAGTCCAGTTAATATAGATATTTCCGTTTGTCTGACTATAAACAACAAGAACTAGGAGACAAAAAAAGTTAGAGCCTTCAAGTTTGGATATTCAATGTTTCTTCAGATGTGTAGTATCTAATAAATGTGCCAACCTCTCTTTAATTGGTAGTACCTATAATAATGTGTCCCTCTTGAGTAAAGGGTATCTCCAATATTGATCACAGTAAAATGCAACGTTCTTTCGTTTTTTTTTATTTTTTTTTTTTATATATATGTAAATATACAAACCTCCACTATATAATGTTATAAACTGGTTTAGACCCGGCCCATTTGTATAAGCAAGATTGGTATATATGACGACAATATACAGCAAAAGGCTTCCTGTTGTACGAACAAGCAGGTTTTAAATTTACGCATATCGTCTTAATCAGCTTGGCAGTGAGAGTGGTATTAGAACGAACCAGTTAAATTGCATTCAGTGGCTAGATATCGTTTACAAAATCATAACTCAGTGGTAGAAAATGGTAAAATTATGTAAAAATGTGCAGCAGAGGGGAGGAAAGTATTACTCGAACATGAACGTTTATATACTTAGCACATGGAGAATATAATATACCGTTGTTTTAAGGAGGCTGTGCAGTTTTGAAATTAATAAACTATCTAAATTAAATCTATAGCAGAAATGAAGCGATATTTATTTGGAGTATAAGCAGAGATAGTGTGAAATATAGTTTCCTGAGTATTGATACTAACCACTATACTATCGAGGAATATAGTTGATCTCACAGTTCATGCCGAAACACTCAACTTGACGCTTTTAAAAAAGTCTAAAAGAAAATTAATACAGAGCCGACTTTAATAAAAGTATTAGGTTTCAACCACATAATCAAAATTCTAACTGTTCTATATAAATTCAGTTAAAAGTATTTTCTTTTTTATTTATATAGTAAAGATCCACACACGCGTGTATCCTTATTGCATATACATATATAAGCTATGCGAAATCTTTAAAAGTGAGTAACCTTCTCATCGTGCGCTGTATTTAAATGTCCAATTATTTATGCCAAACGACAGAAAAAATTCAAGCCCAAAAATGTATATCACATACCATCATACCCAGAGACAGTGAATGTTTCATTTACAAAGCATCTCATATATACATACATATATGTATATGTATATAAGCCATGCAAATCACGCATACCCCTAAGAAGGAACAGCTTTATCATTGTCCAGACATCGGCATCTAAATGCTCCAGACATGACAAAAAGTTAATTCATTAATTCCATGAATCAATGACACCAACAACAACGACCAAGCAAGCAAGCAATCAGTGAAGCAGTGCGAGAGAGCAAAGACACATGCAGAGCTCATTTCCGCACAGTAAATGACAAAGTGGCGGTCGGTGGAGAAGAAAAGCACTTCAAAGTATTCCAGAATCCAACCACAGACACTACAAAACACAGTTGGCCCAGCTTCGGGCCAAAAGAATTATAACGAATGGTTAAACGTATGGTTGAGGGGCAAAGTAAAGGACAGGCACAGACAAGGAGCGTTGTCAAAGCAGTCGCCATTATCGACAGCAAGAAAAAAAAAAGAAAGAAACGTGCAGAAGAGTGTTTGGTATAAAGAAAAGAAGAGTGAAGCGCTAAGGAACGCAATATATTTTGATGACCTGCAGCGTTGTCTGCACACTCAGCACGGTTGACAATGTCACTCACGAGCATACGCCGCAAGAGGAGCACAACAGAATTTTGTATATTGTGGGAGCAGCAAGGCAAGAAGTTGTTGTATTGGCGCCTTTGTTTGTGCTCAACAGCAGCGAATTTTCGCCAAAAAAAAAAAAAAAAAAGAATATAATTTGCCCTGCTTTGTTCTTTATACTTTAAAGTGGTGTATGCGAATTGACTGTTGGATATATGCATGACGCATCATGCTGGTTTTTCATGTCTGCAAAATTGAAGCAAAGCAAGCAGAACGCTTTATTCTTTTCCTTTTTTAATTTTTGCATACAGCCACAAAAGTTAACTTTTATCCACGTCGACGTTGACTGCGCTGCTAGTTTTTGTTGTTGTTTTTTTTTGTTTAAAACGTGCGCACATTATTTTGTTGTTTAAAACCTTTGTTGCTCTCCCGTTTGCTGCTCTCTCGACTCTTGTTTTCGGCTTTAATTTGTTGTTGTTGTTCTAAGCTTGTCTCAACGTGTTCTTTTAGCAACAACAATAGCATGAAAACAGCTATGGGAACAGCCAGCCATAGAGTTGGTGGTGACGGCATCGCTCTGCTAGCAATAATAATGAAAAAAAAAAAAGAATAGCAAAATAGCAACAACTACAACAGGTAAACGTTCGCAAACGTTTCCTTTGTTCTGCACTTCCTTCTCTTCACAACAACAACAGCAGCAGCCTGTACAACTGGCTTTAGCTCTCACACTCTCGCGCACATTAGAAGTTAAGCTTTAACCCGCTCTTCTAACTAAAATACCGTAAAAGTTGGCATTGTACCTGACCTGTAGTACCTAGTAGTAGGCAAGTCTGTTGTAGTTTTTTTTTTGTAACGGTAAACTGTTGGCATTCATTTAAGCTGCTTCTTTTTTTTTTTATTGTTAGCTTAACAAATTGTAAGAAATTTGCCATGAAAATGTTTGTAAATAAATGAAATGTAGAAGAAGCTCAATTTACTCAAATTATTTTACAAACAGTGTTGATTGAATTTCTTAAGCGTTGCATAAAAATTCAGTAATTCAATTAATTAATAGATTATTATCCCAACAGAAATATGCTAAAACTTGGTTAGCTATAGTGTACAAAATTTAGCACATTGCCAATTAGAGGGTTAATGAATACATAAATGCTCTTTGTTGTTTTTTTTTTCACATTAAGCGCTCTCATATAATAAAGTTCTCTTTGCGTTATGTTGGCTTTTCGTGATGTAGTTGTTTTTGTTTTTATTGCCTCGGTTAGTTTCTTGACTTTAGTTGTTGTGTCATTCCATTGAACTCGCCAGCAGCAGCACAGCAGTAAGCTTTGCTGTTGTTGTTGTTTTAGCTATTGGCCAAAAGCCGACGACGCGCCATTTGGCAAGCGAAACATGTTCGTTTGAAGCATTCGTAGTTGTTGTTGTTGTTGCTGCGTGGTTTTATTCTTGTTTCAACATTTTGAGATTTTTTTCTTCCGCAAGTTTTAACGTGCGCTCTCAAGCTGCCATTAAGCTAAGCTCTGAACTGTTTCATGTTTTTCCATATTGTTTCTATATGTGGCTTTATTTTAATGTTTATTTTTTTAAAGCAGTTTATTATTGTTGTTGTGCTTGTTTTTTGATTTTTCAATTACCGCGTTTTTGTTTTATTAGCTATCTACAGGCAGCAAGCACACTTGTAGCTTGTTTTTGTTTGTGTAAGCGTTAATAAATTTTATTTTAATGCTGCCTAAATGTAATTAATGCAAAGCATGCAATTTACACAAAAATATTTTGAGGGTAGAAATTTTGTATATATGTATACAACGCTGTGTGGGCGTCAAAAGGAACAGACAGACAGACAGCACTGCCTAATAACGGTGCTTTTTCTGTTTAACTTGCAATAATTTTCAATTCGTGCATATGAAATAGCAATAACAACATACAATAGAACAAAAGAGTTCATTGCGCTCTTCTTCTAACGTTGCTTGCTGACACATACATACTCTCTCACTCTCGTACTGGTTTCATTGTCAGCAAATCCAGTTTTGTTGTAAGTGTTTAAAGTGACCATATACGTATGTACGTATGTGGTAGATATTATATCCTGACTATTTGCCTATTGTATGCTAATTAAAAAGATTTTTTTGTTGATTTCTCGCGAAATGAAGAGGAGTGTTTGGAAGAAACTCTATAATAAATTCATATAATTAATTGCATATAAAATTAAGTCAAGTCCTTCTGAGAATAGCCAGCTGCATTAAAGTAAATTTTTTTTTTCATATTATTTTCAAGCTTTTAAACTATTTGACATTGACTTCTGTTGGAGTTCAGAATGCATTAGGTCAATGAATGTATATTTGGGTTTGGCATTTCTTACTTTTGTTAAAAAAAAAATTTGAGTTTCATAGAAACCTGCTAATGCTTTTAATTCTATAAAATACGGAAATATATTCGCTTATTTAACGCCCCTAAAATATAAAATTGAAATTGTATAAATGTGCTTTAGTAGCTTGGCAACGGCATGCGACTTTAAGCCTTACATTCGTTGATGCGTTGTATGTTAAATGTTTAAAGTTAGTTTGTAACATTTTGAAGATGTACGAGTTGCATCACTACATTGGCTTGTTATCCGGCCAATGAATCATGCAACTTGTTAAGCTTAGCTAAGTTACAGAGCTTAAAAGCGAACATGATGCTGTCGGCTTTCATTATATTTTCATTTACTTTTATGACAGTTTTAAAGATATCAATATCTGAGTCTAGTCAATGCAATAAGTACAAAAAGAGTGATATAAAATGACACTACCTTGGTTAGGTAGTCGGGCCTTTATACACTTGTAGCTATTACTTGGTAATAATTTTCTTGATTTTATGTAATCGTAAAATTTAGCAATTTCCTAAAGTGTATTGTATAAACGTATTATATGTATATTCAAAAATACATTATCTTTAATTTTTATTGCTTGCTGAAAAGTAAATTAAAGCTAAGAATTATTAGAATTCGTTGCTGTATACAAAATTAAATATTTGCTAAGCAGCTGCTAACAACACACAAAACCATGGTCACTCTTAAGCACTACCACAACCCACCCACTCAGTCACTCACTGCTGGTGCTGCTGCAACAACAACATATTTCTTCATATGCAAATGTACTAAACTTCTGCGCTATCTCACTCACTCTTCACAATGCAATTGTATATGTTGCTGCTGCTTGTATTCTCTCAAACATTCTTGTTTGTTCGAGAACATGGTAAATATTTGTTGCTTGTTTTATTATTGTTGTTTTCATTTTGTTGCCTATTCTTTATTTTCTTTTGTATGTATATGTTTTTCCAGCTGCGCAAAAGAAGTACAAACAAATGACGCTAAATTGCATGCGAGCGCATGACCCTTCGCTTGCTCTTGCTATTTCGCTCTCATGCTGCACGACGCTACCCACCCACAAAAGAAAAAAAAAAAAGAGCGCAATGCACATACATATAATAGTTGTTGCTATTGTTTTAACTGCTAATACAGCTTCTTCTTCTCCTTGCTATTTGTTATTGTATTTGTGGTTCTTCTTTTATAGTTTGCTGTTATTGTGGTTGGTTGTTATTGTTTTAATGTTCTTTTTTTTGTTGCTTTTATGCAGAATTTCATTTGCTTTGAACTTGATGAACCTAAACTGTTGTTTTATTCTTGCTTGTTGCTTTTTATGCTGGTTCGTTTGTTCTTTGTTGTTAGAAGTGAATGGTTGCTGTATGGTTTGTATGTATTTGTTAACTTCTTTTTTTTTATTTAGTTGGCCGTTTTGTGTTTTGTTGCTGTTGTTTCAACGTGCTTTTATTAATTGTTTTAGCCATTTTTAATGTTGTTGTGCCAATTAGATTTATTTATAAGAATGATGCGCATTGTTCTTTTTTTCTTTTTGTGGTACCCAACTTTGCGCGGAATTTTTTTAAGAATATGAACTCTTTCATTTTAATTAGCATAACAAAAAAAAAAATATCGTCTAAACGTACATATATATAATATATTGGTTCTGCTTTAATACTTTTATGTCCGCTTGGCCTTTGTACTTTCCAATTTCTGCTTCTTCTTATTCTTCTGACCATAATCAGGCGTAAATTTTACTGTCGGATTCTCAAGCACATGATGGATATGTTTTCTTTGTTCTTAATTTTATGCCTCATCAGTTGCCTCCCATTGAGTTATTCACATCTTCAAGAACCAACACATCATCATCATTTAATTAGCCAAGTTTTCGTCTCCATTGCTTCTTTTGTCGTTTCTGCTATTTTTAGTAAATTTTACAAGTTCTTTGGAATTCGAGAGACTCTGATTTTAATTCAAATCGGTTTTGTTCTGCTGTAGCCCGGGATAGTTGCATTGCGTACATGTCTTGAACACATTTACGAACTGATTTTACACATCTGTCTGTATGTATCTATAGTACTTGCAGCATGCATGGGAATTCTTTTCAAGAACATATGGTTGTAATATTTACATTGCATACTCCTCCGTACAGCTTGTTATTCTTCCGGCGTAGTGAGGGTCTATATAAAAATCTTTATGTATAATTGTACAATTTGTTCTTGTCGCTTTGTTGACGATAGTTTTTGTTTTTAATGGTTTTTTGTTGTTTTTGTGCGTCAATGCATTTGATTTTTTAATGGAATTTTAACTCAACAGCTGCATAATTTAATTATTGGAGTGTAGAAGTTGGGATAAAGCACCATTTTATGTTTAAAAAATATTTTACGAGCGGAAATGGAATTTTCCGAACTTTAAGTTAGTTCAAGCTGCTACATGGTATGTGATATATAGTATGCAAGAGGGGTAGCTAGTCTACAGTACTGTGATTTGAGGATCTATGACTATTCTAGCCAGAAAATCGACCAAACAGTACTTTTTCTCCTAAAATATCTCACTGCAGTATATTGTGGACCTACTATTTTGAAAGAGATGTGCTTGTGTGAGTCTGGTATGCCTGAAATTTGATTTACATTAGGAATATGGAACTGTATAAACGTAGTAGGCTGCTTTGTTTCTTTTCTGGTTTATATAGGTAATAAATATTGTTTACCTATTAACTAAAATATATCCCATTGCTCTGCTGATGCAAAGTAAGAATATAGTGGTTTCAATTTAAGCCATTAATTGTGCGTATTTTGAAGTTTATATATTTTTATTTCTTATATTATTCTGTCTACCAAATCATAAACAATTATCATCAAAAAAAAAAAATAAAAAATTTTTGACACACAATCTCTGTACATATTTTTGTAATTGTTCTACAAATGCTTCCATCTTTCTTATCAGTTGTGCTTCTACAAAATAAATACAAATAGAAATTTAATAATTCCACGTAATTCGAAGAAAAAATAGAAAACGTGTCATGTTAGAAAACGACTATCTAATACGACGCGTCGCCACATAAAAAAATACCATACCAAAATTCAATATAGACGAAAATCAAACCATGACTCATTTAGCATTATTCACTTATGTATACAGGGTGAGAGTGGTGTTCTTTTTGCGGATGCTCAAAGATTTTTTTTTTAATATGTCTTTGGAATTTCTGAATAATATGCAAAGTGTTTGGGTAATTATTTCGAGGGAGATAACCATTGATTATTTGTTTTAAGCCATTTAAACCTGAGATATACACGCTTAATTGCAGTTTAAAGCTGAAATATAATCTATTAATTGCAATTTAAAGCTGAGATATAATCAATTTATTGCAAATAATAGAATACTTTGTTTAGTTTTCAAACTAAATAAGCTCTAGACTACTTTTAAGTATTTTCCAAAACATTTTTGAGTTTTACAAAACAAATGCTCCCTCCACCCTGTATGAAAAAGTTAATCATTTAAAAGTTCTTAAAGGCGTTTAGAAATTGTTTTTCTGTCGCGCTTGATAAAATCTCGCATTTGAATTCAATTTAGTGGAAACGGCATACAATTTCAGCCGGCGTCAACAACGACATTGAGCATAAGAGAGCATAGACCTACCGACCGGTTGATTGGTTTGAGTGGGTGGGTGGGTGAGTGTATAGGGTTACAAACGGTTAAAATGCGTCGTGAGTCGAGTGTGAGTGAGTCATTGCACGACGTAGCGGCGCATTCTCTCCAAATAAACTCACTTTGCTGCCGCACTGTGTGTAACTCTCAAATGCAGCAAAAAAAAAAAAACGCGTCTAGCGAAATTTTTATTGTTTTTATTTGTTTGTTTTTTTTATTGGCTGCGAAGTTCAAAGTTCGACGAATATTTTGTCACAGTTCAATGCCATGCAAGAAGTCTTCTGTAAAGAAATTTGAAATTTTTTAAAACAAGACAACTCTGCCTGAAGTTGTCAAATTGTACGTTTCGTGTGAATGGCAAATGTCAAATTGTAGTTGCTGCTGCTGCTCTGCTAGTGTCAGGCGGAAAAGCTTCAGTCTAGTCTACAGCTTCAAACAAGAAACAACGCAGTTAAATAAATAAATAATAAAAAATAATTCTTATTGTTTGTGAAAAAATATTAATTCGTTAAAAAAAAGGATAAAGCATTATCCTTCTTGTTTGTTTCGCATTTATGCTTATTTTTGTTTTGTTTGCTACTAGATACATGGTAGTGCATTGAAAAGTCGCGTGTGCCGGTATATAGAAAAAAAAATTTTTTTTTCGCTCTCGCGCTTGCATATTTTTTTTTTATACATTTATTTTTTTTTTTGCTTGTTTGTTTTTTTTATTCACGTTCGCGCTTGCTTGCAATATTTAATGGTGTTGCATTGTTGTGCAGTGCCGGCGGTCAAGCCCGGCCTGATTCTGTGGTGGTTGGTTGCGGTATTGGTGGCAACTGCAAATTCTTGCATTGGCAACTTTGAGCTCGTCAACAATGGCAACCGTGGCGTGAACTTTTGCAGCGTCAAAAATATATTTCTTTCTGTAAGTGCTCGATTTTTTGTTTGTTTTCTTTTCTTTGCGCCGCTCTCTTTGTTCTAGACTTTTCTCGTGAAAAATTTGCTAATTTGCCGCTTCCGGTGTAGGGCGGTGGGTAGCGCTGCATGACCAATGAGAAGCTGCGCGCAACCTGTAGCGCTTTTGGTGGTGCTAGGCTTTGTATGGTAGCTCTTATGATTTTTTATGCTCTTATGTTTGCTCTCACATATACATACATACACCCACACGCATTTATGCATGCGCTCTCATATTATAAAACTTTTTCCGCTCTTGCGCGCTCAGTGCTTTTTGCTATTTTGTATGGTGTGGGTGGGTGATTGGCCGCTGCCGCCGTCATAGCAGTTAAGGGTTGTTGTTGCACAGAGTTGTCGCACTTTTACTGCAGCTGTCAGTTTTTGTTCTTGCTTTTTCTTGTATATTCTGCGACAGCAGCAGCAGCCCGGACCCGGCATTCAACAGTTCGGCGGTGAAAAATGAAACAACAACAAAATAAGCAGAAGCAGCCAGAAACTGTTGCCGCCGCCGATAAGTTATTTTGGTGTTTGAGCGTTTGTGTATGTATGTATATGCAACTGTGTAGGTGTTTGAATTTTCCTAGTAAATAGGAAACTGAGCAATTTTATCGATTTTTCCCAAGCATTTTGCTGCGGCTGTTGCTGTTTGCTATTTGCTACTTCTCTATGCATGCAATGTGTAAATGGATTTGTGTGTGTGTGCGTCGTCTCGTTTTGCGGCAAAATTTTGTATAGCATGCACTTAGGGGCGTAAAGTTTTTTGTTTTGTTTTTTTTTTTCTTTTCGTGGCAGCGGGTAAAGGCGAGTTTTAGATATTACTCTTGCATTTTTGTGCAGACATATACAAATATTGGCGTACATATATATACAGTAGAACCTGGCTGTATTTAACGGTTGAGCGGGTTTTTTTTTGGAGAGTTTGCTTTCAAAATTTTAGCATTTAAGATTTTTCTGGCTATTTTATAAAAATACAGTGGAACCCTCTAAATACAATAAATCTTTAGAATTCAAAGCTACTAAATTTTTATTTGTATGCCATAAAGAAGCTTTACTTTATATATATATCCATATATATATATCTAGACAAACTGCAACGTTGCTATATATTATTTCCCTTGACAACAACAACAACAATGCCGCAGTACTACAGTAACAGTAAATACAGTGAAATGCTGTTAATGAGAGGGTGAGTGAAAGAGTAGAAAAATAGATGAGAGTAACGATAGCGCGAAAGAGAGCAAATATACGGCATATGGGCAAAGGATTTTTCGCCAACGCATATGCTATACATATACATACATCTATACTGTGTGTGTGTATATATGTATGTGTGCATAGCAGGCATTCATTCATACGGCATATTGCTTTGTTGCGTTTAGCCGTAGACAGCGGAAACGTGCGGAGGCGATGATTATAGCCAAAATTCGGCGAGGCGCGCGAGGGTAAGAACGATGACTGCGACGACGTGCTTGTCTGGTGACTACGTACTGCGCTGTCCTGCCTACCGTTTTGTTGCTGTTGCTCTTCAGTCACGACTCTGTCGGCTATGCCTGTGCTTCTTCTTGTCTTTGTTGCTTCGATTCCATGAGCTTTACCCGGGTCGCTGCATAATGCGCATAGTTAGTTTTGCAGGGAGCAGCGTACGCGACGCGCGCGTTTTTTTGATTTTGGGCAAAAAAGATTTTTTGTACGTCGAGACAAAAAGCAAAAAAAAAAAGAATATTTAATAAAAATATATTTAAATAATAAAGTGGTATAAAATAGTAACTGTGTGTGTGTGTGTGTGATATTAATTTTAATATATTTTAATTTTATATTAATCTATTATTTATTTCTTTTCTGTTGCAGTATTTAAAAAAATAAATTGATTTAAGCGATAATCGAAGAGAATACACAAAAAAAAAAAAAAAAAAAACAACAACAACAAATAAAACGCCGAAAGGATTACAAATGCAAAATGTTAGCACAAATATTAACTCACAAAAGTATGCAATAAAAATTTATTGTTCACTTAAGACAAAGCAAAACTAGCAGCAGCAAAAAAAAAACAACAACAACAAAAAACAAACAAAGCAAAAAGCTAATTGGAAAAATTAGCAAAAAAGAAAACATAAAACGCGTATTTTTATAATACGCTTACAATTGGAATTTTATTTCCCAAGAAGATTTTTCGTCCCCGGAACAGATACAAATAAAAACAGACAAAGGTGAGTGTAATTTGCTATAATATAGAATTTTTTTTTATGCTTCGAAGCTAAAACAGTCTAGACAGGCACGCGTCACTACAGTGTAAAGGGGGTTGACTGACGACTGACTTCGAGCTTGAAGTGTTATATTATTAGCAGCAGGGCAGCGTGTGCGAAGGACTTCTTACTGCTGCTGCTTCTGCATTGTTGACGGAAATGAAAATTTTCTTTTTTGGAATTTTATTATTTTTTTTTATTGACGCAGAAATACTTCTTGTCTAGCTTTTATGCTTTTACTTTACTCTTCGCTCGGTCATCGTCATCATTTGTTTAGTGTACTGCTTTGTTTTTGTGGTGGTAGTTTCTACATAATACGCCAACACGTATCCTGGCAACATGTGTCAGCTAAATTGAGACGTAGTGGTGGGCGGGCGGTAGCTTGCAGTTTTAAGCATTTGCTGCGGCTTGTTGATTTTCCTTGGGCGTTAGGAAAATTTATATTTTTAGGGGAAAAGCAGCAGCCATGACGAACGAACGACGTGTAGAGTAGCAAGAGAGGAGCAGCAAAGTATTTATGCAGTTTGTGCTAAACTGTACCCCGTAGAAATTATATACTGTGCAATTGTCGTAAAGAAAGTTGTTAATTATTTATATTCTAAGCTATAAGAAATGAGTGTAATTGGGCATTTAGGCTGTATTTAGTAGCAGCTGTCTGTCAAGTCGAAAAATTTTTGCATTGTAATGCAGACAGCGCACACTCTTCGCACTCTTTGTGCAGTTATGTGTAGTAATGAAACGTATGGCCAAAACAAAACGCTTCCAATGTACTTATTATTCTTAGTAAAGTGCCTTTCAATTCGGCTAACTTACAAGATTTTTATATAAAAAACATCAGCTTAGTTATAGATATATGTATGTATGTATGAATCAAGTGCTGTTCTTGTATATTTGACGCAAAAGAGCAAAGATTGTTTCAGCCACTACAAGCTTGTTTGCAGTTTTGTATATAGTTTTTTGACTAGCAATATAAACCAAAATATAGTTTTATTTTCTGATAATCGGGTCTTAACTTAGCAGTTGTGAATATGTGCCGGTCATGAGGCGGTTAGGTAGGCTAATAGGAACTCAGTGCTTCAATTGGCATAAAAAAAATTAAAACACTTTACGATTTGCTTTGACAGCAGAAGAACTCACAGAATAATATATCTTTGGACGCAATAGAATTCCCAGCATATCTATTTAAAGACTCGTAATAAAAATATTTAGCATACTTTTAGGCTATAAGTGCAAACAATTTCAACTAATCAAAATATCCTCTTTATTCCGCTTTTTACAGTGTCTTCGTCAACGTTAATTCAACGCACACACATCAAAATGGCGAGCTCGCCAACGCCCTCACTGGACTCAATACGTGGTGGTGCAAATTCCATCGAGTCCTTTGGCGGTGAACGCAATGGATATCTTTCGGATTCACCACTCACATTAAGCGGCTCATCGCCGCCAATTAGCGATTCCGCTATATGCGATGAATACACAAGCAACAGCAGCAATGGTGGCGTTAGTGGCAGCGTCTCAGTGGTTTCCATTAACTCACATCATCCCATATCGGCATCAGTATCGTCCTCATCATCGGCATCGTCATCCTCGTCTGCATCATCTTCATCATCGACAAGCGGTGTCAGCGGTTGCAGCAGTGCAGCATCAACAAATAACGGCATCGGTGGCAGCGGCATCAGCAGCGTTGGACCCGGTGTCATTGGTAGCAACAAAAATGGCAACATTGGTGCAAAGAGTGCCAAGAGCAGCAACGTTATCGGCACCAATAGCATAAATATTAACATTGGCAGCGGTGGCAGCAGCAGCGGCGCTTCAAGCAGCGGCAAAGGCAGTCCATGTGGTTCATTGCTCGGTAGCAGTGTTTCCGGTTCGCTTGGCATGCTCAATGTGAACACCAGCATGGGTTTGAATGGCGTACCACGATGCACAGCGTGCAAGAGCAAACAATCCGATGCCGTTGCCAAATGCTTCGATTGCATTAGTTTTCTGTGCGCCAATTGTGTCACAGCACATGAATTTATGCACTGTTTTAATGGACATAATGTTTGCTTGATTAAAGGTTTTGAAACGGATATGCCATCGCCGACACAACCAAACAACTCCACAGCTTTGGTGTCATCAATAACCAATCCAGCTTCAAATGATTTTAAATATTCAAGTTCGTTGACTATGATGTTGCAGCAACAGCAACAGGCTGCCGCAGCAGCAGTTGCACAGCATCAGCAGCAACAACAGCAGCAGCAACAGCAGCAACAACAACAGCAGCAACAACAACAGCAGCAGCAACCAATGTCACAGCTTTCGAAGATTGTACTATCGGCAGCAGCAGCAGCTGCAGCTAATGATGCCGCCGAAGATATGCTCTACTCTAATGGCAACAATTCCACATCAGCAGCAACGCGTCAGCTATTCTGCCCACGTCACAAGCATGAGCTGCTTAAATTCAATTGTCGTACTTGTTGCGTACTTGTCTGCAAGGAATGTATAGTGCAGGATCACTCGGTTGGCTTACATGAACTAGAAAATGTACAGGGCACACCGGCGCCAACAAGTGTCAACAACAGCAATTTAAATAGCAACAGCGGCGTCAGCAACTCCACCGAGATTGCAGTACAATCGCTGCTCGCTGATATGCGCGGACGCATTGGTGAAATTGTGGCACTTGCCGGTAGCTCCGATCAGACTGTTACCAAGATTAAATTGCAATATCAAAAGGCGCACAATGAGCTCAATGAGACACATCAGTTCTTTACATCTATGCTTGATGAACGTAAACAGGAGCTGCTTAAGGAACTTGAATCGCTGTATAGCGCTAAGATTGCCACCAACAATGCTTGGTTGCAGCGTTCCAAGGAATTGATTGAGAAGGGTGTGCAGACATGTGAAGCCATTGAACGTGGCCCACAACAGGCACAATTGCTCACAGAGGCGCTGGTGCTGCGTAAGACCTTAGAGCAGCAATTGCATACAGCGCTACAGGATATGCAGCTACCATTCGAGTTGGAATTCATGTCAAACTATCAATCGATACAGGCAGGCGTACGTAATACCTTTGGCTATATACGCGCCAGCTCAGCGGATAGTCTGGGCGGCAGTAGTCTAATTGGCAGCGGTGTTACGGTGGGCAATAATAGCATCATGAGCGGCTTAATGTCGGCACATGCAAACGCCAACGGCGTTGGCGGTCTTGGCAAACAGCCACCAATTGCACGTCCCACACAGAGCGCCAGCAACAGCAGCGCCTCGAGCGCAGGCAGCATGCAGCACAGTTCACTGCACCATCATCATCTTGCGCAACAGCAACAGCAGCATCATCATCTGCCCAGTGGACTCGGACTTGCTGCAAATCTACTTGACAATGCGTACAGCTTGGGTGGTACAAACACAAATTCGAATGCGACAACAGCAAGCAACGGTGGCACTGTGTCCGTTAATGGCAATGTCAGTGGTTTGCTACTTACACGTGGTAGCGGCGGTGTTGGCGGCAGCGAACACTTCGGCGATTTGCTACAAAAACGCTATGCTGGCGTTTCAACAACATCCAACAATGGCTTGGTCGCACATTTCAACAGTAACATTACCAATCCCTATGAGAAATGGAGTAATGGCGGCAGCGATAATATCTTCTCAAGCGCTGGCGTCGATGCATTCTCCAACAGCGCACAGCTGCTGTCCTCAGCATTGGGCAATGGCGTCAGCGGCGGCAATAACTGTCTGCTCAATGGCAGCGGTGGCGGCAACAACAATTCCGGTGTCGTCTCCTCCGATTCATTGCTCGATTTAACAACGAAGTTTTTGACAACCTCAATCTATCCGCCCAAGTCGCAAATCAAGCGTCACAAGATGATCTATCATTGCAAATTCGGTGAATTCGGTGTAATGGAAGGACAATTTACTGAGCCCAGCGGTGTTGCAGTGAATGCACAGAATGATATAATTGTTGCTGATACAAATAATCATCGCATACAGATATTCGACAAGGAAGGACGTTTCAAATTCCAATTTGGTGAATGTGGCAAACGTGATTCGCAGCTGCTCTATCCGAATCGCGTTGCTGTGGTGCGTAATTCGGGCGACATAATTGTTACCGAACGCTCGCCCACACACCAGATACAAATCTACAATCAATATGGACAATTTGTGCGCAAATTCGGTGCAACCATACTGCAGCATCCGCGCGGTGTGACCGTCGATAATAAGGGACGCATTATTGTGGTCGAATGCAAAGTTATGCGCGTCATAATATTCGATCAGAGCGGCAGCGTGTTGCATAAATTCGGCTGCAGCAAACATTTGGAATTTCCAAATGGTGTGGTCGTCAATGACAAACAGGAGATCTTCATCAGCGATAATCGTGCACATTGCGTCAAGGTCTTCAACTATGAAGGACAATATTTGCGTCAAATTGGCGGCGAAGGCATTACCAATTATCCGATTGGTGTGGGCATAAATGCAAATGGCGAAATATTAATTGCGGATAATCATAATAACTTCAATTTGACCATCTTTACACAAGATGGACAGTTAGTGTCGGCGTTGGAGTCGAAGGTGAAACATGCACAATGCTTTGATGTGGCATTAATGGATGATGGCAGCGTTGTATTGGCGAGCAAGGATTATCGTTTGTATATCTACCGTTATGTGCAGCTGGCAACGCCGGGTATGTAAGATGTGATGTTATTGAAGAAGTTGAAGAAATGAAAAGAAGTGCAGCAGAAGAAGAAGTTGAACTTAAGGAAGAAGAAGAAAGAATATTTAGCAACAATAGCAGAAGAAAATGAAGATGAAGAAGAAGATGAATAAGAAATTTAGCAAGCAAGCAATTGCAACAAGATGCAACTACAAATTACACATTTAAACAAAGGAAACACAAAAAGAAAACGAAAAAAAGAAAATAGCAGCAGCAGCGTAAACTAATTTGCAAATTAATGCCAATCACTTAAAAAACATACACAAACAAGTCATAAGCTCTTCTTTCTTTCATATGGAAAGCACACTTGCAAACATATATACTCTCTCTCTCACTCTGTGGCGCTGTTATAGTTATTACTCTTGCATAATAACTAACACTTACACTCTTTCTCTCTGACACTCACAGTTGTTTGTTTAAAAAAAAAAAACATTGTGCCGAATTTCAATGCGTTTTCTCTCATGCGAGCAAATATTTCATGCGATATTAAATGCATGCCATAAAAATCAAATTTAAAATAAAATACTTTTATTGTTGTTGCGTGCAGTTTTACGATATTAAAAAAAAAAAAATGTTGCTACGCAACAACAAGCAAAAGTTTGCTAAAATAATAAATAACTTCATATCTCTCTCTACACGCAAACTTAAAAAATAATTAAACAACAAAAAACTATGTTTGCAAGTGTGCTTAAAAATAAAAACAAATACGCGCTCAATTACACACTCTCATACATGCAAATGTTGTAATAAAAACTTACGCGCTCTTACTTGTACACTCTTACAAATCTCTCATTGCAATCTCTCTTTATTTTGTTTTTAATAATTATATAAACACTACGCCTTGTTGTTGTATGCTCTGTTTAAATGCATTAGTTATCTTTCACTCTCTCAAACTCTCTCTCTCTCTCTCTAAAGGAAAAAAATTTAAATAAATTGTTTTTAATTATATTTTATATTTTAACATTAAAAAGCAAAATTTTGAACGAAAGAAACAAAACGTACGAATATGCCTATTAAAAAAAAATTGTTTGTTATTTTATATTATTATTATTTAACATATATATTTATATATTTTTTATTAAGATTTTTAAACTGTTTGTTTTTCTTTTATTTTTATTTTATATACATATATTATTATATTTTTAAATTATTTGTTTGCAAATTTTTTTTATAATTTTTTTTTTATTTTATATATGCATATATTTTTTTTATTATTATTATTATTAACTTTTATACTCGCGCTTAGTTTTTATGATGATTATTATTATTATTGCTTGATTATTTTAATGTGTTTATTTTTTATATACATGCATATATGATTATTAAATTTATTATAAAAAAAGAAATTTATTATGTTTAATATAACAAAAAAAAAAAAAAAAATGTTGCAAATTTAACATTTTTTTTTTAAATTATATAGATTTATTTATTTAAATTATTAAATTTTACTAAATTGTTGTTGTAGTTTATTTAATGTAACTTCTCATTTATACAGAAAAAAAAAACGCTCTTTTTGGCTCTCTCTTTTTTTAAATGCTCTCTATTTAATTTTTTTTTTAGCTAAAAAAAAACTTACAAACTTGTACTGAACTGAACTGAAACAAATTAAATTATTTGTTGTCACTTAAAAAAAAATGCTATAAAATATATAAAAAAATAATTGTTAAATTTTGTTGCTAGAATTTGTAGTTTTGTGTGCAAGTGTTTAAAAAAAAATAATTAATAAAATTTCAACTGAGCGTAAGAAAAAAAAAAGGATTAGTATTAACTTAAAAAAAAAAAATATATATATATATACATATAAATATTTAAAAATTTAAAAAACACGAAACAGAATCAAGTTGGCAATCAGCGCAGAAGACTTAAAAACGTATATATAAAATATATATACGTATATACTTATATAATCTACAAAAAAAAAAAAAAAATATATAAGTAAATAAAATCTCAATTAATTTTTAGTGCTTGTTTTATATATATATATAAAGGAAAATAAACATTGTATGAATTTATGGTTGCATTTTCTTTTTTTTTTATATATATACATATATATTTTTTAATAAATGTCTATGAAATAAAAACAAAAAAAAAAATTAAAATTAAAAAGCAAAATACAAAAAACATGTAAATTGTTATTTAGTTACATACACAACAACACATGCTTAAATAAATAAATATTTATATATATAAAACAAAAAAAATTTAATATTTAAAGCTTGGAAGAAAACAAAAAAAAAAAATATTAAAAAAGCGCTATATAAACTATAATTAAATTATTGATATATATAAATTAAAAAATAATAAATGTGCTTAAATATATATGTCAGCGCAAGCATAATATTTCCTTTTTTTTTATACGAAATATGCCAAAATGCAATAAATTCTTTCAGTTTTGTATTTTTTTTTTTAACAATTTGCAATAATTTAAATTAAATATTTAAAAATAATATTTTATATATAACTCTTTTTGCGGCGCTCTCTCTCTATTTTACTTGTTTTTTATTTCTCTCTATTGAGTACTACGCCTAGGGAATAGTTTTAAACTTGTATGTCTGTGTGAAATATATTAAAAAAAAAAAAAACAAAAGAAAAACTTTTTTGTAAAACATAAAAACTAAATATTTATATATGCATATATTAATATTTAATTAAAAAAAAAAACAAAAAAGTTAAGTGTTTTAAATGTTTAGCGTGTGCAGCGTTTGTTAAAGCATTCTATATAATTAAATATAAGCAAAAAAAAAAAAAAAATTTAAGGAATAATAATATTAAAATTAAAAAAAAAACCTAAAACACAAACAACAACAAAAACAACCAAACTTTTGAGACTACAAAACGCAACAGTAACAGGAACAGCATTTAATGTTTTTAATTATTTTATTTTTTGTTTTGTCTTATTTATTAAATATATATTTCTATTATAAATGTAATTATTATTACTATTATTTTTTGTTTTGTGTAAGACTTGAAAAAAAAAAAACAGAAAACATAAAACTTTGTTGTTCATATTTTGTGCATGCTTTTTTTTTTTTTAATTTATATATATTTAGAAAACAAAAACATAAAAAATATGCATTTGATTTTTGAGATTACTAAATGTGTAAGCGATTTTATTACATATATATTTAAAAAAAAAAACAATATTTAACAAGAATTTATTTTTTCCCCGATTATAGTTCAAAAAGATTTTAATATTATATGCAAGTACAGGAGAAAGCCAGTCAGTGTTAACATTTTAATATTAAAAAAATAATTCAGAGAAGCTTAAAATTCTGTGGAATTATTTAGTAGAAAATAAAAAAAAATAATTAATTAAATATTGTTCGAAATCTGAGCAAGAACTTAATGCGAATTATAACAGCTAAACCAACTTTAAATCGTTATAGCTCAAAAATGCTCATTCGAAGTGAAAAATGTTAAAAGAAACATAAAAATGATTTTCAAATAGCTATCCAATGATACCCAACTTAATATAGTTGGATATCTTTAACTATTTATTTTTTTTTTTCACAAAGTTGGAAAATATTTGTTGTCTTCATTAAATTCAAAAAAGACACAAATTCGATACTTTTCTAAAAGTTGTTTCATGTACTTATTCCACACTTTAAAACAGGCTTCTCAGACAGGCCTAGAAGTTATTTATGCGGTACCTCGCAAACAATTGTCTCAGTTGCTACTAGAAGACAGTACTTCTCTAATATATATTCCACACTCAAACTTTTCCAATTCTTGCTTCATTAATAATCTCCTTCCACTGGCTGGCAATATTTAATTACATTTATAGTACAACTGAATTTTAGGCACAATATCTCTCTAATTTTTTTAAACTATATATTAAATTTAATTATTTAAAAAAAGGCAGTAAAATAAAAACAACACACACACATACACAATTGTTAAGTACTTTAGTTTTGTTTGTTTCATTCGTTTTTATCTAAAAAAAAAAATATTGTATTATATATATATATTTTATTGTTTTGTATTTTTATGTGAAAAGCTAATAAAAAACAAAAGTTGTAATAAATTGTTAAATCAAACATCAAATAATTTCATCACAAAGAAGTATAAATATTAAAATAAATAATAATGTGTATATGCAAACGGGACACAAAATGCAAATTCCAAGATATAGTGAGCAGCGTAAACTGATAAGCAATTTTTTCGCTAAAAAAATGAATAATTAAAATTAAATTAAAAACTTATAAAGAAAAAAAAAACAAAGGATGGAAAAAAATGTTTTAACAAAATATTTTTTATAGATATGTACAGGCTAAAAGAAAAAAAACGAAAAGAATTTAAGAGAAAATACAAGAAAAGCAACAATAGTTAATTTTTTTTTTTTTTAATTGCAAAAAATAATTTGTTTATTTTTTAAAGGCGACCACTCTTAATTAAGTCATTTTACTGCGTTTATACAAAACTCTTTAACATGCATTTTTTTTTTGTGAAGTTGACAACCCTAATTTTTTATATTAATTAAATAATATACTGCAACTTTCTATTATTCAGTGTGTAGCCATATATATTCTTAAATCAGTGCTCGGCAGCTGCCTATTTTTTGTGCATAGTAAAATGTTCTTTTTTAAACCCATTAAGTAGAAGTGAAGATTATTGAAATCCTAACTTGAGTAACGGCATATTTTAAAACTAGCTTGTCCAATGGGTCTTAATTATCCCGATCATATTACCATGTGTACCAAATTTCATCGCTGTACCTCCAATGTATGCAAAGACATGAAAAATTTGGTTTATGGCTTATATGGGGGTGGGATATGGTGCATTCCAACTTAGGTCTGAAAGAGTAACATCCATTCATACATCCTCACAAACTTTTGCTTTCAGAAAGAGTTTATTTTTCCCTCCACAATTGCTAACAGACATAAAATCAAGTATTGTAAATATCAGACTTCGCAAGAGGTGGTACCTCCTTTGCATGTAGTCAGAAAAAAAACCAATCGCCCGGAGACACTTATAGATCGTTTTTGTACGGTTTGCTCTTCGCTCAACCAACGAGCGTTTTTGCTCGCTTTTTCTGTTCATGTGTTCACTCGCTACACTTTGCTTTGTAATAAAGCGACAAACGGTCCTTTGCACATGTGTATGGGCATGGCGTGTGTGGATAAGTAAATATCAAGTATTCCTTGCTCTTCCATGCTTTGCCTGTAATGAAATATCTAAAGCAACAACATTATACAAACGCAACAACAACAAAAATCACCTTTTTCGCTGACTTTGCTCGTTTTGCTCAGTTACTGACTCTCATTCAAGCGTTTTCTTTTACAACGTGTTTGCGTTCATCACGTCTGCATGTAGCCGAGTGCATAAACAGTAATTAATGTTTTTAGAGCAGCGCTGGGCAGTCTAAAATATATAGGCTTACAGTTTGATCCTGATCCTTTAATATATTGCATTGAAAATAGTTTAAAAAAATTTACAAATTTGTACCAGAAACTACTGCAAAAATTATGCACAAACTTGATACTTGTCAGATATCTGGCACTGTGTGAACCTACCTCCACTAAATTATTGCATAATTGAAATATTGGTTGTATTGCAACGCGCTAATACAAATAGATCTCTTGAACGCAATGAAAAGAATGAAAAAATGTCTTCTCCATTTTTGTGCAAATGTATGTAACAGTTAGAAAAAATAGTCGGAGACCCCCAAAGTTACCCACATTATGGTCAGGAGTGCCGTCCGTTATTTTTGCCTTCGAATGGGACTTCGCCGAAAATTTTTGAATTTATTTTACAATTTTCTTTACTCAATGTGAGTAGCATGGTCGGTCAATGGAGTTCATCTCTGAAGTAAAGCTCGTATATAGTAGACATGTACTCTCTGATATCACCAGAACGTACTTAGAGTCCAAAAAATCCTAATTTGGGGCATCTTCAACCGACAGAAATAGTTGCACTTAAGATGTGGTACAGAAATCGGGCTGCTTCAATTGGTTTTCTTAACTTGCTATGCCACGAATAAATTACCATAACATATTAGATAGTTTTTGAAAGCCGTACTTCTTCTTTTGTCTCCAATTCGGCAACAAAATTTTGTATGCACAATTAGTAGAGGGGAACAATAGAAAGAATGACTGTCTTTAACCTGCAATACTGCGAATAGACCCATGTCGAAGCAGTTAACTAGTTCTAACCACGTGCCAGTCAATCACAATATATTTTGCTAATCCATTTTATTATGTCAATCTCTTCAGCAAACTGACCTGTACCGCCTTGCAACAGCGTGAGCCAGTCGCTGACCAGTAGTTGGCTTTTAGATTTTGTCTTTTTTTGACAATGGGTTTTGATATATTCAAATAATATGTCTGAAGATAGCTATCCTCCAAAACTACAGTTTCAACTGGAAGGTGTTCTCAGTTTAACTGTTAAACACAGACAGTTCCTCATTCTGTTAGATGTTTTAGAAAATTTGACTACACAAAGTAAGTAAAATCAGTTACTTTTCAGTACTAATTAATCAGTTTTCAAAGTCTGGGTCGACTCTGTATAAGTTGTGTTTAGTCATTGAGTAGACTTTAGTGTTATTACACTACAATACAAAGCGACGCCACTTCATGCATGCGCTGTCATAATAGTTACACTTCCATGCTATATAAGCAGCGAATAGTTGCACAGTTTGAGTGATTTCAGTATAATGAATTGAGTGAAAAGTTACTTATATGAGAGTTGCGAGCCAGAAATATGGGTCACCGCAATGTCCTTTTCAAAGTAATTAACTGCATCAGCCGTGTCTAGAGCGCTGACTAGACTGGGTGGACTACTTAGCAACCAAGTCCGTACAACTAATTGATGCACACCAGATCAGTAGGGATTTTTTACAGTTTCACGAGCTTAGCTCTTTTTTGCTATAATTTTTGAATAATACAATCAACAATTTGTATTGCTTCCTTTCATCGTCGGGTTTATACATACATATGTATAAACTAATCGTCTCTGAGGCTGCCTCTGTTGTGTATCAGAACTTTTATAAAGCCTTGCAGTTTCAGTTGACTTATAAAATAAATGGTACACACTCCTTTTTTTGGTCTACTTTGGTATTCAGTAATTTAATGATTCGTGCAAGGTTCATGCAAAAACCTTTAAATCGCTTAAATCAAATAAATATGCAGTTTCAACCTTATATTCTTTATAAAAGCCTTTTTGAAACCTACTTTTTATATAAAAAGTAGTAACAGTGTTGCCTACTATTTTTCTTTTTTTGGTGTTTGGGTTTACCATTTAGGCATGATTTGACTCAGCTGTGCGAGCGAGATAAAAATTTGCTTAGTTCATAACAGCATGTAATACTGAGTTTGTACTTCTGAATTGTTTTTTTTTTATATTTTGTTATATTTTATTATATTTTAAAATGTTTTTATTAACAAAATACCAACTCATCCAAAAATCAAAATTTTTCCCTGCAAGTTTGCGCTTCCATAAACATTATTTTCAAGAATATATTTTTTTCCATGCCTATAAACTAAAGTACTTATATATTATATATACATTTTGTTTTTCTAACTAAAAAGCTTAAATTAAATTATATATTTATATATATATAAAAACTGTATGTTGATATAAAAAATCGATGAATTGAGAATCTAATAGACTGTGCAAGAAAAAAAAAAAAAGAATAAGAAACATTTTTGAAGCGTAAAGGCGAACAAAAAAGTATAAGAAAAAAAATCCAATTAACAATTATATTAAAAAAAAAAATATATATATATATGAATCGAATTGTAACTACTGTGCTCTCTCTACATGCTATACATACATATATACATTATATATATTTAAACTTTTTACGATATTGACATTAGAAGCAAACACACACACATACACACGTTGAAGAGGAAAACACTTTTTATACCGCCAATTAACTGTGCTCTATATATATATATATATATATTTATTATAATATATAAACAAAAAAAAAAAGAAATTACACAAAATAATGTTAAAAACTAGTAATTTAGCAAGTGGTTTAGACGCGAAGAAAAAGCAAATGTTTAATAAATAAATATGATGTGTGATTAGTCTAAGCATAGTTTGTTGTCTACTCTTTTTTTTTTTTTTTTTGCGTGCAAGTGTTGACAACTCTAAACGCTACACTAACGTGTATTTTCGATAGAGTTGCCAACACTATTGCAAAAAAAAAAAAAAAAATTAAAACTTTTTAAAACAAAACATATTAAACGTATCTTAAAAATAAATAGTTTTAAACTTTCTCTCAAACAACAACACCACCAATTAAACTACAGAATGTTCGTATCGATTGATTGATTTACATATATATATAAATATAGATATATAGATTGATTGTTAGGCTATGAATGTTACTAAGTATTAAAACAAAAAAACTAAAAATTAATATTATAATTTTTTAAACTGCATGAGAAGTAAGCGAAACAAGCGAGCAAAAATAATAATTAAAAAAAGAAAAAAATTTAAAAACATTTTAATGAAATGCATTGAAAATTTGTTGTTGGCATAAAAATAAAAAAAGAAAATAAAAAATTATTATTGTATAATGTTAAAATCGTCGTCGCCCCCTATTAAAAAAAAAACAAAAAAAAAAAAAATTTACGAAACGCAAGCACAAGCAAAAGTTACATTAAAGTAATTAAATCATTTTATTGTAGTTTATATTTTTGATAAATGTTATTAAATAAACAACAACAACTCTTAAAAAAAAAAATAAAATAAATAAATAAAAAATAAATATGCTAGCAGGTCAATGAATGGTTTAGGAAAAAAAAAAAAAACAATTTAAGACAAGTTATGAAAAGCTGAAAAGAAATTTAAATTAAAAATTAAAAATCTAATAAGCGTGAAAACAATTGTTGTTAAAATTTGTATGGAATTTAAATTTTTTACCTAACAAAAAAAATAATAATTAAAAAAACAAACAAAAAACAACAAGTTGTAGTAGTGAAAAAGAAACAAAACAAAAAAATCCCTAAAAAAAATTAAATTTAAAAACTAAAACAAAAAAAAAAAATTTAAATGTAGTAGCAGAAAAAGAAAACTGGCTTCGTAGAAGTGTTTTTAAGTATTATTAGTCTATATAAATATATTTATATATACATATATATATATATAATATTTACTTATATATACACTTAATAATACAGTATATAGTCATTTGAGTAATGTATATATATATATGTACTACTCCCATATCCGTCACCACAGTGTTGAAAAGTTTTGCCGCGCAGTATGTGAAATGTTGAAAATTTTTGAAAAAAATTAATTATAAAAATTAAAGAAAATAAGTAAATGCTTGCAAACAACATTGTTAAGCATATTTTAATCCTAAAAACATTTTACATATATTACATACATATACATATATACAATATAATAGAATTTTTTTTTTTTTTCGATATGCATTAAAAAAAAGCTGAGACATATATATCATTATATACTCTAACTACATACATTAATACAATATAATATTTATATGTAGACAGCAGAAGTATATGTATGTTGTACGTATATAACAGTAAATAACTTATAAGCATTGTTGTTGTCGCGCGTTTTTTAAGTAGTTTTCTAAATAGCTCTTAAAGAAAAAAAAAAAACAAAAATAATAAATTTTTTTAATGACAAAAACAAATACTAATTAATAATAATAAATGTATTAACTTAAGTACATACTTTGCAAAGTTTTTGTGCGAGAGTTGGTGACAAATTTGAGCTGTATTTAATAATAGACAGTCAACAAGTAAGAGAAAGTGTGTTAAAACCATTTAGAATTGCAAGAATTTAAACAAAATCTTTAAAAAATTTCAATTTAGTAGCGAAATATAAAATAATGCTTGTGTATAACCGGCTCGAAGTAACATTAAATGGTCTGTCAGGCTTGTTTGGTTAAGAAATTCAACAAAAATGTAAAGAGACAGACTTAAAAGTAAAGTATAAATGTTGCGCTGAGTTTGATGTTTAGAAAACCTGGTGGTGTCTTGTTCATATCCGGCTCGAAGTACCATTAAATGACAGTAATTTAACAAAT
The DNA here is from genome assembly GCA_035044805.1 of Leucophenga maculata. Classification (NCBI taxonomy): domain Eukaryota; kingdom Metazoa; phylum Arthropoda; class Insecta; order Diptera; family Drosophilidae; genus Leucophenga; species Leucophenga maculata. The sequence goes on along the minus strand of JAWNNP010002447.1, from coordinate 508,384 downwards.
CGATAGAGCAGTCGATATAGCCATGTACGTCTGTTTCTTTGGCACAAAAAAGTAAAGAGATAACAAATCTCTAAGCCGAAATTCAAAAATTTCATCAAAATCGGTTATTAAATGACGATTTTATAAGCAAGTGAATTTGAACGACTTATCCTCCTCAATTTAATGTGTTTGTTAGGATAGCATTTAGATCCTTAATAGGTTTGGAAATTCGAGCAGCAACCACTTACAGTCGATTTTACGTACCACTGTAATTTTCTTACTTGTTTTAAACTTCTTCGTTACACTGTAGCGCAAACATTTATATTTTAATACTGGCTTACGAGTAAAGCTCAAAGAGCAACAGAGAGCATACTTCTATATAAGCATACAATAACAAAGTCTGTCTTGGAGTATGCGAACTTACTAACTCTTACGCTTTTATTTTGAGAGTGGCAACACTTTGTATTAAGGCACGCACTCAGCGCTAACTCTTCGCTAACTTTGTTACTCTATTTCAAACACACTGAAACACTGTAATTGTTTTAGCTTTTTTTTTTTTTGGCGCAGTACTGTATTGAAGAAACAAAAAAAGCTCAAACAGCAACAGTGCGCTACAAAAAAATACAATTTTTCAACAAAAACAAATGCTTTTAACAACTTTTCAACACTTAAAAAAATATTTAAAAACAAAAAAATAAAAAAAAAACTTCCCAAATACTATTTTACTATATGACTTTTAAAAAAATTTCCAATAATTAAAATATGCTGCATATAGTATTTCTATAGAATTCCATATTTTTGCGCTATTTTAAAAATAATACATTTAAAAATTAAATAAATAAAAACTATATATATACATATATATGCTAACTATTAAATAATAATAAAAAATTAATTAAAAAAAACTTACAAAATAAAAGTTAATAATGAAATGCGATAAGATAAAAAGAAATATTTGAACTATGACTGATTTTACATATAAAGCATGAATATATAAATGTATATGTAATGTTAAAGCATATATTTATGTATATATATATATTTACTAAAAATAATTAACAAATAATAAGGCATACATACTACAATTATTTTGGTTTTATACTTTTTTAAGTTTGTTTTTTTTTTTAATGTGTTTATTTGTTTTTGTTTAAAATGCTAAATTAAAAAATTTATTTTATTTAGTATTTAAAAAAAAAAAATGAGGAAAAAAAAAATTTTTTTTACTTAAAACCAAGAGAACAACTTAGTAGACTGCTTCGAAAATGGAAAAAAACATAATGTGAGAAAAAAATATAACAAAAAAAAAAAAAACCAAAAGAAACACTTTTAAAACTTTTTTGTATCTTAACATTAAAACTTGTGAAAATGCGACTCGTTTAGGGAATTTTTCAAAAGAAAACAACAACAACAAAAAAACGGGAAAATATCTTTTTTATACACAAACACATGCACACACAAAAAGAAAAATAACAAAAAAACAAAACAAACACCGAAGAGTAAATTTTTTAAAAAACTTTATTTAAACATTTTAAGCTGTTTGTTTGATTTTTTTATATACATATATAAATTTAATTAATTAAAAAAAAAAAACAAAAACAAAGCAGTTTTCATATGTTTATGCTAATTTTTATAAAAAGAAAAAACTTAAAAATATTTAATATAATAAACTTAAAAAATTAATAATAATTAATAACTGTTTGTTGTTAGCTGCTTTTACTTCCTACAGCGAAGACTCCAATACATTCATATCCAAGCATTTTTGTAGTTGTATATTGAAACTTCAATAATACATATAGTAAAAAAATAAATAAAAAAATATATACATACATATATATATAAAACTATAAAAAAAAATTAAATGTTAATTGCAACAAATTTGTATACTAATTTATACATTAAAAAAAAAAGCGTTTAATTTGTAAGCCTGTTTTTGTTACATAATTTAAAATGTAAAGAAAATAAATTTTTTAAGTTTTAAAAAAATTTAAAAAAAAAATAAGTATATAAAATCTCAAATTATCTACGTTTATATTATTTTATATATATATATATATATATATATAAAAGCAGCACAGCATGCTGCTAACTATTTCAAAGCAACTGCAGACTGTTAAAAAAAAAATATTAAAAAAAAAAAAATTAGTGTAAAATTCTAGTTATTTTTATTATTATTATTTTATATAAAGCTAAACTGTTTTCTCAATTATTATTTTTTTAATATATATAATTGTTGTGCATAACTGCTTTTTTTTATTTTATTTGTTCCATTATTATTTTTTTTTAAATTTTTATATAAATAAATATATTTTATTAGATATATTTATAAAAAATTGTTGCAAATGAAAAGTTAAATGAAAAGTATTTTATATTAAATAAATTATTTATGCTTGTCTATTTTGTTTAAATAAATTAAAAAAAAAAAAAATACAAAACAAATGCTTTTTTAAGTTGATTTTCTATTATTATTATTATTAATTAATTTAATATGTAAAACGAATTTTATTTAATAGTTGTCCTTTTTTATTTATAGTTAAAAATCATATCTACTATATATTTAATTTTAAAACTTCTTTTTGTATTTTGTATTATTATAATTATTAGTAGTAATAATAACTGTTTTTGTTGTTTCTATATATTATATTATATTATTTGCGCTGAATGATTACGAAAAGAAAAATAATTAAAGTTTAATTTTTGTTTAAAAAAAATATTATTTTGTGTTTTATTTATTATTTTTTAAATATAATTTTAAAAGGTAAATTTTTTATTGCTCTTTAATATTATCTATTAATATTTATAATTTTTTTATATAGTTTTATCGAAAAGATTAAACTTTTTAAAGCTTGTTTTTTTATAAAATTTATTTTTTTCTCTTATTTCAGTTAAACGTTTTTGCTAGACATCCATATTACCATTGCGCACAGCTGCAGTTAAAAAAACAGAAGGCTAAATATATATTTATATAATTTATTTATTAATTTATAAATTTTTGTTAATAATTTATATGGTTATTAGCGCATTGATTGGTTTGAAGCCGCTACATAATTTTTTATATTGTTTAAGACAGGATTTTTTTATTAAACTAAGAAAATTTTTGAATTTCAAATCACTTTATACAAATATTAAATTTTTAAGAATTTAAGCTTATGTTTATGTTATATAAAAAATTAAAATTTTTGTGTAGAAAGTGAAAATTTTTCAAAACAGACATCATAGGCAGCCAGCTGTTTATAAAACTAATGCTATTAAGTATATAAATGCACTTTTAATATAGATATTGTGTTTATACATAAAAAAGGCAGTTAATTGTGATTTTTAAACTAAGCATTACCAAAATATTGGCGCCTAACTTGTGAGAATTTAAAAACTCAGTAAAAAAAGTTTCATACTTATTAAAAAAAAAAATTAATTACTTGATTTAAAAACCATAATTATCTCTTGTATAAACTCAGTAATAGATGTTGATTTTAAGCAGTTTAGTTGTATAGTGGACGAAGAGGAAGTAATTCACCTGTTTCTCTCTTAAAACTGTCAATTGTAAAAAAAGAAAGCAACTCTTGTTCCAAAAGTTATCCATAAATTCTTATAACGCTAAGCTGACATGCTGATCTGCATTAAAAAATATAATACTTAGCAATGTCATAGGACTTATAGATCAGCATATATATGAAAGTAGCGTTAATAAATAGGCACTAAAAACGCTGCACAAATAAAGAATTGAGCAGACTTAGCTAAACTCGCAGAGCTAAAATATTTATTCAAAAATCTGCTGCAGATAAACCAGTTCATGCTATAGGACTGTAAAAGGATTAGTAGTGTTGGCGCATGTTTTTTCTACAGTATCAACCATCGCAAAGCTTTACTTATAGACAGATTAAAATAACTAATGCTGATCTCCACATAAAACAGGTTTTATGATCTATTTGATCGGATCATAAAACCTGCTTTATGTAAAGTTTCATACAGAAATTCAAAGTAGCTAACAGTTTTATAGGGAGCTGGCCCTTATAGTTGGGGTTGGCACTTTCAACTAATACACTCTATCTGCAGTGCTAAATTGAGCGTCTAAATATGGAATTATGTAGGTATTATCTCTTATAGTCTCTGAGATCTTAAAACCAGACAGACGGATTTCGACATTTGTTGCATTTATTTTCTTTCGCGCGCAATTTTTTGTTTGATTAGGAGCTCTGGAATGAGCAGTAGAGCTGGGAAAACATCGATTTTTAGACCGATGCATCGATGTTTTCATATGAAAAACATCGATGCATCGGTCTAAAAATCGATATTTTTCCAAGCTGTAATGAGCAGAAAGTGACTGTACACATTTTGTGCAGCATACTTCTCGCGCAGCTTTGTAAAAAACTGCAAAATATTGCTTACTTTTAGGATTGAAAATTTTCAAAGTAATCCTGAAAGTATGCTGCACAAGTGCAAATGTACACTTCAGCGAAAATTAATTGCAACAAATGATAAAGTCCGTCGGTCTGGTTTTGAGATCTCGAAGACTATAAAAGATAATTGCATATTTAGACGCGAAATTTAACACCACAGATAATGTATATTAGTTGAATGTGCTAACCCTAACTATAAAGGTCAGCTGCCGTAGAAATATACGTCCACTAAACACATAGGGCTTTATATAAAGACAACAACATGAATGATAAGCATAAACTTTGTTTGTAAATCATGACTACCTCTTATCCAAATACGATTACATCTTCCAAACATCTTTCATCCAAAATACGATTACATCTTCTAATCATCTTTCATCTAATCATCAAAAATACGATTACAGTCACTTATTGTAACTCATTCTTCGCACCTTCTTGCTGATCTACGCTAAGAAATACCATAAGCAAAGTGTTATATTCCAGGATTTTTATACTCGGTTTCCATATGGATAAAGTGTATATTAAGCTTGTGCAAATATATGTAACAGGCAGAACAGCATCAAAAGACGTGTCAATATAGACTGTCCGTCTGTCTGTCTGCCTGTCCGTATAAACATCGTGATCTTGGAGTCTGTATTAGATGGAGCCTTCAAATTTGCATATGTAAAAGCTTCTATGCATTCTTCAGATCACTTTTATTCAATAAATGTGCTTACTCATCTCCCAAAGTGGGAGATAGGACTTATGTTACAAGTAGAAGGTGTTGTGGTAGAATAATAAAAAAGTATATGAATTGTTGTTCAGCATACCCGACTTTCTATGCCTTCTGTCCTTCTATTTGTTATTTGTGTAAAAGCTATTGTTTAAAATTTTATGGGTGATGTTTGTAAACTGCAGCATTCTTAATTGTCCTATTGAAGTGAAACTTGTTTAGACCCAGTATGAATGAAAGCGCGACCCGAGACGAAAACGGGGACGGCTTCATTCTGTTGTGAGAATTGTTGGCATTGCCACCTATAATAATTCCATCTAACATAAAATTATTGCTACTGCGAATATGATTTAAAATTGAAGTCAGTCTAGTTCTTTAGCAGTAAATATGACAAACATTGGCGATATTCGGATCCTGCAGAAGAGTCAGACAATATTCTCACACCTCAAGAAGTTTCACTTCTGTCGCGCATGGTTTTTACGCACCCCCTTATTTTTGTTTAAGCAGGCATTTTTTAAAAATTCTTAACTTCGAAACTTTTATTATTTCTTTCACATCTGAGTATATATATTACTCATATATTTCAGTTTTCCTTCATTAATTTTCAATTCATTTTCAAATTATTTTTATTCCATATATACATGCACTTCATAATATCATGCATTATATCATCTCTCATAATTATAAATCATTTCTCAAACATCATAAAATAATTTAATTAATTTCATGAATCATTCGAATTTCTGCACTCTTGAACTACATACATACATACTCATACCAACACATCACCCAAAAATGCATCATTTTCAGAAGTTTTAAATGATTCTCTTGTTTTCTCATTTTATAATCTGTTTTTTTCTATAATATTTCTTTATATTTTTTTTCTATTTCAAGATTTTACAATCAATATATATTCATTCATTCAATAACTCATATTCATTCATTTCGTAAATAAGACATTCATACAATCATTCATTACAACACATTCACATACATACACTCATAATCGTTAATACTTTTATATGGTATTCATTTTCATACACAAATAAAAAATCATGCATAACTTATCATCATAGTAGTTTGAATATATTCATTCACAATCATTTCATTCATAATCATTTCATTCATAATCATTTCACAATCACAAACACTAAAACTCAGCTCTCATTCATTCATAACAAATTGCATTGCTTAGACAACTAAGCTGTTAACAGTGTGCATAACTAAGCTTAAACTGTGTTTAAAAGTTGAGCAAAAGTTAACAATTTTCATTTAATTGACAAGCTAATATAAAGAAAAGTTTTGCTCCCTGCTCAGGCGCCGTGCAAGGCCAAACCAAACGGAAACTATTTGTCGGAAGTTTATATTAGTTCATGAATTTAGCGGAATAAATTTTTAAAAATAGGAGTTTTTAACTTATCAAGGTCTACAAAACATTTTCACTTTTAAAGCAGTGGCACAAATTATTTTTGTATGGTTTTCATGAATTATTAATAAAATATTTAACAATATTTTTAAAATTTCATAAACATAATTTTTTTGAATGCTTAACTTTAAGTTTATAAATTTCACGCTCAGATATTAATATTTTTATTAATGTTTTAATTATTATGTTTCGCTTTTATTAAAAAAAAAAAATATTTATTTATAACTTAAAAAAAACATTCCTAAGAATCTGTTCAGACTATAAAATATTTTGCAAAAATTTAGCAACTAAACTTCGAATCTTATTTTAAAAAATTAACACTTAATGTGACTCAATTAAATATATATAAAAAAATGCTTAAAATATTGCATAGTCTCAACAGAGCTTAATGTTTAATATTATTTTTTAAAAATATTAAATCGTACATAATTTGAGATTTTATAACTCAAAATTTTAAGCAAAAAGCCAAACTTACAAAAATAAATTAAAAACAAAAAAAAAAAAATAAATGTTGCAATTAATTTAAATCAATTTTGAGACTATATAAAAAAATATTATAGTCTCTTTACGGTCGAACCGCGCACACACACACATTAAAAACATTTAAACAAATTTATTTAAATTATTATTGAAAAAAAATTATTAAAAAAAAAACTTCTAGTCATTTAAATCTAATTTATAGCAAGTAATTTCAAAAATATTTTTGTAAGCCAAAAATTTTATTTAAAGGCAAAAATATTTAAAAAAAATCATTTTTAAACTTTGTGTTTTAATGTTGCATAAAATATATCGTTAAAAATATTTAGGTTTATGTTTTGTGTTGCATTTGGTTTTATAACTTAAAAAAAAAATAAACAAAAATTAATATTTTATACATTTTAAGTACTTAAAACGCATCAAATATGTAGTAAAAAAAATATTAATATTAAATTAAGCAACTTAAAAAAAAGAAAAATTAAAAAAAATATTGTACTAGAAATAATATAGCTGAAGCAACAGTAAGAGCGAGACAGCTAGTCTACATATACACTGGCTCTTTCACTCTAGCTAATTAAACAATTTGAAAAAAAGCTATTAATTTCTATGCATATACAGGGTGTTTTCTAAACTATTTTTTATGTTTAAAAAATAAACTAGTCTATTTGTATTTCATTTAAACAAAAGTTAATTGTTTTATTAAAGTTAAATATTTTAAAACAGCTAAAAAAAAAACGAAAATAAAAAGTCTCCGAAAAAAAATAACAATTGCACATGTTAATATGAGAAATTCTTTGTTCTGTTATAAATAATATATATCTAAAGACACACGCCCACCAAACGCCCACTAATGTTTTCAATATAATTTGTTACAAGACAAAAACCAAAAAAAAAGAAAAGAAAATAAAAAATTATTACGTTACACAGATGCTGTTTTTTCTGCATACTCGAACTCTTAAAACACCCTGCACCGTTTTTAATATTGTACTGTAGTATATTCTAAATCTATATACAAGTATATAATATATATATTATACATATATATAGATTGTAAAATGTCGCAAATTTGTCGAACAAATCGAACTTTAAGCAAAAACTTAAAAAATGAGCAATTATAAAACGATTTACATTCGAATACATACATATTTTGCATTTATAGATTTTTATTAAGATTAAAACAAAAATATAAAATTAAAATTTAAAAACTAAAAACTTAAAAAAAAAAAGAAAATCAAATATTAAGCAGAAAATCCAATACGAACAACAACAACAACTAAATGTGAATGTTATTATTATTGCAATTATTATTAAATATATTAAAAGAAAATACAGAACAAGAACAACAACAACATTAAAAATATTATTAAAACAATTATTATTGTATTATTATTATTATGATTATTATTATTATGATTATTATTATTATTACTGTAATATGTAAGAAGCATATGTCGAAACATCAAATATTTTTATACCTTAATGATTGATATAAAAAATACCTAAAACATCTAAAAATAAAATTCTCATGCTATAAAAAAAAACAAAAAAAAAAAGATCATAAGATATAACAAAAAAAAACCAACTATGAATTTGATATTGATTAATATTGATACTTAATACCAACAACAACAACAGTCTTTTAATGCTTAGGGGCCACAATTTTCGAAAAATTATTATGATTAATTATAAAATAAAATTTAAAAAAAAAATAAAATAAAAATAATATTAAAAAGTGTATGATGTTGGGAAAATACATACAACATTTATTATAATATGTATTAAAAAAAAAATAATAATATTAAAAGAAGAACAACAATTGTATTGTAAGAATTTCTATTTCCATCACCACAATAAAATTATTTTGTTTTTAAATAAATTTAAAAGTGTTTTATTTAAAGAGATTTATTAAAGAAATATTTCTATATATTTAGATATATCTTCGATCTGTGTAAGTGAGTTACCGACTGTTGATTTACACTATACCACAAAAAAGTATGAGGCCCAGCAGATTATAGTACTCTATGCGGATTTACGGATCATACGGATTCTCAAATTTTTTTCCTAACCAGAAAATACATGGTTTTTCTCGGCATTATTTTTTAATAAAAGTACATTATTTGATCCCGATTCCAAGATTAAAAATGGGCTATGAAATTTCGCAGGAGAAGTGCATGTTCCGAAGACCGGAATAGAATTTACCTAGCATAACTCGCTGACTTGCTAGAAAAATTAGATACATTTAGGAGTAAATAATGAAACTTTTTGACAGACTGCTTAAGGTTGGCATCGTGGTTCGAAGCTAGAATAAATTAGGAATACAAAAAGACTGATTAAAATAGTATCACTCAGCCAAAAACTTTTAACAATGAAGCTAAAACTATTTCCGGCCACCATGAACTTCTGTACTAACATCAGGGATAATGGAGATGATGGAACTCTATTATGCCGAGTTAATACATTGTTTCGAACCCTGACAAATCTATGACAACCCTGACAAATCTGTGTGTTATCGGTCTTAGCAAATCACAAATTGTTGTTGTTATGATTAGCGCGAAGTTGACAGCCCCCTTACACCAACCCACCACTAGTGTGAAAGAAACAGTTATCGATATCGAAAAAAAAAATGATTTCTGTATATTTTTAAAAAATGATGAATGAAAAATGACTGTTTGTCTGTCTGGCTGCCGCATTAGATATTTAAACTATTCTATTATTAGAAGAGTCTAAATATTCAATCTTGGATTCAATTTCTTGGAAAAGACCCGTGAGTTCAACAAAGACACTCACCACCTATTTGTCGATTACAAAGCCGCTTTCGACATGCCGATACGATCGAAGTTCTGTCTGTACTAGGTATCCCGGCAAAGATTGTTCGTATTTGCATGACGACGCTATCTAACACACAAAGCATTGTCAGGGTGGCGAAAACCCTCTCCGACCCCTTTGATACCAAGAGAGGTTTTAGGCAGGGCGATGGTCTGTCGTGCGATTTTTTCAATCTCCTGATGGAATACATCCTACCTCCTCATCCTCAATCTTCCAAAAGAAAGTGATGCTGCTCGCTTACTTCGATGATATCGATATCATCGGTACGCAGGACCGGCGAGTCAGCAAAGTGTTCTCAGAGATTGAAAAACAGTCTCGGCTCATGGGTGAATGAGGACAAGACGAAGTTCTTGGTGTCTTCTCGCACTCCGTCATCGCGTCTTGGACGGTCAGTGACGATGGAGAATTTTAACTTCAGTGTTGTAGAAAACTTCGTCTATCCTGGAACAGAGATAACCAGCAACAACAACGACAGCCTGGAGATCAGGCGAAGAATAACGCTTGCAAACAGTTGCTTTTTTGTATGGCGCAGAGGCATGGACTGTGATTGAGACAGCGTTGAAAGTCTTCGAGAGGAAGATTCTTCGCATGATTTTTAGTCCTATTAAAGTCGGCGACGAGTTTAGGTCCCGTCTGAAACGCGAGCTGTACGAGCTATTCGATGAGATTGACATAGTCCAGCGCATAAAATTCCAGCGGCTGCACTGGGCTGTGCCCAGCCTCATTCGAATGGATGAAAGAGCTCCAGCAAGCATGGTTTAGATGGGGGGCCCAAACTTGATTGGTGGACGCCGACATAGAGGACGACCGGGCATTCGATGAAATGACCAGGTATGGAGAGATCTCTCTGTACTTGGCATTCAAAACGACTGGCGCCAACGAGCACAAAACTATCGAGGCTGGCGCGCCTTTCTAGACGCAGCCATGACCGGTTGACCATATAAGTAAGTAAATATTCAATCGGACCGCCAGACAGACCACAAAGTCATTTTAATTCGTATTGGGGTTAACTATCGACTGCGATTTTGTATCGGATAATGGGTATATATATATAATGATTATTGATAATGCCAATGGTTTCCAAGGTAGATGGAGATTCTGGGTCACTGAAAAAAAGAAGCTTAAGGCGAGAATTTCAGACGGCTAGATCTCTCGAATCTCAATGCCTCAAAATAGCTCTTAAGTTGGAAGAAAATCGATTTCAAAGTCTGTACATCCAAAGTCTATTTCCAATTGATGCAAAAGCCTCCCTACACACACTTCAGAGACTAAGCCAAAAAGCAAAAAAAAGTCACCAGGGCACGATCTTATCACACCACAAATGATAACAGGGCTACCGAACTCAGCTCTTCGGCTTTTAGTTGAAACTTCAATACTTCATAATGATCCATAAGCACAACTACTTACTGTCCATCCGCTGTCTAAACATTGTTGAAACATGCTTCTACAATATAAAAAATTCTCTCCATTTTGGTGAATGCCATAAATAATTTATTTTGTATTAATTACTTGTAATACCATATATAAGCTTACACACTTAAAGCAATTGTCATCTCTGCAGAGTTCACACATAAAATACTCTCGTAAATAAATTGCATTTACAACAATTACGATTACTACGATTAGAAAAACACACATTTTTAACACATATAATTTGAAGATATAAAGTAGTAGAGGCCTAAGGCACGTTTTAAAATGTAACAACAAAAAAATGATGTATACTGGTTGGTTACACAGACAACAAACTAATAGATGCATTTTTAATGTTCAATACTAGTCATCTCATCTCATCTATCATCATCAACAACAAGGCACATTCTCAGTGGCCACCGATTTCGCGAAGTTCACGCTTGCCCAACGGTAATGGTGGGCGGAAATTATTGATAACCTTGCCATTGAATTCATTGCATGGACATTCCTCCTTAACATCATAACAGTTAAGATTACGCATAGCATTCAACTGATCATCCGAAACTTCAATGGGTGTCTTGAAAACAATCCAGATGACAGACTCCGAGCATGGTGGTGTAGTCAATGAACCTTCATATGTCCAGTAGGTGTGCACAGCAGGCAATAATTTGCCTGGATCGCAACCATTGGGCAATGTTACACGATCACCCTTATGCAGCACAAAGGGTAGCAAACTGGTAATCTTCTCCAATTCAGCGGACTGACGCAAGCCAGCCTTTAGGAAAACACCAAGCACAGCAAGACCATCGGGTGCAGCAGCAGCTTCACCAAATGTTGCATATTTAGTGGTATTCCAGTGTACCAGATGCAATTCACCAGCATAGGAGACACCGTCGACGGTATGCTCCGAACCTTTGGTATCGGTGCAGCCCCAATGACAATGGAACTGTTCAAGTTTATAGATTTGATCACCCAACGGACCGCCAGTTAGTTCGGAATCGGTGCCATTGACATCAACGCGCCAGCAGTAACCTGTTTAGTGTAAGAAAATGAAAGAAATTAATAAGTGTGAAGATTTGGCAAAAGTGTATCAAAACTTACCTGGATTCACCAGACTCTTAGTATTTTCCGGCACATATTTCCATTTCAATGGTGAAACCTTCAAATCGCTGCCTTTCTTAGCGCTAGAAGGCGTAATATCAACTGGTGATTGTCTATGACCCGAAGCTTGCGGGAAATCCTTAGCCCAGTGTGCTGGTCCTGCAAAATTATGGAATAGAAAAAATAGAGTTGAGTAAAATTTACAATAAAGGTGCTTAAAGTAAAAAAACTAAGCGAGAAAATTAAAAAATAAATAAAAAATTGTGATTAAAAATAATATTTTCTTCTACAATTTTCATTGTTGTAGATTTTCTGTCTGGAGGAATCCCAGTACGGGGAATCGAACGCCGACCACAGTTATAGTTCAGATCAAATAAACTCGTTTATATTAACAGCCGAGGGAGAGAGGTCTTAAAAATAAAAAATATTTAGCTAAGTTCATCCTCCTGTCAATGTTACCGGACTAAATTATCTTCTTTAACCAAAGCTATCGAGCTCTGGCTAGAGTAATCGACCACTGGCCAAGATTATAGACGTTTTCAGATAGGGAACTCTCCTGACAGAGCATTCTACTCCCTGGAGCTTAATGGACTTGACCCTGTAGGGTTTAATGGACTTGGCCCCTTTGAGGATAAATGAACTTGACCTCTTGGTAGGTCGATGGACTGTTGTCCAACTAACTGCTTACCATAGCTTACTTAAGCAGTTACTACTGCTTACCATATTGATGCTTGCGGTTTTTAACATTCCATTTTTTTTCTTTTGATCTACTCAACTAATTATTGCCCATTTTCATCAATTATTTTATTGTATAACATGAATCAACACACGAAATGAGCACAATTACTCATTTACCAGTCGTCCATGCCGCACCATGTTGACTTTGTCGTTAAGCTGCCTTTTAAAGTCCAATCTAAACTCATTCTTCTGCAGCAATTCAAACCACTTGTATACACAAATTAAATATCACTTAATGCAATTAACGCTTCCTTGTGTTGACAATTTAGCCATAAATGCATGCTATGAGTGCAATGATGCACCCATTATTAATTGGCTTCATTTGAATAAGCCGCTCTTCTCAAATGAAAAATTTCCATTACGAATGCATGGAACTGTATGCATTTTTATTTCGAATGATTTGACATTAAATTGATTGATTGATAGATAGAATGTTGCAGACTGCACCCATTTTATAATTAAGAAATTTCAATGTTATAAAAATATTTATTATCATGTGTTTGTAGAAATGTAATCACAAAAGAAAGAAATCAGATATTTATCAGTAGTCACTGATATATATTTAAAAAAAAAAAACAATTAGTAATTTGTCTTCAAGTTTTGTAACTTTTTTTTAATAATTTCTAATTGATAAGAGAAGACACGACGTGTCTTGATAAAAGCAAGTTCAAGTTTATCTTTGTTTCATATTTATATTGAAAAATGAGTGATGGGGCCTTTAGCTGAATTAACCAATCTAAATCACATTCATTTTTAACGATTTTACAGAAACTGAATTCAGTACATTAGCAACTGAAACTGAGTTTTATGTACTGAATTCAGTTGCAGTTTCAGTTTCTGTTGTATGCGACGACAGGCCTTAACGCTTTATAAAAATACTATTTAATTAGATTCCGTTTCGTTTCGTTTCTGCTGCATGTGTGAATGGCAAAAACCGCTGCAACTAAATAAGCTGTAAGGCAGTACTGACCACTTGTTTGACACTGCTTCGATAACTTAAACCAATGTTCCGATAACAGTAAACAATTATCGATTCGAACTGCAATGTTTTCTTCAAATTCGACTAATCACTGTGCATTTTGAAAACAATTTTGCTTTTTTACATATATATACAAATTACGTTTTATATCTATTTCACAAACATTTTAAACTTAATAAAAAATTATTTATCTAAAAACAAAGTTCTTTCCTTTCCATTTTCACATTTCATTAAACGTTGAACGATTTTACTCTGCGCAATATTTATGCGAATTTTTTTATGTATTTTTAATACCATATAAAATTCATCTTACAGGTTATATGCATACTTATATATTCTATACAGCATTAAAAAATATTTTTTAATACACTATAGCTACTATATATATACAAACTGATTAGTTTTGTAAGCCAAACAAAATATTTATGCGAGCATACTAAAAATTTAAAAAGCGCAGAAAGCGTTTGATCAAATTTTGCTATATTTTTTTTTAGTAAAATCATGGAAATATTTTTCAAAAGCAATAGCAATTTTTTGTTTTTATAATTTTTCCATTGACGTCTTCTTCTGCTGTAATAATTTATAATTACTTGTGCGCAAACATAAAACAAAAAAGAGTCGCTATTAATGTTCAATATTTACGCTGAAATTATTGACACAAATGCAGCTGATTGCCGCTGCGGAAGTGCTAAAAGTTTTAATTTTAAAATAAATAATTGCAGTTCTTTCAAAAGTATAACACTGACTGCTGGTCGGCACGTTGCACAAGGAAGAACGATGCAGTCAAGTGTACTGGACTTTGAGATACCCTGTATCAACTTGAAGCTTAAATTTGATGTTTCTAATAATTGAAAACTTCAATAAAAAAGTTTTGATACAAAAACTTAAAATGCATAGATTAGCTTGATAAGTGTCGAATCTTCTTGAGAAGGGATGGAGGGGAGGGGGAGGGGTTTTATTAACGCATTCACTGAATACACGTATTCTGAAAGAGGTATAGAAGTATCAAATTTGCAAACTTGAAAGCTCTACCTTTTATAGGCTGCAAATACTACATGTTCATATGTAGTCAGACAGACGGACATGTGTATATCGACTTGACTTTTGCTGCATGTATATATTTTATATAGTCTGCTTCTGTCTCCAATTCTCTGTTACATAAATTTAATATACCTTTTTACCCTACAGCCACTTGGTATATAAAAATATGTTTGGCAATAAAACTAAGCGCTACAAAAACTAGAACAAAAGCTGATGATTCACAAACACTTTTAACTTGCAACAGACTTATATAATACTAAGAAATTATGATTTAATACACTACACATGTGTTGCTCCATTTATATGCATTGATTTCTATGGAACTATTTAGTTTCGACTGTAGTCTGACATATACTACGTTTATACGACGACATTATACATATATGAAAACAGTTCATGAAAAATTCAAAAATGATGCGCATTTTATGCTATTTTGCTATTTTATGCTGTTTTATGTATATCGTCCTTCATTGCTCTTCATTTAGTTGAATTTTACCTTTTTTTTTTGGATGCTTCTGCATTATATAATAGTATTTCATATTTGTTTATAAATTATTCTGATATTTTTTTCTATTTATTTATTGTTTAAACTTGTAATTGCCGTATAAACAGTTAATTTGTGATTACATGTAATGAGCAATTTCATGAAATGTTTCGTATAAACGTAGTAAAAAACTCTAAGCGCTTATTATACAAATAGACTATGACATTTGACTTGTCTTTTGACATTGATCAGCAATATATTCATACTTTTTAGCAACTGCTACACCTCTTAGCTTCTTACATACTTTTGCACAAACTTAATATACCCTGAGTGTAATGAACAAAGAAAATTAACCGATTTATTTGTTTTGATTATTTTTATACATCTGCAGATTTTTTTGTATTTTGTTTTATTGCAAATTACCGGTTTTAATACGTCATAATTGTTATATTGCTTTGTTTTTTATTTATTTTTATTTTTAAGCTTTTTATACTTTTTTTATTTTGTTTTAACATTAATTTTGAGTTCTTCGAATCAGTAAAAAAAAAGTTAATAAATGTTAAATTTTAAACTGGCTTCTTAATGTATGTCAAGTCTTTCCAAAAGTCATTATTTAACAATTTATTTTATTTTTAAGCAGCACGTTTTAGCCAAATGTTGCCTCGGAAGTTTAACTTTATTTTGAGTTCATAAATAAGAAGAAGTTACTTTAGTATTTATTATATAAAATTGTTTTACATTTAAATAAGTATTCTTTATGCTCTAATTAGTTTGTAATTACTTTGAATGAGTACTATGAGTATTTATATACATTCATAGTACTCATTTGAAAATATTATAATAATATGATGCTACATTAGTATATTTTTTTAATTAAATAATAAATTAAATAATAATAATATTTAAGAAAAAGTATACGGTTTGTAATTCATGAATATACGAATCAGTAAGTGAATTATTTTGGTACTCATTTCATTCAAATAACTCATTTAACTAAATAAACTTTTAATATTCTTTGAAATCTTCCTCGCTGGCGTTCTAATTACACTGAACAAATAGACTTATCATATCTAAATTATTTAAGCTCCAAACTATGATAAACTCGAATTTGTAACTGTATTCTCTGAATGTTTGCACAATCTTGTATATAATGAATTACCACTTTTTTATTTTGTTGGTTTTCAGTTTATACAGCTTAATAAATATTGCACTGCGGGTAAAAAATATTATTGAGTATTTTTTAATCATGTAGTCAAATATTTATACAGTTTTATGAAAAAAACCTGCACAGAAATTGACATCAGAAAAGTAAATTTAGAATAAGAACAAATAAAAACAAATTTTTAAGGTAAAACCGAAGCTACTATACACTTTAGACAATCTGCCAAGCTTAACTAATTAAAAATACATTAGAATTAGGTAGAATTATTTTTTAGGATTTATTTTAGGATAAAAGAAAAAAACACAGAGCAGTATGTTTGCATTAGTGCTGACGCTTTTCGAATATAAATAAATTTATAGTATTTCATGCTATTAAAAAAAAAAGACTGAAAAGAAATTTAATTTAAATAAAATTAACTGAAAAACACAACTAAAAAGAAATAATTTTTTTGTTTAGTGTTTTCGACAAACAGTGTCAAGAATTAAGTGATTGGCAAAAAAATTAATTCTTATGTAAACAAGTGTGGCACTTGTTATCGATTCTTTGATATCGGATCTTCTTTTTTATCGTTAATCATTTCTAGTGGTGGCGATTTTTAGTTTAGCTTAAAATGACAAATTTATTTTAAATCTTAAATTAATTCAAATAAAATATGTCAATCGGGAACAGACAGGAATAGGAACAGGCATACATTTTTAAGGTTCTATATGTGTACAGGCTACCTGAAAATCAAGCTCACTCGACTGCATTATATCTTACAATCATGCTGTATACTGGGCATTCTTTCAATTCAATGCACATACGCTGATGTTTCATTTTAGACTGAATTATTGTTTCTAAATTTGCCCTAATTGTTTCAAATTTCAATTATAAACAAATATTTTTATTTTAACTTTATGACTTTGAGTTCTGGTCAGTTAGAATTCACATATGTATGTACATACAAGCTTAGCTTTCAATGGTTTCATTGACTGCAGAAGTGTTTATTTAATAATAACTTATAAATATTGTTTTTTTTTTTTTGGTTTGTACATATGCAGAATTCTTAAATAAATAAATTTGCCGTGCCATATTTTGATTGAATTAACTCAACTATGCTGTGTGTCAGTTGGCGTTGATTTGTTTAAATTTTTGTCACATGCGTAAATTGTGCAAACAAGTGTACTCAATTTCCCATAAATTTAACCAGCAATTTAAACAAATAGCGCCGAAATTGATCACTGCACTCAAAATTATCTTTTAGAAAATATTCGTTAAGACTTTAAGTTCTTTTGTAGATATTTATTTTATTTAAAATAAATACTTTTTCTTTATCAAAATCTTACTTGATGACATTTTGATGTATTAAGCTACATGATTTATAGTTTCTGAATTATTTTATAAATTTTTTTCATTAGTGATGAATGCATTTATTTTGTCTTTATCAATTATAAAACCTAATGAATTTGTTATATAAATAATTCTGAACACATGACTATAATAAATTAGTTACTGAAAAATAAAAAAACTATTACAATGATAAAATACAATGAAAGCTTAAATAGCTTCAAAAGAAAATTATAAGAAAAAAACAATAATTTATAATAAATAAAGTATACACAAAAAAAAAGTATTAAATAAATAAATACAATTTGTTTGCGCAATTGTTTCAGTTTGTATAGTTTGTTTCTTTTTTTTTTATTTAATTATTTAATTTACTTATGTACAAAAAGCGTCTGCAAGTATCTTTTTGTTTAACTCTGTTCAATGTTTGTACTGGCTTGCTTATGAGTTAATCTATTTATTTGCCAGCCAGAGACACAGTCAGTCAGTCACATGACTTGACTCGGTTTAAGTGGTTAAATTTTTGCGCTGTTTGTCTACTTTATTTATTCACACGTGACGCTTTTCACTCACTTTATGTAGTTGGCAGTTAATTTCTGTTAAGCACATTTGCAACAAACATTTAAACTTTTGACTTAAAAACAAAAAATATATATACAACAGTTGACGTCTTTTATAACAAAGCAAATAGAATTTTAATTGGAGTTAATTAAGTTAAATATAAATAAATTTTATTTTTTAAGCAAATGCTTCTTTGAAGTTGTCAAATGCGTTAAATGCTTTAAATATTCAATAGTCTCTAGCAAACATAAACATAAGTTTACACTTAAAATTTATCGAACCGATAACAAATTTTTATTATCTAAATTGCTATTCGATAGTTAGTTACTTACATCACAGTTTAATCGATTGTTAATTCCTTTCTAATTTGCATAACAAAAAATCGAAGCAGGCTATATAGTATATACTATTCATTTCCATTAATAACTATGTACTATTCTGTAATTAGACAAGTTTTTAAACTAAACTAAACTAATAAATCAAAGGCATATAATGAACATATGTAGATTGAATTTCAGTCACTGTTTAATACGTTCTTAACTGCCAAGTCATACCATATGTCAAGGCTTACACGTGCTATACAAGCTAAAAAATACGTACATTGCTCCCTTAGTATGCCATGTATATTTCAGATAGCCTTCCAAGTATTGATATTGATTTTAAAATAATTTCTAGAAATTCTAAAATTTTTATTTTTATACATCGTTTTGAAAATTACTATGACGAACTTCTAGAATACTACATTGATTTGCTGGAATTTCTAGCGGGAAAACCTTCCCGTTTTAGAAGACTTAAAGCTAGTATCTCAATGTTAGCTAATTAGCACTTTAGTTTAGCAAGCAGTTAAAGAGTTGGTTAAGCATTTTTATAAACACAATTTTATGACACAATTTCCGTTATAGAAAGCTCGCTCTACTATTCAGTCACCCGCTGAGGTATCTAAACCCATTAGAGATAATACTGGCAAATGGGCTCGCAGTGATGAAGAAAAGGCTAACATCTTAGAAATGTCTTTCAGCCAAACCCGTCGTCAAACGGTTTCGCTCTTCCTCCATATCCGGATAGGGACTATTCAGCACCTCTTCGAATACACACATGAAGTAAAAAACATCATAAAAAATCAACTAAACTCAAAAAAGGCTGTAGGTCATGGTCTTATTTCTCCAAAAATGATTGTGGAACTCCCCAGTCCAGCTTTTATTATATATTACTAAACACAGTGGAAAAAATCAATCATTGTCATGATCCCGAAGCCCCATAAGACTTCTATCATGTCTGTCCAAGTACTACGAAAATATTTTTCTCACAAAAATAAGCCAGCACACTCCAAATATCCATCCCATAAATTTGAACAAGTCCTCAGAGATTCCAACTGAATTTGAACACCGTGAATACTGCTCCGCAATTTTTCTCGATATTGCCCAAGCGTCGAGTTTGGGCAATATCGGCTTAAATACAAAATTAATGTGTTGCTCCCACAAAATACTCACAAGGTTCTTGAGTCCTATCTCAGCAAAAGAACCTTCGTTGTGCGACAAGTAGAGTCGGAAATCAAAGCTGGTGTGCCCGAAGGTAGCATACTCGGCCCCATGCTAAACGTGCTATACACATCAGATATACCAATTTACCACAACCTCACAACTTCAACATTTGCTGACAATACTGCAATATTAAGCACGTCCCGATGACCAATACAAGCAACAAGTCGACTTGCAAATCACCTCACCCATCTCGAAGAGTGGCTGGACAACTGGCGGATAAAAGTCAATAAACAAAAAAGTAAACATGTTGCATTCACGCTCAATAGACGTACTTGCCCTACGCTAACTCTGAATAGTATTACGATCTCACAGGCCAATGAGGTCATGCATCTCGGCATCCATCTCAAAAGACGACTCACTTACCGAAAAATCACATTGGAGCGTAGAAAACACAAATTAAGTTGAAGGCCAACTCCCTACACTAGCTTATTAATTCACGATCACCCTTAAATCTGTATTACAAGCTGGGATCCATATGTAAAGCCTATTTGAACATATGGATCCCAGCTATGGGGCAATGCAAGCGCCAGCCATGTGGAACAATTTCAAAGAGCTCATTCTAAAATTCTTAGAACAATAACTGGTGCACCATTGTACATTCGAAACGATTGTATTCACAGAGATCTGAATATCGCAACATGCAGTCTGAAATAGCTCGAACCAAGCGAAACTATTCTCAAAAACTCGATTATCACTCAATCCCGCTCGCAAGAGCTCTTACTCAACAAAATAGCACAACGCGACTCAGGAGAAATGACCTCCCAAGCTCAGTGATAAATTATTAGAGCCGCTGTAAATTACTAGCCTCCATCTGGATGGCTAGAACATATTAAGTTTAGATTTAAGAATTTATTAAGAATAATAGTTGGAGAGAACCAAATCTGGAGAATATGGTGATTCAGTTTTGGCTTTCTTTTCATTGAAGTGTGATCCAGTGCATTATTGTGATGAAAAAATACTTCTTACTTCAAATGCTGCACAATATCATTTGCCTTCCTCAAGATAGTCAATCAGCTTTATTGGATTCACCATTTTTGGAACACTTAAGACAATTTTGATTATTTCTTGCGCTCTGCTATATATGGGTGAATGCACACTTCATCAAATTTTCTTTATCCTTCTTGTTGAACTATGATTTTGTACGATAAATCTTCAAGCGACATAAAAATAGCTACACGAACGATGAATTCTTCCACAATTCCCTTCTCGAGAAATCACCACTATCTTACGCACATTATATTCAAATTTGATTTAGGCGTATAAAGTTTTGAAGGTATGTCAATCGAAATAAAATATTTACATATCATGTATCCAGAACGGAATATAGCCCTCACACATATCAAATGTCCTCTTGTATACAAGGTATCACAAAGTCGAGTAAAAGTTATATTGATTTAGGTATATACCAGGTGTATAAGCTTAAGAAAAACATGTTTTTTAATAGAAAGCTAAAAAATTTGATTCCAAATATTTGCCCTCGCTAGCTATACATTTTCCTATCCCTTGCATAATTATCCATACCATGGCATAAGACTTCCTTCTTTTTCAATGCTCAGCGAGCAACTGGCCCATCGTTTGAACAAGCAGCGTAGCGTATCACCTCCCAGTTGAGTGCATCTAACTGGTTTGGAACCAAACTTGACGTATGTGATGGTATGTTGTCAGGGAGAACAATCATGTCTTGTCTATGTTGATAATTCAGTCTCGTTCATTTTTGATGAGGTACGCATTTTCTGATCCTATTGCGGGAGAACTTTTTGGAGGAATATATCAGTCATTTAGGCACCCAATGACTGTCTTGTAAGAAAAGTCAAAAAGTTACAACGTCAGAACAGGTTTTCAAATTGCAAGTTTCGGAGATATTGTGCAAAATGCTTTTCGGAATATTAATGTTCTTGCTGTTCAGTCAGTGGAAAATTGCTGAAGAAAAAGACAATAAAGTTGCATGCCAGCTCTGGCTGGTTATCTGAATTTACATCTCGTTTCGGAATTTGACTGACAAAAGTATTCGGCAAAAAGTTGACATCAGAAAACCAGAAAAGCCAATTATAACTTTTCTAGCAAGCACAAATGCAACCGGTCACCTTAAAGTCAAACCAATAATAATTGGGTGTGCATTCTTTTAAGGCGTGTGACATTCCAATAGACTACCGAAAGTCTAGGAGTGCATCGATGACTGCAGACAGCTTTATAGAATAGTTACACCAATGTTTCGTCCTCCAGATACAATGAATAATATGGACTTTTAAAATTCTTTCGCTTTTAAATTTTTTAGATTTTTTAGTTTTTGAAAAAAAAAAAATGTTTACTAACCAAAGCTAAAGCGTAGATGGAGACGATTATAAAAAAATGAAGATAAAAAAATGACTCCAGAATTCCCGGAAGTTAAATTCAATACACAAGCATGATGCAGGCAAAATTAGTCACCATTCTGTGTACTGCCTGCATATCTCCAAAACAATTAATGAGAATAAAAACACATTAAGGCAGCTACATACGGACAGACGGATATATTATCATACGATTTTGTACTTTATTACATATAAGTCAGGCCTTTTCATTTGAATTTGCAAACCCTTAAAATATACATCATTTTAAAATTTTTTTCCTTTTTAAGTCTCATATGGAAATGCTTAATTTATTGTTTAAAATAAAGCCTCTTTCTTTGTTATATGCCTTAAATTGTTAAATTCATATAAAACTGTCTAAGGCACGTTTTAGCGTAAGCTTTTTTTATATATTGTATATACAAAAAAAATTTATATAGTTGTGTATTTTAAAATTCCAAGCGCGTTTAATGCACACCGCATGCAACTTAAAAATATTTACTTTTTTTTGTTAAATTGGATATAATTTATAAACAACTTCCGTCAAAAGTGTAGACTGATAAAAATCAAATTGTGACACAGCTGTTCAAAATTAAGAAAAGAAAATAAACCTTTGGACAGTGATTGCAGATAGTAACTTTGTATACAGTAAATATTAAACTTAAGTACAAACGAAATGCAGAAATGTAACTTAAAAAAATATTAGCGTAGCAAACTGCAAGAAAAAAAGTATATTGAGTAATAAATAAAGCCATATTTCAAGCAGACAAAATGTAGGCCTAAACATGCAAAAAATTAATCAACAAAGAAATATAATAAGTTAATTTTTTATATTCGAATTTATAGGTTTGGCTCGTGCGTATAGTAATAAAAAAATGTAATTTATTACAATTCTAAATTTATTCCAATATTTTTATGCATTTAACTATAATAATTCAAAAAGTCGCTATTATATTTAGTATATAGCACTGCATGCACAAATTTAAAAAAAAAAGATACATTTTATATAATGATAAAATTTTGTTTGCTGCACGCAATTATTTAATAATAATAAATAAAAGCCATATTATAGATACATCAAAGCGCATAAATTTATGTTAATAGTTTGCTTGCGTTTCAACTGAATTGTTAATTGTTGCGTTTACCAGCAAAACAATTAAATTTAATTTATTTGAAATAAAATAAGGAAAAAAAAAAAGCAGATACAAAATTGATTGAACATTTAGCTTGAACTTGTTAACACTTCAAAGTCATTACACAAACTTTTGCCCTGAGATATTGTTTATGGCTTGCCTATGTACATATATCTATTCAAGGTATTTGCCTGTTTAGCAAATTGTCTGCCCTGCTGCACAAGAAAGGTTTCACAAAAGGGTTGAAAATTCTTATTCTAATTTATATCTTTTCTTTTTATTTTTATATGCATGATCTAATAGCTTAGACGGGGTTGTTTTGTTGCATGACTTAGTTTTGTAAGACATTTTATTTTTTTTCTTTCTACTTTTTAGTAGATACTAAGTCCAAGATAACAACGCTGGAAATTGAGTCATAATGCAGCAATTAGCATTTGTGAATCACCAAAAAATATAAAAAAAAAATTGACTATAAATCAAACATGTATTGCCTTAGTTTAAATTTAAATTGGATTTCTTAATGAGTAACTATTTATAAAGATAATTGTTAAAATGAGAAATTTTAATGGTATATAGACTGGTGAGACACGTTGGTTACGGCAATTTAGCGTAGAACATGGTACTTCCTGTATAAGCTTAGTTTATATAGGACAGCAGGTTAGGAGTATTTTAGTATTTATTACTCACTGTTTGCCAATGTTTTCTTATACGAATGAAAGCAAGATAGGAAGTATTATAAAGTATTATTTAGAGCCTTACTTTTAAGGATCGCCTACTAATTGAGTATATCTGCTTGTACAGTGGAAGTTTCAATATAAGCTAACTGTAGGGTACAGACTTCTGTCTAATAGACTTATTGTAGGGTACAAGAATTTGAAGCATATTTCTATAACAGAGTTCTCTCTTCTTAAAGAAGCAACGCCAGACTCCATAAAATATATAGATTTACAGCATCCAAAACAAACTCCGTACAGCCATGTCCATCTGTCCATTAGTTTGATTATATGCACAACCAAATCTCCGACTCTACAAAAGTTAGCGCCATCTAATTAGCATATTTCGACTACACTTAGACATATGCAATTCAAGTATATAAAATTTGTATACATGCCACGCCCATAAGACAAACAAAACAGCTATTTGTCGCTTATGTGTACGTGTATGCACTATATTCAAAGTCATTAAACAGCCATGCAGCACGTTCCATAATGTCTGTCTCAGCTACTGTCCTATATATATGCAATTGATCGGCATACCATATATGATGTTGCCATAGGTAAACGATGTGCCAGATTATCAGACAAGAGGTCGTAGGTGTGCATCAAACCGAGACAAAGTTTTTGTTTATTTTTAGATTAATTTTTAAAAGTCTTTTTTGTATTAAATTTTAATAAGAATGGCAGCACATGCGACTGGAATTGTAGAGCTTGAAAGCTATAGAAGGCAGCATTCATATTATCGGAGATGTACGGAAGGAATTAACCTTTAAGATTGTAAATATTTGAATGAATTCATTTGAACAAGGTTCCGAATGACCGGTGACAGAAATTGAATGAATTAGTTGAGTTGGTACGAATATTAATAGAAAATATTGCTTATAAACTGCACGAAGATTTGTGCATGAAGATGCTACACCTAAGATGTAGTATGTCGGGTGACTCAACTATTGAATATAAATGCAATCATTTAACAATTTGGATTGTTTTTGGCGATGCTCAACCGTAGTGGCCACCAATTTGTTGTACCCTGTTCTGAACAGTGACCAAATAAATGGTTCCATTTAGACAGACGGGAAACCAAGAAATAGTCAAGACACAGAAGCAAACTTAGGTAGATATGGCGTCCAATATGGCATTAATTATTATCGCCAAAAAGAAAATAAATTTTCCTTATTTATTAAAAGCCAATCAGTGCTCATGATACTCTCATATGTGGTTTCTACATGATGTAGTTGCGGAGGAGGATGCTGGGCAGCCGCCTTATGCACTGTCTGCTCCACTACAGTGTAGAGCCAAAATGTAGCCTTTGGAGCCTTCATATTAAAATTTCGTCAGCAAGTTGTCTGAGCAAGCGATTGTGTTGTGCCAACAGAAGGTTATTATATCGGCTAGTGTAGAAGATAATCTGTTCCTCAACTACCACCAGATTCATGTCTCTGTAGAGAGTTAAACGTTGACATACCGTGGTCATTCTGTCATTAGGTGCAATATCTTGTGATGCATGCCTTGCACTCTTTCCTATTAGTTTTAGCAGCAATTCCCTATATCTGGATGTCGTAGCTCCTAATAGGAGTAATATTATTACTCGAATAATACAATATACTGCGGATCGCATGGCGAATTTTCCGTGTTGGCATTTTTCCACTGAAATGAAAATTGCGCTATGATCAAAATGATTCTGAAAACTGGTAAACCGGAAAATATATTGGACACATATAGGCCTCTAAACTTATTAACAATTTTCTGCAGAGTTTCTGAGAAAGGATTCCTGCGTAAATGGTTAGAGGTAAGTCGCTTGAAAAGTGTCATTCCATAGCAGCAATTTGGTTTCAGGGAAAAGCCATGACACAGCTGCAAAGATGCAACGGGTATACACAACAATATTAGATGCTGACGGTGTCTTCTTGAATTGTGTTCGACAAAGTTTGGCAAGAATGTATTTCGCAAAGAGTTTTTCCATCGGCATCTTAATACTCCCTTCTGAAATACAGTGTACCTTATATACCTCTGACGACCTATGTTATACTAATGCAAAAGCATTTCTGCTCACCTCCAAATTTCTTAACGAAAGACATGCTCAAGTATACTGAGACACTCTGTTGAACTGGTTTAAAGTATGGAACAAACAAATTAATCAACATAAGTTCTCTAGTACAGTATGAGACAATATTGCTAGGAAATATTTTAGCAAATAAAATAGCTTTCTTTTTAAATGTTTTAGAAATTCATTACTCAATATATATAGCACTCATGTAGATATTATCAGTCACTGCTTATATACTAACTACAAATCCTCTACGTGTTTTATTTAAAAGAACTTTGAACTCCAAACAAATCTTGCTTCGGAACCTTACTATAAAAATAAAACAATAATTCCTTTTCTAGGCAACAATTTAAATAAAATTTATAGCACTTCGCGCTTTGAATATTTTAATCAATCAATCATTTGACTCCACTGATTACCTAATAAAGTTTGCAAAACACTTTCAAATCAAAACGTTAAAACTTTACCAAATCAATGACGCTAACTCTAAGTGAGTATTGTATAATATTTTACGAGTATTTAGTTTGCATACTAATTAGTATAGCTTCCTAAATAGATTCTGCTGTGCAAGTGTTTAGTTCAATCACATTTGTAGGAGACACATTGTGACGTGCAAAAACTAACTAATGCAAAATATTTATGGCAGATAAATAAAAACTATTGTTTAGAATATGGAAATATTAAAAAGAAAAATAAATAAGTGAAAAGTAAAACAATAAGCAAAATGGATAGAAAAACACGTACAGTTTAAATATATATATAGAATATGTATATATTTTATAATTTAATAATTTATAAAACAAAACAAAAATTAACATAAATTAAACAGATCGTAAAATTCTACTAAAAGTGCATGAAATATCGAGCAAGTTTAATGATGTTTTTTGTTTTTGTAAATTACACAAACAGATTTTTATTATTATAGATTTTTTTATGTGCACAGCATTATTTGTTTATTATTTAAAAAAAAGCTATTTGAGTTAAAACTTTTTATTATTATAGCATATGACAGTTTAGTTAAAAATAAATGCGATTTAAATTAAATAATAAATAAATTGTAAGTTAAATAAAATAAAGCAAATATTAAATTAGCTTAGAAAAAATTTAAGAGAAAAAAAAATAAACAATTCAAATTAGACAAAATGAAGGAAAAATTTTATGCAGCCAACTTAACGCAATTGCACAGAAGTCAAACGGAAGTCGTGTAGTTAGTCATTGTGAATGTTGCTAAAACTGCCAAATTGCAGTGGTTCACAAATGAGTAAAGGGTTGCAAGTAGACGCTTGGCATGTTAAACATTTCTTTTAGATTTTGGTTGCTTTTTAAGGGAAAAAAGACAAAATTAAACTTATTAATAAATCTAAAATGAAAGCTTGAAATTAATTTCAAACAATTAAATCTGTTAAAGCCTAACAAAAATTAATATTCATTGAATTTATATTTATTTTCTGTGTTATTAGCTGCGCAAATTAACTGAGAAACTAGACTGCACAACATTTAATTTAATATTAATGCGCAAATCTATAGCACGGTACAATAAAATAGCAGCATTCTAATATCTAGTTTCCGCAAAAAAGGTTTCTGTATTCTGTGAATTTTAATACTGGAATTTATTTAATAATTTATGCAATTAATGGTAAAAATACAATGGGGATTTTTTTTTTCAATACAATTAAGTTTTACTGCCTTCTGGATTATTATCGCATAAATTAAATGCTTTCAGTTGTATTTACTAATTACAGTGGTTTGAGTATTGTAAAAAAAATAAAAAACAAGAAAACAACAACTATTGAAAACTGGAAATATAAACGCTTAAATGCAAGTTTAATTTTTGCATAGTTTTACATTTACAATTAAAATTTTACAGTTATAGATGCGATATTTTATTATTCAAACGCATGAAGACTCTAGGGACTGCAGGCTATTAAGTGTGCAAATTTTTAGCAGTTTAATAAATATTAATAAAGTCTATTCTACAGTGATGCTTGCCTGAAAGTATAAAGTGCACTTCGCTGATGATGTATATCGATTTTTAGACTGATGCATCGATGTTTTTCATATGAAAACATCGATGCATCGGTCTAAAAATCGATGTTTTTCCAAGCTCTATAACGTATACCAATTAGTTATGAATTGGTAGGAAGAAAATAAGAAATTTCATAAAACTCACAGCGGTCACATTTCATATTGGAATAGTTAGAACTTTACTATTTAGCTAATATTTGATTAAACATTATGAAATTCATAGAGTAGACACTTGACAGTTTTTTATTTAAACTAAGCTCGTTTAATTTCTTCGCCTTCCAAGTCCCTAATAAAAGCTTTCAGCTACGCGTGATCAATCAGCTTTCAACCCCTTTCATGTAACCGAAAGCTCAGTATTTTTTATTCTTCTTAACCACTTCTAAATAAAAAATTTAAAACAATTAATTATATTTTTTTCCATAATTCTACTCGACTACAGATAGCTACATGTACATATTTAATTAACACTTTATTAAATCGCTTGATTGACACACAATATTTCTGAAGTGTAATCGAGTGCTAATCGTTAATTGATGAACAACAAATCAAAAATTAAGAAAGTCAAGTGATTTTTTTTTTTTTTTTAAGAGACATTAAAAAATGATAAGCTTGATAAGTTTTGAATACAATAAAGCCAATACATAGTAATGTGTGCACCTAGCCACTGTCAGCTGATAAGACTTAGGATCGATCATATGTGTGCATACGCCTATATAGATGTCTACATACTATATATAATATTAGTATAATAAAAAAAGATTTTAAAATCTTATCAAAAAAAATAAAATCATTATAAAAACTTTCCCAAAATCAAAATTATTCAAAACTTTATTTATTGAAACTGTCGCGAATTGATTATTCGCTTGAAAAGTTGAAGGTTGGGCAATCCGTTTAGCACGACGCGTATATGTCATTTAGTGTCGGGTTAATTTCCGTATATGTTGCAACCAAAAAAAAAAAAATAAAAAAAAAATTGAGTCACGTGTTTGTTTAGTTAACCGGTTCAAATATTTACCTTTTGTTTACTAGAAAAACATTATATTGTGCAAGCGAGGTTTGTGTGTAAAATATGTAGCAAAGGATTTTCAAGATTTTTAATGAGGAAATTTGGGAAATACTGAAAAACAACATAAACAATTTTTTTCAAGTAGAAAACAAAATTTAATAAAAATTTGTGGAGATTTTGGCTGAAATTTCAATGAATTTTTGAGAACAATTTTATGATTCTTTCTTTTATTCGTGAAATTTTGTGTGTAGGGTTTGCTATAATTCGATGAATTAGAAAGTTTTTATCCTATAAGTTACCTTCAATATTTTTTATTCTTAAAGATTTTTTATAGGACAAAGGTTCTTAATTCATGCAAGTAACAGGTTAGAAAATTTTTTTAAAGAGAAATTATGAAACGTAATGCAATTCTGGGAGAAAGCCAAATGTATTTGAACGAAAATTAGAAAAACAAAGAAGCCATTTAAGAGCGCCATGCAACTAACTTGAAATACTTCGCAGTGAACAATATCCTATATGACTCTGTGGCGCACCTAAAAAAGCTCAAAACACATAATCAGAAGTGTTATGAAAAGGGCTCCAATTTTTCTATCTCGGCAGAAGGCATCTTGGGTTCAATTTGCTTTGAATAACATAGATACTTCATGGGACTCCGTTAAGGTTTATAAAACTTTAGACGAAATGTGTTTTTTTTTTCGGAGGAAAAGAAGTTTAATTTGGATGGTCCCGATGGATTTCGACAATATTAGAGGGAAATAACCACATATTTTTTAAGCGAAATTTTGGTGTAGGATCCGTAATGGTGTGAGATAGTTAATGATGTAGAACGCTATCCCTGTGCTTTTTATTCTCCAGAATTAATATTTCTGTATATGTGGAGGAACACAGTCTACTCGGATTTTAACCTGCAAAGAGGCAGCGATCATACATTTTAATGCATAACAACGCCTGGAAGCATGTTCAGTGGATATAATGGACTGGCCAGCCTGCACAATACAATTACATATATACTATAAAGAGTTTGTGGGGCATACTAGCCAGAGTGTAGGTAGGGTAAGTTAAAAATGTTCATTTTGCTTAAATGGCAAAAAGAGGACCTTTCACCATTGTTAATTATATCAATTCCATTGAGAAAAGAATTTCTGAGATGGAGAAAGTACAAGAAGGTCCCTCTAAATCATTATTATGTATTGGACCATTAGTTTGATATGAACTTATATGGAATATTTTATTATAGTTGAATTCAGAAACACCAAATTTGAGGAACAACAAAAAGTTTAAAAGCTAAAACAAGTTTTTATGTATACTACTCCTTAGAGAGGGGTTGTCTTGCTCATTTAATTTATCTGAAAATTAAAATAGGTGACAAATAAATGTACAAACTAGAAGGCTCTATCTTTTAAAGTCGCCAAGTTCTTATTGTTGTTTATAGCCAGACAGACGGACATGAGTATATTGACTTGAACTTTTTGTAGGGGCATCACTCCTTTTAGTAGTATGATTTGGACACTACTGAAATATTTTATAAGGATTGCCGCAAAATATACCAAAACTAGCCTCAACATTTTTTTCATACAAAAACCGTGAAAACTTTGACAGATTTGTATGGAGGCCACCACTTCTAATGATCCGATTGGAACCTAAATAAAATATTTTTAAAGGATTAACGAAAAGTAGAACACTTAAAGTACTTTGAGCAAAATTTACTAATATCATTAAAATTTTTCATACAAAAACTTAGAATGAGACCTAGATTTGCATGGTAAGTAGCAAACCCCCTTTAGGGAAGGCAGCTAAGCACTTATATTGAATACAAGTAATCTGAAGAAGGAATTGAAGTATACAAATATTCATATTTGAAGACTCTATTATAGACTCCATACTTATTGACTTAAATATCGATAGCCAGACAGACGGACAGATAGACATGTCTATATCAACTCGCCATTTAATGCTGATCAAGAGTATATATATAGTTTCTAAAATCTCCATCATCTCGTTTTGTCTGTTACAACATTAATATACCCTATAGATACACTATAGGTACAGGGTATAAAAACTAAATGCCTATGTCAGCAATTTAATGATGTTCATGAATGACTTTGATACATATATAAAGTCCATCACGCGAAATAAGATTCACTTAAAAAATGGTCATTGTCACGACTTCATATGTGGAAAATTAAATTTTTCAAATAGCAAAAATTAATTGACGCATATGTATGACTGTAGAACATATGTAAAGGGCACCAAACGAAAATCAATAACAAATAGTTGGTGCCACGCAACACGCTTCCATATAAAAGAAATACCAAAAGCATCATAGGTCAGCCAGTTATTGTCGCATTGTTACATATATAAAGGGCATCAGTAGAAACGAAATCTACTGAAAAAATTCATATCTGATAAAATTCACAGGTACAGGTATCCTTTGTTATTTATAGCAACATGTCACATTATTATTAAAGCAAACCTCGTATTCACTTGACCACAAGTAAATGAACTTCCTTCATAAACTTATAATAATTATATGCATAGCTCAACCTAAAGAAACTTGTTTTCCGAAGTGCGGTTTTTTTGTTTTGTTGGAACTTAACGAACAAACGATCGAGCGATCGATCGATCAGTTCAACTATTCAACATCGTCGTCACTGCTGTTCTCACTTTAGACTTATAGATACACAATATATGTATATGATCTGTCGTAAGTGTCGTGTCTGGGGAATTACTTGATTAACATACACGATTGCAATCACGAGACATTAAAATGTAAATATATGTGTAACTCGTGCCATCAACGCACTGAATTGACTTGAATAGGCTGCGGAACTATATTATGTATGTATATAAGAGTACAATTTATTGCAATGCGCTTTGAACTGTTTGAGTATATAGAAATACATTAAAAAAATATATACATTGTAGACTGTCTATATATATACAATATATAGAGAAGAATGCTTGGACTGATTGATGTATTTAATATTAATACAAAGCTGAAAGGGCTAGAGTACTCATCATAAACTTATAATACTTGGAAAGTAGTTACTAAGAGTGATTACTAAAAATTCAAAATTGAATTGTTTATAGAAAAATTCTAGTCCGGGCAAAGCTGGTTATAACTGCTACTATTATATATAATATATATCTATATAGTTTGTATATCTGTATCTACACATAAAACACTTGCCGCATTATTAATTGCATTGCGTTACGTGTTCACATTTGAAGTTGAAGTGTATAATTAAATATGCGTTATATATAGTATATCTATTTGTACATATATGGTAGAATATAGCACTGATCGCTTTTATATAGCTATAAATGATCTGTGTAATGAGTGATTGCATGCGATGTGTGCTGCATACATACTTTCTTTAATGAATAGTTTTTATAATTTTTTTTTTTAAATTCTTATAGATTTTATAGGTCGATGACATGTTATATGAAAGTATTGGAATATGAAAGTGCGTGAGGTGGCTGAGAATGTAGGCATCTCAACTGAATATTTTTCTCATAAATATTTGAACATAAAAAAGTTATTCGTGCAATGGATGCCACACTGGATCATCAGAGAAAGGAAATGTTTGGTGATATTCTGCCACAAGTCGAATGATGATTTGCATCATTTCATTAACGTAGATGAAACACGGATTCATCACACCTAACCAGAGAACAAGAAAAAAATAAAGACAGTGAGTTCAATGTGTAGGTGAATGTGTACCAAAGAAGATCAAGGTGGATCTGTCGGTCAACAAGTTCATAACCACATTTTTTTTGAATGCACGAGTGTCCTTCACAGCGATAAACCCTGATAATAGTAAAACGATCATCGTACAATATATGCAGATCTTTTGAACAAATTCTATATTGATTTGAAGCAGTAGCAACCGCATTTAGCGAAGAAAACAATGCACCGGTAGTAGTCAACATGGCAAAAATCCATAAAATGTCCTAGGAACTGCTACAGCATTCAGCACATTCTACAGATTTACTTCCTACTTCCAAACCTGAAGAAATGGCTGCGTGATAAGAGATTTGGGTCGAATGAAGCGATCAACGTTTCAGTGATGCTCTCTACAGAAAACCTATTATTATTTAGAAGAAATAAAAACTAATTGAAAAAACGATAAAATAAATGTGAAGAGCTGAAAGAAGGCCTATGATGGAAAAAAAAACCTCTTTATATCAATAAAATACATGTATCAGACTTATCAAACCACCCTCGTTATGCAACCTTTTTATTTTCTAACTAGAAAGAACGCTACAGTCGAGTGTGCTTGACTTCGAATACCCTTTAGTCCCATTGAAGTTAAAATTCTAATGGAGCATATATTCCCAACTTGATCCGATGAAGATATTATATTTGGAATAATATAAAAAACACCAAATTTGTCGTTTCAAGCTAAATTAAATCACAAGAAAATGTTTTTCTTACAAAATCTCATGAAAAGAGGACAAATTTGTATGGGAGCAAATCTTTCTAGTGGTCCGACATGCAGCTATATGACATATATCATTAGAATTTAAGAATTTTACACCAAATTTGTCATATTTAGCTAATATAGCAAAAAAAAATATTTTTTTAATTCAAAGAACTCTGAAAGTAGTTCAGTTTTGTATGGGTATCACCCGCTAAAGAGAGATGTTGGCATGTTCATTAATCATAATCTATCTGAAGAGTGTTTACGAGACAATAAACATACAAATAGAGCCTTCACTCTAGTTTTTATAGTCCATAGCCAGACAAACAAGTCTATATTGTTATGACTTATTGTAGGTGGTCCACTTTTTCTAGTGGTTCGATTTGGACATTATTGAAATATTTTATTGTGATTGATGCATAATATAACATTTCGATCTTTCTAGCAGAATGAACCGCAACAAACAATGGTTTTACATACAAAAACCCAGTAAGTTGAAACAAAGTTGTATGAGGTCCGGCTCTTTTAGCGGTTCCATTAAGACACTTATGAAATATTTTATTATTTTTGTTGCAAAATACAGTTGATTACGAGTTTACAACTGAATTTACTACAAAATACAATTTTTTGTGGGGACTATCACTTTAAGTGATCCGATCTGTAAGTAACTACAATATTCTATAAGAATTAACGTAATGTAGACCAAAATTTTGTATTTCCAGCAAACTGAAAAGCAACAATAAACATTTTTCATACAAAAACTCAGAATGATGTGTACATTTGCATAGTAAGTGCCAAACTTAATACACTATGTGTGCAGGGTATTAATTTTTTTGACAAAAATCTCTATCAGACATTTGGCATTTTAATAAGTTGGCTTGAAACCTCTTTTGTCCACTCCACGTTTTCTCAAGATCATCTAAGCCGATTTACTTAAAATGATTTGGAATCGATGCAAAATAGATGTCGCTATACCTCCTAACTCAATGGTACATAGAATTTGACATCTCCAGAAACACAATATGTATAAGCCGCTAGAAATATTTTTTTTCAGCTTTCAAATATCTTAACTACTCTCCCATAGCTTTTTAAATCCCAAATTTTATTTATTTCATTCCATTTTGTAACTCCATGAAGTCATATTAATTTTAAATTTTTTGTAAAAATGTTTTTTTAGACCAAGAATATTAGAAAAACGCGAAAAAAAATATATTTTTTTAAATTTTAAGTGATAAAGTGTAAATTTTTTAGTGTAATATCTTCCACATTGAAAATGCAACGTGAACATGCTGAAAAGTTGATGAGCGAATATCTCAACAACCAGAATCTGGCCAAGTGGATGCGTAGTCTCTCAAATACACAGGAGAAACATTTAAAAGATCTACACATAGCACTACGTGACGACAGCGAACAAGGCACCAGCTACCGGGTGCGTCAATGTCTGCAGAAGTTCGGCGTACATCCGATAGTATGTTCCGATAAAATGTTGCGTCTGTACATCATGCTAAGCCGCGGCAGCGATTTGGCGTTTTTGTACTTCTTACTCGAAGCGCATTACAAGACACCCAACGCAGAGACTTATACATCCAATGAGCAGCTATTGATGACCGGTATTATGCATCTGGATCTGATGTTTACACTGCGTGCACTTAATGGTGTACTACCGCCACCGACGCATAACAATCCGTTGCCAGTAAAGGCTGTATTGCCGAAACCCAAGAAACGTAAGAAACAAACGCGTGAGCTGAAGGAGTTTGCAAAACTGCGTAGCAATGCAGCAAGCAAAAATCTGTTGCCCTACTTTCAGAAACAGCCACGTCCGAAAGAACGTTCCAAGAATATATATAAGTGTTCGCCACCATTGTATAAGGTTAGTTTTCATTTCTGGAAAGTTGGTGAAGAACCGAACTATCATGTGCACAATGAGGAACGCTGGTTTGCTGAGTATGATTTGCATCCGTCGGAGCGTGTGGTGAAGAATCAAATTAATGAAACCATAGACAAACTGCTCTGCATGATTGATAAAGATTATAGCGCCATGTTGACCAAGCCGAACCTGTGTCAGTATCATAAAGCCATGCAGGAAACTGCAGAATTGTTTAAAGATCAACTGAAGTTGGCAGCTAGAGATCGTTGTTGGAGTTTGATTGCTACGCGCGCATACAAGGATAAGGTGAGTTCTGTTCAATTATATAATAGAGTATAGAGTGAGGAGTATGTAGAAGAGTTAATAGCAGAGTATATAGAAGAGTATATAGTATATATTCAAATTTGTATTATAATCTCGGAAATATTTTACTCCACATTCGTCTACTAAGCGTATTGTATAAATATTTTCACCATGGTGAGGTGAAATATAAAATAGCTTCAATACTCAACACTAAAACTGTTTATTTTGTCTGCGTAGTAGAGTACGATACGCGCCAAGATCAAATAGAGAGCGATTTGCTAGAACTAATAGTTGTAGCATTCTTTCTTTTTTTAATTATTTACTGTTTTTCCTAATTATTTCTGGACTACAGTTACAACGCCAACGTATCTTGGAGAAGCTGCACAACGAAATCGACTGGTATACACAGAAATATCAGCAAATTGCCAAACTACAGCTCACCCCAACGCAAATGTTGTACACAAATTGCGGTAATGAATGTGAAATGTGCCAAGCTACAGTCTCCACAATGGGCCAGCCACAAGGGATGCGTGTGCTTTACGGTGAACAGGATGTGCAACGCACAGCTGCTGTTGCAAGAAATCCAATGCACACCATAAGCGGAGCAAGTGATTTGCTCAAGACTGAACCATTTTTGGCCAATGAAAACGAAGAAAATTCAACAATTCCCAAGGGGCAGTCACAGTATGGTCAAAAATTCAATCGTCTATCGATTTCGGTTATGGATGGCTGTCGCTTATATCAACAACCGATTTTGCTACAACGTGAACTCAAAGTGAGTGAGAAATTTGTAAAAATCGCCAACGAGTTGCCGCCGTACTTTATTGATTTTATGCGCGTTTTTCGTACACCAACGCAACGACATTTGCGCGAACCTAATGTCACCGTGAAGCGTGCTTGTATAGCGGCTATGCGTGCTGCTAAGGATGAAATAAAACCTGTAACTGGTAGACGTTCCATATGTCCTTTACACGAGGACACACGTAAGACACATTGCAACAAATCGTTCAATGCAACGCTCAAATTTGCATGCAGCTGGGCAGTCGACAGCAATCAGAATCATAAACAAAATCTTGAGATTGAGCTGGCCACCGCCGATTTGGATGACAATCAATTAGCCTATCAAAAGGAACTCATTGTGGATGAGGTTGCCAAATGTGCACGTCTTATATGGCATAATCAACTGCTGGAACGTAAAGCCTCCGATTTGGCGTTGCTATTAACGAGGGATTATCAAAGCATGACTATCAGGCGACAGTCAGATACATTGCCACCACTGGTCTATGAAAGACTCGGTCACATCGATCCGAATAATGATGCGCTAATGGAAAAATTACTAATTGAAGGTTTGAAAGTTTTGACAAAAGATCGCCGTTTTGTGTATGCAACATTTCCGGAGGCACACAAAGTGCCCGTCTATCGTGAATGGATACGCAGACGTTATGGCAAGAGCTATACGCATGAGGAACTAATGAAATCGTATAAAAAATCACAGATCATACTTAAGACTATTATGCGTCTACAAGATGATCCACCGATGCGTAAGTGGATGCATATGCCACCGAAGATGCCGTTTTCACGTTATAAGGAGATGATGCAAAAAGTAAATTAATTGCTGTAGACATAAAAAAAATATTTTTAATAACTATTTTTTTCCATTTAGGGTGACGAAATTATTGCCAGATATGGTGCACTTTTGAATGTTACAATTATGAAGCATTCGACCTATTGTTGGTTCGCCATGGGTGGCTATTTGGTGCCGTGCGGTGAGCCCAAGGATCTGTATTATGCTTATATGCCGGCTGTCGAGACTGATATCTATCATCGGCCTTGGAATGGTGACTATCGTAATATTTCCAGGTTCTATGAACAGCGCATGAAGCAACAGGCCGCATTGAATATAAAAATTTAACAAAAATTTGGAGGTTTTTAGGAGTTTTGGAGTTTAAGGGGTTTTTGTATAATTTTATAGAGTGGAAGCCAAGTAAAATACAAAATTTATTTTAAAAAAAATCAAAAATTATCCAAATTTATGGTTTATATTAGCGTATATGCTTCCCAAAATTTTCCAAATAGAATTGTTTTCAAAATGGTCTTCCAAATATGAAACAAAAAGCTTACGAAAAGCATGCTTCTACAATTAGGAGAACTAACAGAATGAAGAAATAAGGATTTAAAGACTACATGTATTGAATTGAAGGAAATAATGATACTAGAAGAACTTCTTCAAAGACCTACTAATAGCTGCACATATAAAGAGTATCGATTAAAACTTTTTTCTGAATAGCTAGTTTGATTTCTGGGTATCTCAGCAAAATTTTGTCCAGACTTTTCTGTGAGTCGCATACTGGATTCAATGAACCATGCTTAAGGCAGTCGTTTCAAGGTCCGAAATGAAGCAATCTCTAGAACCAATATTCGAAAGTGGAAGCCTATAACAAACTACAGGCGAAACACGCGCTGAAGGCGTGTCCACAGCCTGTGCATGATGTTTGGAAGTCCGAATATTCGAATGAGCGCAAACGAAATATGAATTGATAACGTTTTGCCATACTCACCAACCATACTGGAGATTTCAGATTTGGAAATATCTATAGAACACTTGTTCTGCATGTTTTGACAGGTGAAAAAAATGCAAAGCTTTGGAATTCTCCAACCAAGAATGGTATCGGTTGGATAATTTTTTTTCAGTGGGTTTTCCCAAAGACGCTTGCACGAATGCTGTAAAAGATACTTCGGATCTTTAGACTTCGATGAGTGAATATTTCTGGCAGAAGTATATGGACACTTAAGGTTTAAATTTTGCAGAATTTGGATTACATTTTTATCTTCAATAAATAAATTCTTTCATCATGAAACTTTGATTAAGTGGTTGAGTACACTCCCACACAAATTTCTGGTATAGTACATTTATCCTATGAGATGTTCTATACTGCGATGCAAAGCTTTTTAAATTTTTATAGCAATTATAATTCCCAATTAGTTTTAACATATTTCATATGAGCATCATAACAGTAAAATATCAAACAGAGAAAGAGAATCGCTGCAGCTGTTATATTTATTTTTTAAAATTTTAAGAGAGCAAAAAAATTTCTAAAGAACGACTTTCTTTTACGCAATGTAAAATCGTAAAAAAAATATCTATTTTTCAGATACAAACAACATTCCTTGTATGAGTAGTATTTGATAATAACTGTGAGACATTTCACATTACGGAAGCGCACTACAAACACAATACAC
Organism: Leucophenga maculata; assembly: GCA_035044805.1. Classification (NCBI taxonomy): domain Eukaryota; kingdom Metazoa; phylum Arthropoda; class Insecta; order Diptera; family Drosophilidae; genus Leucophenga; species Leucophenga maculata. The sequence continues at coordinate 469,142 of JAWNNP010002447.1, read as the reverse complement.
TACTTATCTGTAAGATAATGTAAAGATCTGGCAGTAGGTATGAGTATACGACTGCAAAATACGGTACAGTCATACTTTATATAGACATATGCTGGCTTTAAAGTTATATCTGGATAAGTGACAACTAAATAGACAAATTTTTAGCACTTATAGTTGCTGAGATCTATTATTCTATATAGCCATCTGGATTAAACTTTCTGTCGCGACTGTTACATACTATTACATAAACTTATTATACTCTCATAAATTTAAGTATAGTGTATTAAAATAAACAACAACTAATCTAGTTAAAGAAAAATCAACCAATCTGAAATAAGCAAAAACAAGAAAAACAATTTTAGTTGACTTTCTTAATTTGGGCAAAAAACGCCAAAGCTACTTCAAGTGATGAGTCGCAGCTAAACTGAGATACAACGATTGTCTGAGATAGATCGGCGCTCTTTATTATGTTATCTGTCTGGCTGTCTGTCTAACTGTCTGACTTTCTGATTATGTAGATATCGCGTCAGTCGCGACAGTATGTCTGACTGTAAGACCTTGCGCAAAATACAGACAGACAACAGACGGGTGTAAACAAATGCCGAAACCGAAGACAACAAAAAGAAAACGAAAAAGAAAGAAAAAAAAGCAACTTTAACTATGTACAAATGTAGCAAAACAAATAAGCCGAGAAATGGAAGAAAAAAATGTCGATATGATATAGCGAAACAATCCAAAAGCAAACTAAAAGATACATTCGTAGAAAGAAAGAAAAAAACAATAGCTAATAGGTTATTTAAATTGGTTAAAGTAAAAAAATAAACAACTATCGATTGAAATCATGCAACATGTATATTAAATACATCAATACTTGTGGAAGATTCAGCAGTAGACGTCAGAAGAAATGTCATGGAATTTTTAAAGAAATATTTTTTTGATGAAGAAGAGACTTCAATTAAATTGGAATGGGACGTAGGACCTTGAATTAATTAGGACTTTGACACAAAAAGTTTGAAGACAAAGAATTGGATTCAATGTTCCATGTGAACAAATGTCAAACGCTTCAGCAGTTGTCAGTATCATCGGGAATGGATGAGACTTTTTGCTTGTCACAGCTGGTCGAACGTCAAAAAAGGAAGTGCAAAGTGAATCCATTACGACAAAACCAAGCGTAAAATATCACGGGTTTTCTCCGGTCAGCCATTAACATACTTCGCAAAGTCAAAAAATCATGGAAGCTTACGGTTTGCATTTGGTGAGACGTGATCTACTCGAAGGATCTACTCAAAACGGCTGGAATACGAAGAAAGGCAACACAAAGTAATTTTACAGCATGTCAACGCTTGGCCACATGTTGAATTACTGGTCAAAACGTTGTATTGCGAGGACCTATCCCACATGTCGTATTCTCCAGACATAGCTCTTTTTGAGTACTTCTTCCGGTTGATGACACATGGCCTGTTCCAGAAGAAGTTCGCTGCATATGAACAATGCAAAAAATGGGTTTGATCTGGTTTGCTAAGCCATCACAAAGTGAAAATAATCAGGGCTTAGGTCGTTTCAAGAACATCAGCAACCATATCTCTTTAAATGTTTCAAGAAAATGTTTAATACTTATTTTAGACAAACCTCACGGTTATAACTTGTGGAGGATTACTAAATAGATTAAATGGCAACCGTTGCATAGCACACTTATTCAAGGGGAGTGTAATAATTGTTCTCGTGCTATTGAAACCTTTGCTGAAAACTTCACAATCTGGAAAACTGATTTAAGCCTTTTGATTTAGCTTCACTTGAAGATGGTACAGCCATCTTGCTATCCAATAGAAAGAATCAGACATGAGAAGCTTTATCATGAAATCAGGTCTCCCAAAGACGCGAACATCTCCAGTTTAAGAAGGAATCGGGAAACATGGCACCTCCTGGTAACTTCAAATTGCACGTCAGTCATTTTCTATAGCAGTAGAAGTGTATTCTAATCAGGTTGGTTCGGAAGTATGGTAAGCTGAAGGCAAGCTGCCTATATATTCTCAAAGATATTTGAAAAAATATTTCTTTATAGAATATTACCCATATATCTGATTGACTATTTGGTTTCAGACAGCAGAATAGGTTCACAAAATTTTGCATCATGATGCTTTTGAAGAAAAGCGTTACAGTTTCATTGTTTTCTTGAAGCAGTCTTTAGATCTTCCTTGGCATCAGTGTATTATTTAAAAAATCTGCACATTTCCTAGTCCTTAAGTATTTCTTATTTGGATGTCTTAAAGTATTTTCTTATTTCTTTATATCGCCGAGAATAAAAAATTGTATATAGTTTGAGGCAATTGAATTACTTGCAGTTTGAGTAGCACACATAATAGGTTTGAAAAGCGCTAACAATGCAAACAGTTTGAATAGCGTTGGTGTTTTAGCAATTTTTAAGCTACGAAATTTTATCAATATTTTAACATTAATATCTTTTGACCCGGCAGTTCGATTTTAATGGAAAAAACGCTAAATGTTACTCAAAATAAAGCTTCTTGTCCTTCAGTTTATCGATTTAAAATATTGTAAAATGAGTTGCTACTACGTGATGTGCACATAAGCAAACAGTAAAAATTGTATGATATGTATTGTTAATGCAGATTACTTTCGCTTTAAAATTTCAATAATTCTTAACATAAAAAAATTAATATGTAATATCAGAAAAAAAAAAAATATACTAAATATGAAAAAATATTGAAACTATCACGAATATCAGAATTTTATAAATGGTAGTCTTATAAAAAGAATATACTATTTTTTTATTAAATTCCATGGATTAATAACGAAGTTTTGTGTAGTTTAGTGAAAATACTCAAATATAGGTTCTATCAAAAATTATGCTGGTAAAATTCTTTTGGAACCGGCTCAATTTTCTGGCACTCAGACTTTGCATACTGTGTTTTTTGATGGATAGTAATTGTCAGGAATAACTGAATAGATTAACACGAACAACTGAAGGAATTGAGCTCAGCTTACGGGCTTTCGACTATAAGCTTACTAACCTCTAATTAGCTTCAGAGCAAAATTTTTAGTTGAAAATAGGGCGAAAATGCTTCTTTGAAGAAAATAAATATTCCTTTTCTTTTCAATAAACATCCTAAAATATATTTCAAGGAGTCTTTTTGCTGGAACCTAATAAGAAATTTTTTTCTGAGAAATTATTGATTTTTTTGTTTTCTATTTGAACAAAATAAATCTAAAAATTATAGAAATACTAGGGGTTTTATTCGTCCTAAAATAAATACATACATATTTCTTCTTTTGGTGGAACCTAATGTATTTTAAAAAAAGTTATTCACAGAAGTTTTTATAGCAATTATGGCATATTTTATTTTCTATTTTTATTCGACGTAATAGGCCAATAATTAAATGTTAAAAAAAAGTTATTTTAAATAAAAAAAAAAACAACAAATTATACAAAAATTTAAAAAAAAACATCTTTCAAACTTCAAAACATATTTTGCTTACCATTCTCTTCGGTATAACCCCAATGATGGCTCATTTTGTGACGGTTACTTTTTTTTTGGGGAAACTGCGACTTGAAATTTAACGGAGTGATCGAACGCGTTAACTATCTTTTTTTTCTTTATTTGTTTTTTGGTTAATTACAATTTTTTTTCTCCCTCGATTAATTGCTTTTTGTTTCGCGCACTTTTCACTGTTCGCGTTTTTTTCTTGTTTAAAGTTTTTGTTGTTGTTTTATTAATTTCATTCACCGAACGTGCGCTTAAGTCGCCAGTCAATATATAAAACGTACGATCGCACGATTTTAAGTAGGCTTTTAATTTGTTGTTGCTTTTCTAAAATCAGTTGTCGAAAAATTTTATTTATTGAATCAGAGTCGATCGAGTGCGACGACTAGACGTCCGTTGGGTTAGTCCACTGAATATAGACTGTTCGCCGATACCGAACCGCACTGAGCTGACTTGAAAATAAGAGAATGAAAAATGGACGACTCTCTGCGCTGCGCTGCTGTCGCTGCAAACTGCGCTGCCATTCTGTTCTGTCGTGCAAGTCCATTCCATACAGTTCAAGTGTCGTTTGTTAACAGGTGCGGCGCGGTGTGGTGAGGTGTTGTTGTTGGGGCTGTTTTGTTGGGGATGTCGAGCGGTTAAAGCTGCTCAATTGTGCAGTGCAGCACTTTCTCATTGCTTGGTACTGAATGTATATTTCGGTTCGGCTTTTAATTCGCATTCGTGCTCGTAATTGAATTACAACAACAACAATAATAAAATTGCCGAACATATTACGAGCTCAACGCGCACATTTAACATGGAGTGTTTCGTGCGTGGGTGGTTTGAAAGTAAATTTTCAATAATTTTAAAAGTAAAACCAGTAAGGAATTTACAGTCGGGCGTAACCGACTGTAAGAGGCCCTGTACCAGTTCAGGTCGCCTAACAAACACATTAAATGTTTCCCGAGCTTATGACTAAACACATGACCACTTCTCACTGCGCGAATATGAATGAAAAGAAAAGGGGTCGTTCAAATTCAATTGCTTATAAAATCGTCATTTATTATCCGATTTTGATGAACTTTTTGGATTTTGGCTAAGAGAGGCGTTATCTTTATACTGCTGTACTAATTTTTTTTAGCCTTGGGGGTGATTTTTTGGGGAGGGGCAAAATTTTAAAATAAACTTGTGAAATTCCGGAGCAGTCCTAGTCGAATGCAAAAAACACGAAGTCTCTATCTATTACCGTTTCCGAGATCCTTTCGTTCATACAGACGGACAGACGGACGGACGGACAGACGGACATGGCTATATCGACTCCTCTATCACTCCTGACCATAATGGTGGTAACTTTGGGGGGTCCCCGACCATTATTTTTACCTGTTACATACATTTGCACAAAACCAATAGGCTCTTGTACCTTCGGTACAGGGCCTAACAAGTAAGAAATGACAGTCGGGCGTAACCGACTGTAAGATGCCCTGTACCAGTACAGGTTTTCGCACGAACTTCCAAACCTATTAAGGATCGAAATCTAATACTTATTAAGGATCTAAATTCCTAACAAACTCATTGAATGGTCCCGAGCTTATGACCAATCTTATGACCACATCTCACTGCACGAATAAGTGCCTTATTAAACATTTTTTTATGTAACCGATTTATTATCCGGTTTTGATGAAATTTTTGGATTTTGGCTTAGGAGACGTTATCTCTATACTGATATACCTATTTTTAGGCTTGGGGGTGATTTTATGGGGTAGGAGAGGGGGGATTGGTGGGAAGTGGCCAAATTTTAAAATAAATTCGTAAAATTCCGGCTAAGTCCTACATTTCCGAGATACTTTTATTCATAAGGACGAACAGAAGGACAACTGACTATAATACAGGTAACTTAGGGGGGTCTTCGACCATTATATTTACCTGTTACATACATTTCCACAAAACCAAAAGGCTCTTGTATCTTAGGCACAGGGCCTATAGAGAGGAGATGCCACGTTCATTAGACACCACATATCTGAATAGGGAAGGAAGAAATTTCTATCTTTTATAGTTTTCAAGATCTGATTGTTCTTGCACAAACCATAAAAGAACTAGCGATTGTTTAGGCTTTCTTTAGTGCATCGTACCAAACTAAAACAGAATAAAGACGAGCTAAGGGCCTGTTAATATGGAATATGTTATCCATTTTAATTTATGGATGTAAAGTAGTAACCTCGCACCAAATCTCACCCTATCAAGCATTTAAATCAATTATCGACGAAGAAATAAGCATCCTCAACGCCAGATCAATTTATTACATTAACTTGAAAGAACGTGCGCTACTGGAGAGATTTTCGAAACTTGACAGTTTACACTCATTGACTAGAGGCGGAGAAGCTTCCAGCATAAGCTTCACATTTAAAAGTAACTCTTCATAGAACTTAGTTAAATAGGAACTATAGGAAATATATTGCGTGTGACCATGAAGTCATAATGAAAGGAGTAGCTGAAATATGATATAGCAGCCTCCATTCAGGCATGAATAACTGAAACCCAGTACTTCGTATAGAAATGCTGGTATTGGCTAGTATTGTGGGAGATACATTAGTCACGATGAAAACTTGCCCGTGAAACACGATTTCCGAAATTGCCTGCCGTCAGGGTTTGAGAGCTAAGAGACCAAAAAAATGTGTTTTTGAGGGTTTTAAACATTTTTTTTTTAATTTTTTCTCCTTAACCTGACGTGCTAGAGACTTCCAGAAGGTCTTAAATTGAATCTTCAAGCATGAAACCATATGCGAATGACTTAAAAAAAATTTTTGTGAGAAGTGGGGACCCTTTTAACATGTCTCACCTTTTTTCGGTCAGACCAAAAGAAATTTTGTGTCCTCACTATCAATTCTTCGCAAATTTTTTTTAAATTATTTTAAGGAATTAGAACGAAAGTTATTAACCATGTTTGTAGATATTCGATCATTTTATTGTAAAGCGTTTACCTTACGGGATGTCTCATAAAAATTTGGTGAAGATCATACGAAAATCGTCAAACTCCTCAATTCACATAAGAATGTGCATGTCAACTGTTATGGTCATCGTTTCGAATCTTCTTAGTTAAACCGATAGATTAATAGAAGGAGCAATTGTACCGTCATAAAAGTCTGTCCAGAAAATGCAGTAATTTTTACAAACTTTAAATTTTCATTGGGTATAATTATTTTAAACATCAAAATCGGTTCAACTGTTTTCGAGATAAGCTTGAACAAACAAATTCACAGAAGGAGAAAAAAATGTGATCTTATGTTCGAAGAACCGAATATAAGAATTCTTTGCACACTATATCACAATTTTTTAAAATTTTCCGCTTTCCGTCTGTATGTTTGTTTGTTCGAGCTTATCTCAAAAACAGTGGAACCGATTTTGATGGGACTTTCATTGACAGAAAGAAGGCTTCTCAGCGGATGATATCTGATATATATAACACATAAAATTCTTGAAACAAAATGCATAAAATGTGTAATAAATTAATTCCTCTCTTTTTGCAGCTACCCACGGATTTATCTATTAAGCCTATATAATCAGATCGTCACACTCGTCACTCATCCATGCCTAATGCACACATAACAGACAATATGTGCTATAGTTATTGTTCTAAGCACTACAAATTTTCTACGGGCGTTTAAATTCATTCACATGGCAATTTATTGTTGTAAATTTGATTTGTATCTTTTTTTCCCCCTACAAACATTTCTAGTCGCCCTTAAGCGGAGAAATTGCAATATTCTCTCAAATGCTAAATTCATATGCACGGCTAAAGATTGGAACCTGGAAATTTGCAGCACGAATAGATATTGTGATTTTGTGATTATCTAACGACTGTTCGTATTTGACGTTTTAATCATGGGTGCTTCGAATGAAAAAGATACTCGAATTATTTATTTAATTTCTCTCATTCAATTTGAACTTAGGCACTAATTCTAAGCTTAACAGAATTAATAATGATTAAAGTTCACACAGGCACTCTACACTGTGCACTTGTGCTCGTTGTAGATACTTTCGTCAAATTTTTTTTTTTTTTGTATCTCATTTTGTTGCATGCCTAATCAGTTCTACAAGTTGAAATATTTGCTATTTAATATTGTTAAATAAATATTTGTTACTTTATTGCGATGCTGTGTCACGTGCTTAGCGTCAAAACAAATTAAAAAAAAAAATAATAGTAAGAAAAAGTACACAGTGTGTTAGTATGAAAAAGATACATTTTTAGTGTCACAACAGATACATATCTTACAGCAGTTAAACAATATTTTTAGTTGTTTATTACTGTTTACTTCCTCATTAAAACGCAGTCAATTAAACTATTTAGCTAGGAAGCATAACTAATTCGGTAGTTATTGCAAGTATTTGCAATAGTCTCAGATACTCAAGATATGAGTTAGACAAGGTCGCCGCTATTAGCTCAACTAGATTAGATTAGTTTTTTTTTTTTTGTATTTATTTAACAACTTTCTTTGCATATGTTTTTTTAATTGCTTTTCTAATGTTTATGTTTTTCTAACGCGATCACAAGGTAATCAGTTCTATGAACTCATTTTCTCCTTAAAAATCATTTACGCAGCTTGAAACTCAAATCAAATTCGATATTTACTTTAGATCATAAGATATTATCTATATATAACTTTTATAGAAGCTTTTGATAATATCGCTGAAAAATAACTTGGTGTAATGTGAATATTTGGTCACTGGTTGACCCTTTTGGTCTGAAGTTACACTATACACGCGACAAAGTCTTATATCCGATGGAAAGGAGACTTATTTCATGGTAGTTTGCGCAAGCAGTGGGATCTCCTTTCTTAAAGATAGAACAAAGAACACTGAGATTCAAGTCATTGGGTATGCGTTCATCGAACCATATCTTACATAAAAGTTGGAGCATACCAACTCTTCGCCGCCGGTATTGAATAAATCAGCTTGCAGTCCCTCAAAGCCTTTCGCTTTATTTTTCAGCTTTTTAGGCCCTATACCGAAGGTACAAGAGCCTATTGGTTTTGTGCAAACAGGTAGAAATAATGATCGGAGATCCCCAAAGTTACCCCCATTATGATCAGGAGTGATAGAGGAGTCGAAACAGCCATGTCCGTCTGTCCGTCCGTATGAACGAAAGGATCTCAGAAACGGTAATAGATAGAGACTTCGTGTTTCTTGCATTCGTTTAGGACTTCTGCGGAATTTTTCAAGTTTATTTTAAAATGTTCTTACTTGTTAATAACTGAGTCAACCTCGTTACAGTCCGGTGGCTCTACAATAGTACCATTGTTAACTGGTGATTCCGCCGGTGTCATTTCTCAATCGGCGGAATTGTACGAAAAATTACTCCTTCATAATCTCAGTGATTTCTGAGCAACTGTAACCAGATTTCCACTTTCGTCCTTACAGAAAATTACTCCGGATTTAAAACATTCGGTAAGACGCTTGATATTTTGTTAAATTTTTTTACCTTCACTTCTTTTTACATAACATTTCAAGATCGTCAAACTCCCGCCTTCATTGCGCCAGAAAAGGCGTTTCTCTCGATATCGCTCTCTAACAGCTCGCGTTACTCCCGACTGCAGAATTCGCTGATATGAAGCGTTCTTCTCTACAGTACCATTGCGATACTTCTTGTCGTACCAAGAATAAGTCACAGGTTTTGTATAACCAATGACCTCTTTGGCAGCCCTATCCATGGAGCGGGTGATATGTTTTCACTGCTGACATATGTCTTGAGAAGGCGCAGAGGCTTGCTGGAGCAGTCGGGAGAGTGTGTTTTTGAAAGACTTCGGCGGTCTGTCCTGATTGCAGATTGCCGACATCTAGCTTTCGTTGTTGGTTAGGACGTGCGAGGTGCACTACGCTGAGCCTAGTGCGTAACTTGGCTACGACAAGATAGTGGTCCCGGTCGATGTTCTAACCACGTAATGTTCGCACGTCCAACACGCTCCATGTGTGCCTTCTGTCAATCAAAATATGAGCAATTTAGTTGCGTGTAATTTGATCTGGACACAGCCATGTAGCCATGTGGATGTTAAAGTGTTGAAATCTGGTGCTCCTAATTACCAAGCCTCTCTTATTTATTGGAGCCTCTCTTTATTATTGGAGGTAGTGTCGTGAAGGCAAAATTTTCTGACGGTTGAGTAAAAGATTCCTTCCTTCCAAATTTTTGCGTTGAAATCGCCAGACATCGTGTTTGGGACAGCACTAAAGACGTTCCAAGCGCTCGTAGAACTCATCTTTAGCGTCGTCCTCTTTCTCTTCCGTCGGGGCATGCGCACAAATCAGGCTTCTATTACAATCAAATATTTAACATTGATGCATATCGTCAACAGGCGTGAACCTAGAGACGAGGTCACGTAGTTTCCTACTCACCACGAAACCACATTCAAATTCGTGCTTACTCGCATGGCAGCTATAGTAGATGTCACAGGATGCTTTTTTAGAGCAACGCTGTACTATTCGGATTTTTTGGATTGCGGTGATGTCAGCCTTGCATCTTTCTAAGACATCAACCAGCTGGACATTTGCACCATCCCAATTAAGGGTGCGGACATTCCGGCTGCATATCTTTAAATCGTGATCCTTATATCGTTTGCGGGGGTCGTCATCATAGTGTTCCTTCCTAGGCTTCTTATTCGTATTCATTGGGGGTTTGCTTTTTTAAAGTGGCGCATAAACCCCTTATTAAAGTGGAAAAATCATATAACAGCTCTTTTCAGAACAACAATTTGTCACAGTGCGAAAAGAATATTTGTACAAATATGGAAAAATGCCTATATTTGCAGAGAGTGTTCGATTCAACTGGCAAGGATTGTATGTTCTTGATAAGCTCGACAATACCAAACGATCTAGCTTTGTGCGTCTGTATTTCTGTGAATAAGCGAACTTATCCCAAAGCTTTCATCGGCATAAAGAAGCTCTGGAGATGACCGACGTTTAGAATTTTCAATACTCTATTATATACTATCCTATCCTTTTTTCTATAGTAAAGAACCATAATCGACTAATTGGCTCATAAAATATTTTAGTATTTCGCTGTAGGTCAGTGAAGCGTTTTAAATATTGGCACTACATAGTTTTATTTTAACAAGGACTGTAAACAAATCTTTATAACATTGTATGCCGCCATATAGATTATATTTGATAATATGAATAAAATTAAAGAAATTTACTTTCGTTTTCAAGTGCGCCGCGTGCCATTTTTTTAAATATTTTTTATGAGCGAAAACAGAATAAATCTTTTGAATATGTGACGAATATCTACGGATCTCTTCTTTATGCATATATATAAGCGATTTACTTAAACTAATCAACAGCTTTATAAACATTTAAGTAGATTACACTTTGTTGTTGTGAGTGGTTAACTAATAATTTAAATTATAAAAATATTATATTATTATCTATAAAGACTTGTTATAAAACCATAAAAATATTATTACGCATACGTCACGTTTATCTTAAAGCGAATACACGAGTACACTGTGAAACAGGATTTTTGAACTGAGAGACGCAATTCCAGAGACAGTTTAAGCTAAAGGTTTGTTGTTTTCATTTAAATAAAAAACCAAATTCTATTAGCATAGGCTTATAAATTATTAATTAATTATTTTAGTGTTGAAAATCAAAGCTTCGAACTTAAAATAAAGAAAACGTGACGCTTGCAATTAATTAAACAATTAAAACAATTCTTAATTATTTAAATTCAACTGTCCTTTATTTTGAGAACATCACACCCTGTAATCTATAAAAGTTTTTATCTAGAATGGATACTAATTAAATTCTTGTTGTTTTTATAATTTTTTTTTTTTTTTGTATACACAAGTCTATAAGAAATTATATTAAAAAGTAGAATTTAATGAGTTACCATATGCATTAAACACCTATTAAAAAAAAATTCCAAACTATTAAAAAAATCAGCTTGTTATAATTTTGCAGACTATTTCGAATTTATGATCGTATTTTTATGAGGCACTTCGATGCGACATCACGTTTCAAACATTTAATAAAAAACATATTTTCAAATATTTTCTATAAAAAAAAAAGTGTTTCTCCAGTCGAAAGCCATAAAAGTTGGCGAAAAACAATTTAATTTTTATAACAATAAAAAGCAGAAAAAAAAGGAAAACAAATTTTTAGCCCATGTGAACAGCATCAATAAATGGCAAAAGCAAATGTTTTGATAGAGATTTGTTGCGGCACTCTTTCTCAATGATCAGAAGTTTATTTAATTTGCTTTTAATTTGCCAATATTGATATAAGTTTATTTTTTTTGGATTTTATTTGTTTTTGATTATAATGGCAAAACGTGAAATTTTAATTAAAAAGTTTTGTTTGAATACCCTACACAATTACGCGTGACAAACATTTATTTGCATGTGAAAGAGTGCATATTTGTGTAGGTACTATTCTTTATCTTTATATATAAAATAAATGTCTGTTTGTTTGTTACTTATGCATTCTTAAGCCATTCATCCAATATAAATTAAATTGTCCTGAGCTGTTGTGCACACGAACGCAAAGATTATAGTTATATGTTCCATCCGGTATGTAGCACAGATCGCGTTACAGAAATTTTTTTTTAATTTTTTGGAAATATAATTCTCGGAAGTTTGATGCGATAGGTTTTGTTGTGTGATAGTGAGTGATTGTGCTAGCCGGCAGTCTAAGAGAAGAGTTACGGGAGGGTGAGCGCACTGATAGACAAAATGTGATGAGTAGAAGAGAGTGATACCGGTTAGAAGATAACAGCAGATATCAGGGACATTTATATTATTCACGCATAAAAGAGCACGCAGGGTTAACTAAAAATCGTAACAAGACATAATAAATCAGATCTATGTTGCTGCCGCCCTCCATTTTCAGTAAGAAGTGGCAAAATACTTCTCGACAGCACCATTTTCGATATTAATTTCCTACAAAGCGAGTATAGAGCCGATCTATTGGCTCTTCCATAGCCGGTACGTCTTTATGAAATGGCAATCGAACGAGATAAAGTCCTTCATTTATCGAAAATACAATGAAAAAAAATTTGGTTGATACCTAAACCTCCTTTTCATAAATCATATCAATCAATCATTTTTTTTTCTTCTAATGGTTTTGTTTTTTTTTTTTAAATTTAATCTTCATTAAAATGTGCATCAGGCGACTTGAAAGTTGATAGAAACTTTCAAGTCGCGATTGATTTAAGTCTTTAAAATTCGTCGCTAAAAATAGTCTTAATAAATAAATCCGAGATAACAATAAAATAGCAGATTGTCAAGCAATGTTCAAATTATTCCGATCATGCAAAACTTCTTCAAGGTCTTTTATAAATTAGTTTAAATAAAAAAAAAGCTTCGTAGGAGCTTCTACCAAGTAGACAGTTGAAATACACCTATATTATATAAATATTTGCTTTCATCCCAGTGCTACCTGATTGTTATGTAGGAATAAGATTTTTCGGAACTTGATATTGAAGAAAAAAAATAATTTTTCACACTTTAAATATCTCCAAACAAACAAATTTAAATAGCAAATAATTTTCTCAGACATTCGCCAATTTTATTAAATTGACAAATTTTTAGGGATTTTAATGCTTTATAGAATTGAGAAGATTTACGTTTTTTGACCAAAAAGGATTGATTCTTTCCTCCTCTATTTACACAACTGTTTGCTGCACCGCAGAATACACAAGTCTTGGAATATCGCCATCTTGAAAAGCTTCACTAGATGGCAGAATAATGAATGAGCAATTTTTGAACACTTACCCCTTTTCACACGCTCCACAGCTTCTAATCACAAGGCGGGCGTGGCTGTCCAATATGGTATAATCTTTCAAGTTCGTGCATTGACCGATAATATTGTATTAGCTTTGATAAGTCGCTTACAAGTTGATAAAGGAATTTCCAACTAATCTTCGTTGAGAAGAATATGGAAATGCAAGTTCGTTCGAGCTCTTTTAACAATGATAAAGCCGTCACCTGCACAGCACAGCACCTCAACATTCCACATCTGCTGCACTCACAATCGCGATCATACCAATCGCATCCCAGGAGTGAACTCTCAGGATTAATAGCACGTAATCGCAAAGTCTACGCTTTGATAGCATTGAGGACCATACGTATGTTGGACCAACTCCATTCTGCTTCTGCAAATGTGCGGGCCCTTCGTTTTGCTTAAATTACTTCCAATACTAGATGAATGCACGACACGACGCTTTGGAATTTGATGAAGAACTCGTCTTATTTTTATTAATCTTTCACTTATATATAATTCTTAAGAGCTAGTTGGACTGTATTTATATATTATATGTATGTATGTATTATATTACGTGTATGTTTCTATTTTTATTACATAGCTAGTACTGTTTTATGAGTTTATTGACACATCTTTGTATATTAAAGATGTGTGCGCTGCATTGATCGTTTGTCATCCAAGTACATAATTTATGGATCGTAAATTTAATTGTTAGACGCGCATGCTCGGCTTGCTCACATCTTATCGTACATCGTATTTATTATTTCACGCACAAGCAGCAGGAAAGTATATTAAAATATATTGTGGAAGGCCAATGTGGTGTGTCTGTACTTGACAATATGTTTAAATATGTTTAAACACTAGACGAAGTTGGGTCGATCTCCAATCATTAGTTTGAATGGTTTGAATAAATCGGTAGGCATTCATGAACACTGTCATGGGTATACTGTTGATTTTGTGGGAAAAAGAAGATATTGTTAGATGTCAAATAGCATGATGGGAAGTTTCCTTGCTCAATACGTTAAAGCTGTGGTTGCCCTCACCGTATAGTATACTCCGGCGATCATACCTACAATACAGAAAATTTTGAAGATCACTTCATGCCGGATGAAGCGGTTTTATATCCATATTTGCAGCTATTTATATATATTCTTGAACACCATCCAAAGTCGAGTCAAAATGTCCGTCTGCCTGGCTGTCCGTAAGAAGAAAGATCTTGGAGACTATTAGCATATTCTGCTTATTTGTTTGAATGAACATATTAGTCACTTCTTAATAAAAAACATCTCATGATTATTGAAGTTTCACAAGTTGTTGACGTTTGAAAAATGCGTGCTCAACGAATTAGGTGCCAAAATAATACAGGAAAAAAAATTAATCCGTTAATAAACAAAATACTGATAGAAACTTCCAGTGTATTTAAAAAATTCTGAATGCTATGCTAATCGCACAAGTTAATATTATATGTCAAACGATTCAAATCAATTTGTCTCATTTCGTGCAAAAGTCGACAAAATAAATATGTATTCTAAAACCACCCGAATTTAAGTGCTAATTGCTTTAATACTATCAGACAGATGACGTGGGTGGTTGGGCGAAGTTTTAAAAATTAGCATTTCGGTTTTATTTTATAATTATAATAATTTTTATTTTTATATTTCTCAAATCTTTGTTTCTCGCATCGAACATTTTTTTATTATAGCCTACAAGTATATAATAAAATATACATAAGTAAAGTTTATAGAAGAGCGCAAAAGAAAATAATTTTATATATAAAATAATAAACTTTATGCGCTAGTTATAATTTGATAATTATTTAACAAAAATAAAACAAAAAAATACACTCTACAAACACATTTAAAGCCTTAAGCCAACAAAAATTTGGTTAAACATAGTAGGGTAGCGAGGGGAGGGGTAAAAAATATATATTAGAATAACAAATTTGATACGAATTGAAGCGCAGACAATCAATCAATCGATCATACAGGAATTTCTCTTTGCAAACTTATTTAGCTAAAAACAATTTGAAGTTATTGAAGAATATTACATTAAAAAATATATATTTTGTTGTATACAATATTAGAATCAATGCTAGCAGCATCGTCGATCGATGTTGTTATTATTATTATAAACGAAAAAATATATAAATATTTATTTTATGTATAAATATAACGATTTATATTACAGCAACAGCATCGCGCCTAGACACACACTAACTAATTCTCGCTTATGAAACAGCGTCATATATATATGTTACCTATTTGTCTATATATGTATATAATATAATAAGTTAACTAGGCAAATATATTAGGTATATAAGTATGCATGTATGTTGTGTATATATATCTATGTATGTAGTTATTGGTGTATGAAAAACTTTCACTAACAAATGGGTGCGCGTTTAAAAAACTTTTACTTTTTTCTTTTTTTTTTTTGCACACTTTGCCTAGAACTGCTTCGTTTTTTTTCGAATTTAGAAATATGCAAATATCTACAATGTTTGTTTTTTTAATCTTTTTTTAAAGACTTTAATTGCATGTTTGCTGATACATTCACAGATCCATGTGCAACGCCGTGCGTGTGTTTTTCATGTTGCTGCTTAGTAATAAATCGACTATTTAAAGTTGACAATATTGAATACTGGACCGATGCGCATAAAAACACGCCTAAGGACACTTCGAAGTTCTGGCTTCAAATCAAAGCACATCATCTCACAGAGCAGCGCATAGTAATTGGATACGTGTGTAGCAAACTGCAAAGTAAAAAATAGGCAATTATAAATACTGTTTATTGGAAATTGAAGTACACAACTCACCCGCACATCGGACATCTTAAGCAGCCGCGTCAATATGAGCAGCAGCAGCGACGTCCATGCATCACGATGCGCTTCGCTTTGCAGACTAAGAAAATAGCTAAGCGCCTCTTTGCACACCTGTATCAGTTCCTGTTCAATGCCCGGCCAATCGCTGCGTCGATTCTCATCGCCATACATCTTAAAGAATATGCGCAGCACACAGGCCAGCGATGCTGTCTCCTGCTTAA
Source organism: Leucophenga maculata (assembly GCA_035044805.1). Classification (NCBI taxonomy): domain Eukaryota; kingdom Metazoa; phylum Arthropoda; class Insecta; order Diptera; family Drosophilidae; genus Leucophenga; species Leucophenga maculata. The sequence goes on along the minus strand of JAWNNP010002447.1, from coordinate 452,892 downwards.
GCAAATTCGGCTTAATTGAACCCTTAAAGCCGGCGCGCCACAGCACATTGCGTTGCTCGTGATCGGCATTGAAACGTTTGGCAAAACGATGTGACTGCATTAGACAATCGGCCAGCGTTAGCAATTGACGCGTGCGCAAGTAGCCGTACATGCCCTGTTCTTCACGCTGACAGTCCAATAGGTCACGTTGAGTTGCATTGCTGCCCGTCAGATCAGCGGCGGCCTGCGCCAGCGTTTCGGCGTCTTCTTTACGTGAGGTGGCCGGAAAGAAAACAATATTATCCATTGTCTGTATAAGCTCAAGCTGCACTACGCACTTGATAAGCAGCGCATCGAAGTGTGCATTATGCTGCGCCAACACAGTGGGCAGCTGTTGGTTGTTCTGTGCACCGGTCGTGTAGTCTAGCGTTGCGCTTTCAATGCTTGTCGACGTTGTGCTCGGCGTCGTCGAATACGTTACGGAATGTTGCGGCTGCGCAGCATGATTGCGACTCATCCAGTCACGATTGACCGTATTGACTTGTGTCTCTGTGGAATTTTTACGTTGGAAGTGTTGCTGTTGCAACTGCTGGTTCAGTTGCTGATGTGTCATTGGTGGACGCCATGTTAACAGTTCCTTGGGCAGCGTTGCATTGAATATGTCCAATATACATTGACAGGTCTTATCCCATGTCACTTCATTAAATTTGAAGCCATTCGATATGACTAAATTTTCAAGGCAATTTGTGCCGGACCGCGCCAGCTGCTCGTTATTCTGCTGCACACACCAATGCAGCTGCGCAAACAGATCCTCAAGCAAGAGATGACCTAGCACATCGAAATATTGCGTGAAAACATCGATTATGGCATATAGCGCATGATTGCATGTCGTTGTCATCCATTCGGATTTCTCTGTAACATGTTCCGGCAGTTTCATATTATCGAATATACGAAAGATTACATTGAACAGATCCTTCCACCAGTTCGGCTTAAAGCTATCGCCATGTGTTTTGACAATTTCAAAGAGCACTGTTAGGCCACGCGTACGTACATCTAGCTTGCAGCGGTTGACAACGCATGACAAGGAGAAGAGCATCGGAAACCAGCCGCGCACCCAGACGCGATCCTCCTCCGCTACAGAGGCATCATTCTCCATGCCAGCGTGCTCGGCAAACAGCTGCGGCGCATCGTGTACGCACTGTGCACAGTTGCGTACCAGACGTATAGCTTCCATGCTGGTGTCCGGAAATCGTGCATTGCAAGCAAACTCCGACAAACACTTGACGGCGTCCTGAAAAGAGTCCACCATCACTGCGAATTGACGCTGATACAAGTCACCAATTATTTTGCCTGTCGTTTGAAATGCCAGCTCTACAATTGGCTCTTCGTGATCACTGGCCGCCAGGTGAAATATCGAAAAGATATTCTTCCAGCCGGAACGTATATTGTGTGCCTGTGAATTGACCATTTGCGCTATGCAACGCACCACCATGTCACGTATTGCAGGCGAATGATTTTTCTTCATTATGTGCTCGAACGGGCGCAGAAAATCCTTTTGGAAGCGAAAATTGCTAAACTCACCCTTTTCCATGAATTTCATGGATAGCTGACGCAGTGAGTCGAGTGCAAAGAAGGCAATTTCTTCGTTGTTGTTGCAGCCAACAGTGTTGAAGTGCTCGCCGAGAACTTGCCAAATGCGTGACCACTGCAAACGTATACGCTCCATGTTGTAGTAGGATATTTCGACAATCTTCTGTAGCGAAAACATGCGCGGATGCTGCTGCTGCAGTTCATCCACAGACACATGACATAATGCCTTTACAAAGTCTACTATGGAATCACCATCGAGACGTATGGAACCTGTGAATATACGATCCACCGCTACCACAACACTCTGGCTGCTCGTTTCACCAATGTGCTCTTTAACACTGGGATTTAACGAATCCTTGAGCGTCGTCTGCGCACCAGTTAAAAATTGTGGACGCACTCCTGTGCCTATGAGCTGTGCTAGCTCCAAATGACTAATGCACTTGACAATGTCCAACCAACTGCTGCCTAGATAATTGCCATCGGTGTGTGCCACCATGATGAGCGTCTTAATGGTATCAATATTTTTAGCCTTCATTTCATTGATGGGTGAGTTGGCGGTCAGTAGCGTGAAACGTGCCAGTGCTTGCACGTAGGCATCTCGTTCCAACGACATATGGAAGATACATGCAATGCGTATAGCACAACGTATGCCATCCAAACATAGACACGCAATCTCAGGATCATCACAATCCTGCAAACCAACAGCGAATGCGGCCAAAAAAGGCGTCCACGCCATTTTGAACATCGGACGCACATGCTCCAAATGCTTGGCAGAGGTAAACGGCGACTTCACATGTGATACCGATTGCATCAGATTGGTTGCCGTTGTCGATATAGCCTCCATTTCCATGTTCCACAATAGCTTGCGTCGCTTCTCGTTGGCAATCAGCTGCTTGCCCGATTGCTTCGGCACCACGGACGTATTGTTCTTCATTTTAATTTCATGCTCTGCAATTTCATCGTATATTGACGATAGATATTCCTCCGGTAAATCGTCTTTGCTATCGCTAATACCACGATTCATTTTGATATATTGCTCTTTGGTCATTTTATGTTTTACCTGCGGCGAATGCAGATCCGTTGTTAGCATTATGATGGAGAAGGCTAACACGTACACGGTGTCAGCGCTCTGGAATAGTTGATTCGTTGGGTTACACTCGCAGTAACGACTTGCAAATTTTTCCATTAAACGATCTATTTTTTGCGCTTCGCCGGGCAGCCGAAATTCTTCAAGCAATATACGCAGCGCGGCAACGACTTCCAGCTTATGGAAACCAAAGGCATCAATGTACGCGCACATCACCTCCTTCGAGTGTTCATCATTCTCACCAAGATAGTTACCAATTACGGTTTTATCCAAACGCTCGTCCTCGTGTAGCCACTTGGCAATGTCCTGACAACTTTCGCCCAACAGCTGTTTCTCTTGTAGAAATTGTACGCCTTTTTTGGGCTTTCGATTGAATAAATCTATGCCGGCTTGCATAACCTCCTTCCGCATTTTACGCACTTCTAAGGCTTCTGGTAAATCCAGCACATCTGTCTTGTTAATGCTCCCATACGAATTAAGACTATGACTTGAGCCGCCAAGTGTCGAACGCAAACTCGTTGTGGTATTATCTTCAGGGGACGCTATTGCTGGTGCTGCTGACGACATCATAACACTTGCTGGCATATTTGGCTGCACATACAAGTCTTTGCTCCACTCTACCATGCATTTCAGTATGGAAACCAAACATTCTAATCCACGTATTCGCATCGATTTCTCCTGTGCTGGATTTGCGCCCAATTCCAATGCTTGACGTCCCTGCGCTATTTTCGACAAATCATTTACCAAACGTTCAAAAAGATTTGCTGCCGAAAAGTCACAGTCGTAGTTGACATATATATCCACTACTGATTGTGCATCTGCACATATGCGCGTCAATGCCTGTATAACCATCCATTTGTGTTCGAACGAGCTAGAATTAGCCTCGAGTATATTTAGAAAGATCTCCTTGAAGAAGACTTCGATCTGTTTCTTTAGATGAACTTTAAAATTCGAAAGTAATGCAACGAATATCGACAAAGACAATTCGAAGACCTCGGCCACTATGCTAACGCCATTGTTGGATAGCGCAACGCATAAATATTGCTTTATGGCCATGATAAACATCTCGTTAGAACGAAACACTGGGCCGGCATTCTGTAGTATAAGCAACAGTAAATGCAGTGATAAAACTTTCGAACGCAGCTCGTGCGATTTCGGATCAGGGTGTCCCTCCGGCAACGGTTTCATTGATAGCTTACAAAGTGCTCGAAACACCAAAAAAGCATCCTTTTGAAGTATGTGTGTAAATTTTGCCGTAACCACTGCATCATTTTCACTATGCAATTCGACACTATCATGGTCGGATTGCACAGCATTTACAGACTCGGTTTCTGAGGCGGATGTGTTTAAAGATTGGCCATTCGTTGTTGCAGACAGTTCTTTTATTGCTTCATTGTAGGCGGCTGGAAGAGGAAAAACATGAAATGAATTTGATATTTTATAAATTAAGGCAACACTTACAAGTGATAATCTCTTCCAGCAGCTCAGCTGCAATAGCCTCATCGCTGTCCTCGACAACAGCTGAAGATTCAGTCGCACCATTACTACTCTCACTCGCTATGCTGCCATTCAAATCTTGATGTTCTTTTACCGGTTGTATGCTGCTCGGTGTAACCAAGACTTCGTAGACCTGATTCTCCATGCGTGCAAATATAACATTCAACATTTGTGTCAATGTGGCACGTGCCGTTGTTTGATTCACCAGATTTTTGCTCGATAAATAGATATCATAGCAAGTTCGCACCGCCTGCAACAACGTGAATTCGTGTATTTCAACATGCTGTGAGGTGACTACGGTTAGCAACGCTTTGATAATCTGCAGCTGTACACCCTCATCGGTTTGTGGTCCATTGAAACAACCGTATATGGTAATGACAATCCGATCGATAAGCAAATGTCCAGGATTCGCTGAATCCTGTATGGCGCCTGTCAGATGTCCATAGGCTATTAACTTCTGCAAACAATCAAGCGCGGTGACAACAATACGTGGCGAACGACTCTTACAAGCCAATTCAAAGGGAAGAAAATATGTTTCTGCATTTATAATGCTCGCTGCATCGTTCTTCGGCAGAGGCAGCGCAGCACATGGCAGCTCATTGCCCTCGGCTATTTGGCCGGCACTTATCAGCTCAGCTTTGATCTGTTCAAGCGCTGTATCGCAGGATTTTTTCAATTGCGAATGATGTGAACGCTTGATGTCCTTATCCGCAAGGATTTTCTCTAGAGCACGCACAATAAACATCTCCTTAGTTTTCGTCGAGTAATTTTGCATTATGTGCCAAGGTCACAAACAAAAGATGACAACAACAACGGCGACGACGTAGTGTTGACGCTGATGGTGATTATTGCAGTTTCCGTTGTGGCGTTTACAATTCTTTTTGGAACAAAATTGACTTTTACTGCTGGCCGTCTGTTCCACTACACCTTTACCCCCTCACCCACTTTATTGACAAATTAATGTGTCGTGTACGAGCTTTTCACTTTCTGCTCCGTGTGTTCCACACGCCTAATAACAAGCGCGCACAACAATTACACTGCAGCACAATTAACTTAGTATTAGATCTTGATATCTGTGCTTATCTTGGCGTTGCATTTGCATATTTGCAGCTGCTGCAAGTTGCACAAAATTTACTTTATTTATTGAAGAAAAAACGTCACCACGAAAACAGTGTGGCCGAATATGTCGCCGTGTCACTACACTAGCTCCACTGTGTCTGCTAGTTAATGGGCAAAACTAGTATATTGCTTTGTTTTAAAAAAAGGTGGCACTGTACGCGCGGCATCAAATCGACGGAATTTCTAATAATTATAAATATTAAATAATAACAATTTGATGATGGTCCGCAAAAAGAATCAGCTCTGGTTGTACTACAACATCATCGGCAATAATGAAGCAACATGTAAATTATGCCAGAAGACGATTAAAACCAGCGGAAATACATCCAACATGATCAAGCATCTGCGTCTAAGGCATCCCAAATAGTAAGTAATTAATAGACCAGATAAGCAAATACAATAAATTTAGTATACCCCGCAAAAATAGCACCGGCATGGCAGATAGCATTAATGAATTTATAAAAAAGGAGACAAACAAGGCTATCAAAAAAGAAGTAATAACCATTGAGGAGGAATATAGTAGTGAAGTAGGAACAGCCGGCACAAGTATGGATGCGACACTGGCCACTGATGTACCCGCTGCTGGAGTGATGATTGAAACAACCACAACAACTTCAAATGCTGAAGATTTATTAACGGACACAATAGATGAGGTGGACATTATTGAATTTGAGCCAATGCCTGAAACAGAAGAATCAGTGTATGAGATCGAATCAATGCTTATGGATGAGAATAATACATACTTGAAGGCGGGGTAAGAGAATTATTGTAAGAAATTATACTATATATAAAATCGGTTATTGTTATAGAGTACTAATACGTTCTCTTATTCTTTGTTTATTGTGCATGTACTTACTCTAGGTCGGCACAGTTGCGGCTAACATTTCAGCAACAATAATGTATATGCTAAGGTCTCGCAGTGTAGTGCAGTAATATATACACTATACTATTTGCCAATGTAGTGCCACTTATTTTAAAATATATAGATACTAGTATTATTTATATTAGTTTCGTTCACATATTTTATCGCTTTTTAGCAAAAAAAAAAAAAGAGTTAACGCTTAATTTATACACTGCACATCAAACAAGCGACCGAAAAGTACACAATACAATTGAAACTGTTGAGGATATTGAAAATATTTGCATGGTTTTGCAAATAAAACCGTTTATTGGATATATCAATTGTATCAAATAGTGATGGACGATATTTTACTTCAATGCTACTTTTCGCTATTAAAGTAAAACAAATATTGCGCATCGCAAGTACCACCAACACATCTGGATGAAATTCAAAATTTTACAAGAAAGGATTATGTCAAAACAATATGTTATGTTTAACAAATAGTAAATTAATGCTTTGTCCTTAAAAATAACATAACTCAAAAATACTAAACTAGGTTATGAAAAGCACATGAGGAGAACGAGCTGGTCAAAAACCATTTTCAGTTAATTTACATGTTAAAGACCACTTTGCGGCATAGGACGAAAGAAATTAGTAGCCAAGTGTGCAATCAACAGTAAACAACAGGTGTCTCCCCAGTAAAAAATTAGGTCTTTTACTCAGATAACATATAAAAAAGAATCTTTTGAAGTGAACATTCTAAAAGTGCTTCAAAACCGATTCTTTAAACAGTAAAATAACGATTCGTTTTGCGTTTGAAGAACGCCTACTCGCACACGACTGTGTTTATTTTCTTGCTCTTTTTCATCTATTTTTTTAAAAATATCATTAACCCTTGCAACTTTCTCTTCTTTCAGCGATGGACCATCCGATCTATCAATAATAGATGTAACCGGAGCGCCAACAGAAACACCGCCCAATGTGGAAATAACTGCAATGCATAAACACCTGTTACGTTTCATTTGTAAGGATAAGCTGCCGCTTGAGACAATAGACGGCGCGGGATTTCGAGATTTATTTAAAACGCTCTGTCCACTGTCGCAGCAACTACCAACAGCACAAGAATTGAGTGCAATACTGGAAAAATGCCATGATCAACATTTACAGAACACTATTCGTACTGTATTGTCGCAACATTACTCAATATCGCTAAGTTGTGATATATGGCAGCACAAAGAGTATGATTTCAATTTCTTTGACATTACCGCGCACTTTATTGAGGCTGATGGCCTCAAAGTGCGACATCGTTTTTTGGCTACGTATCTGTTACCGCCGCAATTCACTTCTATAGATTTGCTTGCTAAGCTGAACACCACATGTCAGAATATGAATATACAAAAGGATCGCATAGAGTGTGTTGTGAGTGAAAATGCGGAACAAATTATTGATGCGGTGCGTGATTTCATTGGTATGGATCGACATATTAGCTGCTTTGCGCGCACACTAGAATCCATACTCGGCGGCATCGCTGACTTGGAAAACTTACGGCAGCTTTTGCAAAAAGTTCGCAACATTGTCAAATATTTTCTTACCAATATACATTCTATAGAATTCTCGAATACAGAACAATTCGAACAGCAATTAACGCTAATAATAGACAACCCGGATAATACATTTTCAATGTACTATATGCTAGAACGTTATTTGCAGCTGGCAAAGGTATTACACAAAGTTTTCAGTACACAACTGTCAGCGAATGTACCGAATGTGCCCAGCAATGCGGATTTGGAAACCATGCGTGCCGTTTGCCAAGTACTGCAGCCGATCGAGTTGGTTATACGTGAATTGACATCGGAAGCTTATATGCCACTCAGCAAAGTGTTGCCACTGATCTGCACGCTGGGTGTGCAAATAAAGATGGTCAAACACAACGACAACAAATTGGCCTTACAAATTCTACGCTTCACTGTCAACAAACTTGAGTTGCACTTTGGCAGTTTAGAATATCATTCACTGACAGCGCTCTCGTGCCTACTGGATCCACGTTTTAAGAATGTGCCTTTCAACGATCAAATGAATGCAAGCAAATATATTACACTACTCACGGAACAACAGAAGCTCTTTGTAGGCAGTGATGATAATAACGCTGATGATATAGCCGCCGGCCAAGGTGTAGATGATAATGTGGACTTTTGGACGCAATTCGGCGCACTTGCGCGTGAAAAGAACAAACGACGTTTAGCGAATAGTCGTACAGATGCATCGAAAGAAATTGTTTCTTATTTCAGTAGCGATGTTTGCCTCTCAAAGACAGCTGCGCCGGCGATTTGGCATGATATGCGACGATTGCATCCGTTTCTCTATCAGCGTTCACGCGAATTTTTACATATGCCAGCGGTGTCTTTGCCTACGGCACAACTTTTTACAGAAGCGGGTGTAGCACAGCGTTTAGCACGACAACATATTGGACGAGACCATATTGATCATATGCTATTTCTAAGTGATTCCAACGAAAAGGAATGGGAAATGTAGGCTGTTCGAGTATAGAGTGTATGTTTAACTGGTAATTAGTGTTATATTAATTAAATAAATTGCATAAATAAAATTTAATTATAACATTTAATTAACAACTTGTTTATGCTGTGTTCTCACCAATTCACTGTTAAGGAAATATCTGCCACTAATCCAGTGCATGCAGAAATAATGTACATTACCTTGCGTCATTTGGCAAACTATGCCTCAAGAAGCTACTTTGAGGCAGTATACGATCTTCAATAGTGACGAATATGTGGAATATTAAACTCAAAAACGAAATATTTATAGAGGTAAGCTTCACTGTGATTAGTGAAATCTCTCCGGTGAGCTACCTCGACGGCAAAGCGTTCCAAGAATGATTGAAACTGCTTCTGGTCTGCAAGTCGACTTTCAAAGACTTAATTACCGTGGATGATATGTACCTAGGATCCAGACAAATAAGTGAAATTCCATTAGATGATCTACCATCAAAATATTGCTCCAGAACCTTGGTCATTGAAGTTCCTACAAGTTAAATCGTCGTTTTTTTAACACAATTTGTTATACACATACATTTATGTAAATTACTTTATTTAATTTATCATATTTTCAGATAAAACTATGTTTTATCAAAATTAATGGGTAAATTACATATGACGTGATGAGAATAGGCTTAAATTATTTTTTAGATGTGTGCAACATATGGGATTTTTACAAGATAATTAAACAAATTAAGTTTAATTGTAAATAACTTAGTAAATATTTAGAATAGGTAATAAAGTTGTTCGTTAAAATTGTCATCAGTTCGTGAGATTCTATTAAAAAGGTAGGGTATAAAAATACACATTTTGAGATTAGTTTAGCAAAACTTATATAGTAAACACATATACTTAAGCATTATCCTATTCAATATCCACGACTACACCATTCGCATATGATTGTTCTCGTTCTGTTTCCGCTACCTTTGTTTTATCAAATTTCAAGAATATATCCTCTAATGTTGATTCATTTACCGAATAATCCTCTATAAGATCACCCAAATCTTCATTCACATCATACAAAAATTGTTCGGTTCTTTTGAACACATTCGACCACAAAATTTTATTAGCATGACATACAAAATATGTCAGCATAGCAGCATGATGTTCGCGCAGTTCCGATTCTGGAAAGTGGCCATGCAATAGCTGTGTCAGCTGTTGCACATTTGTCTCGCTATCGGTGCCATCGCGCATCTTTACTTTGATGGTAAAACCGGAGCCATAGCGCAGCTTCAGCTCACAAATACCGCCCAAACATTTGAAAATGCCATCGGCCATAATTGCCAAACGATTGCACAATTGCTCGCATTCATCCATGCTGTAACAACAGAAAGCCGTAAATAGACAAATTATATGAGCAATTAATATAATTACCTGTGCGATGTAAGTACTATAGTTTTGTCATGCTTCTGAAAGTCCTGTATACATTTCCACAAAAACCGTCGCGATACCGGATCCACACCTGTTGTCGGTTCATCGAGCAACACCAACGACGGGCTGCCAATCATTGCAAGTGCTGCCAGCAGCTTACGCTTGGTACCGCCGGAATAGTGTCGCACTTGTACATAACGATATTTCTTCAAATCCATTTTCTCCAACCAATAGACAACTTCCTGATTCAAATCTGTACCACTCATACCACGTAACATTGCCATAAAGATGAGACTTTGTTCAGCTGTCATAAAATTATTCAACGAATCATATTGCGGACAATAACCGAAACGATAGCGATATTGTATTTCATTGTCGCGTATATCTTTGCCATCGATTTTGATTGTGCCATCGGTTATGGTTACATTTGCGCCAATCATCTGGAATGTAGTTGTCTTGCCGGCGCCATTGACGCCGAGCAGTCCGAAGCATTCACTTTTCTTGACCGCGAAACTAAGATCGCGCACTGCATGTTTGCTATTGTATTGTTTGCGCAGTGTTGAGACAATAAGTGGATAGTTGGATTCGGTTTTATCTGAAAATAAATTGATGTATATGTTTTGGTTTAATAACGCTTATTTAACTTACTACTTAAAATATCTGCCACTTGTTGCTTTTCTTCACTGCATTGTATATCCAGCTCCTCTTCCGGTGTATGGCTGGCGCAACGTGCACGCGGATGCTTCAGCCAGTGACGGAATGAACGACATGTTAATAGACGTTTTAGATACTGTCGCTTGTACTTGTGTTCCACAATGTAAATTAAAATTATCTAAACAAAAGTATATGAAATTATACATAAGCTAAGTAAATAAATTAAATTATTTGCTACATACCAATGCGACAATGCAGGCAATTACAGCGTTTTGGAAAAAAAATTTTAAACCAAGCTCATACTGCGCAGAAATCACGCTCGGTGACTTACGCGTCGCATCGCCCACTGCATTCTTCAAACTTGCTGCATTGCGACGACTTATAATGAAATTCTCGTTGATCAAACGTAGCTGATGATTTAAATTGAAATCCGGCAACAGCAGCGATAGGAAAAATATTTCGGTTACGTGATTTTTAATTGCCTGCAGATTACTTGAGGTGATCAGCGGCACAATGGCTGAAAGTTAAAGCAAAATAAGTTAAAAATATTAAAACAAATATGCATTAGCAACTTACCAGAAACAATAAGCATGAATAACAGATATGTTGATATGGTAGATATTGATTTAAAACTATTCGCAAAGCAATACAAAATCGGCAGATACGAAAGTCCATAGAAGAAGATCGATGCAACAATAATAAACTGTTCTGTGTCATTGTACAGCTCGTGTGGCATGACCACACGTTGCACCACATAAAGCGTTATACAAACTAACAAATGCAGCATCAAATCGCAGAGTAACATCGATAGCCAATATGTGTGGCGTGGCATGGCCTGCAGTTGCTTGAAGCCACTTGCATTTTCGCGGAATGGTAACGAAACATAATAGAACATGCTAAAGAACATGCCTGTTGAGTGTAGAGAAAAAAAGTTTATACATAAAGTTAAGCTCTAAATACATGTAAAGCATTATTACCTATTGAAACAATAACCGCATAGTACTCCAGCCGTGTTGGACTGACATCAGTTATAAAGCGACGTATAGGCACATATGTTGCTTCAATATCTGCTTGTGCATGCACCGACTTCAACACGGTGCTATCTATTAAATTCTGTAGTATTACCGAACTATGATAAATATTGCCGGAATTGTAAATGCCGAACAGCAAACCGCCTTTACTGTTCTGTTGCGAGAGATCGATAACTCCAATTACTTGCTGCAGAAAATGGTACAAATTTTGCGTTTGCAGTGCTCTTAACTCTTGCACCAAGTCATTATCACCATGCAGTTCTAACTTTTGCGAACGTATGCCTTTGAAACTACTTATTTGCTGCAGCAACAGTTGCTCCATTGCTGCATTTTGTGTTGTCGGATTATAAATGTAAACAATGCCTTCACACATATGACTCAATTTGAGCAGTAAAACATCCTCATTAACATGCACCGACATGGCATGCATTATAAAGATCGAAAATGCCATGCACGCGAATGGTATGCTGAGCTGCAAGCAATTATAAAATAAAACAATGCATTTATTATTTTGCTTAATATAAAGTACTATACCATTATTAGTGTATAAAGCCATTCGTTGCGTAGAAAGGTAAACTTCTTGTAGGCAATGGCGCGTAACTGCTGCATGCATGCAACTTGCTCTGGTGCATTCAACGGCTTATACGGTACCTGTGTTGGCTCTACGCGGCTACAATCGGGTGAATCAATCTCATCGATTTCAGCAGCGCAGCTGTAAATTTAGTGTTTATTAATTATAAACAGTTTTGTTAACAAAAAGCAGCAGTATATACTTTAAGAAAACATCCTCAAGCGAAGTATCCGATATGGATATTGATGCAATGCCTAACTCTTCACTCGACGCTTCTAATTTCAATAGCATATCATGATATTCGGGCTTATATTCATATGGTAAATTAATATAGACTGTTGGTGGTACCACATTCTGTAAATAAATTATATAAAAATAATTAATTATATTGGGTTAGTTATTTAAAAAAAGTTGCAAATTGTGGCAAATAAAGAGAATATTTAATAAGCTGCTCATCTAATTGATGATTTGAATATTAATCAGTTGAGAACGTGCGCCAGTGCATGTCTACCTAGTATTGTCAAGGGTCTTGCCGGGTTGTTTCCTCATATTTTCATAGTTTAGCACGCGCCAAAAACAACAAGCTAATAGTTACTCATGCGTAATTAGTAAGTCACCGTATTTCCGACACATTTTCTTGTTTGTTTTGTTTAAATGGCCGTCAACCGTCTACCGGTCATGGCCGCGTCCAGGAAAGCGCGCCAGCCTCCATAATCCTGTGCGCGCTGGCGCCAGTCGTTCTGAATTCCAAGTACGGAGAGATCTCTCCATACCTGGTCATTCCATCGAGTGCCCGGTCGTCCTCTATGTCGGCGTCCACCAATCAAGTTTGGGCCCCCCATGTAAACCATGCGTGCTGGAGCTCCTTCGTCCATTCGAATGAGGTGCCCAGCCCAGTGCAGCCGCTGGAATTTTATGCGCTGGACTATGTCAACCTCATTGAATAGCTCGTACAGCTCGCGGTTCATGCGGGACCTAAACTCGTCGCCGACTCTAATAGGACCAAAGATCCTGCGAAGAATCTTCCTCTCGAAGACTTCCAACGCTGTCTCATCCGACTCAATCACGGTCCATGCCTCTGCGCCATACAGTAGGACCGGGAGTATCAGCGTCTTATATATCTTTATTTTCGTCCGTCGAGAGAGGGCTTTACTTCTCATTTGCTTGCTCAGCCCAAAAAAACATCTGTTTGCAAGCGTGATTCTTCGCCTGATCTCCAGGCTGACGTTGTTGTTGCTGGTGATCTCTGTTCCGAGATAGACGAAGTTTTCTACAACACTGAAGTTGAAATTCTCCATCGTCACTGACCGTCCAAGACGCATTGACGGAGTGCGAGAAGACACCAAGTACTTCGTCTTGTCCTCGTTCACCGCTAGACCCATGAGCCGAGACTTTTTTTCAATCTCCGAGAACGCCTTGCTGACTCGCCTTTCCTGCGTACCGATGATATCGATGTCATCGGCGTAAGCGAGCAGCATCACTTCCTTTTGGAAGATCGAGCCCGACATACTCTGTATGTACGGGCATTGGCGTAGGATGTATTCCATCAGGAGATTGAAAAAATCGCACGATAGAGCATCGCCCTGCCTGAAACCTCTCTTGGTATCAAAGGGGTCGGAGAGGTTTTTCCCCACCCTGACAACGCTTTGTGTGTTAGATAGCGTCGCCATGCAAAGACGGACAATCTTTGCCGGGATACCTAGTGCAGACAGGGCGTCGAAGAACTTCGCTCTTATCGGCGTGTCGAAAGCGGCTTTGTAATCGACAAATAGGTGGTGAGTGTCTTTGTTGAACTCACGGGTCTTTTCCAAGATTTGGCGTAATGTGAATATTTGGTCACTGGTCGACCTTTTTGGTCTGAAGCCACACTGATATCGTCCTATCAGTGAGTCGGTATATGGCTTCAGCCTATTACACAATACGCCCGACAAAGTCTTATATCCAATGGAAAGGAGACTTATTCCGCGGTAGTTGGCGCAAACAGCGGGGTCTCCTTTCTTAAAGATAGGACAGAGAACACTGAGATTCCAGTCATTGGGTATGCATTCATCGGACCATATCTTGCATAAAAGTTGGTGCATACTCCTAACCAACTCTTCGCCGCCGGTCTTAAATAACTCAGCTGGCAGCCTGCCGCTTTGTTATTTTTCAGCTTTTTAATAACTGAATCGACCTCGTAATAGTCCGGTGGCTCTACAATAGTGCCATCATTAACTGGTGGTTCCGGTGTCATTTCTCTTTCGGCGGTATTGTGCGCTTCATCGCCGAGTAGGTTGGAGAAATGACTCCTCCATAATCTCAGTGATTCCTGTTCATCCGTTACCAGACTTCCATTCTCATCCTTACAGAAAGTTACTCCGGGCTTAAAACCTTCAGTCAGACGCTTGACCTTTTGGTAGAATTTTCGAGCTTCATTTCTGTTACGGAACATCTCAACATCCTCAAACTCCCGCCTTTCTTGCTCCTTTTTCTTGCGTCTGAAAAGGCGTTTCTCCTCTCTCCGTTTCTCTCGATATCGCTCTCTAACAGCTCGCGTTGCTCCCGACTGCAGAGTTCGCTGATAGGAAGCGTTCTTCTCTGCAGTAGCATTGCGACACTCCTCGTCGTACCAAGAATTCTTCACAGGTTTTATATAACCAATGACATCCTTGGCAGCCCTATCTATGGAGCGGGTAATATGTGTCCACTGCTCACATATATCTCGAGAAATCGGAGAGGTTTCCCGGAGCAGTCGGGAGAGTGTGTTTGAGAAGGCTGCGGCGGTCTGCTCTGATTGCAGTTTGCCGACGTCTAGCTTTCGTTGCATGTTGGAACGTGCGGCGTGCACTACGCTGAGCCTAGTGCGTACCTTGGCTGCGACAAGATAGTGGTCCGAGTCAATGTTGGGACCACGTAACGTTCGCACGTCCAACACGCTCGATGCGTGCCTTCCGTCAATCAGAACATGATCAATTTGGTTGCGTGTTTTTTGATCAGGACTCAACCATGTAGCTTTGTGGATGTTAAGATGTTGAAATCTGGTACTACTAACTACCATGTTCCGACCTGCGGCGAAATCGATTAGCCTCTATCCATTATTGGAGGTAGTGTCGTGAAGGCTAAATTTTCCGACGGTTGGGCCAAAGATTCCTTCCTTCCCAATCTTGGCGTTGAAATCGCCAAGCACGATTTTGACATCGTGTTTGGGACAGCGCTCGTACAGGCGTTCCAAGCGCTCATAGAATTCATCTTTAGCATCGTCGTCTTTCTCTTCCGTCGGGGCGTGCGCACAAATCAGGCTAATATAGAAATATTTAGCCTTGATGCGTATCGCGGCTAGACGCTCGTCAACAGGTGTGAACCTAGAGACGAGGCCACGTAGTTTCCTACTCACCACGAAACCACATCCAAATTCGTGCTTACTCGCATGGCAGCTGTAGTAGATGTCACAGGATGCTTTTTTAGAGCAACCCTGCCCTATCCATCGGATTTCTTGGATTGCGGTGATGTCAGCCTTGCATTTTTTGAGGACATCAGCCAGCTGGATACTTGCACCATCCCAATTAAGGGTGCGGACATTCCAGGTGCATATCCGTATATCGTGATCCTTATAGCGTTTGCGGGGGTCGTCATCAAAGGGTCCATTCCGAGGCTTTCTTTTCGTTTTCATTGGGGGGTTTTTTTTAAAGTGGCGGGTCCCAAGCCCAGCGCACCAACCCCTTTTTAAAGGAGAGGGGGCCCCTTCGCCTTCTCACGTTAGCTCACCTCTGAACGGATGTTCAGAGGCTACCCAGGAGATACGTGTCCTGACGGACGTGTGAGTTGCTTGGACCGTTTGACACAAGAATCATTGTTGGCCATTCCCAGGTGTATGGCAGTCAACAACTTTCCACACAATGTGCACTTGAGCAAACGAATCCCAATCTCCCAATCTCACATTTTCTTACGAAATGCAATAAACCGTTTTTTAAATCTTTTGTCGACAATATTCATATTCAAGCTATGCTTTTAGTATGTCAGCAAAATTGTTTGCACGTTCTTGACCAACTTTTGCAACATCAGCTATATACTCCGCATTTTTTAACGCTACTCACCAATACTTTTGCAGGCGGCACATATTGTTGTATACGCTGCAATGTTTCTTTAGCCATATAACGCTCATTGTCATAAGTGCAAAGCTTTAAACGATAACCGCTGCCGGATTTGCGTTTTAATTCAAGCGGCGTGCCTATACGCTGTAGCCGCCCATTTGCTAGTATGCATATGGTATCGCCAAGTGTTTCCGCTTCTTCCATATAATGCGTTGTCACAAGTACAGCTTTTGTTTTGCGTAGCTTAAGCAATATATCCCATAGCTCACGACGTGATTCAATATCCAGACCCGATGACGGTTCATCGAGTATAACAATTCTGAGAAAAGTAAACAGATAAAGTTTAATATGTATTTTGATAGCAGTTATTAAAGCGCTTACTTTGTTTCGCCCGCCAATGCAATGCCTAGCGATAAGCGCCGTTTCATGCCACCCGACAGATTTTTGCCATATTCATGCTCCTTTTCGTATAATTTCAATTGTTTTAAAAGCAATTTGGCCAATTCATGTGCCTCCAATCTGCTCATGCCGCGCAATTGCGCAAAGAAAATCAAATGTTGACTGCAAGTCATGTAATTCATAAATATACTATGCTGTGGACAAAAACCAATTAAATGTCGATAGGAGGCTACATCACGCTCGCTGCATGCAACAATTTTTCCACCATCTTTTGGCTCCAAGCCCATAATCATATTCAGCGTAGTCGTTTTGCCGGCACCGTTGTGTCCAAGCAGCACGGTAATCTGTTTGTTTTTAATTGTCATATTAAGACGATCGGATATTATGAGTTCTTGCTTGTCAGAGCGTTTAAAACGTTTAACCAGATCCTGTATAATAATGGCATCTGTACCACGTGCTCCTGTCATGGTTTCATTGCGTTGACGTTTTCTATAGAATGCCGGCTGTAATCAAAAGTTTAATATAATCAATAAAATTTAAAACAATTTAAGTATAAGTAAATAATACTTACATTCAAGAAGAATAGATAAGGCCGCTTCAAGCCACCTGGCCCCGGAAATACGTACGACAGATAGTTGTATAGCAATGCGTAACCCAAAGTTTGTACAATTAATAATACATACACCGAAAATAAGCTAAATGAATTATCTTTTATTTGTGCAAATAAATCGCTGGTTGTTATTTTATGATCTGGAATTTAAAAAAATAATTATTTGTGTTTATAATAAATATATAATGCAATAATTACTTACGTTTATTTGTATATGTTTGCAGTACATCGAGTCCCTCCATAAAGGTCTTCGTATTCAACAAATAGAATGCCACACAAGATACACCACCTCTTAGCAAATAGAAGATGTAGGGTATTACAAGCAGTAGTAAACCACCAACTTTTGCATAAAAAACTGCAAATAAAATATAGAATTCTATTAAAATTAAGTTAAATATTTAATTGTATTAAACACAATACCTGAATAAAAACAAACCGATATCAGATATGTATACGACATGGCAGCAACAATATACAGCAGAAATAGTATGAACATATAAGCAAAAGGCGCCAAACCGAGCGCAGCATAACAAACTGCAGCAACAAGCATAACGATTAAAAAGCAGACATACAACAAGAAACGTATGAACGAGAATGTGAGCCCATTGAGGAAACTCATGGGCGTTGCCAGCGTTAGAAATTCCTTCAAACCATCCTGTTTTTCCTCAACAAGTGGCACTAAAAATGTGCTCAATAAGAGCACACTGAACAGTATGGAGAAGACTGTGCCAAAGTAGAGTAAACGTGTATTATCCATATGCTTTAGATCAATTGTTGGCATGGAATGTAACTCAATGTCGAAATCTTTGTTTACATTTTGCCAATGTAAATATTGCCGCTCGATTGTATACTGCAAAGTGAGAAATCCGACGCGTATATAGTCATCATCATCTGAAATTAAAGATTTATTTATTTATTATTAAATTTATACATAATTAAAATTACATATAAATTAGAAATTAAAGCTATAGCGACATGGCCTTAAGCTTGCAATTAATGTTATTATTTTAACAATTTAAAAAAAAAAAAACTATGGTATTAAATATAATGCTTAATTCTATTTTTCAAAATTATTTACATATGTACAAATTTGATTTTATAATTTTATTTTTAATAATTTAATTTGATATTTTTATAATTCGTTTAAAATTTTAGATGCTTTTAGGAATTTAAGGACCTTATTTTTGGTGGGATTAAAGATTAAATTTATCGCTTCATCATTACACAAGTATTTACTTCTGTATCTACTAAAACTCTGACAGTCATTAAGAATGTGTTTAACTGAGAGAGGTGTGTTCAAGTTGCAGAAATGGCACAAGTTTGATATAGATCTATCAAAAAGATGTTTGTGAGTCAGATTTGTATGGCCCAAGCGAAGGCGAATAATTTTGGACAGTTCATAACGGTGAAGTCCAAGGTCATTTTGAAGATTGCCATAATTATAAATTGTATTCTTTGATAAATTGTTTGACTGATAGAGAGGGTTAGTTAAGTGTATAGATGAAATCTGTTTGCTTGTAAAATTAAGTTTAATCTGTTTTAAAATGTCTTTAATGTTGTGGTTGTCGTGAAAGACAAGAGGGTATTTAAATGCTGATTTTGCTGCTTTATCGGCTTCTTCATTGCCTTGTATATTACAATGACTAGGTACCCATATTAATTGGATTCAAGGCATGAACTCACTAAGTATTTGTCTTATTTTTAAACGATAAAATGAATGATTTAAGGGGTTTGTGATGGCATTAATAGCAGATAAGGAATCCTTGCAAATAGCGAAACAGTTATTGAATTGTTTTGCTAACAAAATTGCATTGTATATAGCTATTATTTCTGCTGAAAGAAGTGAAGAATAGTAAGGGAGTAGGAATGATTTGGTGCAGCTGCTGGAAATAATACTGAAAGCTGTAGAAGCCCCATATTTTAAACCATCAGTGTAAATAAAGCTGTGGTTAGGTAGAGTATCTTTTAGTTGAAGAAACTTTTGTTGATACATTACCGGTGAAGTTAAAGACTTATTGCAGTCGTGAAGACTAGTATTAACGATTGTTCTTTCCATCCATGGCGGAATTTTTTTTATTGATGCTAGGGATTGGTTTTGTTGGCAAGCCGAGATCGTTAATAAGATGAATTGCACGTTGTAAAGATGAAGAATATTTTGGGTTGTTTTTTTTTGATTTGAAAATTTGTTTTAAATGGAAAGAAACAGGAGAATCGTTAGAGAGAAGAATGGTCCTTGCAAGCTTAGTTGTAATAAGGTCATATCTAATTTCTAGAGGCATGATTTTGGACTCAAATAGAAGATTATTAATAGGTGTAGTCCTGAAGGCGCCAAGGGCGAAGCGTATAGCGGAATGGTATAAAGCTTTGATTTTATTAGATTGAGATACTGGGCACTTGCCGTAAATATACAATCCATAATCTATTTTAGACATGATAAGTAGATTTACGGCAGAAACAACGGTAAGATGATTGCAGTTAAATTTGTTATTGGAGAGACATTTAATTATGTTAAGTCGACTAGAAAGGGATGAAAGAAGCCTTGAAATATGGTCAGTGCAGTTAAAAGTAATTCCTAGAATTTTTAGGGACAATACGTCTGTTATAGGAGATAAAGAGCAGTTCAGATTAAAACGACATTGGTTTTTTCTGCATACATGCAGGTGTTTGCACTTAGTTAAAGAGAGCATTGCACCAGAGTAATCGCACCAGGATAAGATATCCGTCATTAAATCATCGATGTCGATGGAGGAAGTGCTATTTAGTTTTCTTATGGTAGTCATCAGCGTATGCACAAAAGTTAAAGTGATTAAATTTGTCGTTCTGTTTAGCCTGTTGAAACCAATTAAAAATAGTATAACAGAGAGCGGGGACCCTTGTGGTATTCCAAGTTGCTGTGGTAATGTTGACGAAAGATGGTTATTTGTGTGCACTATTATCTTTCTGTTTGACATGAAGTTAATTATGTATTTGATAATCCTTGAGCCTATTTTCCATAGATGAAGTTCATCAACAATTGTGTGGATACCAATTTTGTCAAACGCTTTTGCGAAATCTAGAGAGACAATGGACACATGATTTTTAGTCGAAAGGGACGACGATATCAAGTGGTCTAAGGCAAGCGGACTGTCTGATACGGATTTTCCCTTTCTAAAACCAGTTTGCCGTCTGTCGATAGTTTTGTTGTAGTTAACAAACCACCAAAGCCGGCTGGCGATATTTTTATCTAGCAATTTAGCGCAGCAAGAGTTCAATGATATATGCCGGTACGAATTTACATCGGTTTTGTCAGTGTTGGGTTTATTAAGCGGAATAATTTTACTAACTTTGTAATATTGTGAATTAAAATTCTCGAAGATGTTGTTGTAATTGTTAATAAGTCTGGATTTAACTGTTGAATGCGAATTTTTTAACATAGGGTAGGAGATTCTGTCTAGACCAGGAGATTTGCCCTTTAGTTTTGACAGGGCAATAGTCATTTCTAGTAAAGTAATAGGCTGTTCCAGCTTTTTGGCCGAGACGGACGGACTGTAATTTAAAGTGCTACTTAGAGCAATGTGTTTGTGGAGGCGAAAGTTAAGCGAAAAATTAGAATCATTTGATTCTGAGCACCAATGAGAACATAGCTCTTCTGCAATATGACTGCTATTTGTAATTGGAATTTGCGAGCTTTTACTGTTTAGGCAATGTATTTGAGATCTAAGCTTGAGGCCGCAAAAAGATCTAATATAATGCCAAACTTTGGTAGTCGGGGTTTTTGGATTAATTTGACAAGTAAAATTATTAAATGCTTTACGTTTTGCAATTTTTATTTCTCGTTTCAGCAGTGCGTTTGCTTTTTTATATTTGAGAATGTTTTGGGTGTTAATATTACGCTTTAGATCGGACCAGAGAGTAGATTTAGACTTTTTTAATTCGTCAAGACGATCATTCCACCATGGGACTTTGCTTTGTTTATTTGGCTTAAATACTGTTTGCGGTATTGAGATATTAGCACTGTCTCTAATGATCTTTAACATATTGGCAGATTCTTTGTTAGTATTGAAACTAACTGGGCGCTTAGAGTGGTTGAAATATGTTGCTTCCTCAAATTTAATCCAATTTGCAAAGTCGGTTTGTTGTTGTTGTTGCTAAAGAGAGTTACTATTATTGGAAAATGGTCGCTACTAAAAGTGTCTGTTTCAGTTTTCCAAATAGCTTCTATTGCTATAGTAGGAGTGGCAAAAGTTAAATCAATATGCGTAAAGCTTCCATGTGTACTGAAATGAGTGGGAGATCCATCGTTAAGTGTTATAATGGGTGACTGGCTTATAAATTTAAATAGCGTATGCCTTTTTTGTTATTAGAAGGAGAACCCCAAGTTGAGTGCCAAATATTGAAGTCTCCAGTAATAAGCGTGGGGAAGCTAAGATTATTGTAAGTGTTTCGAAGGTTTTTTAAAGAAAAGTTTTGGTGAGTTGGTATATAGGATCTGATTACATTAAATGTAATTTTGGAACAAATTTGAACACATACAGAATCGAAATCTGTTTGCAGATTTAAAACATGGTGCTGTATTGAGTTGTGAATGAGAAGCGCAACGCCCCCTGAGGATCTTATTGAGGAGTTAAGAGCATAAATTTTATAATTCAAGGGATTGGGTTTGTTCTGGAGTGACAGGAGGTGCGTTTCTTGGAGCGATATTATTTTGAAATTAAGGATACAAAGGTGTGTTATAAAACAAAGCTTATAGCATAACAAAGAAATGCATGTCATTACCCTTATTGCCATTAATGTCATCATCGTTGACATAGCGTTTTTTGGGCGATATACGCAACTGATTCGAGCTAACAGCATAGTTTAATTTGCCATTGTTGCTGCCACGTTCGGGCAGTTGTTGAAATTCAATGGCAAAACAAGTGCCCTGACACTTTTGTTCCATAACAAGACGCATTTCGGCGGCGCTATCGAAGGCATAGTAACCTGTATATATTAAAAAAGAATTTGTTTTAGTTAAAGTATAACTAACATTAGCGAAGCAATATATGGTAACTTACGATCTTGTGTTATTTCCAAAGCCTGACGCACCTCTTCCATGAATTCGTCAACAGTATTTGTTGTGGGAGCATAGTAAATATGATCGTAGTCATTGGAAGGAAAATAATTCTGGCGCAGATAATCCTACAAAAATAAAAATTAGTATAAAAATAAAGGGGACACTTGCAATGTACATATATACTTAACCCTACAACGCTAACATTAAAGCGCTTTTGGAGCATATATTTTAAACTATGCACCCCAAACTCGGACACAATTGTAGTTTACACGGTTTCACTGCGGTTTATATGTATATAAACACGCAATGCAGCAATGACAAGTATATAATATATACCAAATACTTGCATGCGCTATACATATGCATATTTATTAGTATAATATATATAATTATTAGCTTTGTGTGTTTTGTTTACACAAAGTTCGATTCATACCCGACCGTATCCCCTGTATGTATGGATACACGAATGACTTCTGCCGATAACGTGACACCCATCTATGCATACATATTTACTTACGTAGTTCTTTGCATCGTACTCCTGTCCAAACGGTTCATATATTTGATAAGTTGACTTAAGATAAGCAAATATTAATGCGCTGCAACCAATGAATATAACAGCGAGTGCACGATAATTAAAACGCAGCTGCAGCCAATTCTTGTGCAAGAAAACTAATGGCAATCTATCGCAGCCCATTTTGCAGTTAAACGTTTACACTCATGTGTGAAAATTCAGCTCAATAAGATTATTGACAATTATATTAAATTAAATCAAGTTTTTCTCGCCCTACTTTCACATAAAACAAAGAAAATCCGAATATCACTTGCAATGAAAAAGGTATTGCTAACACTAAAAAATACCAAAGTTTTATTTTAGGGGTTATTTATACTGCAATGTAACGTTTATTTAAAAAAAATTTAAAGCAACTCAAGGTTCGTTTATATAAAATTAATTAAACACTTAACTTATTATGAACAAAAACAACAGCGAACACTCATATATCAAAAAAAATAAGACAAAAGTCGACATTTTTAATACAGTACCGCAAATTGAACTGTTTTGAAATAGAGCAACTTTTATCGCTTAATTAAACAAAAAGAACGACAGATAAACAAACTTACTTATTTGTCATATATATATGTACATGTCGGCGGCAAAGGTATGTCATCCATGTTGTTACTTTTGATGATTGACGCGGCTGCACAGCTAGTTCCGATCGGTTCGAATACCCAAGCTCAACTGGCTATGTCAGCATACGCACTCATGTCGTAAACTCACTCATGTCGAGTGTATGTAGCCATCTCTGTCTTACTCAAGACTCTTGGTATCTTACCATCGAACCTCACTCAGCAGCAGAGCGTCTCTGCCTCTGCTGCCGTGCTCTCGTTCAATATCAGCTAGTAAAGCAGAAGCAGGGAATTCCCCGAATTCTACTGAGGAATGCACCCGCGTACAATTACTAGGAATCACACTGCGACATACATATGTATAAACAATATTGCGAAACGCGTACACAAACAATCTCATCAGCTGATATGTTATTCGGCATTGAAAAGCAAGTTCTACGAACATGGAAGAATTGTTCTTCGATATATGTATATGTCGCAGTGTGATTCCTAGTAATTGTACGCGGGTACATTCCTCAGTAGAATTCGGGGAATTCCCTGCTTCTGCTTTACTAGCTGATATTGAACGAGAGCACGGCAGCAGAGGCAGAGACGCTCTGCTGCTGAGTGAGGTTCGATGGTAAGATACCAAGAGTCTTGAGTAAGACAGAGATGGCTACATACACTCGACATGAGTGCGTATGCTGACATAGCCAGTTGAGCTTGGGTATTCGAACCGATCGGAACTCGCTGTGCAGCCGCGTCAATCATCAAAAGTATTAACATGGATGACATACCTTTGCCGCCGACATCAGAAGTGGGATTAGCTCCGCCAAAAGAGGACAGCTCTAACTTATATAGGGCAGCCTTAGAAGAGCAAAATCGTAATCTAATGGAAATAATAAAATCCATGCAGGCACCAAGAGCACCGGCAATAGACGGGAGAGCACTTCACGTCACTCTACCCAAGTTTTGCCCTGACACCGCTGGAGCAGATGCATCAGCTTGGTGTACTACAGTGGACCTAATCTTTGCGGATAATGGTCTCGAAGGCAGTGCGCTTGTGATTGCGTTAAGCAAAGCATTAGAAGGCAGTGCATCGCAATGGCTGTCCCAAATATGCTTCGCTGGCATCACATGGCCGCAGTTTAAGGAACTCTTCATCCAACGTTTTGTGGGCATTGAGACAACTTCTGTCATACTGATGAACATTTTGAACGGACGTCCCAAAACTGGAGAGAGTTTTGCTGAGTACGGCAGTCGCATAGTCACCCTATTGCTCTCTAAGTGGAAGGCAAAGAATTTGGAGGAGATTGCTGTATCAGTAGCGTTAGCCCACATGGCTCAAATTGATAATAATTTGTTGCGTTGGCTGTTTACAACGAATGTGACGACTCGTAATGAGCTGCAGCAGCAGCTACAGGCTTACGCTTTCAAGAAGCGTAACAACGAGGAGGACGGATATTCGACTGGTCCGGATAAGAAGAAAACAAGAATGCAGTCGCAGGTGAAGTGCCATTTTTGTGGAAAGGCTGGCCACAAATATGCAGAATGCCGCTCTCGAATGGGAAAAGCATTAGCCCCAACAGAAAGGAGTTATAGCGTGAGCACGTCCGGAATGAAGGATCGATCAAAAATTAAATGTTTTAAGTGCGATGAAATCGGACATGTGGCTTCTGTATGCCCCAAAAATCGTACTGGTGGAAACAGCAAGAGCTACGAGAAGCGAGTTGACGTTTGTACAGTAGCTCCACCAAGTGGAACAATTACCTTATCCGGTGAGTCTATTCCATATTGTTTTGATTCTGGAGCCGAATGTTCACTGGTCAAGGAGAGTGTGGTGGAAAAATTCACCGGAAAACGATTTCACAATATTGTAACTTTAAATGGCATAAGTAACGATTCAATTTGTAGCACATTGCAAGTTCTGAGTAATATTAATATTGAACAATATTGTTTAGAAGTTTTATTACATGTAGTTATGGACAAATATTTGAAGCATGAAGTGTTGATTGGCCGTGAGGTTTTAAGCCAGGGCTTTGGTGTATCAATTGATGCAGATAAATTTTGCTTTTATAAGACAAAAAGAGTAAATGTTCTGAGTCTAGTGAAGTATGAAGAAATCATAAATTCTGATACCAATTTAAATGATTCTGATAAGACGATATTGAACAATATGTTGAGATGTCACTCTGATAGGTTTATCGACGGAATTCCAATGACTCGTGTGACGACAGGTCAATTAGAAATTAGGCTAATAGATCCACAAAAGACTGTTCAACGCCGACCTTATAGGCTTAGCGAAGATGAGAGGAAGCACGTTCGGTGCAAAATTGATGCATTGCTTACATCAAAAATTATTCGTCCCAGCTGTTCACCATTCGCTAGTCCCATGATGCTGGTTAAGAAGAAAAATGGCACAGATCGTCTTTGGTTAGATTACCGCGTTTTAAATGACAATACAATTGCAGATAAATATCCTTTGCCTCTTATTTCGGATCAAATAGCTCGTCTTCGTGGTGCAAGGTACTTTTCGTGTATAGATATGGCAAGTGGATTTTACCAAATCCCAGTACACCCAGATTCAATTGAGCGAACGGCTTTCGTTACACCTGATGGACAGTACGAATTCTTAACCATGCACTTTGGTCTGAAGAACGCACCTTCGGTGTTTCAGCGTGCAATAATAAAAGCCCTGGGTCCGTTGGCACACACATTCGCAATTGTTTACAATTGACGATGTTATGGTAGTAGCTAAAACGAAAGATGAAGCGTTAGAACGACTAGAGATAGTGTTGGACACATTAAGTAAAGCCGGATTTTCATTTAATATAACGAAATGTTCGTTTCTTAAAACTCATATCCGTCGAGTATGTTTTTTCATAATAAAACAGCAACGGACAAAAATGAGATATCGGACTTGTTTGCAGATTTCTTTCAATCTACTTACTCCCCATCTAATCTATCCCCAAACGTTTCTGCAAATCCTAATTCCTATATGCATCCTATATCTGTTCCAATTATAGATAGAGAATCTCTCTTAAAGCTCTTGCGCTCCTTAAAATTAAATTTCTCTCCTGGTCCTGATAATATCCCATCTGGTATACTTAAATTGTGTGCCGACTCGTTATGTGATCCTTTGCTGTATCTATTTCAATTATCTCTTAAGAAATCAATAGTTCCTTTGATTTGGAAACAGTCCTTCATAATTCCTTTGCACAAAAAAGGGAGCAAATCTGATATAAGCAATTATAGAGGTATTGCTAAGCTTTGTGCAATTCCAAAATTACTTGAAAAAATCATTACAGAACAATTACAATTTTCTTGTAAGTCAATTCTGTCTACAACGCAACATGGTTTTCTTAAAAGTAGATCAGTTTCGACAAACTTATTAGAATTCACCACTCTAATCAATTTAGCCTTTGCCAATGGTTTGCAAACAGATGTTATTTACACTGACTTTAGTAAGGCATTTGATAGTGTAAATCACATAATGTTACTCAACAAACTTAACCATTTGGGGTTTCCCTTGGACTTACTTCATTGGATATCGTCCTATTTAAAATGTCGCACTCAATGTGTTATGTTCGCAAACACTTTGTCAAAAAAAATTGATGTGCTTTCTGGTGTACCGCAGGGTAGCCACCTCGGACCACTACTTTTTCTTCTTTTCATAAACGATCTTCCAGATATTCTATCGCATTGCCAAACATTGATGTACGCTGACGATGTCAAGCTATGTTTATCATATACTGGTTCTGAAGGACATAAGTTATTACAAGATGACCTCAATGCGTTGTACAGCTGGTGTCAACGTAATAGCTTAGTTTTGAACTGCGCTAAGTGTAAAGTGATGTCTTTTTGTCGGAGAAATCCTCTAATAAATGCATATCATATTCACAACTCGGAATTGGAACGAGTTTTACGCTTTAGTGATCTTGGTGTTCTTTTTGATCCCAAATTATCGTTTGTTCCACATATAGATTATATATCGAATAAAGCTATGGGAATGTTAGGATTCATTAAACGTTGGTCAAAAGAGTTTAATGATCCATACATTACAAAATTATTATTTATCTCTTTAGTGCGGCCCATTTTAGAGTACGCCTCTTGTGTTTGGAGCCCCCAATATAGTATACATCAAGCACATTTAGAATCTGTTCAGAAACAGTTTCTTCTTTTTGCCTTGCGTAACTTAGGCTGGGACCCCAATGTTAACTTACCCCCCTATATTCATCGACTTAATCTAATTAATTTGTCAACTTTGGCAAAACGCAGAAAAATGATGGCAGTACTGTTTATGCAGAAGCTTATCTCTGGTGAAATATATTCTCCATACTTACTTCAACGTTTAAATTTTTCTGTACCTCTCAGAAGTACTAGAAATTATGATATTTTTTATCTTAGTACCTGCACAACCAATTATGCATGCAACGATCCCTATCGAATTCTATGTTCTGTTTATAATAAGTATTACTGTTTAAATGCCGTCTCTCCAGGTCTCTCTATTAATTCTATTCGTAATGCCATATTAGCAGCTAATTTTTAATTTTTTAGTATTATCTTTAATTTGATACTTATTATAAGAATATTAATACTATATTTAAGCAACAGATTTAATACTTTTATTATGTTGTTGTTAATTTTTAAATAAATAAATAAATAAATAAATAAATATCGAGTACCTTGGGTTTGAAATAACGAATGGAGAAATTCGGCCAAATGCACGAAAGATCCAGGCATTGATAGGGTTGCCACCTCCGGAAACTGTAACTCAATTACGACAGTTCATTGGTTTAGCTTCTTACTTTCGGCAATTCATTCCAAAATTTTCCGAAATATTAAAACCATTGTATATGCTTACTTCAAAGAATAATGCTAATTTTGTCTGGTTGTCAGAGCATGAACAAATACGTTTGAAAATAATAGGTGTATTGACACAGGCCCCAGTATTAACCATATTTGATCCACAATATCTAATAGAGTTGCACACAGATGCCAGCTCCATTGGTTACGGGGCGATATTGTTACATAAAATCGAAAATAAATCCTATGTAGTGGAGTATTATAGCAAATGTACTTCTCCGGCTGAAGCAAAATACCACTCGTACGAACTCGAGACTTTAGCAGTTGTCAATGCTATGAAACATTTTAGGCATTATTTACAAGGTCGTAAATTTGTCGTTTACACAGATTGTAACTCTTTAAAGGCCAGTCGCACCAAAATGGAATTAACACCGAGAGTGCATAGATGGTGGGGGTTTGATTTTGATCTTAAATATAGAAAAGGGGAGCGAATGGCGCATGTCGATTTCCTTTCCCGAAATCCACTGTCAGAAAGAAATAAGTGTGCGGATAAAATAATTGAGAAGCGTATTAATCTTACTGAAGTGACCGACAATTGGTTGGTGTCCGAACAGCAGCGCGATCCTGAAATAATCAATATTTCATCCAAGTTACGCAATAACGAGTTACCGGAAAGTTTAAATAAAACATTTGAATTAAGAAAGGGTATATTGCATAGAAAAATACAGAGAAATGGTAAAACAAGGTGCTTGCCGGTAATTCCAAGGGCGTTTAGGTGGGCAGTGATCAACCATGTACATGAATCTGTTATGCATTTGGGATGGGAAAAAACATTGGATAAGGTATATGGATATTACTGGTTCGAGAATATGTCCAAGTATGTACGTAGATTTGTGGAAAATTGTATCACGTGCAAACTAGCAAAACCCCCAAATGGAAAGGTCCAGGCAGAATTGCATCCAATTCCAAAGATAGAGATACCATGGCACACAGTACACATTGACATAACGGGTAAAATGAGTGGCAAAAACGACTTGAAGGAATACGTCATTGTTTTAATAGATGCCTTCACCAAGTTTGTTTATTTTTACCACACACTGAATATAGACACTGAAAGCTGTATTAAAGCTGTGAAATCGGTTGTGGCGCTATTTGGATTGCCAACTAGAATAATAGCGGACCAAGGTCGTTGTTTTGCTAGCTCAGGCTTTCGCAATTTCTGTTCCGCTCAAAAGGTTCAACTGCATTTGATCGCTACCGGAGCTAGTAGGGCAAATGGACAGGTTGAACGTGTGATGAGCACACTTAAGACAATGCTGACGGCAGTTGAAACGAGTCAGAGATCATGGCAGGATGCATTGGCTGAAGTACAACTGGCCACGAATTGTACTGCAAATCGAGTCACCAAGTTTAGCGCTTTAGAGCTATTAATAGGAAAAGAAGCTAGGCCTTTTGGTTTATTGTCAATAAATGAAGAAGACAATGATGTAGATAGAGAACAGATTAGAATTCAAGCCAAGAAAAACATGGAAAATAATGCAAGATATGACAAACAAAGATTTGGCAAAAATAAGGCAAAGATTATGAAGCATAACGTAGGTGATCATGTTTTACTGAAAAACGAAGAACGGCATCAGACAAAGCTCGACCCTAAATTTAAAGGTCCATTTGAGGTGATCAAAGTCTTAGACGGCGATCGATATGAACTAAAATCATTAGTTAATAAGCGAACGTATAAATATTCACATGAGTGGCTAAGAGCGCTACCAAGCAGACAAATAATTAACGAATTAAACGAAGAATTCGATGGCCTAAGTGATGGCGATTCCCAGGAGAGGAACGAACCAATAGACGGCGTTAGTAAGCGCGCGTCTGTGTCCCAAGAGGGGAATTGAGAACCGCACCATAACAGCTGTCTCACAGGGATGAGAAGTGTTATGGCGGGGGTCAAGGTGATTGGGTGTAAGTGTGTACACCAAATTAAATTGAGAAACTGAGAGACAAATCTAAGTTATGTAAAATCTGAATTATTGGAAAATTCCGATTAGAATTAAATGATATGAATAAGATCATGAAGTTGAAAATGTATTATGTTTGTAAACAAAAGGAAATTGTGTTTCCTAGATAAGAAAAATTGTCAGTTAATGTTTGTGTAAGCGGATCTGTAAGTTTGTAAATTGTAAGAGGAAATAATGTTATTAAAAACAAGAGATATCATAATTAAACGAGTCTGGTGTGTGACTTGGACATGGGTGGTGGTTGTAGCACACGAGGACGTGTGATTGGTCAGGAAGGCCGTGTCGCAGTGTGATTCCTAGTAATTGTACGCGGGTGCATTCCTCAGTAGAATTCGGGGAATTCCCTGCTTCTGCTTTACTAGCTGATATTGAACGAGAGCACGGCAGAGACGCTCTGCTGCTGAGTGAGGTTCGATGGTAAGATACCAAGAGTCTTGAGTAAGACAGAGATGGCTACATACACTCGACATGAGTGCGTATGCTGACATAGCCAGTTGAGCTTGGGTATTCGAACCGATCGGAACTCGCTGTGCAGCCGCGTCAATCATCAAAAGTATTAACATGGATGACATACCTTTGCCGCCGACATATACATATTAACAAAATAAATAATTATGGTAATTAATAACGCTTGAACAGTGAATTGAACCTTGAGTCTACTCTATATAAAATTGTACACTACACTTTCACTATACACCACTTGATAAGATGTAAATTTCCACAAAATTATTATTCTACACTTTGATAAATAATGTTCTAACTTCGTATATATGTTTAATGCACAACTTATATGTCTGAGAACTGGAATCGAATTGAAAATTATAACGCAATAACTATATTGTGACTCTTAGCTTGGCACTGTTGATAAGAAACATAAAAAAAAAAAAAGAATAACCGCTTTATTAATAAAACGATAAGTTATAATACCCTTAGATTTATAGAAATGTCGGTTATTTTTGTATATGGGAGTGGACTGACTGTAGAATAGTTAATAAATTAAAGGGAAGCTATAACATTTTGGTAAATAAATTACATGAATTACAAATAACCATTTAGGGAGATCCCATATTTCTGTTTCGTTTATCGTTTCTATATTGAAATGACTATTGTTTGCACAAATACGAATGCAATCGGTTCAGTGCTTATCACATTTTTAGGCCCTGTACCGAAGGTACAAGAGCCTATTGGGTTTGTGCAAATGTATGTAACAGGTAGAAATAATGGTCGGACACCCCCCAAAGTTACCCCCATTATGGTCAGGAGTGATAGAGGAGTCGATATAGACATGTCCGTCTGTCCGTCCGTCCGTCCGTCCGTCTGTATGAACGAAAGGATCTCGGAAACGGTAATAGATAGAGACTTCGTGTTTTTTGCATTCGACTAGGACTGCTCCGGAATTTCACAAGTTTATTTTAAAACCTTGCCCCTCCCCCCCTCTTCCCCATAAAATTACCCCCAAGGGTAAAAATTTCTTCGGCACAAAAAAAAGTAAGTATGCCAGTATAGAGATATTGTCCTTCTTAGCCAAAATCCGAAAAGTTCATCAAAATCGGATAATAAATGACGATTTTATAAGCAATTGAATTTGAACGACCCCCCTTTTCTTTTCATTCATATTCGCGCAGTGAGAAGTGGTCATGTGTTTGGTCATAAGCTCGGGAAACATTTAATGTGTTTGTTAGGAGAACTGAACTGGTACAGGGCCTCTTACAGTCGGTTACGCCCGACTGAAATTTCCTTACTTGTTTTTTTATATATATATATACATATTATATCAGTATTCCCCAGTGGGGAATGTACTGAATTATTTTAAAATAGAGCAGCTTTTATCGCTTAATTAAACAAAAAGAACGACAGATAAACAATCTTACTTATTTGTCATATATATATGTACATATGTATAAACAATATTGCGAAACGCGTACACATTCGTATTTTTGCAAACAATAGTCATTTCAATATAAAAACGATAAACGAAACAGAAATATTATTTGTAATTCATGCAAAATAATGCTATGAAGATCGTCGTGTTTTATTTACCAAAATGTTAAAGCTTCTCTTTAATTTAATAACTTTTCTACAGTCAGTCAACAGTGGTTGATCTTGATTAAAGTTTTCCAAACAATTGTACGCATGATCCAATACCTTTTAATAATTTTTTTTTTATTTTATTAATACATTTTAAATACTGCATGTAGAAACATGGTGGGAGTAATATTTTTTTTATTTTTTTAGACATAATATACTTTGGTGTAGGCAGTTATACCTATAAATACTAGTACATGGTGATCTTACGCTGTATGGTACTACGGCATATATGACATCTTGTCAGCTGTTCAGCGCATTCCGTACAAGCGCTATGTCCGCAAAGAAAGATTACATTGCGTGAACGCTCCATGCAGATGGCGCACGAATTGGAGTCCTCAACGTGTTCACGATTAGTGTTGGTCGATATGAGTCGTTCGTTTCTGGCCACCCGTTGCTCGATGAATACCCTGCATTTTAAACACTTTTTCATGCGTTTACCACAATCCTCACAGGCAATCCGATGTTGACAAGGTTTAAATTTTATTAACTGCAGTTTTTCGTTACACACAATGCATTCCTGAGCATCCTGTATGCTTAGCGTTTGTATGCCGCTATTCAAAACAGCTACTGCTTCACTTTGCTGTTCTTCGTGCAGGGAACTGATCCATTTTGAATTTAAGAGAAAATGCCTGCCGTCATTCAATTTTAAATACAAGAAACCAAAGTACAGAACCTTAAATACTTTGCAATATTTACCGCGCAGCTGAAAAATAAAAAACAAAAAAAAAACTGACTAAAAATTCTATCAAAATTAGACATTTTCATGTACCTCATCCGGCAGCCGAATCTTTACAACATCGCCTGCACGAAAAGAAACGAGTTTAAACAGTGCTACCGGATTAAACGTCCAACAGAGGGTGTCAAATTCCACGCTGAAAAGGAATTATTGAACGCAAATAAATATTGAAGACATTTAGACTAACCATATATCTCCGCTATCCAATATGCCAATCACATTTCCCAATTGATTGAGCACCGCTTTTAACTGCGGCTTCCAACCTCCATGTCCTTGCTGCAGTTCTTTAAGTAAATCTTCTTGCAGTTTCAGCCTAACTTGATCACCAATGGAAAATGATGATTTTAAAGTCTTCTCAGCTGTCTGTCGCTTCAGAATTGGCATATGTTCCTCATAATAATGACCACCGCATGCTGGAGTAATACATTTCAAATCATTTTTGCCATTGCATCCCCGACTATATGAGAATCTTGAACCATTGGGCCAAAGTACATTAGCGAAATCGCGCGCTTCTTGGTAGCTTTTACTGCTGCATATGCTCGTCACATGTCCAACTTGTCTAACTGAAATAAAGAAAATGATTATCCAACAATAAATGTTTCTAGCATTTGTTTACTATTACCATTGGACGCTCGGACCACTTCTGCGCCTTTAAAAATACCAACCAATTGGATACGTTTGAAACCTCTACGCGGTGGCACAAATACACTGTAAAATTTGTTTTTTTTTTGTTTTGTTTAAATAAACAATTTTTTATTGGGACTTTCTTACTTACCACGACTTTGTAGAAGCATAACGTATAAATGAATGATCCAAATTGTGAACATTTTCACCGTAACAAAATGCGCACAAATGATAATCTGGACACTCTGCGCACTTGAAGACTATTCCGGTTAGACCAATTTCAGAGCAGCCGTTGCACGTCCAATATGAATGTTGTACGCCTGCCGGCAAAACAGCATTAATCATAATCGATAAAATTACAGAATAATTTAATTACTGACCAATTTGTGCATTATCAACAATTATTAAATTGCTCTGATTTGTAATATTATGAACTTCCTGCTCTCCCGAATCCCAAGCAACTGTCACTACGTGTAAGTCTGGACATGTAAGTTCATCGCAAATGGTACCGACAGAAGCTTCTTCTAAAAGAATATTATTAGATTCGTTGTATAGTTTATACCTTATAATACTTAAAAAAAATTAACCATTGACTCACCATTAGACTGAAAAGCACGTACAACTCTTAAGCCCAGCCTTGAATGATTCATTTTAAGTAGCAATTTTCACTGAAACTAAAACAGAATAAGAGCTATAGTCGAGGTTAGGAAATTTATAATATTGTGCCCAAACCAAACTTTATACTAGACCCGATATAACACTAACTTTTGCTTTTGTGAAACCTTTTTCTTTAACTAATTTAATTTAACTTCTTTTAATCGAATTTCTTACTTCAGCTTAGCTTAAATCTCGATATATAGTTAATCGATAATGTTTTATCTCTAGGTTGAGTTTACGTACTCATCACTAGTTAGCTGCTATCCTATTCGCATAAACAAATTATTAATTAGGTTATGCCCAAAATAAATATTTTGAAAGTTTAATTGAAAATAAAATCTGGCTTTACGATTGATAATAATACTTTTGTTTTCAGTTTACCGAGATATATGCACTATATTCCTTTCTATTAATAACTCGCGAATGATTCGTAGTCAGCACTGTTTATCTTCTCAAATGGAACTAAATTTCACAATTTACAAGAATCGAATAAATGCAATTAAACGCATTGATAAGGCATTAGTCACTATAGATATTGAATTATCAGCATAGGGCCATACCCTCTATAAGTTTTGGTACAGAACATACGAAAGCGGTAATCTTGACGAAAATTTACTTATTTTGTTATTGCACCGATTTGTTGTTGCACCGATTTTATTAAATGAAACTGTTTAACCACATTTGAATATTAATAATAAGACCTCTTAATTTTGCATATAACATAACAACTACTTTAAAATTATAATACTTAACATAATACCGTTCAAAACAAAAATAAATATGCATTGCAGAATCAAAACCTGTAAAACGGCCCTCATTTTTATAATATAACTCATCAATTGTTTGGCAACACTGCTAAAATCGCTCTCTCTTCCTCGCTCGCATACCAGTACATTCACTCGATTTACAGCACTGATTGTTTTTATCTGTCGGACGACGTCGATTAGCAAACGAAGAAAATTGAAAAAGAAATTCAGAAAATTGCACATAAAATTCACAACTTGCAATGTCAAAATTCTACAAATTGGATATCAATCGCACCGAATGGGAAATACCCGAGACGTATCAACAGTTGCAGCCTGTTGGCTCTGGCGCATACGGCCAAGTTTGTAAGGCGCTCGTGCGTAACTCGAATATGAAAGTGGCCATCAAAAAGCTGGCCCGCCCTTTCCAGAGTGCTGTGCATGCAAAGCGTACATATCGTGAGTTGCGTTTGCTGAAGCATATGGAGCATGAGAATGTAATCGGACTGTTGGATGTCTTTCACCCGGGCCAGCCGGCCAACTCGCCGGAGCAATTTCAGCAGGTGTATCTGGTGACGCATCTCATGGATGCAGATTTGAACAATATTATACGCACGCAGAAGCTATCCGACGATCATGTACAGTTTTTAATCTATCAAATACTGCGTGGCCTCAAGTATATACACAGCGCGGGCATTATACATCGCGATCTGAAGCCATCGAACATAGCCGTAAACGAGGATTGCGAATTGCGTATACTTGATTTTGGGCTGGCGCGTCCCGCTGAGAGTGAGATGACTGGCTATGTTGCTACACGTTGGTATCGCGCTCCGGAAATCATGCTCAACTGGATGCACTACAATCAAACTGTAGACATCTGGTCGGTTGGTTGCATTATGGCCGAACTGTTGACAGGACGTACGCTATTCCCAGGCACAGATCATATACATCAACTTAATTTGATCATGGAGATTTTGGGCACACCGAACGATGAATTCATGAGTAAAATATCATCGGAAAGTGCACGCAATTATATACGTTCGCTGCCTATAATGCCGCGACGCAGTTTTCGTGATGTCTTCCGTGGTGCCAATCCGCTGGCAATTAGTTTGCTCGAGCAGATGCTTGAACTCGATGCGGAGAAGCGCATAACAGCTGAACAGGCGCTAGCACATCAGTATATGGAAAAGTATCATGATCCAACCGATGAGCAGACATCACCACTCTACGATCAAAGCTTCGAAGAGAAGGAGTTACCAGTGGAGAAATGGAAGGATCTTGTTTTCACGGAAGTGCTGAGCTTTCAACCGCCACAGGTGTATGGTGAGCTGTTGCAGCAGGCAAAATAGTTTTGCCCAACTACAACAGCAGCTATGTGCCAGTGGTGGTGTAACTGTCAATAATGTCGTTTAGTTTTGCCTTAATTGCACAGCAGAAGCTTAGCGTTCACAAACGTTTTTAAGTGACGCTCAATGAAATGTAGTTGTACACTTATTGCAACATTTGTTTCGCAAACAAAGCGAAATGAATTAAGTTTTTTGTGTTTTTTTTTCTGTGTTTAACCATAATGTAATTTATTAGTCCTTAAGCGTAAACAAAACAAACAAAAAAAATATGTTCTGGTGTTGGAAAGCAATCAATCAAATCAAAATAATTACTTACTAGGTCCGTCTTACGTGTGCTACTTGTAGGCAACTAAAAATTGTAAAAACTATGTATGTACTAATCTAAAATAAACTAAGTCGTTAAAAAAAAAAACAAAAGCTTCAGTAAACTAAAAACTATAGCAACAAATCCTCCAGATAACGTTCAAATTCATGCTCACGCGTGTTCGTTTCTTTAGTTAAATCGGGCTGCTTAAGCCAGAAATCTTCGGTAGGCTCTTCTTCTTCAATTGTATCAATTGCTGCTGACTCTTCAACAGTGGTTTCTGGCTGCTGTTCCACTTCTAACTCAGCTGCATGCTGTTCCGGCTCTTCATGTTTACGTTGCGCACGCTTAGGCGCACGTTTAGCCTCACGGCGTTGCTCTTTTTCACGCGACTTCAAACGCTTCACCTCACGCTTTGTGGATGTGTAATTCAATTGCGCCGAGTGCTCCGGACATAAACGTAATTTGATCAGTGCATTCTTACGCGTATTATGCTCCATATATGCAAAATTTACTTCCCAGCTGCGCAATGTTTCGCTTGCCGTGCACTTGCGACTGCCACATTGAAATTGACCGATGCCGGCAACCACTTCAGCCTCGGTACGCCAGCGTAGCGCAACTTTATTTTCTTTGTATCGAGTCAAGTCGGCTATACAGTATTCCTTGAAGAGTTTATCATAATAACGTCGCGCCAAACGCTCTTCCCAAGTGTCATTGGTGGCCGCCGACTCCTCATCAGCATCCCAGAGAAAACGATGATGTTCACGTATAACATCTACATCGCGTTTGTGCCGATCCAGTGTGTGTTGTTTGTTGAGTATGTAGGTTTCAAGTATATAGTCATGACGTTGCTTATCGTCGAGTGTACGCCAATTAATGGGAAACAAATTGTCAGTCATTTTAATGTTTATATTTATATTTTATATTTATTTGCATTCATTTATTTGATTAGAAGCTGCTGCAGCTGTTTGTATGATGCTTCTTCTTCTTGCTAAATTACAGCTGCGTTCATAGTAAGGAAAAAGGGTGCTTCAAACATTATTACACATGTAGTGCGTTAGTGAGTCATATGCATATTTCAGTATATAAATAAAATTAAATACTATAAATAAAAATTATTTATTAACATATCATATAGTGTGCAGGATAGTTTCTTAACTTTTGAAAAACATTAGAAACTTTGATAACTGCCAAAAAAAAACATTTAAATGGGAGAATCTCCAGAAGTGGTCCAAAAGTACTATTCTGGAGAAAAAATTTCAAAAGATGTGTTTGATCTACTGTTTAGTGGCCACACCACCACTTGCAGGCTGCACTGCAAGCAAACAAGGAGCAGGGGTTGCTTATTACAAAATGTATTTTTTTCAGATTCGGCCATAATTCTGATAAACTAGGCCGAGTCTGGGCTCTATGGGAGAGTGGGCACGGGATAGGTGTTATTGTAGGTTTTAATAACATACTAAGCCCAGAGGCTGAAACACTGGAGGCAGCTTTTATTCAATTACTTCACTCTCAGCTTTATGCGGGACCGAGAACATATCGAATGATGGCGGATCATTTGCTTTACAGAGTTTGCGAGCGAAAACTGTGGAGGTTATAACATTGGAAAACATAAAGATAAAAGCAGTGAATAAATTTTTAATAGTTTGAAAAAATTGATAAAAAGGAATTTCATGTGTTAAAGCAAAATTGCTTGAATTGGGCTTCGAATTGCTTCGACATCCACCGTATTCTTCAGATCAGGCCCACAGCGACTTTTTCCTGTTCTCAGACCTCAAGAGAATGCTCGCTGGAAGGACATTTAGCGCCGATGAAGAGGTAATCGAATTTTTTTTAGTTTTAGTACTTAAAACTTGATTAACTTTCCGAAAAACATTATTTTTATGCGTAAGCGTTTAAGAAATATATATGTACATTCTGGCTGTTTAAAAAAACCCATTTAAATGCGTAACAAACTGTCAATTTTGCACAAGCATACATCTAATAAGAAATTTCGTAAACATTTAAAAAATCTTATTTAGTCATATTTCTAATAATTCTAATAAAATCCAATTAACGCAGGCAGCGCCACCAGCAGAGTTGCCTGCCTAATAAAATAAACAGCAGCAAAAATGCTGGTATTTTTTAAGCTATACAACTCAATCAGCCGGTAGCAGCAGCAGCAGCGAAGATACTTAACGTTCAATCCAATTGAAACTGTCGTTGGTGCAACAACAGTAGCCAGCAGCAGCGGATTTAATGTCGAATTTTGCTCTGCACTTTTTTACACGAGTGTTTTTTCCATACGTACGTTATTCATTGACAAAAAACTAGTACATAGTTTTTGTTGTTGTTTTCACTCTTGTTGTTTTTGTTGTGCTACGGCGCGCATTACGTGCACCAACCCGCTCGGCACTCAACGCCTACCTACCTACTCCTCTGCGTGTGTGTGTGTACACTTTTTGTGTGCTTTTTTGCAAGTGTTTAACTTATTGACGCAAAAAGCAATGAAAATCTAAAGGCGGCATTATTTCATTAGTGTGCGCCTGATTGTTGTGAGTGTGTGTATGAGCGTTTGTTTTTTTGTTGTTTGCAAAAATTATGTAAATGCGCAAATAATATAACAAAACGAAATTAAATTCAAAAACACCGAGTTTCATTTTAAGTCATTTGAAGTTTTTGAAAGCTGAAAACAAAATTAAATTCAAACTCAACAGTTGAAACAAAAAATTTACATACAAGGTGAACTAGTGTTTTTACCGTTAGACTAAAATAACTAGTTGGGCGGAAATAAAAGACGCGCCGAAACCGTTAAACCACCGACTCACCACGCATAGCATCCTTTAGCTTATAAAAAGAACAACAACAATTGCAACAGTATGGCAGGCAATGCGGCAGCTACAAGTGTTGTTGTACTTGATCGCGGCAACAACACAACGTGTACCATCAATTTACATGGTAAGTTTTGCTTTGGCTTGATAAGAAATGACAGAGCGAGATATTTGCATCTTTTATTGTGAATGAATTTTGTTAGATTGATAGAAAATTATACATTTATTGAGAGAGAGAGAGAGAGAGAGAGAGTGCAAGTTGAGATAGTTTAATTTTAACTCGTTTCTATTTTTGGGTACATAACTGTATTTACGCGTGAATAACAAAAAAAAAAAAGAACAAATTAAACAGATACATAGATACAGATACAAGTAACATAATATAAACAACAACAACTATTATTTTTTTTGTTTTGTTTTTTCTTCATCGCTACAACAAAGCAATTAATCATAATTAACAAAAAAAAAATATATATAAAATACAAAAAAAAATATTGCAAAATTTTCGATTAGCTGTTAGATTCTTATTCGTAGCGAAAAAAATGATTTTAAAATTTGCCAATATTTTAAAATTATTCTATACTTATTTTTAGCTATCGATTTAAAGTTTGATTTATGTGTTCACGAATATTTAAATAAAAATAAAATTAGCAATCGTTAGATTAATTATAAGCGAAAAAAGAAACAAATTATTAGCTTTGGCTGGTAGCAACGATTAAATACGCTACAAGCGGGCATATTTCAACAGTTTATTAACAAATTTTGGCAGTCTAAAAAAAAAAATAGTTTTCTAAGAGAGGGCGTTACTAGAAATACTTCTTGTCGTGTTCATTCGTGACTATATGCATTTGGAAGCTACTGGCATTACGGGTATTTTTTAGTATTTGTCATTTGAATTTTTTCTATTCATTTGAAAATTTCGAACTTTGTGCCAGTTAAAGTGCTTTTGCGGGGAGTTCTTCTTCGTATTTTAGTGGAATGGTGGTTTATGGTGACCTTGCTCTAGCTGAACGAACGTGTCAAAAGTGGTTTGCAATATTAAAAGTTGCAATTTCGACTTAGTTGACGAAGAATGATCCGGACAAAGGTTTGAAGTTGAAGAATTGGAGGCGTTGCTGAATGAAGATGCGTGTCAAACGCAAAATGTACTTGCAAAAGCTTTAGGAGTTGATCAAGCTACCATTTCCAGACTTTGAAAAGCATTGCAATTCATGCAAAAGCTTGGAAATTGGGTGCCTAGTTACCTAGAACGCCGATTCTGCATGCTCCTTCTGCTAAATGTTCATCTATATTTTCTTAGCATACTTACTACTTAGCTCCTATCTTAAATTTTATTTATTTACGTATACAGTATTACATTATTTACGCAGTCTTCTTTCTATACAGAATTTTATGTCATTGAATGTTCTTTTGAAGGTTATCAAAACTATATATTTTGCTTCACATAGACAATAGAATAGAGATTAGCGATTAGAATTATTTCAAAATAAATACTATATACAATTGTAGTTCAGTAAGTTTTTGAGTAATACTTTCACGAATAACAATAAAAGTATTATAAATAGAAGAAAAAAAATATTATAGAACAACAATTTGTCATTTTGTGACGTCAATAACAAGCAATAATGGACTTTGAAATTCCTAATTAATTAGTAGACGTACGCGTAGATAGACTTTCCATTAATAAAAATTGCACAGGCATCTCTGAGAATATAGAGGAGTCACTTTTCTAGCCCACTTGAAGACGATGAAGCACACCTCTGCTGAGAAATAAATTTCTATTTGAGTTGCTTAGCTTGCCGAAGATTAGAATAGCGTGAGGCAGTCGTTTTGAAGTTGTTTTCGCTTAATAAGCCTGCAGCGTGTTTCTGAGCCTACCAACTTATGACCAGCAATCCAACTAATAGTAGTGTAGCAGAGTTGCCAAGAGGTATTTATTTGATTGCCGCTCCATCGTATTTTCTAGATTACAGTGTTGTCAGCATTGAACCAGCTGGATATTTGCACCATCCGTATTAAGCGTGCGGACATTCGAGGTGCATATACATAAAGCGTGGTGTAGAGCTGGAAAAACATAGATTTTTAGACCGATGCATTGATGTTTTCATATGAAAAACATCGATGCATCGGTCTAAAAATCTATGTTTTTCCAAGCTCTATCGTGGTGGTTATGTATATCGTTTGCGCTAGTCGTCATCATAGGAATTTATCCGAGGTTTCCTTTTTATTTTTATTGGGTAGTTTTTTGTTTACGGTGGCGGGTCGGAAGCCCTAATCTAGGAGGGTGTTTGTCGCATTCTCACATTTAGCTTACCTCCGAATGGCTGTTCAGAGACTACCCCAAGTAAATAGCAGTCAACAACTTCTCAACTGCCGTTCGTTCGTTGTTCGCTGAAACTCATTGAACATGTTATCGATTTCAATTGCAAATATTCCTAAAATATATCGTTAGGGTAGGCAGTTGTTCGATAGCTGCTACTGCATTCGATATCATTTAGTTTTAATTAAAATTCATTTGCGTCTGTAAACATTTTTTAATAAATTACTAATTACATGACTCAGTGCAGTTTAAAAAAAAAAAAATATGCAAATTAAATATAGTTAAAAGTTTTTGTTTTTATATTAAATCTTTGGAAAAGCCTTCTCCACTCAGACTAACTCCTGCCTCCAAATAGACAAATGTTCTGACATGTTGCTGCCACTTTTAGGTTTCTTGATTTCTTTAACTTATAAAATTCGCAATAAATGTCATTG
Organism: Leucophenga maculata; assembly: GCA_035044805.1. Taxonomy (NCBI): domain Eukaryota; kingdom Metazoa; phylum Arthropoda; class Insecta; order Diptera; family Drosophilidae; genus Leucophenga; species Leucophenga maculata. The sequence goes on along the minus strand of JAWNNP010002447.1, from coordinate 410,499 downwards.
TCGTTGAAAATAATTTTAAATGTGGGCCGAAATGAACCAAGAAACGTGTGACTGACTGAGTGAGTGAGTGAATAAATGAATGAATATATAGAAAGATCGAGTTTTGGCTACAAGTACTTGTACACACTACACAGTATTCGTCGCAGTACAACTTCTATTACGACAACGCGGCTTTACCCACATATATGTACTACATACTACATTGAGTTGCAGATACATAGTCGTAGATAGACAAATGAACGTCGAACAGACGTACAAACGTGCAGACAGACAGACAGATCACAGACAACGTACATAGGTTTCAAAGTATCTCTAGTTGGACAAAAATTATTTTGCGTTACCGGTGGCGGTTGCTGTGCCTAGTTTACTTATTTCTGCATATGCCCTACACCCAAATATATAGATATATCGATTTTTTAAAAGGTTTTGTAACAGTTTTGAAAGTTTTCTCAAGTTTGCTTTTCATTGAGTAATTTATTTCAATGTTAACAGCGACTTTTATGCAGTTTAAAGAGCTACGGGGACAATTGTTTCGGTTACAGCTAGGTACCTGCTGACTGCAACATTGAAAAATTTGTTAAAATATGCTCAGCAAAAGTTGTCTGTGTATTATAAGCATCAAAAAATATTTTTTTTTATAATTTTTATTTATAAATTATTAACAAATCCTTTCGAATTCAAACAAATCTAAATACTTTGTTTTCAAAAACTACTTTTTTTAATCTTCTTTTTCTAAGCTCTTATATTTATGATGATTTTATACCCTACGGCGTTTTGTTTGGGTGAGTGTAAATGTAGACACACATCCACTGCTCACACAATTGGCTTGCGACACTTAAGGAAGTGTTGCGCGTGTATCTATGTATCTCCTATTTTTATTTCAATTTTTTTTTTCTGCTTTAAAGTGTGGGTGGCAAAAGTGAAAATTGTTGAAGCTTTATGTTCAAATATGATCAATTGTAGTAGTTGCACATTGAATCTTCTTGAAAGTCAAGTCTAATGAATTGCTTCAAATACATTAGTTCTCCACTGTACAATGTATCTAGACCAATACATTTGTATCTTATGTGTCTGTCTGTCTGCCAGTGATCTTAAATCGTTTGCCACTAACGTCTGCTGTTTACTCATTCTTTTTTCTCCTATTTTTACGTGGGCAGTTTACTTTTTTCGCTGTGTAATTATTGAAAGTACGCTTATGTAGTTGTAGATACAAATGTATCTAGATGCTATTGCATATAGTAAGTAGGGAAATCAACTGCCAGCTGTTCAGCGATCTTAGTTAGAAATCTTTGTATAATGATTTTTTCCATTTATTTATTTATTTATTTTTTTTTTTTCTTACACAAGCTTTCAATAGATATTCAAATTGATTTCAAGTTGCTGACATTCGCGTATTTTAGGTTGAAAACTGAAATACATTTAAATGCATTAGTCTAGTGTTCTGGTTTGGTTTGCCATTTGAATGCGTTTCATTTAGTTTTTGAAACTTGTTTGTAGACATATGCTCAAGGACGGTTTCGGAAACAAATCTGAAAACTATTAAATGAAAGTTTAACTAAAAATAAAAAAATTTTTGTAGACTTATTAAATCTATAATGGCTTGTAGTTTAGTTTTGTATAGTAAGGCACTTTTTTGCCCATACGTATGACATAAGAAATATCTAAGAAATAAATTGCCTAGCGAGGAAGATAAAGTGTGCCAGCGGAATATTTATAATTGTGGAATATATAACAAGCTGAAATACTAAAATAAAATGACTCAACGTTATAAAAATTTACAGGGTGTGTCTATAAGGTATTGACAAAAGATTCAGGGGGAAAAAAATTACGACATATAATTATAAAATATCAAATATCTTCAAAATATGCTATTTGAAGATTTGCTAATAATCGGTTTGGCTTTCAAAATATTCGTGGAAACTTCTTTAGTGGATTTTGTGTCTAAGTATCTACATAAGTTTATACTCTACCATTCCAATTTTTCCAATGGATTCTACTTCTGCTGATCACATTAACTATATGCCAAATTAACTATATTCAATTGAATGCAAAGATATGCCAAATTTTGTTTGTCGCTTATTTGGGAGATGGGACACCGCTCTCACGATCAAATAAATGTAGCCTATATTACTGAGGGATAATGTAGCATTCTAATGGTGAAAGAATTTTTGAAATCGGTTCAGTAGTTTTTGAGTTTATTCGTTACAAACATACGAATCTTTCCTTTCTATAATATTAGTATAGACAGGGAATGACAGGTCGTCGTAAAGTCAAGGAAAACTTTTAGTTGGAATAGCTCCTCCTTAAAGAGAAAACTTTTGTACATTAGTGATTCCACAGGCTACTGGAATGAAACCGCTAAATCCTCTGCGGCATGAATTACTTGCTAACCTCATAGCCAACTGATTGTCTTGGACTTTTAGGCCCTCTTTGTACCTGATACTGTGCCGGTTAATTTGCTCCCTAACCGTAGTTACAAAAAGATCTCGTTAGAGTACAGCATTGCGTAGATACCATGGCGCAGAGGGTACTGTTTTGTATTACCTGATTCTTGTGTATACTAGTGGGCAAGAGTAGAAGTATGTCCAGGTAGGAGCTACTATTGACCGGTTGATAGTCAACTTATTGTTCAAGCCTAGCTTCCTCGACGGTCTCAACTTAGTAACACAGGTTCTACGATTGCGAAAACAATTTACATGAGGTTTCACCAATGCGATTTTCTGTCATTAACTGTCACAATTCAGCAATTGGTCAAACCGCTGAAACCATTCACAAACTGCTCCGCTACGCTTTTCTGAAGTTCTCACGAAACCTGTATCGTCCGCTAAGTTGGTTGAACTGGAGAACCGGTACGAAAACTCGAGGTACTACTGCTCTTATACACCAAACTATCATCTCGAAATTCGACCATAAAATGATGGCAAAGTAAGAAAGACTTAAGCACGGGGTACTAAGCCGGTGGGAGTAGAGGCTTAAGCGTGTAGGGTCTTCCTTCATGCCAGACACAATCATGTGCTTGTTAAACATCTAAAAAGAAGGAGCAGAGCTGTACAGCTCGTTTTTAAAGCAGCCAATAATATGCTGAACAGCTTGATGGAATTTTCTATAGTTCCATGGTTTTGCCGGAATCCAAACTAATGACCCGGAATATCATTCTGCACATCTGGAACTGCTAACATTCTACTAAGAGAAGTTTGCTAAAATATTTAAAAAAAAAGTTGCTAGCAAACTTATTAGTTTTTGGCCCTGGGTCTTTTGGGTACCCAGAGACACTGCGTGGAGGCAAAGTGGTATTTAAGAGTGATGGCGTTAAAAAATTTCAAAGAGAATATCACTTCCATTTCCGGAAGTACTTTAGCAACTATACCATCTACTCCCTCGTAGCCAGAGGCTTTGAACCTTTTGATTTGAATCTGTATTTCAACTGACATTATAGGTGATATAGATATGAGTTGAGATATATTCCTTTTCAAAGAAATGACTCCCTGTCTCAAACATCACTTAAACTGGCTACATTAAAAGGCATAAATCTGCTCTACAATTCGAACCGATACTTTGTACTGTCTTTGATTCGACATCTGGCTTTTCACAGATAAAAGCCTTAAAGCTTGTTTGGATCAGCATTGTGGATTAGGTCCTCAAAGAAATTGGTCTTGATATCATATAGTATTTTCCCAAGAACATCCTCCATACATCAATACGCTCTCCTATATTGTTCATTGCGTGTAACCATTCTGACAGAGTTTTTTGTCTTTTGTCTTAGCAGATTCATAGCCTTGGGTTTTAAAAGAGGTGGGGTTGGATTAGGAGGAAGAGAAGGTTGCAAACATTACATCATAAATATTACGCAAGAATATCAAGAGGACATCCTCAATACGGGAAGGTATTCTGAGCTTCATACATAAACTGATCAGCTCTAATCTTCGCTGGTATCGAGAAATTTTAGCGAAAGAAAGAGTACTTTTAAGGCAATTATGTAGGCAACCATTCTTTAATCTTTAATCAGCGAGTTGTCATCAGAACTCAGTTCAAGCATTTCTGAAACACCAAGGCAGTCCGTCTGTATTCTAGCATATATTGGAAATTGAATAGCTCAATATTAGACGGACAGTATGTAGGGAAGCCATTAGCAGGCATCTGGAGATTTACACTCGCAACGTAATCTGCTACAAACAAACCTCTGAGTGAAGCAATTTTTCCGCCCAGATCTTATAATGCGTATTCCTGTCGCCAGTAATTAGTAACTTAGTTCCAAGTTCATCAACTAATGGTTAAAATATTCTACTGTCTTTCTTCTTTTTTCTAAATCCTAGTGTCATTGTTCCTAGTAAACATTTTCGTTAGATCAAAATAAGAGACTGTACCGAAAAATGGTTATACTTATAAACCATCATCTTATTATCCAGCGTTACACAAAAAATTAACATAAACATATGAGAACAAATTTGGCAGTTCTGATTTTATGGATCTATTGACCTATTTTCTAACCATTTCTTTATAATTTCTTTAATTTTTCTAGGCGCAACTGTGGTCTCATGGCGTGTCAACAATCAAGAGCAATTGTTTGTGAGGTGAGTTAAAAAGATTTGAACTAGAAAACGTTGTAAGGAGTAATAAAGATGAATTCTTCAAGTAATGGAGATTCAGTAAAGCAATACCATATACGGAGTGAAGTGGGAAAAGATGGTGTCTCAAAATCTAATGGTGTCTTTTTAAATCAAAATAATAGGAGCAGGTATTACAATAGTCCTCTTCTCAAATATCTTGTGTAGCTGAGGATTATTTTCAAAGTACTTCACATCAAAATCCGTTCTGAGAATTGGACCATCACAACAGGATTTCGAGATATTTGAGGTTATGTACACGAAAAATTACTTTTCTGGCTATTTTTTAGTTTAGATGCAGACTGAAAATAATTTTCGACCCTGTTATCAGTCATTTTTCGTGTACATAACCTCAAATATCTAAAAATGTTGACGCAATGGAAAAATTCTGAGCTCGAAGTTGGATTTTACACAAGTCTAAAGGAAAATCCTGATAATAAGTCGAAAATTATGTAGTTATCAAGTAAATTTGAACAGAAGTAAAGAAGCTCAAAGGAACTATGGCAGTGATTACTTTGAGAATCATTGCTGAAACAATTGGGATTGGATAGGAAGGAATAACAGTGATATTTAGGCTAACATCAGGAATTGCTACAATGATATCTTGAATGACGCCCAAACACTCCTTCAATACCCTAGTGACAACCTAGGTCTACTGAAGAACTTTATCAGAAGATTTTAGGTAGGGCTCAGCACTAAAAAATGGGAAAACATAGCGCTGAAGTTCAATGTCAAACCATGGGGAATCTGTTGTTTTACAGACGGCTCCCAAACAGATGAAAAAACTTTCGCAGAGGTTTTCGGATACTTCGAATCGCTTGAGAAATTCAACAGTATTTTTCAGGTAGAAATATATGCGATAGAAAGATGTGCGCAATTCAACCTAAACAAGGGTTACAAGAACCAAAACATCGCCATTTTCTCCGATAGTCAGACAATTATTAGCAGTAAGATCATCTGTGATCAAATCTAAACTGTTCATGGAATGCATAGGTAAATTAAACAGCCTAGGAAGATCCAACAAGATTACTTTGTACCCGGTCATGCGGGTATACCAGGAAACGACCAAGCAGACGATTTGGAAAAGAGACGAGCAGCGTCTCCCTTCACAGTTCCAGGGCCATTATGCATACTCGGACCAGGTGCAATGAGAATCTTGGTAAAAGAAAAGGAGAATAAAGCAATGCACTTTTCCTGTGAGACATTTTTTAGCCTTGGGGTTTATTTTATAGGGAAGGGGGGGAGCGGAACAATATTAAAATAAACTTGTAAAATTCCGGAGCAGTCCTAGTCGAATACAAAAAGCACCGCCAGACGGACATGTCTATATCGACTCCTTTATCACTCCTGACCATAATGGGGGTAACTTTGGGGGGTCTCCGACCATTATTTCTACCTGTTACATACATTTGCACAAAACCAATAGGCTCTTGTACATTCGGTACAGGACCTAATAAGAGATCGGAAATCTTGTAACACTTGCAGCGTTCTGAAAGCCCTCACAATCTTTCTAACGAAAGGGCTCTGATTTTTTCCGGATGTCCAGTTCTTCATGATACAAACCAAAAGCCCTCTTTCCTTTTTGACTAAAAAATTTAAGAGAATCATTCTTAAAGATAAGATCAGCATTCCGCATAAGGTGAGAACTCAAATTTTGCACAAATAAAGCTCTCCATATTATGGAATATATCCACAGACCTTAAGATTACACTCCTGCATGTCAAGGCTTATTTACACTAATTAAAAGAGAGCAACTATTTTTCTTGCCAACTACCCAAATCAAATGTGGAAACCTTTTACCACAAATACCAACTTATACCAACAAACACCAAAAAAAAAAAAAGAATTCACCTAAACTAAAAATGGTTTTTAATTAAAATTTTGAGCATAAACTCTTTAACGAAGACCGTTAGTTTAATTTAGTTTTTAGCTCAGTTGGCTGGCTCGGCTTGGCTAACAAAAGATGCAAAACTAAAAAACCGACCACAAAAAAAAAAAAAATATCTCAACTTTGTATTTTAGCTTTTGCAAGAGTGAAAACTTATTCAAGCCCACGGTATGCAACCAAAAAAGTGTTGCACAAAGTTTGCCTTCGTTGCTAACACACACACACGTACACACAGTTACAAAAAAACGCACACACACACACACACTTAGCTATATGCAGCAGCTTGTGTGTTGGTGTTGTCCGAACGCATTGAATTGTTTTTGTATTCTGTTTGGCGGCAAAATGTTTTTGTATGACATCCAACAAAAACAACAGCAGAGGCGAAACAGCGCGACGAACAAAAAACAACATCAAACAAACGAGCGAACGAACGAACGAGTAAACTAACAAAGGGGAGGAGAAAAGCGTGCGCCAAAGGTCTCTCAGCTTAGTGACGGAAAGGAGCAGGCAACTACAACTTCTAGTCATGTGCGCTACAACAAAATGAACAACAACACTTGTCTGCTTGGACATATGTTGTTTTTGTTTTACATTGTTTACACTACAATTAGCATTATAAGCTAACGGTATTTTAAGTCTATAAAACGGTTTGCATAAAATTGCATAAAATGTACCCTGTAGCGTATTCAACTTTCGTCTAAACTGTATAAAAATGTTCAGCTGTGTTTTTTCACTCGTTTGTTGTGTCTGTTTGTTGTTGCTCCTGTCGTCGTCATCAAAACAATGCAAACGTTTTTATGAATGGACTTGTCCGGAATCTAGATCGATAAATCCTGCCTGGCATACAACTTACTACGACGCGTACTCCTTCTCTGTCTACCGCCCTTTCGCACTGCTGTATCTTTTGCGTTGGCGCTTTTATTTCTCTTCGTTTTTTTTTTTTTTTTTGCCCGCAAACCTACAAAGTCGCCTTAGCTGCTTCTTTGTCATCTTTTTCGTTTTCTTATTGCACTTTTTCTGTTCTGCACAGCTGAGTTTTTTTCTTCTCTCTTTCCTTCTTCAACTCTTCTACCGAATGTTGGTTGATGTGTTCAGAATTCCACTAAGTCTCTTTGATTTCTTTTACACGTGAATCTGATTCAGAAGCTTTTCTTGTATTTGTTGTTGTTTTTGTTTACGTGTGATGTTGCGAGGTGCGTTTGAAGAATTAATTACTTACTTAAATGGCCTTCAATTGTCTTTCGGTCATAGCCTCATTAAGAAAGGAAGCCTTGATGATTCCTACTCATCACGAAACCGCATCCAAATTCGTGCTCACTCCCATGGCAGCAATAGTAGTTGTCGCAGGATGCTTTTTTAGAACAATCCATCCATCAAATTTCTTGGATTGCAGTGATGTCAGCCTTGCATCTTTCAACCAGCAACCGGACATTTTAGGTGCATATCCTAAAATCGTGGTTTTTATATAGTTTGCGTGGATCGCCATCCGATGTTTCCCCATTGTTTTCATTGAAGATGAAATTTTTTACGGTGGCGGATCCTAAGCCCAACTCACCCAGAAGAGAAAAAATCAGTACTATTCAAACAAACCTCGTATTGTGTCTGTGTATTTGTTAGTTAGATTGTTTGTTTGATGTTGCTTAACGGCAAATGTTGCCCTGCTGTGCTGTGCTGCGCTATCTGTGTATGTGTGTTCATATTCGTTCTTCAATGCGTGGAAAAACCAGTAGAAAAAGTTGCAAATTGTGAATGAGCAACAAAAACTGAAACTTTGAAGCCTTAGCTGGAAAAAAAGGACGTTGGCGCGTTAGTTTTTTTTAAACTGCTGCTGCTGGTGTTTCAGCGAGGAGCAATGTACTTTATCCGTTGTATAGACGTTGGCCAACATGGATATTATAAGCGCCTAAAAGTAGTGACAGATCGGCTAACTGACAGTCTGCATTGGACGCACACACACTGCGTACACCCTTTGACAAATGCCATTAACTTTTTTTTTTTTGCAATGACGGATGGACGGACAGACTTTTCTTTGACGGTTAATTCTGCTACTAGGCTGCAAAATGCGCTTATGCGATTGTACACATGTAAATCCGAACGCAATAACAGTTTAATAAAAAAAAGAAAATTCTTAAACCTATTAAATTTAGCAATTAGTAATGTCGTCTTTCGTTTCAAAAAATCCTTACAATTTGAATTGAAAGCGAGAGCTGTACACATTTTTATTGGTATTTATTAGTGCGGAACAATGGCATTGAAACTGTTGCTGCTACTGTGTGACACATGCAATATAACTTCTTACGTCTGAAATTTAGCTCAAAGGAAACAAATTTTCTTCGAACTTGAGTGAAAATTCTTAAGAAATTGAAAATTATGTGGAAAAGTAATTTTTTAACAATAAGCTGCTATGAATTTTAATTTTCTTTCAAAAAGTATAATCCCTCTGGCAACCTCGTATCATTCTGTTTCTGTTTAAAACATTTTGCTCTCGCACTCATTGCTTCTTGTCAATTAATTATATTTTAACTGCTTATATTGAATTTATTTTTATGCAACCACTTGAACTAATCTTAAGGCAACATGCTTTAGTTGTACTAAATCTTAAATTTTATTGCGGGTTCATCGCGTTCTCCATTCTTGAGCAAACTGAGTGGAAGTACTTCCCTCGCTTCCATTGAAATGTTTACCAAATTTCAACTTTGAAACTCAAATGTATGCCAAGTTATGACATATTTTCTATATTGCTTATATATGTAAGAGGAGAGGCATCGCTCTCTTTGATTTACACAATAAGTAGCCTATGTTCTTTTTCAACGTCCTATCAATTTCTATACAAAAATTTATACAAATCGGTTAGGAAGTTTAGGCGTGATGCGCGCACAAATAAAAATTTTTCTACGATTTTATTAAATCTGTTAAAAAAATTGATATAGACATGTCTGTCTGTCTGCCTGTCTAGTTGTACGTAGGAATATGAAAAAAATGCAGACTATAAAATTTAAAACCTTGAATATTAAGACTCTCCTATGCCTTGTATTCAATGAACACGATAACCTTCCCTCCCTAAGTTTAGCACCTACCAAGCAAACCTATTTCTCATTTTAACTTTTTATATGAACAGATTTTTTGTTAAATTTACCAGAAACACCAAATTTAATCGTCTACCTCATATTAATCATCATAAAAGCTTCCATTTTAACCCGGTTTGAACCATTAAAAGTGGTAGCCCCATACAAATCACCTTGCTGGATTTTTGTAAAAAACAAATTTTGTTGTTGTGGTTAATTCAGCTAGAAACTTCGAATTCGGTAGATATGTCGTCAATCCCTTATAATATATACCATTTAGGTACAGTTATGATCATTGAGAGAATAGCCCCCCATACATATTCGTCCCACCTTTCTGTAGTTTTTTATGATACAAATTTTTTGGTTGCTACTAATTCAGCTAGAAACATCGAAATCAGTATATATGACGTCAATCTCAATAAAACATTCCATTAGGGTGTAAATCGAATCACCAAAATTGGTGACCCCGGTACAAAAAGGCAAAACGTACAAAGGATCTAGCCTTCAAGTCTGCATATTTAATGTATTCAGTTCCTTTTTTTAATAGTGCTTAATGAATGTGTCAACCCCTCTCTAAAGGGGTAGTATCCATAGAGCCCATACTTTCTAAGTTTTTGACCGAACCAATTCTTTCTTGTTATTTTTCTTGTTATTTTAAAAAAATTCTAATCTAATTTTGGTGTATCTTAAATTCTAATGAAATATTTCATATTGTTCACTTTGGGACCACTAGATGGTATAGCCCTCCATTAAAAAATGCTCCATTTCCTGAGACTTTATAAGAAACACAATTTTGTGTTTTAGCTTTTACCCGCGACTTCGTCCGCGGATCTTCCGATAAAAAGTAGCATATCTAATTACTTTTCTTATTTTGCCTCATTTGTGAAACTATACGGCGGGTGGTGTACCGCCCCTCTAATTTTGACCAAACTTAACCCGTTTACTTCACATGATCCTCTTAACATGTATACCAAATTTCATCTCTGTACCTTAAATGGATGCAAAGATATGACAAATTTTGATTGTCTCTTATATGGGGGGTGGGGCAACGCCCCCTCCGATTTTGTCCAAACTTAACAGGTTGACTTCTCCTCCTCCTCTTAACATGTATACCAAATTTCATCTATGTACCTTAAATGGATGCAAAGATATGACAAATTTTTATTGTCTTTTATATGGGGGGGTGGGGCAACGCCTCTCCGATTTTGTCCAAACTTAACATGATGACTTCTCCTCATCCTCTTAACATGTATACCAAATTTCATCTATGTACCTTAAATGGATGCAAAGATATGACAAATTTTGATTGTCTCTTATATGGGGGGTGGGGCAACGCCCCCCCCAAAACATAGCCTATGTTCTTTTCCATCATCCCATCTATCTCTATTCCAAAATTCAGACGAATTGGTTGAGCGGTTTAGCCGTAAGAGAGGAACATACATACATCCATACAAACTTTCGCATTTATATATTAGTAGGATAATCCAAACAAAATAACCCCCAGTGATTAAGTTAGGAATATATACGCAATACAAATTTAGGGTTAATTGGGGGTACTGGCTATCTCGAAGTCGACCACACCCGACTGCAGCGTTATTTCTTGTTACATTTTTCCTTTGAAAGGTTATACATTTGGGATTTTTTTTCAGCGTATTACATCCTAAAATTATTTTTCTGCGCTTCCAGTGAAGCATATAGCCTCGACCAGTCTTCCATGTATATGACACTATATAGCTTGATGCACTTCTGAAGTCGTACCATGAGTATTATGCTGTTCTCCACTCAACATCAATTGTTCTTCTCCATGTCTAGACTAGAGCTTCAGAGCATCGGCTACTTTGCTGGTAACACCGTACTGCCATATATGCTATATCACCATTTGTGCATCGGAAAATGTGTGGCAGATTTCTGTACCGCAGACGGCTTATTAATATCCGCTACGGTCACCATTGGAATGTCATAGTTGATCTTCTTCTTAGCATTTTTGATATTTGATCTCAAGGACTGTAATATTGTCTTGAAGATCCTCAGTGGAGAAACATCATCTAGGTATTCCAATTACTCCAGATCAATAAACGGATATCATCGAATAACTTCAGTTCAGTTAGAAGTCCATACTCAATCCATACTCAAGATAAAAAAGGGGAAATTATTATTAGTTAGTAGACACTCCGACCCTTGGAGGTCTATCGTGTTCTTAAAAAAAGGGGATATAGTATGCATCCTTTTCTGGCTCCATTATAGGGATCGGCAAGAAGCCTGTTCTGAAGAACCTAACATTTAGAGTTAATGTATAAAATTTTTATCTGGTTTGTTATTTTAAGAATGTTCCAAAAATGTTTCAAGAAGTTTCCAATGATGTTCCCTAGTGGCACAATTAAACGCTTTTGCTTTTTTTCAATCTACAAATGCTTTATTGACTGAAGTTGGGAATTATCGCTTGATAAATAGGTTTGGACCTGGAAATTAATTACAGTTTATGGTTTCTAGGATGTCTGAGAGCCGTTCATGAGTTGATATTTTTACCATTTTTGTTTTATTAACCATTTTCTTGGGTAAACTTGGCTTTTTTTAGGGCTCTACATACATTTGGGACCTACTTCTGGCAGCAGATGATATGCAGACCTTTAGACTGATTACAGGTTATTTTCTTTAATAAACTGCAGCATTTATTCTTTCTTTTTTCAAAAAATCGTATATCACCGCAAATTATTGTAGCTTTAAGCTTCCAGCAGCTTTCAAAGCTTCATAGCTGCATGCTGATTGGTCAAAAAACAATATTAATTTATTTGTTACCAAAAAAAGCTTCTTTTTTTTAATGACAGCTTAAAATCTATATAAATTATATTGCATAAAAGTCTCTAAAGAAAAAAAGTAAAATAAAAACGAGACAAGCAATCTAAATGAAGGTTGAAGCACTCTTTGTGCTGCCACAAAATGAGACAAATGCATCCTTAATGTTGCTGCTGCTGTTTGCTACTGTTTTATGTCGCTGCAGGAAAGCAAGAAAAAATCGAAACATTAACTTGATTTCGTGCTGTCTTCAATAGTGCTGCCACTGCTACTTCTTTTAGATCTTCGCAGACACTTTTTTGCGCATTTTACTCATACAAATGTGAAATTCTTCTACAATATATGTCTGTCTGTCTATATAGTCTGTCGTCTGACGCAAGGTTTTTATATGAAATATATTTTCGAATGCTTAGCTTTTGGCATAACTTTGGCAAATTGTTGTTGATGATAATAACGATGGAGATGATGATGGCGACGCTACTAATGATGCTGAAATGCGAAATTCTCATACCAAAACCTGCTCCTTTTTTCTTAATTTTATTGCAGCAAACTAGCATCATTCGATGGCAAGAAAGCTATACGCGGCGGCATACCCTTTGTCTTTCGTAAGTACCGCAAAAATACATATATCATAGCTACAAAAATATTTTCTTTTAATAATTTTTTGTTCTTTCTTTCACAGCACAATTTGGTCCTTGGTCCTTTGGTCCGCAACATGGTTTTGCGCGCATAACACGCTGGAATCTGGAACGCGCTCCAGAACGTTTGCACAACGGCGATGTGGAGGCGATATTCTCGTTGATGGATAATGAATTTACGCGCTCCATATGGAATTATCAGTAAGTTGGAGTTCTGGTATTGTTGGATTTGACGCGTCAAGATTTCTTTCTTCTTTGAAATCTTGAAATAATCCAAAAACCACAGACGTTCAAAGAGCTTGAAGCCAATATCCGATGCATGATTGACATACCTCGACATGGAGGCTATGACATGCGTGTATATCAATCTTTTGTATTACAGTTGCCTCATCCTTGCTTTGCAGGCGTAAATTTTATGCTAAATGTGACTGGGGAAATTTTTTCTCAAAATTTTATTCAGAATTATCCCGGCGTCTTATATGCGCCCTACTAAGCCGTTTAATGTAAGAGCTAGGAGATGGCTTCTCCATCTGGCCCATTCAGTTAGTGCTCAGGAAGGTTTGTCCTGCATCTGCAGCAACTACTGGCGAAGGCTACTGCATCATAATACACTCTGCCATCATCGTTATTCGGGTTGCTAGACCAATATCATTTGTATCCGGAGTTGGCATGTCGAGGCCATCACGCCATTCTGGGGTACACCAGCTCGAACCAATTTCGTGCGGCGGAAATCGGTCTTCTAGGTGTCCAGAAAACTCTTCAGCTTGTTCTGCAACTCAACAACACCAAAAACCATTAATGCTCTACAATGCCGCTGGTCCTAAAGTTTGGTTTTTTTGTATACTCCTTGTGGCCTTCCAGACGCCGAAATTCGTCTCCTTTTATGACATCTTGCACGTTGTAGCTGTAACTCTTGGTGAAGCTGATCAGCGGCTGATCAACAATTGATTTAATCGATTGTGTGAAGGGAGCGCGAGTAGATCTTGCGGAGCGACACTTTTCCAGCTTTGGCTGCAGCGGATTGTATGTGGTAGACAAACTCCGATAAAGCATCATCGGTAGCAGTTCAGAGTCTAATACGGACTCGACTTCTTTACGCTCAATGTCTGGCTCGTTGGGCGGCTGAATACTTCTTTACCAGGATCAATTAACCTCACAACGCTGGGATCTGACAAGAATCCCAGATCAGATCTACAGTGATAATTTAAGATCATTCATCCTTTTTTTTTTTGTATAGACAAAAGGGGGAAGGAGTGGCGAAAAGGAATTATACAAAATATTATATTGCCTCGCATGAGGGGTTCAAGCGGGTGACACCTTTTGAGCCTTCTAGTCGTCGGGCTATTATTAAGTAGGTTGATGGCAAGAGTGTCTGTTGAATCGATAAGGGAGGTTCTTAGTCTGATAACTTCTTTTGAACCCAGGCATTTCCGCATTCCTGAGTGTTGACCTTCGACCGATCAGCAAGAAATGCTTTATTAGCCTTTGTACGCTTCCCTATGAAACTCCGGCTCTGACTTCTTTTATTTCAGAACTTTCTTCCTCACATCTCACAAAGAAAGTTGGACAGATGAAGCGATAGTACGGTGCCGGCAAAGTTGTCTTTAGCTTGTGGTAGCTCTTTCTGCATCCTATCGACACTAGATTCCAGCGTCATCCTTCACAGGCTCCTTTCTCTTTATAGGCCTTTTGATACCATTGGTTAAGTGCTATTGGTTGTGCTGGAGGTCGCCTGTCTCTACTTCTTTGAGGACCTATTACAGAGACTGAACAAGAGTTCCTTGATATCCTTTGCGACTTTTTCGTTTGTGTAACGCGAAATCAGGCTCAAAACATGTTACAACTAGAATCTGTCTTTATGACAAAGCCAAGCCGGTAGTTCGTAGTTGTATACTTCCTAAAAAAACTATGTGTTATGTAACTAAAAAATATTTTTATTAAAATTATTTTAATATAATTTCTTCCTTATGCTATAGATTTCGTATTACTTATCGTTTAATATTACGTGAAAAGGAATTACACTTTCACATTGGTGTCTTCAATCCCAGCAAAGATCTATCTTTTACATTTAATATGCTCTTGCATACGTATCTGAAAGTTCCTGATGTACGACGCTGTCAGATTACTGGACTACATGGCTGTACATTTATTGATAAGGTAATTTTTGAATATTCTTCAAAAAAAGCTACAAAATAATTCAACTAATGTTAATAAACTTCTAGACACGTGATGGTGCTATCTATCAGGAAGGACGTGAAGTTGTCACAGTAAATGAATGGACAGATCGTATCTATCAGCATACACCACAGGAACATATTGTAACAAATGTTGTCTCGGGTCGTAAGATGCGCATACACAAGTATAATTTTCCAGATACAGGTAAGAAGAAATTTTGAGATTTTCTCCATTTTTTATGCAACTTTTTACTTTTTTTTAAGTTATCTGGAATCCCTGGATGGAACAGGCACGCGATATGAGTGATTTCGGTGATGATGAATTTCCAAATATGTTGTGCGTTGAAGCGGGCAATGTTACCTCGCCGGTAATACTACTACCAGGCACTGCCTATGAGGCCAGTCAAATACTGCAGGTACGCAAGTGTCCCTATACAATTTGGATGCAAAATTCACAGCAAAAGCAGGTCGTTGTTACTGATAAAGTTATACAGAGTTGGATTTGAATTGATCTTTGTTTTTTTTTTTTGCGGTTAATAAATTAAAGTTGTTTTATATATTTTATTTTTTCTTAAAAAAAATATAGATCATCATCGAGGGTAATGTCAGTCGTAAGACTAAACGGAATCGCTAGCGTTTAAAGAATCGGAATCCTTTGAGGTAAACCGATTCGTAAAACAGACATCCTGAAAATAAACAAACTATAGAGTAGTGTCAGAATTTAAAGAACTTAAAACACTACTAAAAATGTTGCAGCTTGCCATGCTATATAGCAGGTCTACATGCCAGACACTTAAAAGAATTTTATTTTATGTAAATTAGCTTAGATAATTAGTTTTTTGTAAAGTTAATTTGTGTCTACATAGCAAAAAACAGAAAGCAGAAAGCTCAAAGTGCTCAATTTAATTATTAAGTGAACAAAGTGTAACATTCCGTATGTGAAAACTATAATACTTATACAATATACCTATATAATATATCTAATATTATATATATAGCGTAATAGAGTCTAATTCAATTAATAAACTGTAAATTTAGGCACTTTAAAATCGCTTAGACTACATACATACATAAATACATATTCGTGTATTATAAAATAAAATAAACGGCAAACAAGTTAATATTGTAGATTTTTAATGGCATATTAAAATATTTAGTAAAGTTGAACTACAGCAACTTGAGTTGCTTTTAATGGGTTGTCTATTGATTTTTTTATTGGTTGTAAACATATACGCTATAAGTTAACAAATAAGTTTAAACACTCATTTAATGTGACTTAACATTCCTTGAAAGTTTATTTTATTAAAATATTTTATGAAAAACTTAAAGCACAACTAAACTAAATAATATTGTTTAAGATGTGAGGTTAAAATTATAATAAAAAAATAAAGTCTAGTATAAAGTAAAAAATAAATAAATAAAACAAAAAATAAATAAATAAAAGACTATGCTATATAAAAATATATATTACTGTGCATAGCGTTTAATTTGTTTAAGCACAAAAAAAAAATAAACCTTGAAAAAATATTTTGATTAATTCTTTATAAGTCTTTTTATGTTGTAAACAATATATTAGCTAATATTCGACCGATTTTGCTGCATAAGCATTTAAATGGAAGAAAATTTAATTAACAACAAATTGGAGAGCTAGTTTAGACATATTGAAAAAAAACATTAACGCACAAAAAGGTAATTTTTTTAATGCGAAACAAAAATATTTTCGTGGCGGTGTTGACTATTTCCAAGCTTACGCGTAAGATTTAGACATTCGAAGTAGAGCTGGAAAAACATCGATTTTTTTATAATCGATGATTTTCCAAGCTCTAATTCAAAGCATTTCAGCAGCAAGCAGTATAATTTAAGCAGGAAATGAATTTTGTTTTAAGCTCTCTTTCTCTCGCTCTCTCTCTGTATGCTTTCATAGCAGCAAATTTTAGCAGAAAATAAAATAAAAACGTTGGGCAGTGACAGCATTGATCTCGGTCAGTTATTGTTGTTAGATTGATACCCTAATCGTATAAGCTGATCGGTCGTGCATTCATTTTCTTTATCAAGTACAAGAACCTAAACTAGAGCTGGGAAAACTTCGATTTTTAGGCCGATGTTTTACCAAGCTCTACCCTAAACAACTAAAGAGTCCTATATACAACTAATTGCATAAATTGTTTTTAAATTCAAATTAAATATAAGTGCATAAAAATAATAATCAATAATAGTAAATATAATCAAATTAAATAATTATAATTAAAAATAAAAAATAAAAAAAACAATTGTGATAATTTAAGAAATAAAATTGTTCCAATGGATTTTATGCTAATTTATACAAAAAAAAAAACATTTTAATACCACATTTAAAATACCGAGAGCAATATGTCGTGGACAAGCTTAAGAAGGAAACTGCACGATCTTAAATTGTGTACAAAATTTTTAAAAAACTTTAATAAAGATTTTAAAATGTTTTTAATTTTTAACTATTAGTTCTTTCTTTTTTTTATTTTATGTTTGTGATTTCAAAGCAATTCTTCACATTCCTTCTAAACTTTTCATTTTGTTTAGCTTAATAAATAAACAAAATATAAAAGAATAAAAAATATATGTATATGTATGTATATTTCATAAATATAAAATACTGATCTTTAAAATAATATTAATACAATAAATAACAAAATGATACAATACTATTCAACCGAAACTTATGTATACGATTTATGTATAGTTGAAGAATAAAATAATTAAATGAAAAAAAAAAAAATGGAATTTTTCTTAAATTTATTTATAAAAAAAACATTTTAAATTAATATTAGGTTGGAACAGCAGGAAACGTTGACTAAGTAGTATCGGCGCTTAAGCACGCTACAATAGAGCTTGGAAAAGCATCGATTTTTAGACCGATGCATTGATGTTTTTCATTTAAAACATCGATGCATCGGTCGAAAGTCAAAGACGAGCAGTTAAGAAATTTTTCTCCTTTCTTTTTCTCGTTTACTCGCTCTCTTTGTAAGCCTTTATATCAGCAGGCAGTTTAGAGAAGCTGGAAATAAATTTTTCTTCTCCCTCCTACAGTCAAACCAAGCAGAGAACCAATTTGTCTCCTGCCTTTCTCTCTTTCACTCGATATCTCTGTAAACAGCTAAAGACAAGCAGGAAATAAATCAAGTCATTTACTCGAACTCACTCTCATCAATCTTGGTATGCATCCGTCTTTGAGCAGGTTCTTAGCAGGCTAGGAGGAAAGTAACTTAACGCTAAACACAGGCTATAGGGCAACTATAGAGCGGATGCGAGAGGCAGCTATTAAAGAAAGCTGTTGTAAACTCCTCAGCCCAAATCCTGGCTAATGGTCAAGCAACACACTTCCCATTTGTCCATCGATTTCTTTGTCTCTAATAGCTTGCGAGCAGAAGAGTTGAGAATAAGAGCTGAATACCAGATCTGCACGGACCAGCTGCATCTTGTGGTTACAAGCCCCCAGACCAAAAAACCTAAGGGACGACTTCTGCCTCCGGGTGTTAACATGGTTACATTTCGCATGGAGGTTGAGTAAACTCTTCAACCACAAGACATTGAAGATGCTTACGCGATCTTCCTTAATAAGGTACACGCTGTTTCACTTATTGCTACATCCGAAAGCCCAACGCAGGTACCAAGACTGCAAAAGACAGTTGCAGAAACAGAAGGACACTGGTCGCTTCCTAGAAAAATTCACATCAGATGCGAGCACACAACACTGCTTATGAACTCTGGCTAAGAGATACAAACCGCACGTGTCTCCAAAATATAAGATCGGGAAGGCGGATGGTTTCAGGGTTAAGTCCCCAAAGGAACGTGTGGAAGCATTCGCTGAGAATTTAGAAGCCCACTTCGAGCCATTTAACTATAACTCAGGCGACGCTTGACAGCCTTGGTCAGCTATGCCTTAAAGTCAACCCCATCACTGTCCAAAAAATTACGGCAGTCATAATAGATTTGAAATCTAAGAAGGCCGCAGAAGAGGATGGGGTTGATATTATCCCACTTTGCCGGCAAAACGGGGCTCTCTCTGACTCTGTACGATTCACAAGGCTACAAAAAGCCCATCGTTCTTCGAATCATATAAACCAATCGGTCTGCTGTTCACCGTAGCAAAGGTCTTCGAAAAGTGCCTCCTAACAAGAATACTTGGGATTGTGAAGGTAAAGAAAAAGATTCCACTCTTTCCGTTTGGATTCCGTAAGTCCCATGGAACTTCAGAACAGCTGAATAGTGTAGTAAATTTCATCTTAAAAAGGTATGAAGCCAAAGAGTACGTCGTGGCCTATATTGATATAACATAGGCCTTTGAAAAAGTACGGCATTATGGCCTCCTATTTAAACTCTATGGTATACTGCCGCGACAGATGTTCTTACAAGTACAAAGTTATTTGGCAGACAGGACTTTCTTTGTTTTCATGGATGGGAAGAAGTCATCAGTCAGAGATATCAAGGTTGATGTGCCACAAGTACGCTTCACTCACACACTCCAACTCTATCTTCGCGAGTGTGGACAATGGGCAAAATGCTCGAACATCAGTATAAATCTGGACAAGCGCGTCCGAGTAATGCATTTACTCGGACAACAGCTTTTGGACAACCAGCCTGGGCACGTATATCTGAGGATCTATCTGTATTGGCCGCTCACTTTCAAGACGCATATCAGCAGATTTGTAAAATGTGTCAGCAAAAAAATTCGCAAACTGGGTTAGTTCCAACTATGAATTTTGTTGTTGCATTAATCTCCAATCAACACAGGATTAGATACTTGAGTTAATTCTTTGTCATTCAATTAAACAAAGCGGCCTGAAGAAATTTCGTTGCACAAATCAAAACACGTGTCTCCAAAAATTTATAAACTCTAACAATGAAACTCTAGAACATCCAATCAACAAAGAAACATTTCTTAAAATGTTCTTAGTTGCATCATTTACTTTAGTGCATGCAGCCAATACAAATAAATAATTAAAAAATATAAACAATACAAAGAAATATATATAATGAAAAATAAAAACAAAAATAAAAATTAAAAAAACCGAAAGATTGCATTTCAGTTGACTTGGAGACTTCTGCCGCAGTAGTTCTATTAAATAAACTTCATTAGAAAATACAAAATAATGAAATCGCTTTTAATTTTGCTCTGCATTTTCTGGGTGGCAATATTTTTCTATTGCTTGGAGAATCCTTGGGTAATATTATTCAGAAATATGATGGGTTTTAATAATAAAAAATTTTTTTTTGGTGAAAGATCTTCAATTCAAATTTATGATATTTGTAAACTTAATATTAATTTTATTTTATTATTTTTCAAAGGATTCTTTTTGCAATGGCAACAATATTATATGGCAACCATATATACATCTCTTACGTTCACAAAAATTTTGGCATTTGTTAAAACAAATTGAATTTCCGGTATGTAGAATTTATTTTTTAAAAAATTTAAATTCTTATTTATTTTTCACATTTTAGTCATGGATGGGAACAGAAAATTTCGGTAGAAATATCTTCAAAGTTCTTACTAATTTAAGAGATGCGCTATTATCTTGGTATTTAAATTAAATAAAATTTGTTTATTTATAATATTTTAATAACGATTCAATTATATTTTCAGCATTTACAACACAAATTCGAAAAGTTTGCCCATAATACGCTATCAATCAATTATTTGTACGGAATCAACAAATTCGGAACAAACTGAAAAAATGATTTAGTTCAGAGAAATATAATAATACAAAAAAATATATAAATCGTCATCATTTAATAATTTCTCGACCAAAGTAATCTACCTCCCGCCAAAATAGCTGAAGAAAGCGATCTTAAAATGAGTCTCCTTGGAACGAAGCTCGACAAACTCTGGCCAAGCTTATCGATCTTCAGCCAATCACCTCTTTAGCCCGAGAAATACTCAGAGGGAGGTCTTGAGCCTGGCACGAGCTCGAGTGGTTCATTAGACTTCACACGCTGTCAGGGAAATCAATGGACTTTATGAAACGTTCCGCAATAATCTCAATTGTACCTCTATCATCCAATGCAATTATTTTTTTTCAGGACAAGAAAAATTATATTATTTTGATATATGTATATTCCAAAAATAATTAATTAAAAACAATTCAACATTTTAAAATCAAACATTTAATTTTTTGTCTTTATTGAAGCATTAAAATTTCTGGGACTTAATTGCAAACATACATTATGGATTATTTTAAGGTTATTAGTTTATTAATTAAATAATTGTTAAACCAAGATTTTTTTTTTAATTATAATTATTTTTTTTTTATGTTAAGCGCACAAATGGAATGAAACAAAAATTATTTACTAAGTATAAAATTTGGCGATCAAAGTATTTCGTTTGTATAAATTAGAACAGCTTAAATATAAGTTTTTATTTTAAAAGATATGTTTTAGACACAGACACACAAAGAAAACATATTTGAATCACAAAACTGGAATTTTTGTAGTTTAGCAAGACCTATTTTTGCGACTTTCACTTACGGAAAGATCTTTACGAACTTTACGAATGTAAAAATCATAAACGGACTAAATTTTTAATTTCTTCTTCTTTAATTTTACATATAGAATTTTGTATATGTATTAATAACAGTATTTCAATATACTGCATGTTTGTATTTGTAAGTTTTATATAGACTATATATATATATCATATGTTTGTATAGAGATGCATAAATTCAACAATTATAATTATTATTATTAAAATTATTATTGCCTATAAATATGTAATAATACAATACTACATTTCTTTTTTAGGTAGTTAGTTATTGTTAAGTACACAGAGTTGCATTCGTACGGTAATAATTTCAGCAAAGTTTTAGTATTTTATTTTTTCAGTGTATAAGTTTTCTTTTTTTGAAATATGCGTCAAAATAATTCGTTTATCTTTTCTGTAATTTTTTGTATATAATTTAATAAATAGATATATTATTTGTATATGCTTTTGAGAATAAATATATGTTAAAAATTATTTTAAAAAATTTCTTTAATCATAATAACTCTAATTAATTTTATAATATGAATTAATAATTTAATTATTAAACTTTAAAAGCCTACAAACTATTATTGTGACAGAATACAGTCGGATTAGTTATAGTAAAGAATAGTACAATACAAGTCAATTAATAATCACACAAAAAGTTAAAATGAAAATGATATGCTGTAAATATGTAGTATAAAGCTAAAGTTTCTATTTATATGGTACAGTATACATATATAGTAGTAGGTCTGTTTTAAAATTGAAAACCATCTAGTTTTGGGATTTTTGTTTTCTTTTTTTTTTTTTTTGCTTTGGAATGCTTGGGAATGCATTGAACACAAAGATTTTGAGATGCATTTGAGTAGTACAATGGGTAGTTATTTAGTTGCTGTTGTTGTTATTGTTTATGTGCTTAAAGCAGATATGGACAGACAGAATTTAAATTTTCAATCGTTCACATCTGCTTTAAAGTCACTTTTCATTTTGGATTTTTTTCGTTTTCTATATTTCAACTTCTGGCGTGAATTTTGGTCAGAAGTAAATCTCCTCCTCTTCCGGTTTGGCATGTGGCGCCATATTTGCACTACCATTGTTGTTGTGCTTTCCGCCGCGCTGCTGCTGCTTATTATTAGTGCTGCTACTATTCGCAGCCAATTGACTTGGTATGCTGCACTTGCTTAGCTGCGCTATAATGCTGCGACTACTGGTGGGCGTGGTACTTGTTGAACACAACAAACGTTGTTGCATAGGTGTTGCGTACGGTGTGCCAGAGGAATCGGCACGTGAAATGCCCATTTGTGTTGTAGGCGTTACAGTTGCTGTTGCCGGTGTCGTAGGATGTTGTATAACTGCCGGTGAGCTACCGGTACGTGAATGTTGCGGCACTAGCACACCGTGTATACTATTATTTGCAGCATTCGATATTGTTGTACGTTTATCGGACAGCTTGAGCGGAAACAGTTGCGTTACACCAGCGCCGGAGCTGGAGTGATGTGTCGAGTTGGCATTGAAACTGGCCGATTTATCAATTTTTGCGCTGGACGAGAGCGATGACAGTTTCATAGGTAATTTTTGCTTAACATTTGTCTGATTTATTTTGGGTGCATTATTTGCGCTTAGCAGATTAACTGGCGGTGTTTTGGATATAGTCGATGCAGTGCGCCATTTATCCTTGCGTCGTTCCACTGTGCTGCTGCTACTGCTGACACCGGCATTGCTGCTATGATTTGCATTGTTGTGTGCTGTTGTTAGTTCATCGTATATGCTGCCGTCAAGTCCATCGGCTGTTCCGGTTGTGTTGGCTGTTGCAGCTACGAGCGTTGGTGTTGCTATAGGCAGCGGTGTACTGGGCGATAGCAGCAATCCTTGACTGGATAGCAATTCCATTTTGCGATAAAGCTGTTCACGCTGCTGCCTTATATCCTCTTGTTCCGCCTTGATCTCAGTCTGTAGTTTAAGCTGTGCAGCATGCGTTTCTGCCAAGTCTTGCTCTTGTTGCTCCTTCTGACGCAACCAGGCAGTTTTCTCCTCCTGCAGCTTATCCTGCAAATTGCGCAGCTCTTCTAGTTGATCATTGTGCGTGTAAACGGCGCGCGGATTTTCGCGATATAAAGCCAGCTGTAGCTGCAGATTCTGTATGGTTGTCATCTGCTGCGAGATTATACAAAGTAGCGTATGTAGATGATGTGAAACTTGTAGCACTGCATAGTTATGTGCCTTGACGCTGGCAGCATCTAACGTTGCTGCTGCAGCGCTGCATTCTGTAATTAGTGCTGCTGCAGCTGGATTTGGTGTTGGTGCGCTACTGCTACTACTTTGTTGTGTCTTTAGTTCACGTTTCTCCTCGAGTTCTTGCAGGCGCGGTGTTAACACTTGAAACGTGGCCAATTTCGCAGCATCACGACATGGAAATGCGGTACCAGCAGCAGCATGCTTAGCACGTTTTTCATCAAAACCAGCAAAAGTCTCCGCACGTTTGGGCAGCGTTGGTGAGGCATAGTATTCGCTTTGTTTCTCGCCTACAGAGCTTACGGTTCGCGATACTGGCAAACCGGTTGCTGCGGTATATACCGTCGCTGCTAATTGGCTTATATCTTGCACTGTGTGCAACACGCGCTTCCACAGCGCTGCTGTATCGGTTTCGACACCTACGAGATCTTTGTACGAAGCACCAATGCCACCACTAGCACCGCATGCTGCCAGAAAATTAGCTGCGCCTAAAGCGCTGTTGTTGCTATCGGCTTCGTTGAGCTGCGGCGGTGGCGGCGGCTGTTGTGTTGCCAATTGTTCCTTGAGCAGATTCAGCTGCAACATTAACTTCTCTTCGAGCAACAATGCTTGCTCAATATCTTTTTGCCGCATCTTTTCAATTGTTTCGCGCTTGTTTACACCAATACGTAACTTCTCCTCCGCAGTTAAATCCTCCGCTTCAAGCACATCCGTAGCTGGACACTCTAGCACCGCCTGGCGTATAGACTGTATCCAAGTGTTCTTATCCTTTGGTGTTTGCACTTTCAGTTCGTACATCTCCGGAAAATCAGGATTCGATGATATTATATAAATACCGCGTGATTCAGTGCCCGCTTTTTCACGTATGAGCAGCTTCTGCAGCGGCACCACACCTGCTTTGTGCTCCGGCGTAAAGAATGTATATTTGTTATGCGCCGAATTCTCGCAGAGAAAGCATAAGCAATCTGTCAGCACAACCACCAAAACCAATTGCATCTTAGCGCGTCCTTGCATCAGTGTAGCCAAACCTTCGAATTTGAGACGACGCCGTGATGCTACGTCCAGATCACACTTACGAAACGGTTTGTTCTTGTAAATAGCAAACGATTTGGCATCAACACGATTGTAAATATCCTGCTGTCGCTCGCGCAGCTCCTTCTCTGCAACGCAAGCATCAACATCGACCAGCAACGATTTAACCAGACTTAGTGCATGTTGCAATTTGTCGGTTTCATGTTTATTATCGCGTGCGCTTTTTAATAGTGGCTCGATGAGTAAAGGATACTTGGTTAGACGTTGCGTCACAAATAATATGCACTCCGGTATGCCCTTCTTCTTGAGCAAAGGATTGGCGAGACAATGTTTATACCACTCAGCAAAAGCTGGCTCGGTCAAACATTGCTTAAACTGCTCCAGCGCGCTACGATGATTTGCACAGAACTCGCCATATGCTAGCCTCAAATGTTGCGCTTGCTCTAATGCAAAGAAATCCAGCAATATATCAGCAATGCTATCGACAACTACCTGCTCACGCTGTTTCTTTCGTAAATGATGCAAAAAGTCCGTATGAAGTTCTGTAAGTTCTGCGAGCCGCGGAAACATGCCACCGATGTTGAAGGCTGGAAAATATCGCTCTAAACTTTCAACAATTACTTTCTGCATCACCAGCAAAGTTTGGCAATGATGCTTTTCGGTCATTATAAATTCGTATATGTGTTCCTGACGTTTTATTTGCAGTTCCTGCATGGTTTTCAACAGTTCCTTAGGTACACCGGGTGTCCATGAATCATGCTCTTTCAGTGCTATACCTAAAGCAGCATCGGCACCCAAATCTTGTGCCTCCACAGGTGCATCATTGAGAAATTCAGCGCGTATAAGCGGTGTATTGTCGTCATTATAATGGCCACCAGCTGCTGCAGCAGCAGCATACGTTTGCACTCCATCCGGTGCATCATAGTAGTCACCTACACCGCCAATATTCTTTGCTGCAATACCACTCAGTTGTGCGGCAAGCTTCTGTTGTCCGGCGACGCCTTGCAACAGCAACTTTTTATGCTGTTTGCCATTAACATTACTGCCACCGCATTCGAGCTGATGCTCCTTGAGTTGTGTTACACTTATAGTTGCACCGCACACATCACATGCGCTAATCTGACCGCCAATTGTTTTCGACATCTTCGTCTTGTCCTTGTTCTTTTTGCGAAAGAACAATGAGCCGCGCTTACGCCGTTTCTCCACGTTATCAGTGTACACTTCAATCTTGGCATGCGCACGCAGTAAACTTTGATTTTCATCCTCGCTATCGGTTAAATGGCGTGCTATTGCAGCCTTGATGTCATCCTTGGCAATAATCGACGATGTAGAAATGCTTTTCTGCAGCGGTATGCGACTGATGATCTCATTGGCAAGACTGCGTTTGGCTGCAATGCGTTCAAAGTCGCGTGCTAGTTCGGCCTCGTTTAGTGAATGTGTTGAAATGCCTGAAGCGATACAAAAGAAAAGCACAGGTGAAAATGCAAGAACAGCAAAAAGTCTGACGCTTTATCAACGCAGCGTAACACAGACGCAAACGCCAAGCGTACTGATAGTGTTAATTATTTTTTTTTTCATTTTTTGTTGGCATTTCTTATCTTAATCGAAAAAAAAAAGTTTTTATGCCAGCAAATATATATTTATTGGCAACAGCTTTTTTTGTTTTCGGTGTACTTACCTCCTGTGCTATTACGCGCCGAACGTCTGCGTTGCTCTGTGACACGTATTGTCTCCTGCTCCTCACTATCCAAACTCGATAGACTGACACTCTTGTTTGTACAATCACCACCAGTTGCGATAAGCTCATCAATTGCTGTCCATGATTTACGTCGATCGGCGCTCAATAGCATTGGCTGGTTAGGCGCTGTTGGCCACATAATATACTGCGGCGCACCAGATGCCGTACAACCGCCACCCCCAACGCTGCTGGTGCCATTAGCAACGGCACTCAAATCCGGCAATGAAGCACTGAGTATTGCAGCACTAAGCAGTCCATAATTTCCCGAAAGTCCATCCTGCAGCTGTACGCTAGAATTTTTCATTTGCACTACAGTTTCTCGTATGTTTTGTAGTTGACTAAGCGTATCCTCGAAGATGTTATTATACTTGGACACCGATGCCGGACTGTGCGGTGTAACATTTATAATTGGTATCATATTGTTGTGGTTGGAATTATTATTATTGTTCGGTGGTGGTGCTTGTGGTGGTGCATTTATCACGGGTATACAATAGTTTTGGCTTTCGACCGTAACACGAGGTGGCTGCGGTGCTGCTTGTGTTGTCATCGCGGTCGATGTCGTCGTGGATTTAGCACTGCTGTCATTGGCTTTGGCATTGATTGGATAATTTGTTGTAGTTGCTGTTGTGCCATTGGAACTATTGCTACAGTTTGAATTCAGAAAATCGATGACTTCATCATTATCATCGTCGTCGCTATCATCAACAGCAGCAGCAGCCGCGCTCGAATTATGCCGTTGCGGCGCATTGTCCATACTCATGGATTTACTTACTGCTGATTACTAACTTCTTGAAGCACTGCGAATAGTTCAAACAATATAATAGAAAGCGAGAGTAAACTAAAGTAATATAAAATAGAAAGTTTAACGCAGCTAGTGCGCTTTATTGATTTCTCTGAGTTCATGCAGCACAAAATTTTACCTTGTTGCGCTTCACCACCACCTACGCCTTTCTACGCTACACCAGAAATATTCTATTGTAATTGTTGCGCTTCGAGGACATGTAGCGACGATGATTGCGTTGCACTTAGCTGTATGTCCTTGCAAAAACTTTTACAAAAACACTATGCAATTTAATAAAAAAAATACCGCAGATGCAACAAAAAAAAAAAAAAAACAAACTTATACTTTATACACAAAAACTGATATTGACGAAAATTTTCACTACACTGCATGCATATTCACTAATTAAAATAATAATACTTGTTCCGCGCCTATACACCGTGCATTTTTTGGAGATTATTGCATACTTTATTAGTTGCTAAATAACTTAATTAATGCAAGTTTCATCACAAACTAAAAATATATACAACAAAAAAAAGACTTGGCGCTGTGTGCAATACTGCCAACTTGTTTGATTCTATCTGTACAGCTGTAGGCAGCGCAGCAAGAGTGAGCGGTACTTGCACCTGCATTAGTGAATGTGTTCCGAGTGTACCCGAAGCCACCCGAAGTCACCCGAAGACACCCGAAGACAACACGAAGCACCCGAAGTCTCTCGGATAGGACACTTACGACACCTCACCAATACACACACATAATTCTCTTTCGCACCGATAAATGGGTCTGATAATCGTCGCCGATATACGTCTAAAGCATAAACTAAAGCTAGGTACACACGATGCAAACAATTTGCAGCATGTTATGATTAATAAATTGTATATGATAAGCAAAAAATTCTTCCAGTACTGTGGATCGATACGCATGTCTAGCCCTTTGACTAGTGAAGCAAATTTATCACTGGCCAACAAGCTATACAGCCACAAACCCGATTCGAATACATCATTAAAATGTTTTTTCTAACTAAGAAATTTACCAATATCAAAATTTTTTTTTCAACATACATTTTATACCTATTGGACGAACTTTGTCTGAATTCCACATTGTCAGATGTTACTTTAGTCGTACAAGGCGAACGTGTGCCAGCGGTAATTTCGCCGAATCAAATCTGAGTGAAATACAACTGGATGTTGATCCGAAAGCTATTAAATTCATATTGAAGTACATTTACACTGGAACTACACAACCACTGGAGAATATCAGTGACGATTTAATCATCAATTCAATCAATTTGGCAGACGAATATGGAGTTGAAAGATTAACCGAATAACTGCTAGCCAGGCTGCCGGACCGCCTTAATCTAAACAATGCCTTTAAGATCATCAGGACAGTACTCCTACATAATAAGATGAACTTATACGGCGAAGTTTTAGAATTCGTGGCTGAAAATGCATTCCATGTGTTTAAGAACGTCGAGGTATTGCAATCGCTGCCAAAGGTATTTGTGTTTTCTGTTTAAAAATAGCATAAAACTAAGAAAAAACCCTTTTCGTAATATGTGACTTGATTGAAAGTGATGTATTCGCCGTAGACGAGCATAAAATATTCAAAGCTGTCTTAGTCTGTGGCGAAGTCCAATCGGAGGATATTTTAATTTAATATTTCAATTTAAAATTTTTTTTTGTCAACGCATAGTTTTAGAAATAACATTGGATTATGAACATTATAAAAATATTGAATACGGGTGGGTTTAGACAATGTTTTTGAAGGAGTAAGTTGATTATATTGCAATTTAATAAGCTTATTGTTTCGAATTTGTATTTTACAGGAAATGAATGCAAATGTTTTCTATTTACCTGGCTACAAGAATTTGTATTCAAAACAAATAAAACTCTCTGAGATGCCGTCAACGGATGATGCAGTTTAGAACTTAAAAACTTTATGATGAACATACAACATTCTTTGAAACTTTTAGCTTTAATTTTTCTTTATAATTATAAAAAAACCTACAAACTTTGCGTTGCGAAACAAGTTGACATGAATTAATTTTGAAAATTAACGTTTTATGATTCAAACAAACACAAATGAATATTCAAAAATGTTAAATTACTTTGTAAAGATATCAGATCTTCTAGAAGATATATAATTTACCATATATTCCGACTATTATGTAAAGCATATATAAGAAAATCATTATTAAAAATCGAAATTCTTTAAAACTTTACGATTCCGTGCGCTCAGTTGAATTTATTCTTATCTTGTGTACATTGTAGACCAGTTACATAGCTGTCAGTTAAAGTAGAAGGACAGGCGACATATCGGCCGGTAAACGAAGAAGTATGCAAATGCTTGTCAGGTTTTTTAGATTATAAAGACCAGAGCATACTTCCACTGATAAACAATATTACGTGCGTGTGCTTTATACCTTTAAAGGTTATTTTCTTTGTTACAGTTACATTCTTTCTTCAAAACGCTCAGCTAGGATCATAGCAACAACAAAGATTGTAAACAAAACTTAGATACTGAAAAATACCAAAAAGAACTACTCATAATGACAGCGGAAACCCGAACAGTAAATCAATTGCATTAAGTAATCAAATGTTGTACGCAACTTCGTCTATCTTGGATCCGAAATAACCAGATACAACAAAGTCTTCCTGGAGATCCTGGAGAAAATCAGCCTTGCAAATAGATGCTATTTTGTCCTAAATAATTTAGAACTCAAGATCTGTAGGACGCTAATACTGCCGGTCCTACTGTATGGAATACAAAAAAATCTCATGCATTTCTCCGGAGGATATTTTCTGCGCTTTACAACACTACTTTGATTAAAAGTAGAAGAAGAAAGCATTCTACACAAACAACGTCAGGAAGCTCGCATCATAAATCACCAGGAAGTCATTAAGTCATTGCCGAAGATGCACGCAAAAAGTTGTCCAACAACTGGGAGGAACGCAAACGACAAGCGGAATGGCTGCTTGCCGATGATAAGGCACACGAGGAAGCACAGGCTGCTGGCAAGGATTATGAACGCTTGAAGTTACTCGAAGTATTGAAAAGAAAAAAAAGAAAAAGGACAATCCTGATCAGGGCTTCTCCACATACGAAGCACAAACAGCGCGTCAATATGGTCGTCTTGTAAAAACTATGCCTGTAAAAACTATCCTTTTCTCGCTGGTATAGTTTCCAATATGGCTTCGGTCCAGCTTTTACCTTCGGCAATGTGCAGCAGTATTTCAAAAACTGTAAGGTTAAATCATTAGATGGTTTTCATAACAAGTCGATTTTTTTCGTACCGTGAAATGTGCTCAAAACTGAACGTGTTTTCATATCTACATGCTCACTGAGTGGTAGTCGTGCTGTACGCAGCTCCTCATGCACTCCTCGTTCATGACATAAACCCTTTCGATGATTATGATCCACTAGCCCACCAATTACGTATATACACTCTGGATCCAGCTGCTGCAGTACATTATCCGATTAAAATACACAAGCTGTTGCTTGGATAAAGTCTGCGTATGAGTGGCATCAAAATGATATTTCACATTCCAATTCTCCCAGCCATCATTCTTCTTGAGCACTGCATGTATACGTTCATCGGTTTTAAGACCTGTGAAGTGTAATTGCCCCGTCTGTTGGGAACGCCAATTAATTGTGTGTTGGTCCAATGCGTGGCAGACCCTGCTTCCTGGCGGCGCTGTTTTTAACGTAACAGCTGCGTGCAGTATTGTAAAATACAATACACATTTGCAAAGACGCCGCCGCCGGAGTTTTTATAATAAAGAGAAATTCCGACTCTGCAACACACTAGCATACCGTACCGCGTATATTGATATTGAGCAGGAAATGCGCAGCGCAATAGAAGCTGGTCTATTACGGCGTAAGCAAATGCAGCGTGCAGCCGGAGGTAGCGGTAAGTAGACCTACAAACAAAAGCTGAAATGCGGCCACAAGGAAACGTTAGAAAATATACGTCAACAGCGCGAAAAAGATGTGGCGAGTGCAAGTGGAGCCGGCAATGCACTCTGATGCGTGTGGGCGCTGCCAGTAAGTAAAATGTTTTTATTTTTAATTAAATTATTAATAATATTGATATTTTTCAGGTGAAGATAATACATACAAACCAATTTCCTTTCAATAATCAGAAAGTTTATAACATGGAGCGTTTAAGTTCTGCACAAAACTCTACCAAAAAAGTGGGCCAACACGATATACAGGAATCTGGATTTTTTGCTAACCAGCGAAGAGAAGCATAGCAATTGATATACTGGTCTATAACATTTTAATAATGCAACACAATCTGCAGAAGTATTTAATACAATAACGAAGACAACGTTGCTGTACGCACCATGCATAGTGTGCCGCCGCGGAGCAAATGCATTAGTGACTTCGTTTTATGGCTGCTTTGATGTATGCGATTGTGTGGACGCAGGATGCGCACAACAATTCACTGCATAACTCGCAAAGAGAAAAAATTGCGCAAGAGATTGTATAAATTGTGTAAGTTAAAAAAACAAAAATTTTAAAATGTTTATACATGTACGAATAAATGAATTAGGACATAATTATTTCCTTCTTTAAAATAGCAAAAAAAGCACAGCATTTTATGTATATTCCGGTATATACAATCAATTTGTAATTTAGTCCCTCAATGTCTCTTTTGCCACCACCTATTGAACCATTTGTTTGAAAACCAATCTCTTATTTTGTTCGGTGGTCTTGAAAAAGACCGATTGTGGTCACTTATTGGCTCGCGAACTAACTCTACCTCTACTTAATATCCTACCTCTATTAAAATATATTAATTGGATCTAATTTTGAAATCTTAACCCTCATATTTTTCAAAGGGATGCTGTTCATACTTAGTTGCATCAAAGTATGAACAACAAAAGTACCTACATCTACCATTTGGTCGTAGTTCCAGTCTTGAGCTGGACCTCTTTTACAGCCTAACTTAATGTTGGCTAACTGCGGACCTAAAACGTGTACTGCAGCCGCCTCCAATGCTTCAACTTCTGGGCTTACAGAAAAGTGGAAGCCCACTCGGACACCCACACCCAGCCCTTTCTCCCATAAATCCCAGATATACCCAAGTTTTTCATATGAATGGCCGAATCGCCTTTCAATCCCTTTATTTATTTTGGCACGCAGTGCCTCTTCCAAATGGGCATAGGGCCTTTCCCCACAACCGTTTCCAATATAAAAGATTCCCCCAGAGATTGTGGGGTCTTGTAAACTGTATAAGAAATATTTTTTTTTGGAATCCAATTTGTAGAGTAATATTTACGTAGTACTCGTGCAATTTTGACCATATGTCATTGCCTCGATTTTTTTGGCATTCCACCAAAGATAGTGGCGGAGGAGGACTGCAATTTTTTTATGTGAGATCATAGCAGTCATACTACTAAATGCCACATCGCATTTGCTGCACCGGGGACGCGGTTGTGGAGTAGCAGGACGTATTCCCTACGAAAGCGCTTGGCGCATAATGCGCAAAAACATTTGGGGGGAATGGTATTCATCGGACGGACTTACAACAACTAACACCCAGCAGCAAAAATACAGGAGGTTAATCTAGGAACACAACAAAAACACTAAAAAAACAAAGCCACTGGTAGCAACTTAATGCAATTTGATTGCTTTTAATTGAATTAAATTGATTAAATTAAGAACAAATTAAAAAAACACGCACCCACGCCACGCCAAGAAATAACAGTATAACGGTTTCGGACAAAGCTAAAACGGGCCAAAACGGTATAACGGGAATAACGTCGAACCCACGATGCTCGACAGTGTAAACACCAATGTTCGTGTTTGACGATGGTGCCGGCACCATCGTCAAATACCACGCAAGTTTGACGAACACTGGTGTTCACACGGTCGAGCATCGATGTTTACACTGTCGAGCATCTGTCCAGCACCGTGGGTTCGACGATGGTGCCGGCACCATCATCAAACCCACGATGCTCAACAGATGCTCGACAGTGTAAACATCGATGCTCGACATCGATGCTCGACAGTTTGAACATCTGTTTGACGAAAAATCCCCACCGTTATCAAGATCTCAGTGCGAGGGAGATAAATAGATTAGTCAATTTGCAAGTCAAATCAAATTGCAAGATTTTAGTTTATATATTTATATACAACTCTTAGGTTAACTAGTACAAAATGCAGGTTAGTATATGCACTAAAACAATAACTAGCGAACAGCAACAGCGATGGTTTGGTTCAAGTTCATTCATTTACATTGACACGTCGTCGACCATTCCGTATCGTACGCTGCTGTCGTCGTCGTCGTCGCCGCCAACGTCTACTACTAGGAATTTCGCCTGTGGGAGCAGTTTTATTTATCTAACTATACATTTTGATTAATTTTTATGCTAGGCGGCTACGCGAACGTTGCTGCTGCTGCTGATATTGACAGTTTATGGTTATGTTGGTGTACACTGCTTCTATGTGCCCGGCGTGGCGCCCGTTGAGTTTGTGCGTGGCCAAAAAATCGATGTTAAAGCGGTTAAGATGACCAGCAGTCGCACACAGCTGCCGTATCAATACTATTCGCTTAAATTCTGCTACCCAAAGAATGGCACGCTCATCTTCAAGTCGGAGAATCTTGGCGAAGTGCTGCGCGGCGATCGTATTGTCAATACGCCGTATGAAGTACAAATGGCGGAGAATGTGAACTGTAAATTACTGTGCAATAAAAAAGATCGACCACTTAATTGGAGCAAAGAAGATTCAGCGCTGGTAGCGGAGCGTATTATGCACGAGTATTTTGTGCATCTGTAAGTATAAATTTGTTTGACTTTTTATTGCAATCAACCTAAACCTATTTTATTTTGCAGTCTCGTCGATAATCTGCCAGTTGCAACACGCATACCAAACTTAAATAATCCGGGTGAGGTAACATACGAGCACGGCTATCGTCTGGGTTACACGCAAAACGAAAAAACCTACATTAATAATCATTTAAAGTTTATTTTGTCTTATCACATGCATACAAAGTAATTTTAAATAGTTGACTTTCGCAAAAGCCTTTGATTTATAAATTCAATTTAATTTACAGAGACAAATATCGCGTGGTAGGCTTTGAGGTTGAAACTGCTTCGGTCAATTATCAAGAAATTAAGTTTGAAGGTGATGCCTGTAACTTTCCTGACAGAGCGCCACCACAGCTAGTCAATCCGAATGGCGATACGCAGCTCTATTTTACCTATTCTGTTGAATGGAAAGAGTCAAAAGTTAGCTGGGCATCACGTTGGGATATCTATCTGGGTATGCGTGATGTGCAGATACATTGGTTTAGCATTATAAATTCACTTGTTGTGGTATTCTTTTTGTCCGGTAAGTAATCATTGATAATTATTATATATATTATTTTATACTTTTTTTAAACTAATTTTATTTAACTTATCTTAGGCATACTAACCATGATCATGATACGCACTTTACGTCGCGACATTGCACGCTACAATACCGATGACAACATTGAGGATACACTCGAAGAGACTGGCTGGAAGTTGGTGCATGGCGATGTATTCCGTCCACCGAAAAATTCACGCTTATTTTCCGCTGTTATTGGCAGTGGCATACAGATATTTTTCATGGCTTTAATAACAATATTCTTTGCCATGTTAGGCATGCTTTCACCATCCTCACGCGGTGCACTAATGACATCGGGCATTTTTATGTATGTCTTTATGGGCACCATTGCCGGTTACTTTGCGGCACGTTTATACAAGACTATGAAGGGCCGCGAATGGAAACGTGCGGCATTTCTTACAGCTACATTATATCCGGGCATTGTTTTTGGGTATGTGTAATGTTAATATGAATATATTTTTGTAAAACAATTTCAATTTTTGTATAGCACCGGTTTCTTTCTGAACTTCTTCATCTGGGATAAGTCATCAAGCGGAGCAGTGCCGTTTACCACCATGATATCGTTGTTGTTACTTTGGTTTGGCATATCAGTGCCACTAGTATATCTTGGTTTTTATCTAGGCTATCGCAAACAGCCATATCAGCATCCGGTGCGCACGAATATGATACCGCGTCAGGTGCCAGCACAGCATTGGTACATGAATGTTGCTTTGAGGTGAGTGGTAGCATCATATATGTATACAAAAAGTATTAAATGTTTTTTTTTATTTTTAGCACTCTCATGGCCGGCATACTGCCCTTCGGTGCAGTCTTTATCGAATTATTCTTTGTGTTTACTGCCATTTGGCAGAATCAGTTTTACTATCTTTTCGGTTTTCTATTCCTAGTGTTTTGTATACTTGTTGTCAGCTGTGGACAGATCTCAATTGTGATGACATATTTTCAGCTGTGCGGCGAGGTATATATGCAAATTTAGCAACTTTAAAGCAGTTTTCTAATTAATAATAAATTATTTTTGCAGGATTATCGCTGGTGGTGGCGCAGTTTTATTGTATCTGGCGGTTCAGCAGCCTATGTGCTCTTCTATAGCATATTTTACTTTTTTACAAAACTTGAAATTACAGAGTTTATACCGACACTGCTATATTTAGGCTATACTGGTACGATTTATGCGTTCTATAAATCGTAAACAAAAACTATACATACTAAGTTCTTAATTATTTTATTTCAGGTCTTATGGTGCTCACATTTTGGTTGCTTACTGGTACTATTGGTTTCTTTGCAGCATACAGTTTTATACGCAAAATCTATGGCGCTGTGAAGATAGATTGATTACATTACACAATATTTAAAAAGGTTTAGAACATCTTTCCCCCCCATTGAAAATATGTAATGTACCAATCAACTAACGCTGCACACCAAAACTTTGCGTACACCTAAATGGAAAATGAATGAAATGCAATAAAAAAAGACAAAAACTACTCCAATGCTATATCATTTTTTCATACAAAAAAAAAAAAAACTTAAAAATCATATACATATTATAAACAATATATAATTATATGTTTATATAATTATAGATTAACAACTAAAATAAAAAGCAGCAAAAAAAAAAAAAAATTAAGCGCTAATTCTCTAGACTAATTTCCAAATTTCATTTAAAATTGTACTGTAAATCAAGCGAGTATTCTAATTAATTGCTTTAAATTTTATTTAAACCTATATAATATACCTATAGATATTACTTATACATACGTCTATATATATATGTATATCTGTGCTTAAGTTTATAGATATGCTAAAAAAAACAAAGCATTGCGATTTGTGTGTGACTATATTTTCTATTTAATTGTCTTAGACGTATTAATTTAATTTTGATTTAAAAAGTTAATTTTGTTGCGTTGTAAAATAGTTGAACGCTCAATCGAAAAAGAAACAAAAATAAGAGCATGGTTTGTAATTATGAAAA
Source organism: Leucophenga maculata (assembly GCA_035044805.1). Classification (NCBI taxonomy): domain Eukaryota; kingdom Metazoa; phylum Arthropoda; class Insecta; order Diptera; family Drosophilidae; genus Leucophenga; species Leucophenga maculata. Next base: position 373,712 of record JAWNNP010002447.1, on the reverse strand, counting down.
CGTTTAATTTATTATCATTTTTGTAAAAATTAACTTTTGAATATAAGTAATAAATAAAAAAAATATAAGAATTTGTTTTTTTTTTGTTTAAATATTGAAAACTTGTAATAAGTTTATACTTGGTATCTATAAGCTAATTAACTAAAAGCGCATTTAAGTCAACCATTTGAGCTTCAGAAATATGCGTGCACGATCTGTTCCGCATCAATTGAAAGACGAGGAAAATGTGCTTCGTATTCAACATTCGAAAGACATCATTAAAGATGCCAAAAAGGATCAAAACTTCATTTTCAATATTGTTACCGGCGTCAAAGTGCCGAATGGAAGCCTACCGGTGAGCCAGTTGCTATTAGATGCTACGTGCAAGGTTACCCATCGCCAAATGTAACCTGGACGAAGAACGGTATACCGCTACATATCAGTGAACGATTGCAGCTTACAGGTATACTTTTTCAGCTTACTTCCAACTTCAAATATATCCAAAAATAGTTTATAAATGCTTACAGCTGCGCCACATAGTTTGGTCATCAATGACGCCAATACGAAGGATACTAGTATCTATAGCTGCACTGCACACAATTCCTTCAACAAATTACAATTCAATGTATGTGTTCCATAAATAATGCCTTCCATAATTTCATTTCGAAACTCATTGACTATTTATAGCGTACATTTTCATACCAAGGAGTTGCATAGACAGTCGCCCCGATTGCCGGCAGATTGCTTTTAATTACTATTGCGATGTGGACGATTATGCACGGCTTTGTTGCCGTACATGTAAGCTGTATGGACTAATGCTGTAAGAGCATTCGACAGCGTAAAATATTTATATTTTATAGAACATTTATGTACAAGCTACTGTTTCTGCTTTGGGAGATTGGGATTCGTTTGCTCAAGTGCACATTGTGTGGAAAGTTGTTGACTGCCATACACCTGGGGATGGCCAACAATGATTCTTGTGTCAAACGGTCCAAGCAACTCACACGTCCGTTAGGACACGTATCTCCTGGGTAGCCTCTGAACATCCGTTCAGAGGTGAGCTAACGTGAGAAGGCGAAGGGGCCCCCTCTCCTTTAAAAAGGGGTTGGTGCGCTGGGCTTGGGACCCGCCACTTTAAAAAAAAAAAACCCCCAATGAAAACGAAAAGAAAGCCTCGGATGGACCCCTTTGATGACGACCCCGGAACACGATACAAGGATCATGATTTAAGGATATGCACCTGGAATGTCCGCACCCTTAATTGGGATGGTGCAAGTATCCAGCTGGCTGATGTCCTCGAAAAATGCAAGGCTGACATCACCGCAATCCAAGAAATCCGATGGATAGGGCAGGGTTGCTCTAAAAAAGCATCCTGTGACATCTACTACAGCTGCCATGCGAGTAAGCGCGAATTTGGATGTGGTTTCGTGGTGAGTAGGAAACTACGTGGCCTCGTCTCTAGGTTCACACCTGTTGACGAGCGTCTAGCCGCGATACGCATCAAGGCTAAATATTTTTATATTAGCCAGATTTGTGCGCACGCCCCGACGGAAGAGAAAGACGACGATGCTAAAGATGAATTCTATGAGCGCTTGGAACGCCTGTACGAGCGCTGTCCCAAACACGATGTCAAAATCGTGCTTGGCGATTTCAACGCCAAGATTGGGAAGGAAGGAATCTTTGGCCCAACCGTCGGAAAATTTAGCCTTCACGACACTACCTCCAATAATGGAGAGAGGCTAATCGATTTCGCCGCAGGTCGGAACATGGTAGTTAGTAGTACCAGATTTCAACATCTTAACATCCACAAGGCTACATGGCTGAGTCCTGATCAAAAAACACGCAACCAAATCGATCATGTTCTGATTGACGGAAGGCACGCATCGAGCGTGTTGGACGTGCGAAAGTTACGTGGTCCCAACATTGACTCGGACCACTATCTTGTCGCAGCCAAGGTACGCACTAGGCTCAGCGTAGTGCACGCCGCACGTTCCAACATGCAACGAAAGCTAGACGTCGGCAAGCTGCAATCAGAGCAGACCGCCGCAGCCTTCTCAAACACACTCTCCCGACTGCGGGAAACCTCTCCGATTTCTCGAGATATATGTGAGCAGTGGACACACATCACCCGCTCCATGGATAGGGCTGCCAAGGATGTCATTGGTTTTACAAAACCTGTGAAGAATTCTTGGTACGACGAGGAGTGTCGCAATGCTACTGCAGAGAAGAACGCTTCCTATCAGCGAACTCTGCAGTCGGGAGCAACGCGAGCTGTTAGAGAGCAATATCGAGAGAAGCGGAGAGAGGAGAAACGCCTTTTCAGACGCAAGAAAAAGGAGCAAGAAAGGCGGGAGTTTGAGGATGTTGAGATGTTCCGTAACAGAAATGAAGCTCGAAAATTCTACCAAAAGTTCAAGCGTCTGACTGAAGGTTTTAAGCCCGGAGTAACTTTCTGTAAGGATGAGAATGGAAATCTGGTAACGGATGAACAGGAATCACTGAGATTATGGAGGAGTCATTTCTCCAACCTACTCGGCGATGAAGCGCACAATACCGCCGAAAGAGAAATGACACCGGAACCACCAGTTAATGATGGCATTATTGTAGAGCCACCGGACTATTACGAGGTCGATTCAGTTATTAAAAAGCTGAAAAATAACAAAGCGGCAGGCTCTGATGGGCTGCCAGCTGAGTTATTTAAGACCGGCGGCGAAGAGTTGGTTAGGAGTATGCACCAGCTTTTATGCAAAATATGGTCCGATGAACGCATACCCAATGACTGGAATCTCAGTGTTCTCTGTCCTATCTTTAAGAAAGGAGACCCCGCTGTTTGCGCCAACTACCGCGGAATAAGTCTCCTTTCCATTGGATATAAGACTTTGTCGGGCGTATTGTGTAATAGGCTGAAGCCATATACCGACTCACTGATAGGACGATATCAGTGTGGCTTCAGACCAAAAAGGTCGACCAGTGACCAAATATTCACATTACGCCAAATCTTGGAAAAGACCCGTGAGTTCAACAAAGACACTCACCACCTATTTGTCGATTACAAAGCCGCTTTCGACACGCCAATAAGAGCGAAGTTCTTCGACGCCCTGTCTGCACTAGGTATCCCGGCAAAGATTGTCCGTCTTTGCATGGCGACGCTATCTAACACACAAAGCGTTGTCAGGGTGGGGAAAAACCTCTCCGACCCCTTTGATACCAAGAGAGGTTTCAGGCAGGGCGATGCTCTATCGTGCGATTTTTTCAATCTCCTGATGGAATACATCCTACGCCAATGCCCGTACATACAGAGTATGTCGGGCTCGATCTTCCAAAAGGAAGTGATGCTGCTCGCTTACGCCGATGACATCGATATCATCGGTACGCAGGAACGGCGAGTCAGCAAGGCGTTCTCGGAGATTGAAAAACAGTCTCGGCTCATGGGTCTAGCGGTGAACGAGGACAAGACGAAGTACTTGGTGTCTTCTCGCACTCCGTCAATGCGTCTTGGACGGTCAGTGACGATGGAGAATTTCAACTTCAGTGTTGTAGAAAACTTCGTCTATCTCGGAACAGAGATCACCAGCAACAACAACGTCAGCCTGGAGATCAGGCGAAGAATCACGCTTGCAAACAGATGTTTTTTTGGGCTGAGCAAGCAAATGAGAAGTAAAGCCCTCTCTCGACGGACGAAAATAAAGATCTATAAGACGCTGATACTCCCGGTCCTACTGTATGGCGCAGAGACATGGACCGTGATTGAGTCGGATGAGACAGCGTTGGAAGTCTTCGAGAGGAAGATTCTTCGCAGGATCTTTGGTCCTATTAGAGTCGGCGACGAGTTTAGGTCCCGTATGAACCGCGAGCTGTACGAGCTATTCAATGAGGTTGACATAGTCCAGCGCATAAAATTCCAGCGGCTGCACTGGGCTGGGCACCTCATTCGAATGGACGAAGGAGCTCCAGCACGCATGGTTTACATGGGGGGCCCAAACTTGATTGGTGGACGCCGACATAGAGGACGACCGGGCACTCGATGGAATGACCAGGTATGGAGAGATCTCTCCGTACTTGGCATTCAGAACGACTGGCGCCAGCGCGCACAGGATTATGGAGGCTGGCGCGCTTTCCTGGACGCGGCCATGACCGGTAGACGGTTGACGGCCATATAACTAACTAACTACTGTTTCTGCTGAAATAAACACATCGACTTAAATTAACAGCAAAAAGAAAGTGTGTTCTTAGTTTGTACAATTAAATAATACTACAAAGTATATACAAAAATTAAACAATTTAAGACTAATAATCAAATTCACTTTTGCGCGGACATTTGTTTTTCGTATGCCCCTCTTGCCGGCATAAGCCACATTTGCGTGGACCTCTTGTACCGCCACCGCCTTCGCTGCTGCTACTAGGTTTGTTATCTTGAGCGTTGTTTTTCCGGCGTGCACCAGAACCCCAAGAGGCGTTTGATGTGGAAGCTGTTAAAGACAAAAAGCAAATACATTCTACAATTTAGACAGCATTAAATACATATATGTACTTTAATACAAAAATATACCTCCTTCATTATCGTCGTTCTCATCTGCCCATTTAAAGAAACCGCATGATTTTTCACGCGTTGGACACGCAAAGAAGGGACGTCCTGTATTCGGACCCTCTTTACGCACAGTTAGGCTGCTTGCAGCTTTACCACAATTGCACTGTGGCACTGCATCTGACTGGCTGGTCTTTGTATTGCCTGTTCGGTTAGTGTTACTGCTGCTCCAACTGTTGCTATTATTTGCTGCATCAGTAGAGCCCCAACCACTATTTGAGCGTTGCGTTGGCGCTGTTGTTTCCACAGTTGTCGTTTCATCAGCCCATTGAAAGAATTTACAAGGATTACTTTTGGGGCAGGCATAAAATAAACGTCCCTGATTTGGGCCATCTCGCCGCACTGTACAGCTATAATGAAGCAAAAAAGCATGTTAATATGTATGTTCATTAAATAAACCAACGCACACAAACCTCTTAGCCACTTGATGGCAGCCAGTGCATTTGACACCTTCCGGCGGTGTTATGCTCCGTCTTGCATCAGTAGAGCCCCAACCACTATTTGAGCGTTGCGTTGGCGCTGTTGTTTCCACTGTTGTCGCTTCATCAGCCCATTGAAAGAATTTACAAGGATTACTTTTGGGGCAGGCATAAAATAAACGTCCCTGATTTGGGCCATCTCGCCGCACTGTACAGCTATAACGAAGCAAAAAAGCATGTTAATATGTATGTACATTAAATAAACCAGCGCACACAAACCTCTTAGCCACTTGATGGCAGCCAGTGCATTTGACACCTTCCGGCGGTGCTATGCTCCGTCTTGCTTGTGTACCCCAGGCCATTGTCGTCGGCCCACTTTCTTCATCGTCATCATATAAACTATGCGCTACAATATTTGTTGCCTGTAGACGCGGCCTTTTTGCTGCAGGTGTACTGCCAGTACTTTGTGCTGCACGTGCTTTTGAGCCCCAAGCAAAATCATCAAGCTCAGCATCTTGTGGCTCACGAAACACATTCGAAAAGCTATCATCAAAATTATAGCCATTATTTGATAATGTTGTAGTCTGTACAGTCGAAGCGAAACGTATTGCTGCTGGTGGCGGTGGAGGTGGTACATCATTGCCACCACTGCCAGCAACATTGCACCAATCGATATCATCATCATCATCTGCAGCAAAAGCAGCAGCTATGTCGTCTGTAAAACCAGCTGAATTGGCAGTGTTGCAGTTGGTTGGTCTAGAAATATTTGACTCTGCGGCTAACAAAAGCTCATCGAAGCCATCATTGCTGTCAAAAAATTCATCGAGCGGTACATCGCGTAACTGTTCAGCTGCAAGCGCTGCGCTAGCGGCGGAGCTGGAACTGGAGGTAGCAGCATTTGTAAAGTAACCACGTATATTGGTGTCGCTGCTCGGTTTGCGTTTGGTTGTTGTTGTTGTCTTCGTCTTTGTTGCGCGTTTCGGTTTGTTAAGCGTTTGCGTACCACCGTCAGATTTCTTTGTTTTCGTTTGTTTCTTAGCTTGTGCTGCGCCGTTAGCGCCTCTACTACTTGTAGTATCAGCGTTAGTAAAACCAGAACTGACAACACTATTTGGCACTCCACTTGCAGAACCAACATTTCTTTGTGGCACTGTCGACGCCACAGCCGGCGCAACGCCCACAATGCCACCTACACGCTTAACATTCTCCAGATTAATATCGAAGGCATGCCGTAACTGTGCATCACAGCGTAAACAGGTCTTGTACCAGCCAAATGGTGCACCAAATTTTGTACGATAATAGGCAGTATTAAATTTAAACTTAAGCAACTTAAAACCGCTGCCACATTTCTGGCAGTCCTCATCGAGTACAGACGGCTCTTTCCACTCATCTGGCAGCCAAATACTATTCTTGCAATCGGGAAAATTAAGACAACCAATATAATGTCCGCTTTGGTTTTTCTTTGGCCTCAGCGCTAAGGGTGCAACATTGCATTTTGGACATTGAAATAATTCCTGCATGTGTTGTGTATTATTTTCAACATTTGATTGTTCTGCCCCTGACTGTCCATTGGCGGTCGATCCATTTGGTGTTTCCTGTATACGCTGCCCTATTTTTGCGTCCATTGCGCTTACTTTTTCCATAATTTGTTGATATGCTGCTTTATATTTGACGATTTGTTCACGCAAAACCACTTCGGGCTGTTTTTCGCCCAGACAAATACGCTTAAGATCTGCCTCGAATTCAGCACGTAGCATCGGTTTGGCCAATGCTAACTCCATAGCATCATAGCCCTCATAGAGACCCATGCCAATGACGCCCGGCACCAGGCAACCCTTATCGACAACACCAATATAGCCTCGCTCTTTAATTGTATTTATGTGATCAGCATGTGTTGCATCAGTGCCTATGCCATGCTTTTCCATTAGCGCTATGAGATCTGCTTCTGTTAGCAGTGGCGGTGCGGTAGTAGCACCCTCCGGCATGGTAATCTCTGTCGGCTCAAATACCTGTCCATTTTCATATTTGTGTATCTGTTTGGCATTCCATTTCTCATAGATATAGACATCCAAATAGTTGCGCTCGTATATGACCAAACCGGTTGCAGTGAATTTCTCACCGGCAATGTTGATGTGCACCACCGTTTCAGAACCAACGGCATCTTTACTGACGCAGGCGAGAAAATGACGCACAATAAGCTCATAGACGCGTGCTTCGTTACCCTCGAGATCTGTTATTGACAAGAAACGGGCTGTATACAATAAACTGACAGAAACAATTAATAAAATTGTTACTTACTGGTTACAAGCTTTGTGGGATGTATCGGTGGATGTGCCTGATCAGATTTATTGCCATTACGCGGATTCGGACCCCATTCCTTGACGCGTTGTGCAAATTCACCCCAAACGTCATGTCCAGTTTGCTGTTCCACCAAAGAGCTGTCGGCCAGAACATATTGTATTAAATTAAATTGCATAATTTTATTCGAGAAATTTTACCTTAAATCAAATTCCTTTGAAAATTGATTCGTCTCTGTACGCGGATAACTGATAATACCCTTTGTATAGAGTTTCTCTGCAATGGTCATTGTCTCCTTGGCCGATAATTTTAACTTGCGTGAGCCTAGCTTTTCCATTTCCACGGTATCCATTGGCGTTGGACGCCACTTATGTTTCGGTTTGACCGTAACACTTTCCACCGTTGCCTGCGGTTCGGATATACAGAGCAGATAATAATCCTCACATGCCTGTTTATCGAATAATCTATTGCGTGCCCATAAGAACTCCACTGTAAGTTCACCAATGGTGTGCAGTACTTTAATTTTCCAGAATGGTTCCGAGACGAATGCCTCTATCTCCTTATAACGCTCTGCAACAAAACCAAGCGTTGGTATCTGACAGCTACCGTAAGAGATTAGCTTATCCGCTATTTTCTGTGGAAACATACGCTGCAGGCGTAAAGTCTGAAATCGTGTTATAGCAGCACCTGTGCGCAGATCCAATTCGCTACGCACATCGACAGCATCACTTTGTCGCTTATCGGGCGTTATAAGCTGCTGCAAGGCACGTCGCACTGCTGCGGATGTAATCTCGGAAAATTTGGCACGATGTACTGTTATATTCGGTTTAATTGCACGACAGACATCAATGATTTCATAGCCTATATTCTCGCCTTCACGATCACAATCCGTCCAGATAATCAAACCTTGACAACCGCGTATCTCACGTTCCAAAGTGCGTTTAATTGGTTGATAGTCCTCGGAACATGTCTTGCGTACTGGCGCATCGAATAATGCCTTCGGATCAATGTTACGCCAATTGCGATACGAGGCAAGAAATTCAAAACCCAGTAAATGACCCGACACGGAGGTCATAACCATTTTGGAATTCTTACCGCGCACATTTGTCTCAAAATCGAATACTTTATTGTAGACGGAGTAGCCTTCACGCTGTTAATTTAATTGTAAGTATATTATCATATACATTTTAATATAAACATATTTGATATAAACTTACACGACGCGCTGTACCATTCGACAGCAGACCGGCAATTGTTTTAGCCGCGTCGTGCTTCTCGGCAACATTTAGATACTTCATCTCTATAGCAGACGCCGCAGCTTGCTTAGCGTATGTTCTTAAAGTTATATACACGCGAGTACATTTTAAAACATTTTGCATTTGAAAGAATTTCAATTCGGTAGGTAAAATGCGCGGCCATTCGCAGCTATCTTGCTCACTTACTAGTGTTACACTATTCGCACTTATTGACAAAAAAAATAATCAGCTGGTCAAACGAGTTGCTAGCATGACAGAGTTTACAAATATGGCCGAAAAAATTACTAGTGATGATATCGCAACGATTGAAGTGTTATCGGTAATAAATCGCAAAGATTGGATATAACTCAGTGAACCCAAACTGTAAACATAAGAAGTAATCTAATAAAATGATTCAAATTTATTTAAAGTAATTCAACAGAACTAAAGTAGCAAAACAAGCGTATTTTTCTTTTTTAAGTTTAATAGAATATGTGCATTATTGTAAACCCCAGCTTTTGCAGATACATTTTGACGTCCGATCAGTTCAAGATGAAGCTGTTTATTGTTGAAATAAATTCAAGTAATTGGTTGAGTTTTTAGACTGCCTTTTTTTGTTCAATTCATATAGATTTTCATACCCTCTATATACCAAACCCATTCCCATTGGCATAAGAAAAAAATGTTTGTTTAAATTTTATGTGAAATTATTAGCAAATAAGAAACTATTCACTTTATTTATTTATTATTTCTATGATTTGCTTCTCTTTCCTTATTTGTTGTTTTCTTTTTTTACTTTTACGATTTTTTTTTTTAATTATTTTTCTTTTTTTTTTTTGTTTGTTTCTTTTGTTACGATACTTAAACTCTTTACTTATTTATCTATTTTGCTTTTTTAAGATTTTTTTTTTTTACTTTTCAACATAATAAAAATCTTAACAATTTCTAGAAAAAACAATTCTTTTTCTTTTAAACTGGAGTGGGGGATAGATTATGAAAGTATTTATATATAGAAGAAAAAAAACAAATAGTTAATGCATGTTTACATATGTATAAAGATTTGTTTAAAATAGACAAATATGTTATAGTAGTAGTTATTGTTGGTATATAATTATATATACTGTTTATAATGTTATTGTTTAGTGTTATTAAAATAAACTAATTCTGATTTTGTTTTCGCTGTTGTTGTTTTGTTTGTTTTTATAGTATAAATCCACTATGGCAGATATCAACAACAATTTTTAAAACTATTCTTTTTTTTTGTTTACATTTTAAGTGTATAAATTTGTTACAGTGTACTTTTTTAATATATTCAATCTTTCGCGTGTAATTATATATAATTAACGTATATAAAATGTTAATTTGAATTGTTATGCGTGTACTATATCTGTTTTTTTTTTTTTTGTTTGTTTTTTTAGGAAAAGCTTTGTTTTTCGATTTGTTATTTAAGGTTTGTAGTATAAATATACTCCAGTTTTTGTTTTTGTCTTTACGTAACTAAATTACATGTGCTATTTTATAACAACAAGCATCCAAAGAAAGTATCTTATATACGCTACAGCCGCCAACGACGACACTTGTACATAGTAGAAACAGGTATTGCTGTTCCTTCTGCTGTTGGTGACGTCCCAAACCACTGCGATCAACGGCGCCAACTACGATCTTCAGATTCATCCTCTTCCTCCTCATCTTCTAAACGCAACTCAGGCAGAGGCGTATCTCCGGCAATAATCGACTCAGATTCACTTACAGACTGTGCCAGTTGTTTCGGATTTTCCAGTTTCGCGTTATTGTCGTTATCCGCAGCAGCATTAATCGGTTGTGCAGCCTTATCTGCTGCTGCTGCCGCGGCAACTGCTTGTACTTGCACAGGCTGTACTACGGGTGCCCAGGAGATCTACATATATATTTGTAGATTAATATTAAATAATACAAATTGTACGTTTGTAAGTCAATAACTCACCTGCAAACGTTTGTCTTTAAAGATTTTGCCACGCAACACTGCTTGCTCAGCTGTTCCACGTGTCGCATAGGAGAGTATTAGCTGCGGTATTTCACGGTCTACATCGTGTTTGGTAATCTCGCCGAAATGCTGTAGATAGTTATAATATTAGATAGATAAAAACTTAGTATAACAACATATATATATATATATATTCTCGTGTTGAGTCCATCTTGAACTGAAGACATATATTTCTAACTGAATGGATTCGTAATAAGCAAAACTTATATTAAAAATCCACGTCTTTCATGAATAGTCTTGCGTAGACAAAGGTTTACAGTTTAGTGTAGTTTTTGGTACGGAAGCATTCGGGTACCATATTTCTTTAACGCCACGAGAACCCGGTTCAAAGCTCAACACTTTAGTGGTTTTACATTACATTTACACTTTAAAGCTTTATAACTAAAAAAAAAAAAAAAAAATTGTTACTCACCCTGAAGTGCCCTAGCACAAAGTCCGCATCTTCACCAACAAAACCAGTTACAACTATTGTCTTTGGACGTCTATCGACGCGTGTTGAACCTTCTGGATATGAGGCACGTATTGGCTTTGGCGTGCGATTAGCAGCTGCTGCAGCTCCAGTACCACCGCCTGCTCCTGCAGCTATATAATGTGTTATCTTTCCACCACCTGCTCCTGTTAAATTTGTAGCACCGCTACCACCCAAATTCCGTTGCAGCTCTTCGAGACGTTTCTGTATGGCACTCGTATCATTGCCTTCTTGCTGTTGTGCAAATAATTCCAGCTCAATATCAAGCAATTCCTTCTTCTGTTGTTCCTTTGTTTTCTTCGTTGGTGGCGGTTGCAGCGCTTGATTTTGCTGCTGCTTTTGGCTTGTAATTTTTGCCTGTTCTGCAGCAATTTCTTTTTGCAACTTATCAATAGTGTCCTGCAGCACTTTAATGGTTGAGACCGTTTGCACGCGTTGTGGATCTGATGGTTCACAGCGTTCAACAATTTCTAATGCAGATTTCATTTGTTTGACATAGCTTGCGAGCAGTTCCTGTTTACGTTTGCGTAGTCCGATGGCCAGTTGTACAACCGCTTTAGCTTGTTCTTCTTTTTTACGTATTATGGCTGCTGTATTGGCTGGCGTTGGTCCACGTTTAAGACGCAGTGATGCCGGTGATGCTGTTGTTGCTGCTGTTTCACCGCCAGGTAGTGTTGCAGCGTTATTGCTTTCGTTGTTATTGGTCGCAGTGGCACCAGCTCCGGCAGCTGCTGTTGTGCCTGAAGCTGGTTGACTAGTGTTATTTGTGGTTTTTGCCGAGTCCGCGGTTGGTGTTGGTATTGCGGGCACGTTATGCAAATGGTATTGGCTTGCATTTTTACGTCCAGTACCACCACCGCCACTTGTATTCAAAGCATCACCGGCTGCCGCATCTTGACTGTGCCAGAAAACCTTTATAAAACGATTATTGAGCACCGCCTCTGTACTGCGATATGCCACATTTGCTTCTGCATGCGCTGAGAATGTTATAATAGCTGCTTCTGGATCTCCATCATACGAGACTTGTATATTCACAATTTTGCCGAACTTGGCAAAGTGATTATTAAGATGTGCAATTGTATTGAGGCCACGTGGCACCTTTCGCAGTTCTAGTGAGCAATTATGCTGCATATTGGTACGATCAACACGTGGCCCCAAACGACTGTTGATGGGCATCTTACGTTTGGGTGGGCCATCAGCTATTGCCACTGAATCCTCCAGTTCGTAGCGTCGCTTGCCGACTTCACCGCCGTTGCCACCACCAGGTGTGGCTGCTGCATTACCTGCACCACCGTTGTTTGCATCCACGACTGGTATTGGTACCAATTGACGCTGCAACGGTGTTGTCACTGCAGTAGGATTAAACGGGAATGGCATCATTGCCGGACCACCTGCACCACGCGCATAATCTGCTGGACCACCTCCACTACCACCACCATTAGGTGGCACCGCTGCATGCATAGCATTTGGTCGTATATTACCAGTGAATGGATTTATGCTGCCCGCCGGTGGCGGTGGTGGTCCACCAGCTGTTGGACCCGAGCGTGACCATAAATCGGGTGCATCAGGATTATATTCGCGCAATGACATGCTTATAAGTGCAGAATTATTAATACCTTCAAAAACAACTGGATTAACGCCATGATCCCAAGGACAAGTCTCGCCGCGCACACAATATCCTTTTTCATCGAAATCGCGACAACGTTGACGGGGTTCATTCATAATTATGTCATGCTGCTGCGGCATTGGATGATGATGATGCGGATGATGTCGTTCGGGCGAAGCACGTGCATGGCTAACTCTCTGCAAACGTTCCGGCGTTGGAGAGCGACTGCGTGGCGAATTTGAACGATTCAAACGGCTTTTACCACCACCAAATCTTGGTGGACGTTCTTCATTTAAGCCACCGCCTCCACCACCTCCTCCTCCACCTACAATACCACCTAGACGCCTACGATCAAAGTTGCGTCTACCACCGCCGGCAGCACCACTACTGGCATGATGTCTTGGTTCACCGCTGCTAACCGCTGGAGGCGATTTATTACGAAATTGACGCTGGTGCTTCTCACGATCGTTTATGCGCCTATCGCGTGAACGTGAACGGCGCAATTGACGTTCATTTGAACGGGAGCGTGAACGTGAGCGGGAACGCAAAGAGGCACGACGACGTCGATTATCACGCGGTTGATTTTCTTTGTCGGCATTTGTGCGGGCAGGTGGACTAGCGCTACGTACAAGATGTTGTTGTTGCTGCTGGTGGGTATAATTACTACTAGTATTGCTACTGCTGGCGCCATCACCTATCGCTGCGTATTGCGTGCTGCCTTGATTGACAACATTAGAAGGAGCAGCGGGCGGTGCAGTGAGGCGTTCAGTGGCATACGTATCATGCGTTCTACTGGCATTGTTATGAGTCTCTTTGGTTTTATGCTGTAATGAGAATAAATGCAACATAAAATATTTAGTTCACTTTATATGCATCGAAAAATATGTAGAAGGATACTTACATCATGGGCAGGGGTTGTTTGTAACGCATCCAAACGTGCGCTTGAGGCACTACTGCTATTATTTTGTAGCTGCGGCATTACAGTCACTTTGGTTGCTTCCCTATTGCTGTTATGCTGCTGAATTAAATCAGTTTTTATCACATTTTCTACACTTAAAGACGCTGCGGCATTGGTTGATGTCGTCGACGAAAGTTTCGCTGGATTTGCCGGTTTCAACATTGGTGGTAGAGCTAGCGCTGTACTTGTTGCCACATCAAGCACAATTTCATCGGCATCGATGGCACCAACAACATCAATGAATGCAGATTCATTACTGCGTGTAGCAGCAGCACCCTCAACTTTTTGGGCGGCGTTTAGTACATTATTCGGCAGGTTTATATACTCTTCACTATTTATTGCATTAAATAGATGCTCAACAAAGTTCTTCGTTGCATCGGCTAAAAACACATCCAACTGATCGATCATCATACGTTTGAGATCCTTTTCGGGTTTATCTTTTTTCACTAGCGCAAGCACATAACGCGCCAAAGCAGATGAATCTGCATCGCAGCTGTAAAAGATATTTAATTATTATTATATATATAAAAATCCATATTACGTGGCTATAAACTACTTACAGCGGCTCGAGCACTACTACAAGCCAACTCTTGAGTGCCTCCGGATTATTTATCAGCATTTCGCGTACGGCACAATTTAATGTTAAATGATGGCGACGCGTTGATATGTTGCTAAAAAAAAATGTCGCTCCGGGGGTTAGTTTTATACTCAAAATGACCTCTGCTGGCTTGGCTGCTTATTCCTGTGGCAGTTTTTTCTTTTCGTCTTTTGATTTATTTACCTCCACTGGAGTTTTTGCTTTCAAAGCTTCCTTGCAGTATTACGCTGTTAATAAATACAAATAAAATATTTTTAAGCTCGTATTTCAATATTAAATGTAAAATGCAATTCGTTGTAGCTGTATTTGTTGTTATTATTGTTGTTGTTGTTGTACTAAAATATTCGATTACTCGTTATTTTTTTCCTTCAATTTCTTCTCGTTTGTACCGAGTACACGCTGCTACTAATAAGAAAGTTTCTCGATTGTTTTAGAAACACGCACACACACACAAACACATCTACACGTATGTATGTAAATATAACGAGAGGCGCTCGCTGTGGGTAGCAGTAGGCAATGTGTCAATTTTGAAAATTGTTTTTTGCACTTAGAATTATTATTAAAACATAAAAAAATATTTTCTGCACCAACCTTATACACTTATTTACAATATTTTATTACTTTTATGGTGTTTAATCTTTACTTTATAATTATTTTTACAATTTTCACTGGAACGTTACGCACTTCGTGTAACTAGTTTCCAACAATTGACAGATGTCGTCATAAGTACTGCTAATGTGTGAGTGAGATAGCAGCATTGTCAACGCCATTATCAGTCTAGTGTTGTAAATATTATTTTACTGTGCAGCACTATGTCTTGATTTATTTGTGCCCGATTTACACTTTGCGCAAAATGACGAACTGCGCAAATGTTAGATGCTGCAAAACAACAAACTAAATGCTTGCTAATGATTATTATTTTTACTTGTAAATCTTTTCGAACTTGAAAATCAGTAAGATTTTTTTAAATTTCAGCTTAAAAGTTAAACCAAAACATCCCCTCTTTGATGGCTTTGATAATTTTCTGAACTGCTTTTAAAGAAGCTAGCATGGGTCAACTGAGTGTACTTGATGTTGATCAAAAACTTGTTAGAGTCTCCGTGCGAGATTCTTAGAAAACTTGAGATATGGGAGACAGATTTGTAGTTTTCGATCTGCACATAAATGTTATATTTTATTAGGTAATTTAAGTTCGCGATCCTATATACAAGAATATTGTTTACATACATAAACTCGGGAAGCACGTTTGATATTTTTGCAATAGCTTATTGCGCATAGTGCAAACTAGCTTTAAATAAAATAAACTTACTTTGCACTTAAAAAGTATCATTCGCGGCCGCATGTTCTATTTTGTTTTTGTTTATATATTAAAATTTTTATAAATTGACAAAAATGTGCAGCATTGGTGAAGATGACTATGGCGATGATGGCGGATTGCATGCTATGCAACAAGATCAGTCGGAAACAAACAGCGCGTTGCAAGATGTCAACTGCAACAAGTGTGGACAGCCGGAAGCCAATTACAAACTAAATTTTCGTGCGCCGGAATGTCGTGACTGCTTTCTAGCGTATGCGCGACACAAATTCCGAGCGGCGTTAGGCTCCTCAAAGGTGTTACCACGTGCTGCCGAGGTGTTGCTTGTTATCGATGGCACCGCGGAGTCTCTGGTGCTGCTTGACATGCTGCACTTTGCACAAACGCAAAATACATTTAAACGTCTACATTGTACGGCACGTGTACTTTATGTGGACGAAACTGTTTTGAGCGATGCTGGCGACAGCGATGAACAACAAAAACTGCAAGAGTTAGTGCAACGTTATGTGCCATTTGAATTCTACAGAATACCAGTGACAAGCACGTTGGAACAGGTGCCGGAAACATTACAGCAGCTACATACGCAGTGCAATGTAGTAAAAAAGCAGGCCAATGCTACACAGAAATTACCTCTTAAATTAAATGCGCTAAGCAGTCTTACAAGTCGTCAGGATTTTCTACAGCAATGGCGTAAACGTTTAATTGCACGTGCGGCCAAACAACTAAACTGCGGCTATGTCTTTATGCCAACCATAAGCACAACACTTGCTACACAACTCTTGAGCGCCGTAGCGCTGGGGCGTGGAGCTAGTGCAGCCTTGGATGTAGCGCTACTCGACGAGCGATTGTACAGCATAGAACATGTTAAGTTAGTGCGTCCGTTGAAGGATCTGAACGAAGCAGAAGTGCAGCTGTATCTACGTGCGCAAGATTTAATGCCATTCCATGCAGTGCCTGAATATGGTGCAACATTGAGTAGCGCTGCTAGTTTGCAGAATCTAACACGTGCATTTGTTAATAATCTGCAACAGAATTTCAATTCAACTGTATCAACAGTATTTCGTACGGGCGATAAAATAGCAGCAAAATCTCAGGAGTTGGAGCAGCAGGAATGCGGCAGTAGCAATATATGTGCCTTATGTCAATCGCAATTGGATTATGCGAACTCCAATACGCTATTAGCTATTGAGTTCTCTTCAGTGGTATCGGCTGGTGGTAACAATTTGACGGAGTGCAATATACTAGAGCAGCGTGCACGTGAAAAACTGCATGGAACAGCGCATAAACTGGAGCGTAATCTATGCCATGCATGTCGTAATATACAAGCTGAACTCAGTAGTAAAGAAAATATTATAAATCTACTCTAGTAAATATAATTAAAAAAAAATCGTTTTGTTTTTTTAAATAAGATGCAAGCGTCTATCGAAAGCAGTGTGCTGGGCTTAGATTGTGCGCCTTACACACGGTTGATATATC
Organism: Leucophenga maculata; assembly: GCA_035044805.1. Taxonomy (NCBI): domain Eukaryota; kingdom Metazoa; phylum Arthropoda; class Insecta; order Diptera; family Drosophilidae; genus Leucophenga; species Leucophenga maculata. The sequence goes on along the minus strand of JAWNNP010002447.1, from coordinate 356,751 downwards.
TAAACTGTATATTGCTTGTAATCTCTAGCTAATCGTACATGGGGAAAGTTGAGAACACGATAGGCGCTAACCTGCTCAAGCCTGGACAGCACGCAGTAGTTGTAACACTCGGTGGCACAATTTGCGGAAAACGCGGCGTTCAGGATTGCTATGAAAGTTTTTCATGTGATCAGAAGCAACGATTTTCCCTGATTAACTCCATCTCCAATTGTTAAATTTTATTATATATATCTCATTTTAGAGACTTGCATAATCGCGCCAATCAAGACGCTAACGATTTGTATATTTTCTTGTAAACCTGAGTATCTAGTTGACTGCCTCTTAACGCAGTTCAATTAACATCTTAGCGCTTAGATTCATACATTACATGGGAAAATTTATTGTCCTCAAGACGCACCAGATTTAAAGCTTCGACGGCAGCGTTTGTCTAGCACGCAAAGGACTTAAATGTGCATCGAGATTTTGTATATTACATTCAATCTCTATCTCATGCATATTACAGATAGTAAAACGATGCAAATGCGGTGATCTATGTCGCATTTCTTTTAGACCACCAGGTACAACAATCACTTCAGTGGCGTGCTCTGGCGCTAAAACATAAAGACTGTCACCTGTAATGATTGTAAGTGTTGGTACCATTTTATATTTTATATCGTTTAACCATACATACCAGGCAGTACACCAACCATGCCCTCATCACAACGATACAATGTAGGCTGTAGCAGCGTCGAGCCATTTTGTTGGCTACGCATTGTGGCAAAGGCTGCTAGTTTATGCCATTGCTCCATATTGCTTAAACGTGAGAGTTCATAGTACAATATAAATGGCAGCCAGATATTTTTAACGCTAAACTGCTCCAGACATTGCATAGGATTATACCACATGGCTGCTTGTATTTCGCTAGGTTCGAGCAACAATGAAGTTGGTTGTTGCGCCAGTGCCGCAAAGTAGTAAACGGTGTCGAATCTGTCGAGAAATGTATAGATTTTTAGTGGTCAATATTTATTTAATCATATAACATACTTTCTGTTTGCTGTAACTGGAGTACGCCAAATAGACCATTCACTAAGCGCCCATAAATCCGGTAGCACTTTTAAACGCTGGCATAGTCTAAGAAACTGTCCGGCATCATTGTGCACCAATTGCTGCCAGTGTCGCAGATCTATGTCATAAGCATTTTGTGGCACATAGCAATGCGCCGGCTGTCCACAATTTATATCTGCGAGCTTTGTTAATTTGCGGCATAGCAGCAAACCAACTTCTTCGAAAGTTTCACGTATTGCAGTCAACCGTAATGATATGTCGCGTGACATTGCCACACCGCTGGTCATTAAAGGTGCCGGTCTTTGTTCGCTTGACAGCAGCTGTTGTAGCTGTGTCTCTTTTATGCCACAGGCATGAAAATACTGCAACCATTCTGCACTTTCATCCGCCTGCGCATCGTAGGCACCGCCCGGAAAGACACAGTGGTCATTAGCGTATGCAGTGGCTGCGCTGCGTTTAACCAGTAGCAGCTTTGGTAATAGCACGTTTAATAAAATTATTTTTCTATTTGCAACGTCTTACCTTATAGTCATAATCAGTATTCAAGTTTTCCTCCAACGGCTGCCGCGCTGCTAGTATTAGACTAGCCGAAGGTCTATAATGTTGTCGTTTGGTCATCTAAGTAGCTTCTGTACTATTAGCGTTGTTTGGTGTACGCTTTTAAGCTGACTATAGACATTCCACTTAGCTTGGAGTGTGTAGCACATTAGCTGTTTTTTATTAATGAACTAGTTTGTACTTTTGAACTTCTATGTGGCAAAGAGCTATCATAAATCGCACTGATTTGTAAAATGTGATCAAACATAGTTGACCGTTGAATACCGTACTTGGTATGCGGTTTGAAGTGGCTGGCGGAGAAGCAGGTATGTACATTCCTGTAAGCATGTTGAGTCTATTTGACTTAAATCGTTAAAAAGAGACTCATTGCCATATGCGACCTTCACCAATTAAGACTTTTTAATATCCATTATTTGCTCAGCTCGAGAAAAAGAGAATTGGAAGATCTCCATAACTTAACAACTTTCTAAGCTTTCTCAAAATAGAAAAATTGACAATTTTAAAGTAAACAAATAAGACATGGCTCAGACAACTTTTAACCTTTACGTAAAAAATAATTAAATATGGTAACTATAATTTGCATGATTTTAATGTTACAACCTTTGAGTTAAATGTTAAGTTCAGCCAAAGTAACTACATACATCTGCCCTTTTGGTTGTATGAAAGAACAAATCGTAGAGACTATAAAGGTAAGTTAATACGATGTCAGAAATCTGAATACTTTCAGATGTCGAAAAAGTTTTAATGATATTCTGATTAATTGGTAATCTATTACACCCATAAATATGTGCAAACTCAACTACATTTAAATATGTGCATACCTGCTCAAATGTACTCGTGTGTAGTGTGCAACGGAAATCAGCTGATTTGAGGTTATTTTCCGTCTGCTCAATGTTCGTTTAAACTTCGCGCTCTGTCTTTTAAATGATTACGTGCATCCTTTTCAAAACAAAAACAGCATAATAATGGCCAAACAAGCGGTTGCCAAATGGCGACAATCTGCCAGTTTACTATTGCTAGCCAAGCAGCCGCCGTGCAGTGTAAAAACAAATTTTGACTACAAGGTTAGTACAAAAGCAATGCAACAACAAATTGCTTGTTTATAAAAACGCTCCGCAACACTTTACAGACGCTGCTCTTTGAACGTAATGCAAAAGCAACTTTTATGCCGAACTCCATGGTGTTTCCTGGCGGTGTACGCGAAACAGCCGATGCCGCGCCAGCATGGTTTGAGCATTTTAGCAATTTTGGTGTGCAGCGCGAACAACTCGAACAATTGACAGCAAATCGGAACTGGCCGCATTTATTTGAAAGCAACAGCAAAGAAGAATTAGCTAGGTTAGTAGCATAACGACGTAGTTAAACTGAAATTAATTTAATAAACATATTCATATAGTCCCATAGCATTACGCATAACTGCCATACGCGAAACATTTGAAGAAGTTGGTGTACTGCTCTGTCGTCCGGGCAAGCCGCAAGCTGAATGCAATGGTTATGCACATGTCTTGGAACATTTCGATCGTAAACATTGGCAACAGTTAGTACATAATGATGCTAGTCAATTTCTAGCGCTATGTCAGCAGCTGCAAGTACTGCCGGACTTATGGAGTCTATACGAATGGTCTGCCTGGTTAACGCCATCAACTTTTCAAAAGCGTTTTGTCACTGCATTCTTTGTTGCGACGCTGCAACAGCAGCCGGAGCTGTTGATTGAAGAGCATGAAGTGGCCAGTTGTGCGGTAGGTGTTACTTATAACTAATAGCTATGCATATATAACTATTATTATTTGCTTTTTACAGTGGCGCACACCGTTAGACTATTTAGAAGCAGCACATGCCAGACAGCTTTGGTTGCCACCGCCGCAAATTTATGAACTCTCGCGCTGTCTTAATTTCACTGCACTGGAGCAGTTGCATGCTTTTGCTGCAACACGTGCTACACGTGGCATTTCATTGATACATCCGGTAATCTATAAATGTAGCGATGGTTCAGTTTCTTTACTCGTCGGCGATAGCATGTATCCAAATGATCCCGATATCTGTAATAAACCCATTGATTTAGGTAGTGTTAGTATGTCAGAATTTCGTGCCGATGCTAAAAAACTGCATCGTTGGGAGTACGTAAATCAATATGAGCGTAAGATGCTATTAAATTTCGATTTGGAGGATGGACAGCTCAAACCGCTAGATGTGCAACAGTTTAAAAGTGTCAAATAAATAAGGCGGGCGAACTGGTTTTTGTGCCGTATCATAAACTAAAGCCATTCGTGGCATACGATTGATTTTTAAAATTGTCTGAAAAACATAGAAAAAAATTATTGTTGCACTCTTCAACAATTTTTGAAACAGTTTCAAAGCTTTGTTGAAGCGTTTAATCAATATAATATTAGCTTTTCATTAATTTAGTCGTATCTATTGTTAAAAATTGTATATTTTGTAACTTATCTCTTGTTATCTAATCACATTTTATCTCGAATTGTTTTGCTTAATGGTTTGGCACAAATAGTGAAATTTAAATAGGATAAGTGCATTTATTTGAATTTAAATACTTTGTATGAAAGTAAGTAGAGAAAGTTTAAGTTTTTATTTTCTTTTTGGTTTCTAGTGCAATTATTTAGTTGTTGTATAGAAATTTAGTAATTTGTATATTTAAGATACTTGCTGGCATTTTTCTCTTTTCTCAAATTAATATGCCTTTTCCTAGATACAATTGTCTCTTCTTTAGCACTTTTTGATCAATACTCTTCGAATTTTATGCCAACCTTTTACATTGTCCATAGGAATACCTTGGAATTTTCATTTCCATTGGCTAAACAGCTATTCAGCTTATAATACCCTACACTCTATGTTGTCCACTAATAAATGAATTTGTATTGTATGTATTCCAAAAACAATTTGTATTGTTATACCTTAAGTTCTATTCATTTATTTCCTATTTTTTAAATTATTAATAATTTTCTAATTTTAAGAACTACTGCATTAACACTTTTTTATTGTTGTGTCGGTTCGACTCCCTCGAATGTAGTATCCATAATGCAGTTCTTCTGAGGACCTATGAAAATTTAAGATGTTCATTTTAAAGCTGTAGGTAAATATTTTGTAAATCAATTTTCAACTTACATGATTGCATAATTTCAGCGCTCAAATTATTAAATCTGTAATATACAAATAATGAAAGTAAATAATTAATTGTTAATGCGTAATTTAATTTATTCTAACAAACCTTTCCGCTTCATTACTACTCAAAGTATTCAAATCTGTTTCAATATTTCGCACTTTTACAAAAATGTTTTCACCCAATGTACCAATACGTTCGAGTAGACTTGATTTATCGACTATGAACTGTTGTGCATCAAGAATTTTTTGCAGTGTATTTTCTAACTCCGTAAATTTTGTAAGTATGGGAAGTGCTGTACATATAAAGTTTTTAATTTTTTTTAGAAAATTTCTTATAAATTTAAAAATTTAATTATATTACCTATGGAATTTATGACATTGCTTAGATTGTTAAAGCTGTAAAGAACACGTAAATTTTGAGCCAATTAATATTAAGTAAAGTACCGTTATACACACCTATTATTTGTTGCATTTTGAAATTCTTGTATTTGTGTCTCCAAATTTTGTTGCCTTCTATCAATGTTCTTTATAAGTGCCTCATTCGAATTTTCCAATTGCAGTAGCTCCTTTAATTGTTGCTCAATTTTAACTTCCGCAGCGCCACAACCTTCAAATGTTGCCGTTATAGCATCTGAAATATTTTTTAACACTTGGTCCTTCATATTCAGATTGTTGGTAAGAAATGCGCCCACTGTACGCAGCATATTTAGAGAGTTATCTGCACTTTTTAGTGTATATTCTATATTAGCCTGTCTTATATATGTTGTATAGACAGTATGCTCTATATTATTTAGCGTGCGATTATTTTGTGCGAGTAACATTTTAATATTCGTTTTGCCGTAATTGGGGGCATAAGGGGTTTTAGCAGCAAAATAAGGCTGGAAATAGATAAAAAGCTTACCATGTTATTTTTTTTTTAAATTTATTATGTTAGACTTACATAAAATTCTTCAGAATCGACTGAAATTTGGAGAATTATTATAAGTTTTAATTTTTATTTTTAAGAAACTTATGCAAATATTTACCTTCTGCCGACTGTTGCAGTGTATTAAACTGATGCCATAAATTGGAGTAACCATTTTGTGATATATGCTACAAAAGTAAATATAAAAACATATTAAAAAAGGATTCTTGGCAACTAATTACGAAAAAAAAACTTACTCTTTGCGCTGCTTGCGTACTAGCAATCCACATGAATGACAGAAACCAGAATACTATTATATTTCGCATATTATTCTCTTACAATAGCTAGCAGCGTACTAATAAATTTACAACAGCTGCAAACCGCTTAAATGCTTTAATTTGCTGTGATTTGAAATCTTCTATCTTGCACGTATTATGCATTTAAAGTACAATTTATCGCAAATTATTTTTATTTCTCAAATTTTTCTATGTTGTGCTTTTGCTGCTTGAATTATACAGCTGCGCGGGTTCTGATAAGATGGCATAACTAAGATTTGTTTTAATTAATTTAAACTTTTGACCTAGTTTTTTAACTATGTATTTATTTTAAGATTTCATTTTATCGAATAAAATTCAAGCCTTTTATACCCTCTATTTACCGATAACAGTTTCGATGCATAAAACGATATCGATTGCTATGCCGCGCTCTCGCTCTTTCGCGCTTATCAATAAACTGCTCGCCGTTATCAATGAATCAGCTGTGCTGCGTTTGGAATTTGGAATACGGACTAACAGAGCAATACGAGAAAAATAATTATTTGCAGAGTAAATGCGGGTAAATAAGATATCTTAAGCAACGCAATATGGCAACTAATAAAACAGCGAAGAAATGGCGTGAATCAGCAAGTCTTATAGTAGTAGCACAAAACAAGGCAATAAGGACAAATACACAAAATGAACCGGATTATAATGTAAGCTAAAAATGTTTGAAAAATATTTATAACTTGCTATAAAATATCACTCTTTACAGCTGCTCATGCTTAAACGTTCCGATCATACAGCTATGGTGCAAAATCAGGCTGTCTTTCCTGGTGGCATGCTATCTGTTGAATCAGATGAATCCATAGAGTGGCTGAAGTACTTTGAAACGTGCGGCACAACGCAACATGCGCTACGGCAATTAGTATTGATCAGTGATGACCGGCCGCATATACTAGCGCCGCAGGGTACTGGCTGCTATGATCGTTTCTTTAAGCGTGAGCGTATCTGGGCTAGGTGCGTGGCGTTGCAAATTAAAAGTAAGCATGCTAAACTTGTAAAAATAATCTTTACAGAGAAATATCACTGCGTCTGACTGCTTTGCGCGAGACTTTCGAAGAGGTCGGCATATTAATCTGTCGCAAATGTGATACTGTAAAGCACGGTTTAGCATTCGGTGATACTTATTTTGCGGAGAATTTCGATAGAGCCGCTTGGCAACAGCGTGTGCACAATGATCCAAATGAGTTTTTGAAACTATGTCGTGAGTTGCGCGTGCTGCCTGATCTGTGGGCGTTATATGAATGGTCTGCATGGGCAAGTCCTGCAATATTCAAGAAGTGGTATGTAGCGTATTTCAAAAACTAAGTATGAATAAATTATATTTAATGTTAACTTTAATTTCTTGCAGCAATGAGACAGCTTTCTTTATATGTTTTCTGCCAACAAAACCGCATTTGTTAGCTGAGGAAACTGAGGTCAAGGAGTGTATGGTATTTATATATAGTATATTTTAATGGCGGTAATACAAAATATATTACAGTTATGCTTTTTAGTCAATTCGAAATCGTTCAGAAATTGCTATATAAAACAGCGCTTTGTCTGCACATTAAATTTGGCGCGATATCTGTGATACCATGTCTCATAAAATAAAAATTTTCTTTTATGTTGCATTTCAAACACTATTAATCATCTATATTTTTTCAGTGGGATACACCCGAACAATTTTTGCGTTTGATGCACGCTGCTGATATCTGGCTACATCCGCCACAGACCTATGAACTTTCGCGTTTTTTGGGTATCAATTCATATGATGTGTTACAGGATTTTGCACGTAAACGCAGTTCCGAAGGTTCAACGCTACATATGCCTATATCTTATATATGTACCGATGAAATGATTACAGTTTTACCAGGTATGTATAAAAGTTATAATATTAGATAAATTAGATAGTCACCTCTGTTTCATTTAAAGGTGACGATGCCTATATCGGTGATCCACGTGAAGCAACCACACCACGCCAATATGACGGCACTGTTGCGGAGTTTCATGCTGCAGCTAAACGTTTACATCGCGTTGAAAAATTTGCCACTAAAAATATGAAAATACATTTAAATTTTAAACCTCCAAACGGACATTTGCCACCTCTCCATTTGGAGGCTATAAAACAGAAATTATAAAAGCATTCCTAAATAAAACATTCAAGTAATTTTGTAAATAAGCTGTATATAGCTAATGTGACTAACTTGCAAGGGATTAGGTGAGTGAGAGTAGTTGTTGTATATAGTAGTCAAATATTTATAAAATATATTAATTAAAAAAGAAAAACATTCAACCGCAAACGCTACATAAATTTAGCATTTATATGTTTCATATTCTCTTGAACTGACCTTCTACAGGACTGCTAAGCGTTGATAAGATGTAGTTTCTTTTTTAATGTCCAGCTAATGGAATTATTGTTGTTTGGTCAAATTACTTTAAGCTGATTTTCGTTGATTTCATTTTCGTTGAGTGTTTATAATTTTAAGCGCTAATCCCGAAATAAAATACAAATGTTTAAATGATTTTGTATAAATTAATGCCGCGAGTGTTAAAAGGTCATTTGAGATAAGATGTTTTGAGTAGCAGTGGCTTGGTATACATATATCTCTCTATTACGATATACTTTTTATAAGAAAATTCGAAGACGTAGTTTAATTTAAAATGTTAGAATTTTAAAATTTTGTATAAAATGCATCTGCTGAGCAACAATTAATAGACTACGTTAAAGTTTCGAGCATACTGCATCATTAAGTTTATGTTTAAAAGTCCAACAGACGGACATAAGGCAGCTGTATATATTTTAGCTTCAAAGGCGTGCCTTACTATTTGCAATAATAAACACTTTATAAACAATTCATTGCCCAATTCCACACACACACACACCCATACAAACTAAACATGCAAGAAGGATAATAGGATAATTAAACGTTATTAATGAATGCGGTAGACACAAGTACAAGTTCGAATAACAATGAATGAAACCCAAAATGTTGTAAACCACAAAAGGTTAAATTAAATGAAGTAATTGTTACGGAAACTGACGCCAGAAGTGTGTGTGGGGGGGTCTTCCCCAGTAGTAGAGCATAATAGAATACTGGAAATGAACAGGCACGAAATAAACGTTGCCCTTACTTTCAATTTGCGCACCCCATGCCAGCTTTTTTTTTTTTGGTAGACTTTTGATTTTTAAGTCGGAAGGAACGCCACGCTGGCTGTGATAAATAAAATTCTATGCATTGGTTGAGGAGGGATGAATGGCTCGAATACATAAAGCGCTTAAAGTCGCACCCAGCGAGCCGGTATCAATAAAGTGAGCAGGTAGCTTCAACGCACTTGAATGCCTGCAACAGTGGGTGGCGTGGCATGGGGGTTTTTTGTGCAAAGATCGGCGCGTCATCAGTGATTTAAATGCATCCTTAATGGGATAAAATTATGTGTGTCTCTGATTTGTGGTTACGCCACAAAATGCTCGACGTTAAATGCTTAACTTGTTGTTAAGTCCTGGCACTCTATGTATATATATATATACGGTTTGGCGCAGTACGGCACGGCACGGCACGGCACAGGCTTTTAAATGAATATGCATGGCATTTGCTGCTTTTTGATGTTTGTACGCCTGGAACGTTGCTGTTGTGTTGGGTATTTAAATTTATTAAGTGCTATCCCTTTTGTATTCAGCTTGCCTCATGCCATAGTTGTTTCAGCCAATGGTTTGCCTTTATATGCATGCTTAACACGTTGTAAACTTGAATGCTTCCGTCGGACAATGGTGTGGACACCATGTTGCAATTTGTACGCATTGTTATATAAACAGCAGGAAATTAAGGTTTATTTTAAAGCAATTGTAAAATATTGCAGCTCTTGTATCAATTAGTATCTTATTCATATGGTGTACAAAATTTTAAAAGCCGTCTCCTGTATTTTGCTTAACATTAGATTACCAAAAGCAAGTACGAAGAGTAGCTCCTACAGCTGCTGGCGCATGAAGCATTGAAAAGGCGAGCCTTGGCGAACGGAAGGTCCTTAGAAAGCTTGTAAATATTTTTACAAGACGCAAATTTTCAGTGTGCCCGGATGCTTCTGGTGCAAGATCAATGATCCCAGATAAAGTCATTGAGCTCATCCCAAAGTCGTTAATTTCCTGCCAAGATCATCCACTTTCGACGAAAGACATCTGCCTCCGCCCAAAGTCATCCGCTTCTGCCTGAAGTTGCCGGCCTCCGGCCAACGGCACTGATCTCCGGTCAAAGTCATCTGCCTCCAGGGAAAGTCATCCGCCGCCGGCCAATGTCATCGAACTCCGGTCAAAGTCGACTGCCTCTGTCGAGTAACCATGGCCGAGGACGTATCTCTCTGACGTCGTCTCGAGATCAATAACTTTGGGCGGAGTGCAATTATCTTGGCTGGAGTTCAATGACTTTGGCCGAAATTCAACGACTTTGGCCTGATTTCAATAATTTTAACCGCAATTCAATGACCGTCAAACACGTGATGACGGCATGCGAGAAGTTACCAAGTACTTCGTCTTGTCCTCATTCACAGCTAGAACCATGAGCTGAAAGTGTTTTTCGGGCACTGGCGTGATATGTATTCCATCAAAAAATTTAAAAAATCGCACGACAGCTGAAATCTGTTTTGGTATCAACGGGTTCGGAGAGGATCTTTTCTATCATCGTACGAACTATCTTTGACGGGAGACCGGCAACTGGAAGACTGTAATAACTAGAGCTTTCGAGTTTGTATATGTCGATTTTTTACTCAATCTTCAGATCACTTGTATTCAACGAATGTACTAACTCCGCCTCCCTATAGGGAAATTGGAGGACTTACCGTGCATTCATACTCCTCATTCTTGGTTTATATATAAAAAATGTTTAATAATGTTGGTATATTTGCTATAGTAACTAATTTTGATCTCATTTACGTTAATCCTTTTAAAAAAATTCTATTGAGGTCTAGACCGGTCCAACAGAAAGTGTGGCTCCCATGAAAATCTGCCCCACCTTTCTGGGTTTTTGTATGAAAAAATGTATACTGTTGTGGTTAATTTAATAAATTATTTCATTCGGTCCAAATCGGACCACTAAAAGAGATGGTCCCTTACAAAAAGAGAACTTAAAATAGACGTAACTGTCCGTCTGGTTGTGAACAAGAAGAACTTGGAGACTAAAAGTGATAGAGCCTTCAAGTTTGAATATTTAATGACCTCTATTCTCTCCCTTAAGATAGTTTGTTTTTAATAAAGTTGTCAACCCCTCCCTAAGGGGTAGTACCTATAAAAATTTGCACCTCTTTATTTAGTTTTTGAATGACAAATATTTCTGTTACATTCCCCGAAGTGTTACACCTTGTTCCTAACTTTGATGCTACAAGAAATTAAAATAAAAAAAAAATTTCTTTAAATTAATTGCCTTATAACTGTTGGTCCTTACGCTTGCTCCCAACCATAAGCTGGCCATAAATTATAAAACAAATTAAAATATGAATATAAGTAGAGCAAAATTATGCGCTGCAAAAATGAATAATGAATGTCTTGGTTTGTGATAATAATTGCCGCGGCATTCGGGCGCGTTCTGACAAAGGACAAAATCTTCAGCAGGGAGCAAACGTTGAAGCTTGTGAGAAAAGCTGCTTAAAATGTAGCAAACGGTGAAAGTAAATTAGTGAAAATTCATGCAGCAGTCTGAGCGAGTTGAGATACTAGATACGACGGCAGGCAGGCAGGCAGGCAGTCAGTCAGGTAGCTGCTTTGTGATTTATGTGAGAGCACTGAGCCCCAAGAAGCAAACTGTCACACCATGCGAAATATTTATGCTTATCACACCATCACAATGATAATTGAATTTGCAGCTAATTTTCAGTGTAATAGATCTAAAGCATAATAATGATTTAGGAAGAATGATATGTAGACTGCTGCTGAGGAAATTGTACAAATTAATTGCCAAGTACAAAGAAGCAGCAGAGTTTCATAAATTGACTTGCATGTCACGTACCTGTCGCACAGGACATGCAATTATGCCAAGACATCAAATTGAAGCTGCTATTGACAGAGCACACACATATATATTTTTTTTTGCTAATCAGTAGTTTCTATATAAAATAAATTCATCAAGCAACGTTTAATAATAATAAATAAAACGATTTTCAACAATGCCATAAAAAAAAACGCATCATTAAATTTGGACTTCCCACGGGGATAACTTAAATACACTTGTCTGTATTTGGCTGCGAAATCAAGTCTATTTGTACTCAACTCAATCCGGCTCCGCCTCAGCTTGACTTCTCGGCATACACTAAATGAGTATTAACGTAATAAATCGCCGCAATTCATTTGCCACTCAGCGTTTCATGTTCCAAGTTTGACTTCATCAACCCTTATTCAAACTGTTGATGAGCCTTCGCTAGCTCTGGCACGAAATACACAGCGGGTAACATAGTGTATCAACCAGTTACCACTCGTACATAGAAGTACTTCGGTTCGGTATTTGTTCAAGTTGTCACTGGGGAAATGCGTTTTATTCTTCCTTCCTTCCTTCCATCCATGCTTCCGTGCTTCTGCACTTCCTATGCTTGTTGCCTTACGTCCTTGACTATTTTCTTGCCAGTTCATTGTCAGCCCATCAGTCTTGTCATTGTCGACAGCTTGTAACTTGGCGCTGTTCTACAAATTGCATCAATTGACTCGCGTGTTCTGGCTAATGGTCGTTTAAGTAAACCCACCGACAACAAATGATATCCTCATTCTCATAGAAGACTTATGTGCTACACGCTTTTGTAATGATTGCCTTTGTGCTGATTTCATTATGTCATTATTTTGTGGTTTCCTTTTGTATGTCTAATGGTGTACAGGTGTTTAAGAAATTTATTGATTGAAGATTTGTGAAAAATTATACATTTTGGAGATCGAAATTATAGCAAAATTTCTATGAAATGGAGAAATAGAAATAATATATCTGATTGATACTTAATATAGTTTTTTAGACAAAAGATGTATATAACAGATTGAACTATATGATATGTATGACATATGGGCATACATGGTCGAGAAGAAACAGTCAGGATCCTCCACGTAAGGAGTGTTTAGGTCTCAGTGCCAAGTGGTGCTCCGTACAAACCAGGGACAGTCTTTGATCTTGCTTAGCGCCTAATTCTGTATTGTTTGCACCCTCTTAAGGTTAGATTTCGCTGCGATGCTACATATCTGCACACCATATCTCCAATGGTCATCCATTGAAGGATTTTCATTCATGCGCTACATCTTTGCGCTGTATCCAATGTTGGTTTTTAAGATTAAGGCGTCTGGGAATAATATTAAATACTTATTATGATTGCTGCAAGGTGTAGCCGTTTCTCCACAATGTGAACCATTCATTGCTGCATTTGGCATCAAAAATCTGCACATTCCACCTTATATTTTTCGACGTCCTATCTGCACTAGCTATCCCGGCAAAGATTGTCCGTCTTTGCATGACGACGCTTTCTAACACACAAAGTGTTGACAGGGTGAGAAAAAACATCTCCGGCCCCTTTTGATACTAAGGGAGGTTTCAGGCAGGGCGATGCTCTGTCGTGCGATTTTTTCAAACTTCTGATGGAATACATTTTAAGCCAGCGCCCGTACATACAGAATATGTCGGACTTGATCTTCCAAAAGGAAGTGATGGTGATCGCGTTCGTAAGGCGTTCTCGGAGCTTGAAAAACTATGTCGGCTCGTGGGTCTCTTCCACCTCTTGTCCCAGTCTTCTAGTAGGCCTGTAGGCCATCCACAGAGTCTTGCTGCTCGGGAAACATTGTACTCATGCTTGACACGTTTTTGTTGGTTGTTGGAAGGTCAACTGCGAAGAGGTTGAACAGGAATGCTGCAAAAACGATATCTTCAGGGAATCTTGGGTATAGGTTAAATAGGAGTGGATCTTCTGCACAACTTCCTTTTTGTCAAAGGTTTACAGTATATAATTGACAACTTTGTGCTACTCTCTTGGCAATTAGTCTTTCTGAAACCATTGAGAGTGATGGATGTAGACTGTTCGGTCAGTACGACTCAGGGGTTTCATTTTGTTTTACCGGGCTTGTGGATCCAAATTGCTCCAAACTGTTATATCTGCGTTCAACAACGTAAAGAAAAAAGTTTTGCACTCAAGGCCAAGGTTTATATTACTAACCATGAAGATTAATAATAAATTAATGCAAACATAGCGACTTCTTCAACCTACTAACTGCAGGTATCAGTTAGAAGGAAATTGTTTTCTTATTTGTGTAGATGTTCTCAGTTACTACTGTCAGGAAAAGCTTCACCCTTTCATCCTTTGTTCAACAATGGAAAATCATCTTTGTGCAAGATTTCTTGGGTGACACAGTTAGGAATGATAGTCAATAAAGTAATAAAAAAAGTTGGCGGTACTAATGGGTTCGATAAAACATGGAAGAGTTGAGGCCCATGGCTTAAAATTTTAAGAATAAAATTGTTTGGTTTTTATAGAGTTGAACACTTTCCATTACACTTAAATACATCAGTTTCTATTTACAATTTTAATATTGGTAAAATATTTAAGGCATAAAAATTTGGAAAAACTTTCACACATATTACGAAAAAATAGACACTCTTAGTCTTGACATCACCACCAATATTTTCGATCGCGGGTGTCACTAATATTTAATATTTAATGAAAAGTCTTATGACGTTGGAAAATCTCATAGTTTTGTGAAACTTTGTATAAGTCAGTTCTTAGTACCTGAGATAACAGCTTGGGAAGCGTCGAAAATGTGTTTCCTGAATATGGAACTTTATGGAGAAGTAGAAGCGTAAATGTATTCTATGGTATATCGGACTTCTGGACTGGACTTCTTATTAACTGAGAAGACTGTTAGGGAACTCTTCGTGTTTCGAAGAATACAAGAAATAGAGACGTAGAACGAATGACACTAAAGAATCTTTATTCTTGGTCTCTGGCTGGCAACCATTGCGGAGACATTGCGTTCAAAGGATCTTTCTAAATTAGTGCGTATTGGTTTTTTTTTTTTTTTCTTTTTTTGAAACGAATTAAGATATTTTTTGAGATTGGTACTTACCTGGTTTCTTTCTATTTGTTTATATTGGCGCGTTTCGGAAAGAACTCTTGCAACGAACGCAGATGCATAACGATACATTTTGTTCAAAAGATCTTTTTGTATTGGCGCGTGCTGATTTTTTCTATTGCAACAAATGCAGCTTCATAACGATTCATGTTTTTCAAGATATATATTTGGGATATGTTTGTTGTGTAACAATTTTCTTTTTGCAATTGATGTTATGTTCAAGCGATCTATTTGTATTCACGCGTATCGAAAAAAAAGCACCTGCCACGAACACGATACATAACTATAACTCTTTCTATTGGCTTAAATATAAAGTTCTCTAATTAAAACAATATTTAATAATTCAATATTTACTTTAAGTACGAAAACAAATACAATTATTATTCTAAGCTTGCTCCAACTAACGATTTTATGTGCAATGCATGAAGTGCAGCGAAAACATTTAAAAAACGAAAAGCCAAGACAAAAAAAAAAAGATTGTTTACAACATAACAACAGCAGGTGTCATATATACAAGACAGCAAAGGTGTGCAGATACATTTCGAAGTACATAGAACATTACTCAACCAAGTGGTGCTGAAATCATGGAAATATATTCTATATATAATTCCAGAATATAATATGGCAGTGTAAACTTAAACCACGAGAGACGCTGGCATGTCTGGATGCCAATAAGAACGGCAGTAGAGCGGCAACACACGGAGATACATATTTAGATACTACGCCATGCAATAAGCCACCCTGGCAAATGCGAGGGGCGGTGCTCCACAACGTTTGAAGAAACTTCAAGTGTCTGTGTATAAAATATGAATTATGTTGCGCGATATCTAACTGTATGTGTCTGTGTGTGTATCTGTGTATTTGCTCCACTTCGGTTATTCGTTAATTTTCGTTGCTTCCACATTGTCTGCGCCACCGATTTCATTCCATGGTCAAATGCTGCTGGCATGGCACAGTTTCACACCTAAGCACTCGTTCGTTACTCCACTTCACTCCACAACACACCATTGCAACCACTTCAGTTCAGTTCGTTTCATTTCTGATTTATTTCCAGTTTCAGACCTGCGCAGAGGTTCCCAGACATAAGCTCCTCTCTGTGTTCCCGGTGCTCCATAAAGCTGGCTTTTTTTTTTTTGGGGTAGGTGTCTTTTGCTTGCGCTTTGCAGGCATTCCCATGTATATATTCTCATTCGCTTAGATTGCATTCTCAGTAAAAACTAAATAAAGAAAAAAAAAAAGCGAAACTCAATTTTATGCGATATTGCATTCAACAACAATTTCAAATATGGCGGCGTCGACAAGTAGGAACCACATGGAGGCATTTGTATCTCTGCTGATTTTGATAATGACGCCGCCGACGACGACATCTCTGGCGTTTGCAAAAATTTGACCTTGTAACTTCTTCTTGATCATCGACCGTTGTTAATTGTGTTTGGGATGCATTTTTTATATTTTCGTACTACATATATTTTTTTTGTAGATTTATTTTTTGAATAGTACAGCATTTTTTCTCATGCTCCGTGCGATGTGTTACTTTATTTTAATCGATTTGTGATTTGTTTAATAGTATTTTTTTTGCTTGCTTTAGATTTTGTGATTCATTAAAGAAATTCTCGTTTAATTATTTTAGGGCTTTCCCGTAAGATTTTAATTGCAGTTGTTGGCTTATAGGAATGATTTTTAAATTGTGGCAATTTAAGCAGAAAATATTAACTAGGAACTTTATAGATTTTGTGAGCTTAACTCATTTTAATAAATAAATTCGTGGACACGTTTTTAATCCCGCCAGATGTTAGAGAAGGAGATTAATTCGTAGAAGAAGAATGCGAACAATATGAAATGGCGTGTTATAGCTTTTCCCAAAATCTTTAAATACGTTCTTCAGAAATTCCTTAAGGTAATATTAATTTTTTTTTAAATGTTCCATTAAAAACATTTTATCGTTAGCGAAGTTATTGCGGAACATAAAACCTGCATATTTATTTCTAAACACAGCTTTGAATATAATTAAGGCAAATGAAGACGTTCCTGTCAATGTCAAGGCTCAATACTTTGACGCCTTGGACGTCCAATTTCTTAAGACAGCACCCATAAAAAAAATCGATGGACACCGGGATCGTAATCAGCGACCCCAAAAACATAAAGGCTTTTAACATGTCTACCTCAATTTGATTTTTTGGACCTGTGTTATTAAATACCTTTTACCCGGTTTTGGGAAATCCCATCACTAAGGGAGCAACTATTTATTTGATATAGGTGAATAAGAATACTTAATATAATACACATATAGTTACAATATAAGAGAAACAGAAAAGGGCGCATAGCAACGTAGCACCTTCTAATCATCTTATCTCTATGAAATTTAGATCTACTCTATGAATGCTAACTGGATCTACTGAAACTCACTGATCGAATTGAAATCAACCTTTCTTGTAATTTTCTTGGATGGATTTCTTTGGCGCATTTGTCCCATCAAGGGATGTTTTTTTTTTGGATTAAAAAGGTAGATCCCGGCTATCCACTACCTGATCTATGCAACCAAAGAATCATTTAGACAGCAAAGGGTTGTGTAAATGGCAAGGAATTTTCTAAAACGATTATCCTACTAATGCTTCAAAAAAAAAAAAAAATTGCCGGCTAATAACAATATGTGTTCAAGATGGCTCCCAGCTGATAGGGTAGTACAACATAAACGTTGTCATCAGGTTCCATTCTTGTGAAGTTTTTTGGTAGATATGGAACGGGTGTGTTGCCAGTGTGATGACTGTAATTTGACTAAGGACTGCAAGGAGACACACAAACTTTACGACAATCCACTTGAAACTGGAATTTTAAGGAACTGGCGAATGCTGGCGACCTAATTTACTCTGTCAGTTGTTTTGGGGAGTCTTAGGGTTTCTGTGGGGAATAATTTTTGTTACAGGTAGTTTGTTGTTGTATTTGGTAGAACCCTAAAATCCATGCAGTGTTGCCAATAATGAAAAGAAAAATTTCTCACAAATCGTCAAACTCCTAAACAGGCGCACGAATGTGGAGAGGTGGAATTGTCTTTTCGAGCTGTTTCTCCAATTCTTGAGTAAGCATCACAATATTTCAGAAGTTACTCTGAAATATTTAGCAAACACATTTCACATAAATCTATAAATTTGTCCCAAATTTCAATTAGCTAAACACATAAAGTTGTGCAGGAATGAAAAATATCACAGAGCATAAACAACTAAACGAAACAGTTTAATTCAATTTAATTTAAAAGAAGGTTAGGCTAAAAGCATCACCACTACTATGCATCACTAAGCAGACACGAGCATGTATACGAGAACTTTCGCTTGAAGTTCGACTTGTCTGCTTGGTTAAAATAATAATTTTATTACTTGACTAAGATGTAAGATACTAGAAATGATGCCCGATATATACGGAGAGTACACGGCATAAATTACATAAAAATGAATTGATATGCGTGTTAATAACGAAACCGGCAAACGGCAACAAAAGCAGGAAGTTATGAAATTACGGAAATGGATGCTGTAAGGGTGAAGATAGTTAAGGGCAGTAGGGGAGACAGCTACACGCAGACAACCACGAAATGACGGCAATTCGATTTTACGCTTTTCTGATTTTCGATTTCAGTTTTTGCGCTCGCACTAGCGCGGGTTAAGGGGCAAGTTACGCCGTATAGCAGCCGCATTGAATTGAACTGGAATGAGGTTATGCTGTAATTAATAAGTTCATATCGTACATAGCGCGTTTGTCTTCTTCTACTGTTTGGGCTGTTTATATTTGTGCGTCTGACTCGAAGAGTGTCCGTCCGTCTGTCTGCGTTGAAAATTTTCATATTTGTGTAATAATATTTGCAATGCGTAAATTTTCCAACATTTTCAGTACAGTGTATCGTCGTTCGGAATTGTGCAAAATTTTGTTTGTTTGTTGATTCGATAGTCTTTTTGCAAAAACTCAATTAAAATGTTATGCAAGTCAATTTACATAAATACATAAATCTTTGGCCATTTAATTAATTAATTATTTACATCATATGTAATTTGATATTTTGTTAATTAAATTGAACACTTTAAGTGATTAATAATTTAAAAATAGAAAAAAACAAGTAAGGAAATACAGTCGGGCGTAAAATTTTAAAATAAACTTGTGAAATTCCGGAGCAATCCTAGTCGAATGCAAAAAACACTAAGTCTCTATCTATTACAGTTTCCGAGATCCTTTCGTTCATACAGACGGACGGACGGACAGACGGACATGGCTATATCGACTCCTCTATCACTCCTGACCATAATGGTGGTAACTTTGGGGGGTCTCCGACCATTATTTCTACCTGTTACATACATTTGCACAAAACCAATAGGGCCTAAAAATAAAATAAAGTATAAACATGACAAACAATGGATTCAATAGGGCACAATCTGAGCATAAATGAGTTACGACTATATGCCACTTCAATTAATATTAGGTAGTAGTTGGCAAACGGATCTATTGTGCACAAACCAACGAATTGCTTGGAATTTAATGCCCATATGTTTGTGCCTGATTATGTCCATAGCTCGGCACTACAATACAATATGTTCCATGGTTTCATCCTCTTCTAAACATCATCTAGATTTGCTGTCACTTTCGAAAACAGTTTTAAAGAAGTGTCTTCTGAGTCTGCAATGTTCAGTCAGAAAATCTGATATCATTCTCAGAGCGTTCTTCTTGATTCCATTGCATATTTCAGTTGTTTTGCTAGGGCCCAGCAGTCTTTTACCACAGTTCTCCCAGAACATTGGTCTTGCTTAATTACACAGGGCCACAAAATGAAATTGAGGTGGACCTTCTTTGAGTCAAGTTGATCTTTATGTTTTTGGGGTCGCTGAATACGATCACTGAAAATAGGTCAAGACTTATTCGGACTTAAAATTTTCCGCTCTTTCAGAATCTAGGGTCAAAAAAATTCTATCAGTCAAATTTATTTGCTTGACCTTTATTTGGCCTTGGTTTTGACCTGATGGGGTAATATGGACACCGGGATCGTATTCAGCGACCCCAAAAACATAAATACAACTTGTTTGAGATCCATTCCTAGCTAAGAGACAAGCCGAGATATCAAAAGAAGGATTTGACCGCAAAATGACCTCCGAATGACCTTTAAAGGTCGGGTCAAAATATAGGTCAAGACTTATTCGGACGTAAAATTTCTCGCTCTTTCAAAATCTAGAGTCAAACAAATTCTATCAGTCAAATTTAGATGCTTGACCTTTATTTGACCTTGATTTTGACCTGATGGGGTAATGTGGACACCGGGATCGTATTCAGCGACCCCAAAAACATAAAGATCAACTTGAATCAAAAAAGGTCCACCTCAATTTCATTTTGTGGCCCTGTGTTATCTTTATTTTTTACTAGGATGCTAAGTGTGCATGGTTCGAATCAGCAGAATTACTCTGGATGATTAAAAGAACAGACTCCTTGCTTTCTTGGCAAATTATCAGCAAGCTCATTTGCAGTATACAAGCTCGTCCCCGTTTTTGTTACATTTTTTCGTCAGACAGAGTAAACGAAAGATGAAGAAAGCGTGGAGCCTTGTAGAATCAATTTTAATTTAGTATAGATTATGCCCATGAATTGCTTTCAAATGATATAATTTTTGTTGTCTCAAAGTATCTCTAGAAAGACGGTGGAATATACAGACAGACGGACACACGGTTGACATCTAGACTTATCGTTTAGCTAATCAAAAATAAATTGTATTAAATTTGTGTGGTTTCCTAAAAGCGTTTTTAATGCATTATGAAATTTCTTATATTTATATATGTTCCATATAGATTATAGAGCATAGATCTGAGAAACTATTCCATAAAGCTGACTTAAATCTTAAGCAAATCTTTCAGCTTTACAGCACACTTTAATAAGATCTCTTATTCATACGCCTGACCGCTCTATACATTAAGTTTATTATTATTCTGTGCTGCAAACCTCAGCAAAATAAATAAATTTTCATATTTAAATTCAAGACAAAAAAGAAAATGAGTCGCGCGAAAGAAATATAAATATTTTAATGCGCCATCAGCAACATTTTGGTTAATTTCATATATTAATATTTTTTTTTTATTTCCGCTGCGCTCGCGTTAACCAATTCGAATTTCATAAAAAAAAAAAATTGTGGAAAAAAAATATGAATACTATTCTTGTTTAAATGTAATGAGGTTAGCTCTGCTCGGTTACCTGTTACCTAGTATTGGCCTCATCGGCATCACTTTTCGCGCGTGCATTATCTGCCACTCCCAACGCCCTCCGACGAGCCATCATAGCTCGTCATTTACGGGTTATTGACCGCCCGGTGCAACGTGTGCACTATTTTTATTTTAAATATATATTTATTATTTTTTTTTTCGATTCAACTTTTCTTCGCGTTTTGCAATCGTAATCAGTAAAAAATAATTAAATATTAATGCAATGGCAACAGTTTGTATTGCACAGAACACCGCCCGATTATCAGCAGTTTTAACTTTGTATATAATTAATAAATCAGAATTGAAAATCGATTTGATTTTTAAATAAATAAAATATTGATTAATTTGCTCTTAGTGTCTAGGTTCGTCATTCGTTTTAATTATTTGCACATATGGAGAACTTTGAACTCTATTTTGAAATGAACGAAATATCCCTAAGCACTCAAAATATATCAGTCAAGTGAGAATTTTTTTAAACCATTTATACAAAACATTATTTTGCTTAAATAACTTTGAAGCCCAATAAAATATATTGTAATACAGCATCAAAGGATATTTAAGTTAAGAAAATAATAATATTTCAAAAAAAGTATCTCAAAAATACTCATTAAAATTCTCATTTAGCTTAGCTGCAACACACAAAGGACTTAATAAAAATGTAGATATTTATATTGTTGAACTTCAATAAAAATGTATCTTTTTATGCATTCTTTTTTCTACTTCTAGCTTTTTAATAAAATTTAAAAAGAAGCAATTGAAATAAGTTTTCTTTTATATTTTTCATATCACTTGAAGCGAAGATCTTTTCAAGTTGTGTGGATTTTTTCTTGCTTTTCTTAAGTACAAAGTTTTTCAAAAGGGGATTAAATATGAACAACTGAAACTTGTCAATTTGTGTCTGCACAAATTGTAGCAAATGCTATGTCTGATGCGTATCTGTAAGCTATTAGAATTCATATTGCGCGCGCGTACTTGTAGATACATTTTATTGCAGAATAGTGTTGCGTTTTTTTTTCTTTTTTTCTTTCAAAATAGCATGAAGCATGACGCAGTCAAAAAGTTAAATCAAGTGTTAAAAATACTTCCTCCAAAAATATTTCCATAGCATATTCTTAAACACTTGCTTGCCCCTTTTCTTTTCACCATCAACTGACTTCATACGTTATTACAGAAATTTATGGTTTATTAAATGCAAACTTTTATAAGCAAAAGGGCTGCGCGGAGACACCAAAATCCGTGAAAAATATGAAAAATAATGCGGCAAATTGATATAACCGAACAACAATATGGGGTTGTTTAAAGGATGTTTCCTTCCTTCTTCCTCCATTCTGTGTACATATTTATCATAAAAATCTTTTTATGTGGGAACTTTTCGGTTAATACTTACTTGCTTGCTTTAATAGACTCAGACTGAGTATCTAGATACATTTTGCTTGTCTTGTCTGCATGCGTGATAAAAAGTTCAGTTGCATGCATGATTTGCCTAATCGAAAAGGGATGTCTTAAGTTATGTTCCAAGCATATTGTTTCTTATGCATGAAATTGTGCCTTTGCATGATGAAGTTGTAAGATTTGACATGGAAGGAAGTATATAAATAAGAAAGAGTTTGTAGGTTGTTATTTTTTTGGTATATTTTTAGCGTATGTTCAGATAATTTAAAGTTTGTAAGCTAGAAAAAAAGATGCTTTAGAAAGATTAATGTTGAGGTCAAATATTTGAAATAAGAATTATATGTGAAGTGAACTGTTTGAGAAATAGCATCTATGTATTAAAAAGTTATATTCAAAACTAATCATGAATGTTCTACATTAGCAAAATAATACGACGGAAAAAAGGGAGGGAAAAACAAGAGATACAATTGCTTGGAGAAAAGAAATTGTGAGTGTAAAAGAGGAGAAAATAGTTAAAAAGCAATAATTGCTAATATGAAATAGAACAAAAGAAGATTTCGAGTAGTTATGTGGCTTGTAAAAGGATCTATCTTTAGAAGCTATATACTATAGAGGTCCGACCTCAACCTATCTGTATCGACTCAACTTTAGAAGCTGAAAAATGTATGTAATGCTAGTGACCCTACTGGGGAAATTAAGACACACTTAAAATATCGAAACAAGTCTCGAATAAAACAACAACAACAACCTTTCAATGTTGACGACAATTCGTTTTGAACAACTGAACCAAATAGGAACATGCAATATGCGCTCTCTTCCTGATCCTAATAAGCTCACGCAACTATGCAGGGAAATGGAGTGTTACCAGATTCAAATTCTCGGACTTTCTGAGATCAATTGACTCGTGCAAAGCAAATTTTGCACCTTGGCAGGTCACATTAATAATGGTACAAATGCATGAAATAGCGTAGAAGCATATGTCTGACCGTCCATTAATATATAAACATATTTAAACATGTTGTTCCTACTGCTTGTACAAGAAGAACAATCGCTTTTCACAGTTTATCTATAATCGCAGAGGTCGTTAAATTTACGGTCGCCCATTAATAATGTAATGGTGACGATGAGAAGAAATATACATATATATAGGTACACAAATTGTCAATTAACACATCAAGATACAGTCCTTCTAGATTGTCATAATATTATATAAGGAGAAGCAAATTATAAATAAATTGCGGACTGACTTAGAATGACTTTAAAGCAAAGATAACCGCTGGACTCTGCCAAGAAGAATAACGGAGACCGGATACTTGAGCTTTGAGCCACTCACCAAATGTTTATTGGCGGCCGTAAATTTCCGCTCCTTGACATTCACAAATTGAAATCAGAACTGTCTCATAGACGTGCGTACGCATAGAGGTGCCGAGGAGCAGGAGGGCTACGTTCAAAAGGATCCAAAAGACAACAGTAACGTAAATAGATCTTCAACATGAAAGTCCTGAAAACAGCAGTCATGCTCAAACTGTACCAAGAAGATCTACCCTCTGACCACGTGCGTGGTCTCCAGCTGTGAAGAAAACGGTTAGCTTGCAGCACTTCAGAAGAAAGCTATGGACTTTGATTGAGGAACACAGTTTGTTGAGAGCATAATTTAATGGAACTTACGCGAAGTCTATACAGCGGTAAAGAAATTAAGAAACATTAGGCCAAATATTTCACATATATCACATATCTAGTGTTGGATCGAGTCTACCGTCAATTGAAGACCGACAGGCAGGCTGAAAGAAGTTCTTCGTAGTCGATGATATGGAGTCAGAAACTTGAGTCATGCCCAACATCGAGCAGCAGAAGCATTTCCTCCGACCCGCTTATTGGCGGCAAAATAACCCTGACCTTGAAAAGTTAAGATAAATTTTTAGTGAATTAAAGAAGAACACTTTTGACATTTCCAGCAAATTATAAAATTTGTTCATAGAACAACTCAGAGTGAGGAGTAGCTTTGCATGGTAAGTTTCAATCCCCTCTTATGTAGGAAGAATTAGCTTATTCTTTGAATACAAGTAATCTGCAAAATGAAAAGGAGAATCGGAGAAGCCTATATCTCTAATAGTCTCAACAATATTTTATTAATACGGACAGCCAGACAGACAGACGGACATGTCTATACCGACTCGACTATTACATAGTTTCAAAAAAACCAAATAAGAACAACTTTAAATCTTAATAAACAATCTTCAAACTTGCAAAGACGGAATACAAATTAAAGCCTTAACTTTGTATGCATCAAATTCCACAACAAGGAAGATTGTTCTAAGCAAAGCCTCCAACAATTTGTATTGTAGTTTTTATTACCGCAATAAAATGGATTAAGCAGCATTGAAATGTATCGATAGAGCGCCGCAACCGTAAGGAAAACAATTTCCAAACCGAATGAAAGAAAGAAAAATCTCAAAAGGCAAACAAATACAATGAACTCTTGGGGGCGAATTCCTCGAAGACATTCTCATACTTGTAATAAATATATTTCTACATATGTGAGCAGCAGCAGCACACGTCCTTCTTTTTTTTTTTTTAAATTGCACTGAATTTCCGCACGAATTAAATTTCTCAGTCGGAATATTTTACGCATCACCAAGCGAGACAAGGAGTTACAATATTAGAGTCCTTGACAAATTTTTCACACTTGCCGTTTATGTCGTAGCTCAATCATCGACACGTGCCGGCGTCCTATGGCATAATTCTAAACTTTTGAGTGGAAATGTATACAATTGGGGGAGAAATGTGCGGAAAATGTCAGGAAATAAAAATCAAAAATTTATGAAATTTAATACGCTCAATCAGTTTTGAATTTAAGAAACTTTTTGTAAGTTCTATAAAATTTGTAGTTTCAAAGAAGATTTACTTCGTAAAGTTTTGAAGTTAAGAAGTTTTGTATATAAAACTTAAGCCTAGCTATGGAATGTGCTTTGATTGTTTAACATTTCTTTAAATAACATCGATGTATAGTGAAATTTAATTGCTGAGATATTATTTAGAATCAACAAAATTTGTATTCTGGCTTAGAATTGGCTTGCTAGAACAGAATATAGATTCATTATGCAACTTTCGCTGAGCTAAACGTTTCGTCATTTGGTTTACTTTACGAAGTCAGCTATTTAAAGCATATAAATTTATTTATACTCGAAAATTTATTTTCTCAAATAAACTTTATAGAAACCGCCATCCATTAAGCTAATAAAACTTTAAGCAAACAAATGTTTAATGCATATTTTATGGCATTTAATATTAATATTAGCCACAAAATAATATAAGTAAATCAAATAAAACGCAAAGCATTTTGTTAATCTGCATGTTTATGGTTATTTGAATTTGAATCTGGTTTGGTCCTGTTAAGTCGTTCTAATAACCCCAAAGATAAGCTATAATTTGATTAAACGGCTTCCGGCTGTTTGCCTAGGAAAGGCTATGCAAATGTGTTAAGTGAATAAAAAATATGTGAAACATAATTCAAACAATGAAAGCAAAGGATTATAATCATAAAAACCCGAAACGCCCAAGCGTACACATATCATCTCCCATATATGATACATTATAAAAAAAAGAAAAAAAAAAAAGATTGACCAACACTTTACTGACCAGAGCAATGAGTGTACATGGTCTGTGTGTGTGCTGTGCCATGTTTAACCAACGATTATGGAATATGTAACAGAATGACATCCGTGCGAGTAGAAGTTTGCTGTCGAGATGCTCATATCAAGATAGCCGCGTTGACCTGACCCCATATGAATGTCGTATGCAGCCCTTAAATATTTGTGCGCCATATATGGCATACATGTGAAATTTTGCACACATGTTTAAACAATGAAGCGTGCTAGCAGCATTCATGCAAAAGTATCTAGATACAATGTGCAATCTGTGTGTGTAAAAGTGCCTGTTTGTGCTTAGATACTTAGCCAACGTGTTCGTGCTGTGGCTACTTTGATTGTTGACCTTTTTTTTTAGAGTTGGGATACGCTTGATTTTCTTTGCTTTAATATATGATTTGGTTTTTTTTTTTTTTGGCTTTTGACTGACCAAGTGACCAGTGGCGGTTTAAGTTTTTTGTTTGTAGATGAATAAACATGTTTCTCATCACAGCCTCGTGTGAAACTTCACCACTCGTAAGATTTTATTTTTGCAACCATGTAAGCATTCATCAGTAAGGTGAAAGTATGAATGTCTGAAAGGGTTGACCCTGGCATATCAGTTTAAAATATCCCAACCGCAGAAGTTCAAATGCAATTTTATGCCATTGACTTATGTGGGCAGACGTTTTTATGCAACGAACACATTTCCTTTGTAAATATATCCTTCCGTTTGATTTGCATTGCTTTCTTAAACTTCTTTTAATGTCTCACAGTACTTGACTCCATTAAATTTTACTCTATCCCTTGCTGAGGAGAAATATGATAAAAATAATCAGTTTGCAGCTCCAAAAAATGGCAAAAAAATTAAATTGAAAAATTGTTTTAAATGATGTTGAGCTTGTCACCATTGTCATTCATGGTTCTGTTAGACCTCCTCCTCAGGAACCTCTCTTGTAGACGGTCTTGTTGTTGTTGCCGTTGTTGTGTTTGCTACAGAGAATTGGCGAGCAGGGAACTACAGTACCTCCACTTCAGGTGTTTGACCAACCGCGAGCCAATCAACTTTCGCGCATGCCTGCTGTCATGATTTTGGAGGCAGTCAATGTAGCTGGAAAAGAAGCAGATCTGATCTACATTCGGTGTCAATTTGAGGTCTCTGTGGAGGGTGGAGTTGCGAAAGAATCAGGGACATTCAGTGCAGAACCGCATGGCTTGGCTCTGCATTCTCTGATTAGTCTTTAACCAATTCGACGTTGAAGCAGCGCCCCAGAATTGCAAAAGGTAACGTCAGATTGGAGTAATTATCTTGGCCATTAGGGTGCACTTGTTTTGGAGGAGGAGTTTGCTTCTGCTGCACAAGAACCGATACGTTGCCGCCTTTGCATGGATATAGGCCTTGAAGATTAAGATTAAGGCCCAGGGAGTGCATTGGATTTACATAGGATTTGAGTGATGTGGCTGTTGGAGGGTGCAACACATGTTGAAGCTTCTTCTTCATTGAGCATTGAGCTCCATGTTCCACCATTTCATTCAGTCATCGAGAGCATCTAAGAACTCCTGTACGATATCCCCGACTAACTGCGACGATGTTGCAGAGATTACCATGCAAACATCATCTGCATATGGGGACAAGAGCAGAGATGTTTCTGAAGCTACAAACGGAGCGTCATCAAGCCTGCTCCATATAAACTAAAAAGAAAAGGACCGTAGACATATCCTTGAGGCACTTCTGCAATGTTAGGTGAGATGGAAACAGACTCGCTCTGACTTTGACTCTGAATGAACGGTTCTCCATGTAGGACCGATCGTCTAGACCGTTCATGCTGACTTTTTTCAGGAGGTCAGTATGCCAAACTCGATGAAATGCCTGCGAGATGTTTATGAACATGGCATTTCTGGTCGAATGACTCTGTGGAGTTGCTTTACCATATCATGTCATGGTCACAACAGAAGCTAAACTTATGGTTTGGAATCAGGCTTAGGAATACAAGCCTAGCAATGACCAGACTTTCCCACATCTCCAAGGTCGAAAACAGTAGACTAATTGGCCGTTAGGATTCAAGATCAATCTCCGGTTCGCCATGCTTGGGAATCATTGCGATGGCTGCTATCATCCACTTTCTTTTTTAGGTGGTCTTCATTGCTGGCACCAATGAATGCCAAGTACGCAGAGATCTCTCCATATCTGTTCATTCCAATGCGTGCCCGGACGTCCTCTATCACATCGTCCACCAATCAAGTTTGGGCCATTCTATGTCTACTAATGTCCAGTGAAATGACTAGCACGTCTGGGGTCTTATTAACGTCTGTGCGCCAGTAAGTGGGCTTTGCAGAGGCATTGCAGTTTAGTGTGCTATTAATTGGACATTTGTATGGTGCACTGTCTTTGGGGCTATTAATACGGAAAACCCACCAGAAATGTTAAAGTCGTCTACGAGATTAAAATATTATTGAAAAAATGTCCAATGATGCCGTCATATCATAGCACAATTAACCAATTTATATAAAACTAACAAAAATATTAATTGGCGCCCAACGTGGGGCCGACTAATGTGCCTATTGTTCACTAAAGCAGTTTTTTATATGCTAACTCGCTCAGCTCAATATTTTATTTCATTATATATCACTCAGAACAAATGATGTGAGAAGATTTGGAGATATTTTGACTTCTTATTTACCTATAATCAAACCCGCTACTGTACAACTCCTTCAACCTTTGTGTTTCATACAAATATGAAAAAACATAAATTGAAAATAGCTCTTTGAATGCAACCAACCACCAGTTATGCCAGACATATATGTGGAGATCCAGTAGTGTGTCGGTGTATCTGTTATATAACACATATTTAAACTAAATCAAGGCTAGAGATAGAAGTACAACAACAACAATAAAAACAACAACCAACAACATGTACTGCATGCATAAAAATAAACATAAATTTTTATCTTGAAAAGCGGGAAAATATGAACATGTCCGAGAATTTGTTTAACAATGTGTGATGATGGACTGAACTCATAATAGAAATAAATGGCAGGGTTGAATTTTTATGATTTACCGTTATCTAAGCGTATGCAGCTTATAGTGTTGTAAAGCAACAACGCTTTAAAGTGTTGCATTTCGCTTAAATTTTCCAAAAATGTGCAAACAATTTACGTTAATTGCATTTAAGTGATTTTATATAATTTCCGTTGGTCGGAAGCACACACTTAACAAACCAACCAGCAAAATTTACCTCGTTTTTTTGCAAATGTGTGTATCACAATTAACTTTCGGAATATACGCAACTTTACACCTTCATGCTGTTTCCGTATAAATTTGTGTTATTTATATTGAAATGAGGGTCATTAGTTGGTGTGTGTTGTGATGTCTTTTGTGTTTAGTAGCCCCAGCCATTGTCCAACACCGGCGGTTGCCCGCCTGCCTAGCTGCCTATCAATGTGTGCTAATCTCTTAATGCGTTTAACGTTCATTTCTATTTCGTAAATGAATTGAATGTTGTCCAAATGAAGCAAACAAATAGACATACTCACGCGTAGATGTGTGAAATTCACCAATGGATTCACATGCCCATTTGGCGTATTTAGTTTTACGTCGAACTTAAATGCTGAAACTTTTGTCTACTTAACCAAGTTCGTTGCGTTGGAAGGAGACCATTCGTAATTAGCGTACAATTGTGTTGCAAATAAAGACATTGTCATGGTCAATATGCATCGATTGATGTAAGTAAGTGAAAAGAATGCGAACGATTGATTGCGTAAGTATGTCAGATTGTTGTGCAATGTGATGTTCTTAAGCAATATTTCATTTTGTATAGTTTCGAAATATTTATTTCATATCTGATAAAAAAGCAATAAAAATCGACGTTTGCACTTTTAAAATGGCTTCAATGGCTTGCTTTCTTGGTCTGTTTATTTACTTCTCCGCTAAAAATCTTGAAACTGAACTTAAAACAACTTTTACTAATTGAATTAGCTTGATTTTACTTGTGGATCCGACGAGAATATGACATTATAAACGTTTTGTTGTTCAAACCTTAAAAGCGGATGGTCCAGATGGTCAGAATTATAAAAATAAATTAAATTTTTCATAAGAAATCACTTTTAATAAGACACCACCCTGAAGGTACTGCCGATACTTGTGATTCTCTATATGGCCCTGATTTTCAAAGCGATGATAAGGGTCCAATTCTTCCCGGCTCAGTGAAAGAAAGCAATGATGTACAAAATTCACAAGTCATGTAAGTTGTATGACGACCATTAGTCATAGCAGGCAATAAGTCTTCTACCTTTATTGTCGAATGTATGGGAGCTCCTGATTACCAGCCGACTAAAAGGATCAAAACAATATGCTGCCAGATCACCAGTTTGGGTTTAGGACAGGCTATGACACAATCAAGCAGGTTCACAGAATTAGGCAGCTTACATTGCAACCTTTAGTATTGCATTTCGTGAAACGGCAGCAGGCATTCAATAGATTCTGTCACGATGGACGAACAATCGTGTCGGAAGTGGTTTGGTCGCTTTAAAAGTGGTGATTGATCAAAGAGAAGGAACGGCCAGTTCAGAAGTTTGAAGCCGAAGAATTGGAATCGTTGCTTTATGTGTACCAATGAGAAATGCTTCAGGAGTTATCAGAATGACTATGTGAGTGTTTCCATTATGACAACCTCGTTCGCATAATATTCATGACTTGAACATTATGCTCTGTATTTGATAACACCAGCACGGCGTAATCTACTACCAGCTGCTCAAACCGAATGAGGCAATCACGGGGGAACTCTATAAGACCTATCCATATGCTCAAAAACATACAACAGCATACAACAATGCTCGGCCACATGTTGCACACCCGGTCATAACCTAATTAGAAACGCTAAAATGGGAAGCCCAATCATACGCTGTAGTCTTCAAACATCACACCTTCCGATTACTACTTGTGCTGGTCGATGACACAGCGTTTTGGTCGTTGTAGTAATAAATATTGTTAGCTAAGCACTCTCTTGAGGGATCCTCTTCCTGCCAGAGCAATCAGGTGTTTGAAAAAAAAATATGATTTGGAAAAACTTCAGGAAGAAGGCACTGAACCACTCCGTCTTCTTTAAAATAGTTTCCAACGAATCTTTAATACCATTCATAAGAAATTGCAACTATGAAGGCCGACCAAAAAAAGAAAAAAAAAAACTTTTTGCGACCCCATTATTCCCAAAATAAGTTGGGCGTTTCCATTATTATATGTATTTTAAGCCATATTCAATGAAAGTCACCATTTCCCTCTTGAGGGGGATTTTATGGGGAAGGTTGGAGAGGATCGAAATTTGAAAATAAACTCGAAGGAAGTCTCTATCTATTACCGTTTCCGAGACCCTTTCGTTCATACGGACGGACAGATGGACATGGCTATATCAACTCCTCTATCACTGCTGACCATAATGGGGGTCTCTGACCATTATTTCTACCTGTTACATACATTTGTACAAAACCAACGAATATGCGGTGAGTTTGTATGGAGGCTACCCCAAAAAGTGAGGGAATACGTCCATAAAGAGCCAGCAGATCGTTTTGATGCAATAGTTGGCGGTGGATTTTTATGGATTATACACTAAAATGAGAGGAGCAATGTCTATTAGTATATATATGACCACTTTACATACACGTAAAGTCACCATATAAACTTTTGCGCTGATATTGAATTAAATAAAGTAGTACTCCATAGATGAACCCTTAAGAAGGTGTTTGGTTTATATGGGCACTATCCTAAAAAGTGAACAAAAATAGGTCTCTATACCGAAATTCAGCTAAATAAATCAACAATGTAAACAACAAATTTATACACAGACAGACGGACATAGCTACACCGATTGATGTTCTATATTGATCAACTCTAGATCAATATAAATTATGTTGTGAGAATTATAAATGAAAGAAGTATGCATTCGTAGAACCACATGGTCCAATTATTGTGGGCGGGTCAGACAGTTGCTAAGCTGTATCGTGTTGTACAGTGATTAGCCATACTCACAATTGCAGTCATTGCAATTGATGCAGATTTTTCTCCAAAAACTCTCGAACATGAATCTCCATCTGAACCTTAATAGTGTGGTTAGCCCTCGTGGTATGGGGAAGATATTTTTCATTATCATTAAAACGTGGTGGACTCAAGTTTGATTTAGCAGATTTTTCCCCTATTTGAAAGACATATCTTCAGAAAGGAATATATCGGGTCCAAGAACGCTTTCTTGCGAACGCCTGCATGAATGTCATGTATTAAAGATTTGCACAAAGAAAGCTCGGTCGGTCAGATATGTTATCAGCTTTAGAAACTGGTAGAATTAGCTTGAATTTATGGATTAAACCATCCAACTCACTCTGTCCAATACCTGTACGATTTCTCGAAATACAGCAGTACATCACCACAAGTCCGCGTTGGACAACACGATCAAACTGCTCAAGGCAAACCATGCTGAGTCTTAAAGCCAGATGGGTTAGCTGCTACAAGTCTTTGGAGCATTATATAAAGAAAAACTCTTAGCATTATGAATAGGCTTGAGCTTTCACTGAGATGCGAATCGTAACATGTATTTAAAAAAACTTGCGAGGAAGAACACTGCTTTGTCAGGGAGTACTGTGGCTGCTTCGCCGTTAATACCATCGTAGTCAGGAGATTTCTTAAGTTCATTTTTGACTTTTGATTTAAAGAAACCTGCCTCCAAAACATCACGTAACTCTGCCACATCCTCAGTGTCAGTCAGCTTAAATGGTGTGAAACGTCTCTTAAGCTAATTAGCAAAAGCAAAATTATTTTTTTATTTGTCCTGCACCAGAGCACTAGCTTTAGAAGTGTTAATAAGAGTTTCCTTTTCCACACCCCAGAAAGTCCTTACAAGCGCTTTACTTTGTCTCTGGGTGTGTGAGCCGAGAATTTTAGAGGGAAATTGAAAGTTGTATCAAATATCGTCGGGTATTAAACAGCTTCTTTGGAAATATAAATGGTTAAGAAGATATATGACATGTTACTTGCTCAAACTAAAGACCTAATTAAAAAATCTTCACTTGAAAATACAAAATTTATCTCAAGCTGCTAATGCGCAGAGAATGACAAGCTAAAAAATCTCTTAAGTTGTCCAATACTATTTACACTTATAAAGGCTGTATAAACTTCGAAAGCATACTCCCTTCACCCCCTTAAAAACTTTAGTATGTTTGTTTGTGTCAATGATTGATAAACTTGTGAAACTTTTGACCTTTCAACTAACGATAAATACTCAGCAAAAGATTTACGCGTTACGCATTTGTGCCAATGTAGGAAAATCTAACGAGTGACTAATGAGTTTTTGAAGTCATTGGCAAGAAAATAAAACAAAAATAAAAACATGGCGTTATTCATTAGGTTAATGAGTATGTTTTCTTATTTTTATTTATTTGTCTTTAACTGATTTATGGCTTTGAATTTTTCGCTTAAAGTAACAAAATGTGACAAAAAAAAAATTAACTTTAGTTAAAACGTGTAAGGCATATTGAAAAAAATCTGAAGTTCAATCGATTGATTGTATTAGTAATACAAAACGTAAGTGGGTAACTGTTACTCGAAGGGAGGAAGGCAGGCACAGTTCGTGTTGAAAGATCGCTCGTAAAATGTATACAGACAACGCACGCTCGCACGCACGGTTGCATAGAAATGCCGGCCACTTGAGGCGGCTGTCTCGTTGCGCATAAAAAACATGTTACACTACGCCACCTCCACCTCCGCTCGTATAGAGTATCTCATCAGCTGCAACTTCATCGTCATCAACACGTCGCCGCATAAAAAGTAAAATCGAAGTCCAAGTTGAGGATGTGTCGCAGATAATAAAGACAATGTCTGTCCGCCCACTTTCGTACTTTTCATAAATACTTCTTGAAGTCTCTCTGTCGGTCTGTCTGTCTGCACTCATGTCCTTTGGCGCTGATTAGATGCGTTCGCCGCTCGCAAAGCATTCTAACAATAAGTGGGGGGTGGTGGTACGTGGTTTGCTTTTGTTGTTGAATGTCTTCGACTGCAGGGCATCGTTGACATGACTGTGGCATGATGTTGAGTTCGTTTGGAGTGGGTAACATGTTCTTCATATAGGTGTAACAATCAGCAGTCAATCGTGTTTGTCAGTTAAGCGAATGAGTGTCACTGTCACTTGCGTGTCTATAAATTTTACTTTATGTAAGTAGTTATATAATCATCTCCTTTTTTTATATTTTGTCCCTGAGCTTCTTTATGATGTGTTTTTTGTTTTTTGTGTCTTTGCTGGCAGCTCCCAATTGTGCCATTTGCTTAATTTAAGCGAATGACTGAAAATTTGCGCCCGTTGGTATGCAACAAATTTTTGAAAATGTATTTTTGTTTGATATAAGAGAAAAAAAGATGGCTGCACGGTTTGTTACACAAAAATTGCGATAAAACAAAATAAAAGAATAATACTTGCTAAAAAATAATTTTTTTTCCAATATCTACGTATATATACCCTATTCCTACATAGCTAAAATCTATCTCCAAAATGTATAACTCTTTCTATTTTCTTTAGTTGCATTCTCTTCGAAATAATACAAAATAACTAAATTAAAGTACTTCAACACAGTTCCACTACACTAAACAACATAACCCAAAGTTTGACTCGTAACAAATGGAGCAACTTGACCAAAAACGCCTAAGTAGATTACAAGCAATAAGTACATGTAGCTCATAGATAGATTTTTGTGCATTTCACTCGACGACTCAAATACTTACTTCATTTCCTTCTTTTTTTTTTTTACTAAAGACGTCACCCTTCTGGCTAGCTATCTACGCGCATATATCTATTGATACTAGCTTAAAATATCTGCTCAGTGTCTACTTGTCTGATTTGGTTTTTCTTTCTTTTTTTAGATTTTATTGATGGGCTGTGTTCTGTTTTTTACGACTTCATGCACATCACGGCGTTACGTGATGCTACGTACATAGCCACTACCCATGCCACTTTACTCTATTTAGTAGATAGCAAACAAACTGTGCTGTCCCAAAGGCGATTTTCGTATTTCCGTTTGCAATGTATCTTTATCGTTTTATTCTGCTTCCGTGCACGGCGCAGTCTAGTTGTTGTTGTTGTTTTTTTCCTTCTTATTGTCGCGTCGCATAATTTCCGTAATGACCAATACTATAAATGGAACTCATTTGCTCAACACTGGACTCGTCGCACTGGACACAAAGATGTAGCAGCAGCGAGATCTATGCGTTTCCGTAAATCGCCCTCGTTGACTCCTTTAACTGTTGTAATAATAAATTAAATCACATTTGCCGCATTCCGCTCCCTTTCCGCTCCCTTGCGAAATTTGTAACGCTACTTTTTTTCTTCTCTTTTTTTTTTTCTTTAGTATAATTTTTTGTGTGAGGCGTAGTTGTGGGTTGAATGTGTATTTGGTTCATTGGCCGCAATAAAATTACACACACACACACATGGCATATAGTGTAGCATGTCAGTAATATTGGGAAGTCGAAAAGAAAAAAATCCGAATTTCGTAAAACATCTTCATTCAATGTCAATACAAATTGGATAAATGTGAATTTTTTATTGCTTGCCTTTAAATGGTTCTGTCATCTCAGTTATTCGCTTTCTCGTTTTAACTTGCTTTCATCTTTAGCTGCACTTTGAAACTCTTTCGTACGCTATGCCTTTCTTGCTTCTCTATTCGTTCTGATTCATCTGCTTCTTTTTTGTGCTATATTTGTACCACTTATTACTCATTAAATTAACCTTCATTGTCGTCATTTATGTTGATTGTCGTTTTGGTTTGTTGTAAAGTTCTTCTAGAATTTTTTTTTTGTTTAACGAGGGCAGTACAAACATTTTGTATACATTTTTTTTATTAAAAATTTATAAGTATTATTAATATAGTGATTCTCAGTTGCAGAATTACTCTTTCCATCGTCTTATCTAGAGCGGGATGGATACTAATCAACCTGTATGAGTCAACTGCGCTACTACGGCTGTTTTCTGGCTTAGGGATCATAATCATGAGCGCTGATTTGCAGAACCTTGGAAATTATCCCAGTCTTAGG
The DNA here is from genome assembly GCA_035044805.1 of Leucophenga maculata. Classification (NCBI taxonomy): domain Eukaryota; kingdom Metazoa; phylum Arthropoda; class Insecta; order Diptera; family Drosophilidae; genus Leucophenga; species Leucophenga maculata. The sequence continues at coordinate 320,448 of JAWNNP010002447.1, read as the reverse complement.
ATGCTGTTGAACACTTTAAATACTCGTGCTCTGTTTGGGTGTAGTTTTAGCGTTCTGTTATCCAAAAGAATCACCTGCTGATTTCTTAATCTTCAACTTCCTAATCTGCTGCTTTACCACCTGCAGGGTGACATGGTTTATCAGCAGGGACATTTGATGAGGAGACTTCATCCGTGCTACAACCAACACTCTTGTGGCGCCTGATGTAAGATCAAATCTGTTCTCCAAACTACCGGTAAAAGCCTCTGCCATCTGCTGACTGGAATAGCAACAGCCATCTGCAGAATCTTTGATTGGAATTTTGGGATAGCTTTTTTCCAGAGATAGTTTAACAAATCATCGCTGACCAAAATGTTGTCAATTTGAGCGTCTTTGTTCCTAGCGAGCGTCTTTTGAATCCTTTCTAGATTTGATGGAAACATTCGTCACCAGTTCTGTGATACTTTCGCCTAATCCTTATTTTATACTTTGTCTTAAGTTGTGCATAAAAATATTTATGACATCCCCTGTGTTATATATATCGATGATGAGCATTATTTTTCTATTTAACACAGTCTTGGAAGCCGCAACTGAGCAGACAGTTGGTAGAAAACGATGTCTTTGCGGCTTAAATTGTGGTGCATAATGCAAGGTTGCTAGGATTGGTAGGTTATCTAAAGAGATTTCGCATAACATTTCAACAGAGAGCCTAGTGCGATCAAATCCATCGACTATAAAAAATTCAAAGTCGGACGGGATGTGCTGTCTGTTGTAAGAATGGAACATTGGTCCGCCAGTGAAATTTACTTGGTAGGTCGAGTTAGATATGAATTCTTGCAAACGTTTTCCTTGGCGGTTTGTCCTTATGTTACCCACCCAAGAATGTTTTGCGTTTATGAAAAATTCTCCAAATGCTGATTAGAAGCAAAAAGTGGATCATGCTCAACTCAATTTTTTGGTGTGAAGCATCTTTATTCTCGCTACGCTAAGAGCGCAAACATAATTGAAGAAGTATGTCTCTTGGAAATGAGGCCGCTTCAATATTTATGCATCTTCTCAAAGAAGAAAAACACTATGAACTAGTAGATGCGTAGCTCCCTTCTGGGCCAGTCAGTTATGGCATTATCCTTAATACAGAAGGAGAGTAATCCGAATACAGGACCCAATGGATCGTATTTTGTGGAACTGATCCGCAAAACATCTAAAGAATATTTCACAGAGACTGAGAAGTGATTTCTTTGCAACTAATATTATCAAAGACTTGCCGAAAATAAGGTCCCAGCTATGGACAGAAGATTCTGTTGATATGTGCGATCGTGTATATTGCGTTGATTTTCAATGCGATACTAAGGTTCCTATTCTTCCCTGTGAATTGGAAGAAAGCAGCGAATTATATGATTCACAAGCCAGGAAAACTGAACCATGACTTTAAATTAAAACGACCAATTAGTCTTCTGCCTTTATTACACAGGCCGACAAAATGTAATAAAAGTCTAGATCCAGAGACCAAACCTTACATACCTAACCTAACCTAAAAGTGAAAAAATGGGTATTTTTGCAGTTTTAGGTTAGGATATCCAGACGTACAGGAACAATTTCGAGCACGGATACGGACTCAGCGCATCACAATTCTTTGAGTACGATAGGTCTAGTCTCTGGGTTGAAAATTTGTAGGCCTGTGTTATCGAAAGAATGATTAATGGTCCACTGATTATCAAAACAGTATTCTGCCAGGTCACCAATTTGCGTTTATGGCTGGTCATGGTACTATTGAACAAGCTCAAAGAGTTGCACAGCATATCTTGCAAGCTTTAGATGGCCTTAAGTCGACATGTAGCAGGCATTCGATAGAGTCTGGCATACAATTTTGAAAAACTTTTGCCAGCCCCTTTGTTCTGCCTTCGTCGGTCCTACCTGAAAGGGCGAGAATTTCAGGTTAGGTACCGGCACACCTGATCTGGCCCCCGTCCGAAGATAGTTAAAGTTCTGTAGGGCAGTGGCACCCTCTAAGGCACTCATTGTTGCCATTTTATAAAATTCAAAATGTTGCATCGAGGCAGCAGATATCCTTCAGGGCCCTCAGGGCAATTTTGTATGAACGCTGAAATTTGAAGATTAATGCAAATAAGTCAACGAATCCATGTTTTACGCTTTAACGCACTGCGGTCACTGCGGTAATTCATATAGAAGGTGTATATCTGCATTACCTTAGATATGAGGTGCACCTTCCAGCAACACCTGAAAGCCACACTAAATAAATGCCGCTTGAAGATGGCTGCTCAACAGAAGGAGTACTTTTGGACCATATTTCGATAAAAATGACTCGGTCAATGAGTTTACTATCACTCCATGTTGAAAGACTATTAATAGGTTCACAGTGGATGGATTTGACAACAGTGCTATTTGGTTAAAACAAGGTGCCACGCAACAGCTCAGACTGCTTAGCTAATGAAGTTAATTGTGTAGTCTCAAGAAAGGGTCCGATCGAATAGCCAGCCACCTCAATAGTAGACTTTTTGAACAGCCCTCTTGCATTAAGGTTATAGTTTTTTTCGACAACACAATTATGCAGCAGCATTGAAATATGAACTGAAGCATTTCAAATAGAGTAAAAAAAAAATATTTAGAAGTAAACTCTATTTTAACAGGTGGACTTAGCTCTTCATAGTTTCTTGTTTTGCTGTGGAAATTCTGCAAAGTTGCAGAAATTTAGGTAAAAAGTTTTGCAGTGTGAAGAATAAGTTTTTTTAGGTAAATTTTAAAAAATTTATTTCCGAGAAATAAATACAAAAGTATGCCAAAAATGTTTTATGAAACTTTAAAAAGCATTTGCTATCATTTGACTGCCAAGCTATAATATCTTTGATAGGATATACATGAAGAAATACTACTTGTTGCTCCAAAGAAGATAAGCTCAAGTTTTATATACGACTTCGTATTTTCTTAACATAAATCTTTATTTCTTGCCTTTAAAAAAGTTCATCAGTTGACGACCACCAACCAACAATATAGTCGCAATATATATCAAAATATTTGTTTTTTCTTTAACGAAATTCGAGCGCCAATGCACGATCTTTAATATAAACAAACACAGCCACTTGGCAGGCTACTGTTTAGAATTGGCGACCACCGCGAAATGTTTTCGAGAACCATATAAAAAAAAGAAGAATTCGAATTCAAATCGACAACACCGCATCCATAGCAGCAGTAAAAATTATGTCAACAAACATTACAGAACGTAAAACGCAAAATGCTTCTTAAGAGCGGCACACTTGAAGACCGTTTCGAATTGAAGATCTTCAGTAGGGAATTTTTGTTGTTTTCGTTTATGTGCAGCGGAGTGGATTTCTTTGCCTTAATACTTATTTTTCTATAAACAATTGAAGCGTAATTCGGTATTCAAGTTTGCGCCTTGTTTTCTATATTTTTCCGATGTTTGCTTGCACCAAACATCAAATCTTTAATAATTTTGTTTATTATTTTAAAAAGCAAAAGAAAAAAAAACACTAATTTTAAGTTAGGTTTACTTATTTATAAGAAACAGCTTTGTATTGTATATTATTTGTTAACTTCCTCTATTCCAGTGAAATGTTGTTCTTTAATTTGTGGTTTGAAGAGTCTTTACTTATATGTTATGATATAATGCCTTGCTACCGAATTGCGCAAGTTTCTTTGATAATTTTTGTTGTTGTTCCTTGTATACTTTATTGCCTTCATTGGCATATTTTTTATTTAAATATTTTTTATTTTAATTTTATTTTTTAAAAACTGCAGGAAGTGTCAAATTGCAGCGCAGTGCATGTTGCAGTCACATGCTTGAAGAGCCAAGTTAATGAAATATATTATTGCATACAATAAGAATTTTCTGCATATAAAATACGAATTAATAAATATAAATTTTTAATTGAGACACTTCTTTATTATATAAAATAAAATATGAACACTCAAGACGTGCCCTGTTATATTAGAAACTGTTTATAAAATATGAGATGAGTAAGTTCTAATATCATGGATTTGGATTGCATAGTGTGGGAATGTTTATTAAATTTGTATTCATATTTTTTTAAATTTAAATATTATAACTTGGCTCGATATATACAAAAGAATGGTTCAAACCAATCAAAAGATGTTCCTGTCTATAAAATGTTTTCAAGAGTTTGCTTGACTTCTTCATGATATGTTCGTCTAGCATTCAAAAATGATATTTTATACTCTGCAGACTTATTTATATTAAGTAGATTAATTTTAACACCCTAGCAATAAAGCATCAGAGGCTCTTAAAGTATCAGTAAGATGATTCGATCGAAATATTTCTGTCTAGCCGTCCGTCTGTCCCTCAGTTTTTGATTTCTTTAATATTTTAATTTTTAAAACTTAAAGTATTACTCCTAGTTGGAGCATAGAGCGAAAACAAATGAACTCCAACGACTTCTATCTGCTGCTAGGGCTCTTAGTTCACTTCACGTAGCCCTGAACCCGATTTCGGAATGGACAGTGCGAATCCATGTTTACTTTGGACGACCTCACTGACGGCTGCCTTGTGGGTTCCACTGGAAGGCCATCTTTGCAATGTTGTCATCTTCTCTGCGCAGGGTGTGACCTATTCAATTCCACTTGCGTCTTTTAATTTCGATGTTGATAGGCCACAGCTGCTCAGTGATCTCCATATCCGTGGATGGAGTTTAAATTTCTGAACTGACTTAGTTCTCCCTTTTTGGGGATAGTGACGATAAACCCCTCCTTCCAGTCATCTGAAATGGTTGCAGATACCCATGCTGCTGGTTGGTTTGATAGTGTTTGCGCTGCACTTAAGCAGTTCAACCGTTAAACCATCTGGTCCGGCAGATTTGTTGATTTTCAGTTTGCTTAAGGCCAGGGCTATTTCGTCCCCAGTTAGCGGATCAGTAGAAATACTTCTGTTGAGGTTTCGACGCTGCTCGGTGTTGGGTATAAGTGGAGTTTCTGACTCAGTCGATTGTAAAGAACTCCTTCCAGTGCGTCAGTTGGACTTCGACTGACGATGTCAGTATGTGTGTGTAAATATGAAAGCTAATCCTCGTTTTCATCCAATTTTACTAAATTCGAAGATTAAAATATGAAGACCGGAACCGGCATAGATTTAGCATACGCAAGTAGGTGTGCCACGCCCATTAAAAATTAAATCAAAGTCCTTTTAGACTATTAGTATTAAAATCTTTTTATTATAGACAATATTAACTCGAAATGGAGGACGTAGGCGTTTAACATTTTCATAAACAGGAGTGGCAAGTCTTGTGTACTGAAACCCCCTTTCTCACTGCTCATTCTAAGTTTTATTAAAATTTATCAGTAAAAAATGTTCAATTTGCTCTCCGAACACTTAAAACTTCTCTTGATAAATAATGTTTTAAAGCATTGGTTGGACATTTGGTTTCTTTTTCATGTAATACAGATTAATAAAGATTCACAGAGCCAACGCAATAACTTTTGATATATTCCTTAATTCATGACGGATATTTTATTCGGATTAATTATTTATTAGGATGAAGTCGTTTGCAAGTCCACATTAGTGGGGAGTTATGTACTGTCATTCGATTTTTTGGGAAGCGTCCTCTGGCCTGATGTCCAAAGATGATTGTAAAGGGAAACATCCACTGGTTAGTGAGCTGGGCTTGGGAAACCAATTAGCATCAGTGCAGAGACGTAGGAAGCCTCGGATACGCTCCTTCCATGTTATTGACCCCCTTCAACGATTCAATGATGATGATGACTCTCGAATATGCATATGCAATTTAATAGGAAAGGTGCAATAATTTAGCTGATTGATGTCCTCCTAAAAATCCAAAACTGACATCACTGCAATCCATAAATTACTATTACGATAGGGCGAGGCTGCTCTAAAAAAAACTTCGTGAAATTTCTACTACAGCTGCCCTGAGATGAAGCTCGATTTTGTGTCAGGTTTCGTGGTAAGCAGGAAACTATGCAGCCTCGTCTTCAGTTGTACACCTTTTGACGTACGAGCTATTTAGGCTAATTATTTCAACATTAGCCTGATTTGTGCATACATACCGTTGGGTCTGGAAGATCCTGAGGCCAAAGATGAATTTTACAAGCATCTTAAAAGTCCTTACGCCAAATTTAATATGTTTACAAGAAGACACACAGACAGATTATGGAAGCCTTTTGAGGAAGACTGCTCCGGGAAAACTATCCGTCTTCTGAAGATATATATGAGCAGTGGAGACATATCACCAGCTCCATGGATTGGATTGGATAGATCAGAACCGTTGCAAACTCTTGGTATGACGAGGGGTGCCGCAATGCTACTGCAGAGAAGGATAGCGTATATCAGAAGAAAATGTAGCAGGGTTGACGAGAGCTTGAAGATGTTGAGAAGCTGTGTGGTAATAGACTTCGGAAGACGAAGATGTAGTAAGGACTATGTACTATTTACGGACTTTAAGAAAAGAGACGACCCCATAGAAAAAATCTATTTTCCATCAATTATAAGATTTTGTTAAGTGTGCTGTGTAATATTCGAATGTGTCAGTGTGGCTTCAGACTTAAGAACCAAATATTCACACTAAGACGCTAATAATCCCAGTACTGCTCTATGGTGTAGAAGTATGGACGCAGACAGAATCGGATGAACTGGTTTGGTGAGTATTCGAGAGAAGAAAGCAGATCTGCAAAATAAGTTTTTTCTATTATTGATCCCAGAATTGTGTTTTACGTTCGGATTTTAAGATAAGAGAAAGGGGGGATCTTTGCTAAAGAGCTTAAAAAAGCATGTTTTTGAGGGTTTTCAATATGTTTTTTCTCTGTAACCCAAGTCTTAAATCAATGTAATGTGCACCTTAGGATACATATGAGACAAAAAATAAAAATAAAAGACTTTTGGGAAAAGTGCGGGTAAGGTCCCCAGAAATTTGTTTTTAGCTATTTTTTGATATGGTAGTGCTTTCTTATAACATTTTTTCAACTAAACATGATTCCGGGTCCCAAAATTTACCATCACATCATCATTTGGAGAAAAGTGGGGGTAAAGCCAAAAAATGTCTCTGTGTTCGACTGGAAATGGTGAAAGATCATTTGCATATGTGTTTTAATATGCAAGTGCAAAAAAAGTTTTAAGCTTTAATTTCAGACCTTGTGGAAGTTCCTATTTCTTCAGGTTAAAGAGAAAAAAGTGTTGAAAACTCTAATAAATACGTCTTTACCCCAACTTTTCCCAAAATCCTGATGTGATAAGCATTTATGGGACACGGGATTGCGTTCACTGGTCAAAAAGACACTAGGAACAGCTCTAATGTCATAAATAGTATGCGATCATAAGCTTTACAGCAAAGTGCATCATGTTGCACATTTTTTCGGAAGATTTTTAAATTATTTTAATTAAAATTATTTTTGGGTTTGTAATTGCGTAATAAAGTATTTCCTAGTATATAACAAGCGGAAGATCGAAACCCTTTCATCGGTTTCTCATTTGTCAAATTATGTTAAGTAGTTTAGAATTTATGAGCCCACCCTCTCTTTGTGATTAGTTCACGCCAATTTAAGTAGGTCCTTTTATTTCACCTCACAAAATGTGGAACAACTTTTTCATTCAACGGACTGTTTAAGTAGTCCGTAATTAATTAATTAATTTAAAATTGCTCATAATGACTACCAAAGGTTTTTTTTTTTTTTATTTTTCATGTTTATTTATTTCACTTTTCACACTTAATACTATTCACAATTTTAAGTTTGACAGAACTTGCTTAAATTTATTTTACATTTTACAATATATAATAATTTTTTCATTTGCATATTTTATTAGTACATATTTACATGATTTTATTAGTTGATTTTAGGATTTTTCATTTTGTTCAGCATTATTTTATAGCCTGCACACAAACTATTTGACAAGGAATCAGAGAAATTTGTATTTAGTTTGACAAACTATATTTTTATAGTCTGCTCATAAAGTATATTTAATATAGCGAAGAAAGTATTATAAACCCCACAAAGCATATACATAAATATATATAATTCAAGTTTTAAAAATATAAAGGCTTACTATGTACAAATATATTATGTGCAGCATATAAAATAGTCGCGCAACACGACTATAAATCTTACTTTTTTTGTTTGTTTTTTTTTTATAATATTTTTACAAGAGTTTTATTTGTTCAAATTAAAAATGAAAACAATTTACAGCATGAAATAAAAAACAAAATAAAATTTAGTTAAACTTAACACAACCATATATAATAGTATGTTTCAAATATTATTATTTAATTTTTTAAACATTTTTACTTTTTAATATATAAACAAAAATAAACATTAAATCATATTTTACTCAGTTCTCAAAGAAGTTTCTTTTTTTTTGTTAATTTTGTTCAATATTTTCTTCTTTACTTTTTTCTTAATAACAATTTTTCTTTCGTTTTTTATTAATTTTTTAATTTCTTTCAGCTTATATTACTAAACTAATGCTACAAACTAATTAACAAATAAGCGTGTTTCTAACTTGTAATACAATGTATTCAATTACAATTTAATTTCTTCTGATTAGGAAAATTTCTATAGTGTTTGGGAGCTCGGGTTTTGCATTTCACTTTGGAATGTTTTTTTTATTTTTTATTTTGTTTTTTGTTTGGATTATCAGTAACACCTCTTCTGTACAATGACACCAGCGCTCTCAGACTCTCGTCATGTGTTTATATTTCTATAGGTTTATGTAGTTTTTTTTTTTTTTTTTTGTTACAGCAAACATCATTATTAATTTTTTGATAAGCATTATTAAGTTTTGAAAGTTTGTAGTTTGTGTCAGAGAGTGTGTGTCTTGCTGGGTTTTATACTTAATCTATAGCTAAGCAGTATACCAAGTATTTTTAAGTATACATACATACATCATTTAGTCGTATGTATATATAATGTTAATCATTAACTAAAATCGATCTTAAATTAGTTGAATTTATTGTCATAATTTAATAGAATATTTTATGAATAGTATGAAGATGAATATGTTTTAATGGATATTTCTTTTTAATGGTTTTTGAAAGAAATGAAAATTTGTGGAAAGCTCTGTCGTTCATATTTTTAAAGTAGTTTTGGATGACGTACAAAAAAATTTGAGCAAAGTAAGCGAAAAGTTTAGAATATAAAATAAAAAGAGCCCTAAAAACTATCTTTTAAAGCGTCTTCAAGCATAAAAAACTACTTGCTCTCATTAGTATAGAATTCTCAAGCAATGTTTGTTGAGTTTCCTTTCACTTTTATTAGAATTTTGCTTAGTTTTAAGTTAATTTTTGAAAAATAACAAATTAAATTTTTTTTGTCTCTAAATGTAGTTTTAGTTCCAATTCCATTGTACCCCAATAATAAATACCAAAACGATAAATATCAATATCGATACTTATCGATATTGATTGAAATTAAATAAGTGTTGAAAAGTAGAATTTAAATTTTTTCTCACTTATTTCCGGTTTACTTTGTTATTGTTAACTAATTTTTTTAGTTTCTCAACAGCTAAGCTTTTTGTGAATGTCTTAAAGGGTTTGATGACTATCAATTCGGCTAATTGTTTTTCAAATAATTATGTTTTTAAATATAATTTACTTTTTATAATTGTTTTATCAAGTAAGCTGTACATGGATATGGGTGTGTATATAATTATTAGGTTCCAGAAGACCGTGCTTAAATTTGTTTATACAGTTATTGTGGGCTTTTTGTGTTCGCAAAATTGGTTTATCAACAAAAGTAACAAAGCGAGTCTTATTCTGTGAGTTTAGTATCTATAAGACAGATATACGGATGGACGCACAAAGAGAAGGACGTGCTTAGTTACTATATAAAAATTGTTGCTAAAAATCTCTGCATCCGATTGTAATTCCTTTGAGTTTGACTTGTTCTGAAGAACAGAAGCATAGAAAAATGTACACCTAATCTCGACATTTTTAATATTTGACGTTGCAGCAATTTAAATCACTTTGAGGAAGCTGTTAGCCAATTAATCAGTAAATTAGGTTAGATTAAATTCGGTGGTACTTAAGCACTTAGGCTAAAAACACCCATTATGGATCCAGAAATCTATTCTGCTTTTATAATCAATGGCTGAATTAGTGAATATTATATAATTTTGAAGATTCCTGGACGATCCTCCCCCTTATAGGCCGTTAGTTTCATAGAAGGTGCTGAACGCACGCATGTAAATAAACTTTAAGATCGTTTTACAACACTGTTTTTTTTACTTTAATATCAATGTCTAATCTTTAATATCTGGAACTCAAATCAAATCACATTTATTTTATATTTTTTAGTGTATTGGATCATCTGGAGAAAATATATTTTAAAATGGGATGCTAGTTTAATTAAAGAAATTAATTCTTTTGATATGTGGAACAGTTTATCTAGCAATATATTATGGAGTTACTCGAAAACATTTCTTACAGTATTTAACATAAATATTTTTTGAAACCTGCCATCTTTGCGTCTTCTCCAGATTTTCAAGATAAATACTGTACTACTAGCTGGTCACCCAGGACTTTGTAAGCACACAGAACATCGATATTCCCCTTTTTGTTTTTATATTTTCTTATATAGGGGAGTTTTAGCATTCAATGGATTCCATTCCTCTTGGTCTTCCTTAAACATATACCGAAATGTATTCATTGGGGTTAAATAGCTGCTGAGATTTATTGTATTGCTTTGTTTGCTCTCAAATGGGTGTGTAAAAAAGTCAATTTTTGTAGTTTAAGAAAAACAAATATTACTTTTTGATAAGTCTTCTAACTGCCAATGAAAGTTCCATCAAAATCGGTACAGCTGTTTCGAAGTTTTATCCAAACAAATAAATGGTAGATAAACAGAAAAAAATTTTGTATGAGAGAAATAACCATATAAGCTCAAGCAAAAGCATTTAACGAGAAATCACAGATAGAGACTTCAGTTTTCTTAATATGTATAGATCTAGTCCAGGCATGTTTAGATGTTAGATATTTTCTCAAGAACTACAAACTATTAGTGGAACTATATTAGACTTGGTATCTCTAGACTTAATAGAAAGGCTTTAAATGGATTTCTATGGAAGGGTTTCGATAAAAAATTTAATTTAAAAGTTAATAGACGAATTAATACTTTAAAAAAATCAAAATTCGTAGTTTTTCATAATCAATAATAGGATATTTCGATAACTTTCATAGAAATTTTAAAGGAATAATGTTACAGAAAAGAAGAGGATGATTACATCAGGTTCAAAGTTATCTAAAATTCTTTTTACCAATTTTCTTGAAGAATGAGTTATCTGATAAATATTGAACCAATAGTCTCCTGATTTTTTAGTGGTCTGAGAGTGAAATTTGACAGAATTAAAATTAAATAGTTCGAATAAAAATGAAGTTTTAGGGTCGGTACTTCTTGATTGAAAGCATATACAAATTTGTCAGTTCTCAAGGATCTCTACTGAAATTAATGTAGATTGAGATGGAGATTAAAATGGAGAACACAACATAAAATTAAATTTAATGCAGCTTCTGGGAAGTTTTTGATATGTTAATTAATTATTCGTGATTACTTTCGATTTTTTACTATTTTTGGTAATTTTAAATCTTTTCGATCGAAATTCATCAAAAACAGAAAGTCTACGACAGAGCTTAAATATTTTCGTTGAATTTGATTAAACGGAAGTTCAAGACTTCAAAATAACTAAAATTTATGAAAATGTTTATTTTAGTTCCTGAAATAATGGTGAATCTTAAAAAAAAAAAAAAAAAAAATAAAGAAGCTTAAAGCAATTCAAAGCCAACCTCAGTGCTGTACTACCTGCCCATTTGAGCTCAGTTGTCAGCTTCCTGCTGCTGTTGTTGTTGCTGCTGTTGTTTCTGTTGATTCTGATGCAATAACTGTTGTTGATAACGCGAGGGTGGCCACGTATTATGCGAGGGATGCTGTTGATGCAGGTGGTGTTGATTGTGTGAATTAAGGTGGTTGTGTGCGGTTGATTGTTGATGTTGTTGACCGCCATTACTGCTGCTGCTGCTACCGCTGCCGCTGGTTGACACAACCTGATTATGCTGCGAATGATGCTGATGATGCGAACCATGTCCACTTGCTGCTGCTAACTGGCGTCAGAGATAGAATTCCGGTGAACTTTGACTATCCGTATTCAGATGATGATGCTGTTGCACACAGCTACCAACTGCGCCACCAATAACGCCGCCGAGACTACCATTGCGCAGCGTTAGACGTTGCTTTAGCTGATCACGTTCTTGACAGACGCGTGAGTATTCTAGCTTGAGGCGATGTAAATCATGATTTAGCTGCCGGTTGGTCTTCTCCAGTTCATGACGCTGATGTAGACGCTTTGAACGACAATTTTGCGCATAGCCGCGATTTTTCAATGTGCGACGTTTTTGCTTGAGGCGCACCACTTCCTCGCGTGGACAGCCGTGCAGTCGTTTATTCAGCTCGCGTACTGTCAGCGTTGTCAGTAGATCATCGTTGATGCAATCGTCCAGTGTGGCAACACTTGAATTGCTATACGGCCCGGAACAGTTACGCGGTGAATTTGTGGAAGAGCGCGTTGAGCAAACGGACATGGGCCGATTGTTGGGCGTATGCAGTGCAGCCAAATTGACGGAATTTAAACCGCCTATAATGGCATTGCCACCACTGCCAATGCTGGAACCGCTGCTGCCGCCGCCATGTATGGGTGTGCTGTTGCCATCTCTAATGCAGCTAATGACACCGATGACACCGTTACCACCAACACTGCTACCGATTACTGTGCCAACGCCACCGCCAGCGCTGCTGATGCTGCACAAACCACTGGCGCCACCGCCGCCGGTGCCATTAGTATACGGCGTATGCATATTGATCGGAGTCAAGCCGTGCTCTAGCGTCTGAAAATGATGCGGATGCGCATGATGATGATGATGATGCTGCGCCTGTTGCAACATATGTCCATGATGGTGATGATGATGCGCCGCTGCTGCCGCTGCCGTTGCATGCATATATTCACGTTGTCGTTCCCATTCCTCAACCGGATCTTGACTGGGACAGGCAAGTGGACGCAAATCCAATGGTTGCGGATCGGCACGCATTGAATTCGGCAGCCACATCATTTCCTGCGTTAGACCAGCGCTGGGTGGTGCACGTACATACTGTGCGGCATAGGCGGTTGCTGCATTGCTGGGTGCGCAAGTGCTGCCGGTGGGTGAACCAATGACTGGTGGCGTTTCCGGTGGTGTTGAGGGCACACCACCCGGTACCGATGTATTAACAAGAATCGCTTGTCCAGCCATTGGTCCATGCGTATAGATTTCCGGTGGCGGTGAAAGCGGCGGCAAACGACGTTCGTCCATGTGTGTCCAATTGGGAAAGGCGCGCATCTTAATGAGTGGCGGTTCAACGTTGGCAACAGCTGCAGCAGTGGGTGCAGCGGGTGTTAGCGGTGCAGTATTTATATGCTCCTCCTCGCCTGCATCATGTGCGCTGTTGTTGGCATCTGTTGCTGCTGCATCTGCTACAGCTGCCGCCGCTGCTGCTGCGGGCCAGCAGTTTAATTTTGTTGTTATTGTCGGCGGACTTTGTTCTTCGCGTTTAACGCCAATTGCTGTTGTTGTTGCCACTGTTGCGGCACTATCACCCAGATGATCCAGCACAAATTCCTGCACATATTCTTCACCAAGGTTCGGATCTTCCATTTTCATTTGGCGGCTGTAAATTTAAACTCGCAACCACGGCGTTTATATTGTTTGCTGTTGTACTCGCTTGGTTTGGCACTAGGTGCATCAAAATGATGTCTAAGATTTTGAACTATGCCGTCGTTGGGCACATTTAAATTTTTTAATATAAATTTAAATGATCTTTTTTTTTTGGATCTTTATTTTAAATAAATTAAAATAATTTTAGCACTTTTCAACACTGCACAAAATTTTTTTTTTGGTTTTCTTGCTGTTCTTGGCAAGTTCTTTTGCTCATTAAACACGTTATTATGCCGTTATTAGTTTACCGTTTTAATCGTTTCTTTATTTTTATTTTTATTCTGCCTTTTTCTTTTCTTGCTTTTGTCGTTGCCGTTTTTAACGTCCGATTTCAAAGAGTTAGCGGTAACGACTGAACTCGCCAATGCTATGCTACACGTTGGAAGGGTGGCAGCTCGCTGCAGAATTGGCCGATTTAAGCATTTTTCCACAGTTTTATTGGTTGCTCGCTCCACTTTGTCCGCTTCTTCTGCTCCACAACTGGAAAGCTTTGTTTGCACCCTTTGCTGGCCATGATATTGGCAGGCAGCCACCTGATACAAGTTTGTGCTCTCTCTCTCTCTCGCTGTCTCCGGCGTGCTCTCATTTGAACGCCTGTCTACAAGTAAAAGCTTCCGCATGCACAGTGTGTAGAAACGTAAAGTTTTTGAAGTTATTTTCTTTTGAAATGTTTTCATTTTTGTGGTTTTATGAAAGCAAGGAAACAGTACCAAGTCGAAGAAAAAATCGGTTGTTTTTCATTTTCTTGTTCGTTTATTAATGGAGGTTTATAGAGATCAAATTTTAAATATTGTCGTAGTAATCGAAGCTTACGTTCGTGGAAACTATACAAGTATATAGCATAATTCTATATCCATTGTCTTAAATACAAAGCGTGTTCCGAAATTCACGCAAGATAAAATGTTTATTAAAGCACCGAAATTAAAAAAAAATATTTTTTAAATTGTCCATTTTTTCATAAAGCAAACACTTTATGGTTGGAATCCACGTCAATTGTCCAACCGAAAGAGAATTCTGTGATTTATCTCCATTTTTTTTTTTTTTTGGTTCAGTGGTCAAAGTTTTGGCTTTTTGGGCCATACGCTCTAATTTTTAAATTATTATATTGGAACAAAATGATACAAAATTTTTTTTCGCAAAATGGTTTTGATATATTTTTTAATTAACTTTCGATTGTTGAACATCATATCGAACTTCATCATAATAATCCTTCTGGCTCACCTTCTCACGTACTATTATTAGAACCAGTATCGAAGGTAAAAGAGCCTATTGGTTTGTGCAAATGTATGTAACAGGTAGAAATAATGGTCGGAGACCCCCAAAGTTACCCCCGAACGAAAGGATCTCGGAAACGGTAAATGATAGAGATTTCGTGTTTTTTGCATTCGACTAGGACTGCTCTGGAATTTTACAAGTTTATTTTAAAGTTTGGCCCTCGCCCCCCTTCCCAATAAAATCACCCCAAGGCTAAAAATTTCTTCGGCACAAAAAAAATTGAGTATACCAGTATAGAGATAACGTCTCTCTAAGCCAAAATCCAAAAAGTTCATCAAAGTCGGATAATAAAGGCCGATTTTATAAGCAATTGAATTTGTTTGGTACAGCGCTTCTTAGAGTCGGTTACGCCCGACTGTAATTTTCTTACTTGTTAAATTTCGGTACTCCTATGATGCGTTTAAGGAATATAAGCTCAAGGATACTTATCAAAAACTTAAAAGACAATTTAATTGGAGCGATCATCCTGGTCGGTCCTCGAACCGGCCAACTCAAACATTCCAACGGGTTGGCCAATACCTTTCAAATGGCTGCAATTGTCCGTGAAAACATCGTTCGCGATTACTATTAATAAGTTCCAGGGTCTTTGATTAAAATCTAACTACATTGTTTTCCCACCGCCCCTCAATTTATTTGCTTATTGTAGCGTTCACTAAATGGCTATGATGATGACTAACTACAAATTTCTTCATTTTAATACGCATTTTTTAATACAGTATCCAATTGGCATGCTAAATGTTTAAAATGTAGAAAAATTCATATATAATCAAACATTTTTTACTAAATTCCATTTCAAACCACTGTGCCACCACTTGCGCTCTTGGCATGTGTCGACTTGCTGTGCTTTTCTTGTTTAATTTTGCTCTCAATTTTTTATTCCATACAACATTTACTGCACTTGTTTCAATCCCTTGCTTTTATTACTGTTGTTGTTGTTGCTGTTGTTGTTGTTGGCGGTGGTGGTATTTGCGCTACCATTTTTGTTGTCTGCTTCTTCATTTACTTATTATTAGTGTTGTTGTTGTTGTAAAGTAGGCGTTTATTTTAAATTGCCGGCAATATAAGTTGTTATTATCTCTTCTGAGAGAGAAAGAGCAGCGCATAGAGCATAAATAGAGCAAACACACACACACTTAGCTCAACATATCTTATGTTTTGTAGCTGTATGTGTGTATTTCACAGCTCCGCCCATTTACTGTAAGCATTAAATAGATATATATAGCCCCCTCGTACATATATATCTGTAGATACTTTCCAGCTGAAATACAACAGCGACCGACGTATCTTTTTAGATATTCTTGCCAGTTGACTTTAAAGATATGCAGAGATAGCTACATGTCTGCCTAGGTTCCATGTTGGTCAACTGAACGGCGTAGCCATTTACCTACAATATACATGGAACATCCATTGTTCCAGTTTAGCTTCCCGTCGCGCTTACGTGTATTAGTCAATAAAAGATGCTCGCTGACTGATAACCTGACTGTTTGGCTATTGTAAAGGATATTACTTATGTACTATATACTTGTATATACATATATATATATATATATATATATATATATATATATATATATATATATATATATGCATATGTACATATGTAGATACTTTTTTTTCTTGGTTGAACAGGTGAATGATGACGAGGCGAATTTATTCAAACCAATTCGTTTGTTGATATTGCAATATTGATTGAAATTATATAATTTCGAGTAAAGAGGAAATGTTGGAAAATATTTTATTGTAATGAAAAATTCTGACTGCAAAATATAGTATTTGTAGCTCTAGAATAATAATAAATATAGCCTGCTCTTGAGTTCCAAGGCTATACTAGTTTAAATAAATGTATGTAAGAGGCAGAACACCTTATAAAAGGTATAAATTCTTGTTCAGTATTGGTTCAACATAGCTGAGACCGTGTGTGCGTTCAACCTTTCCTACGTTTCAACATCAAGATTTCAGAAAATGCTAGATTTTCTTTGAAAAACATACATATTTGTATTGTGAACTAAGTTTGGTATTTTTTAGTATCAACATATGCGAAACATTTTGTTATACGAGCCATGAGTTGATAATGGATTTAATTCGTAAACATTTGCGTACAATGATTTATTATGGTTTTCGCAATGAAGTATCAAACTTACTTTGGCATTGGGGAGAAGCTCCATTCTCCTTTTTTTCTCAGTCGCTATATGTGCTAATATGATGATTTATTTGAATACAATTTAGATCCCGGTAAAGAACGTACCAGCCACAATCCGTGACAAGCCGCCAAGCTTTATTCTGAAGCATCTCAACACGTTCAAGGTTCGTCGTTATAGCCAGTCACCAAATCTGGATTCCATAGCTTTAGGTGGGCACGACAACAGATTTATAAATCCCACTCTTATATAGCAAGGGCAGCTTAAACCTGCTACACAGCATTCAAACGTTAGACGTTTGTCTAGTATTACGTCTAAATACTTTGCTATCACGTGTTTAGCTGGACAACTGGCACCTGACCCCTGCGTAGGGTGTAGCAAACGTTTTTGCATTTTCTAGAGTTCAGTTTGAGGTAAGATTTTTCCAAGATCCACACGCATGGTAAGCCTTTATATAATAAGCCACTCAAGCATCTTGGAGAGTGAAGGCAGTATGCTAATTCATCGGTACGAATTAGGATCGTCCTCCAGCTTACCATGTATATGGATCATAAAAACTCTTGTCAGCCTCCTGCTCACCGGGTAGTATTACATTCTAAGCATTGCATTAAAAATCAATACAGTAAAATGGATCGCACGCTTCGGCACAGCCTTCAGAGAGATGTAACATATCCTGCAGTCACAGGGCTTTTCTTCCTTGGCTGACGTTTAATGGCATCGACTACCTCTTATACTCATATAGGTTTAATAAGCAGGTCCATCTGTAAGGAAATATCCAGTGCTCTTTCTGTTTCCATTCAGCTTCGTCAGACGCTATGTTGTAAGGCAGAAACCGGTTCTAGGGCGGTGTATGGCGAAAGTTTCTGTATTCTCCTGATCTGACCTGCATACTTCACCTGATGCATTTTTAATCGGCCCATGTCTCAAAGGGCTGTCGCTTAAGGGATCTAGTACCCTTTCACAGAAAGTATTCGGAGTCAATTGAGTAAACCATTGCCTTGAGTTTTCTCAAAAAATACTCTTCGCAGCGTCTCTTTTAGTAGCCGACTAGTGCGTTGCCACAAAGCATTATCCTCTGGAAGATGGGTGCGAAGAAATCTTCATCGTTGCTGTCTCTTGAGCCAAACCAAGTCCCTTGCCGTTCTATTAAGAAAATACAGAGTTCAAGAATCGTTTCAATGGCACCCGAGCAGGGTTAATACTATTAATTGTAATGTGAATACTGCCTTGGTTTTGACATTAAAAAAGTTTTAAAAACAGTTAGTAGTAAGCCAAATTGTTGCAAAATGAAGGGCATAAGAAGTCTTAGCTACTTCAAACAAATTTAAAACTAAATTTACACTTTGCACCCTTAAAATAATTTAGCCAGATACAAATTATATACAACACGAATGTGTCAAGTGTCGAAAGCTGTCAAATGAAATGACAGATACAACGAGTCAAAGGTCACGCCCACAAATGTGCTGTCGGGTAGATCAAGCTAATTGAATTCTAATTTGAAATGAGTTATTATGATGAATTATTTGCTTTAATAGTTTGATTTGCTATAAAATTTACCGAAAATATTCATCCTGCGGAATGTTTAAAAATTTAAAAAAGACCAATAAATTATAAAACGAGACACAATCACCTAAATCATGTAACACCGATTTATTTGACATCCCAAAGGCAGGCACCAAATTTCGCCCCTGACCACAACCCAACTCATACTCAAACAATGACCAAGTGTGGCGCTGCTGTCTGCATATGTTGTTGTATGCTTCTGCAAGGAACTTCTAAGGCTGCGACTGCTGCGTACATAAATATTTTCGCAATAAATTTTTTAATCTTGTCGCCCTAATCGCCAAATGGCGTTTTTTATTAGGCAAGTGATTCTGTTTTTGTTTTATTTTGTTTTTTTTTTTTGTGCTGCTATCTACGCATCCTTTGTGTCCTTTCGCGCTTAGAATCAATTTCACTATTGATATACAGATATATATTCGGGGTGTAGCATTTGTTCTAATTTCTTTTCTTGTCTGTACGCATTCTTTGGGGCGGTTTCCGCTTACGGCATGTGTCGCGATGTCTCAGAGTGTGCCTCCCAAACGGGAGTTATAAAGCATATTTGTTCTGGTCAAGCATTTCACTCGCAAGACCTAGTCTGTGCCACAATCAATTTGCTTTCGAATTGCATTAGAAGTATTTACGATTCTTTACACACTGCATTTTATGCCTTGTTCCACACTCTATTATCATAAAAAAATAAGGAAGAACTATGAATAAAAAAAGGAACAGAATTCGTTTTGTAGGGAAAGTATCTCAGCGACAGTGACGGAATGAAGTTATATGGTACGCCTTTTAGAGCAGTTTTTTAAATTAAAAAAAGAGTTCTTCGAAAAAAATATGCTTTCTGATGGACCAGAGATGTCACATATATGTCTTTTGTGTTGTTGAATCCGTGTTTGAAGTTTCCTGTATACGATATTTTGATATTCTTCCCAACTGAAACATCTTACTTTATCAAAGCTTTCAATGGTTAAGATGGAAATCATCGAAATAAAATTCATAAAATTGAAATAGTCTGGTTTTCGGAACATTCACTTTTTGGCGAGGTTTTATGGTATTGTATAGTCCCTCTACACCCGCAATTTATGAGAATCAGCGGAGTAATCGGATCTATTTTTCTCTATTTTCGATATTTAGTTCGATTTTTTGGTCCAGATGAAGAACATAAAACGCATTTGTTTAGAAAAAACCTGAGGATAATGTTGGAAATTCGACCGCGGTTTCGGACGATGTTTTCTTCTGAAGGTGATGGGCTATCGGCTACATAGTCATTACCTTCGCTCTATCATAATATTCTATCATATTATCTAGGCATCACATCAGGCATAAAGAAAACTCAAGGGAATCTTCGTTGGAACTTACTAACTTAGATGGCCTTCAACAAGCCCAGTCGTCCTCTATTACGACATCCACCAATTAAGTTTGGGTCCCCTCTGTAAACAGTGTATGCTGGAGCTCTATTGACCATCCAAATAAGTTCAGCAGCTCGACTATATCAACCTCATCAAATAGTTCATAAACCTTGAGCTTTATACGGGAGAGACAGGCCAACTCTAATAGATCCAAAAATCTTACAAAGAATTTTTCTCTCGAAAACTTACAACGCCTTTTCATCTCATTCAACTAGAGTCCAAGCTTCTGCGATATACAACAGGACCGGGATTATTCTGTGTAATTGCCTCCAGATACATCAGGTACCTTTTCACAAAGTTTTTCTGGAAGCCGATTTATTTAGGCGGGAATAGGTGAATCTGTTCTATCCAGGTCACTTAGCTAGCCTTCAACCGTCGTTCGTTCATGGCCTCATTCAGGAAGGCGCACCAGCTGCTGTAGTCTTGTACGCGCTGGCACCAGTTGTTTTGTGATCTCTCCATATCTGGACATTTCATTGCGTGCACGGTAATCCTCCATTACAGCAGCAATCAAGTTTGAGCCCCCCATGTTAACCATGCATGCTGGAGCTCTATCATCCATTCGAATGAGGTGACCAGCCCTATGCAGCCGCTGGAATTTTATTAGCTCGACTATGTTAACCGACTATGTCAACGTCGCCGACCCTACTAGGACCAAAAATCCTGCGGAGAATCCAACTCCGTTTCGTTTGACTATATCACAATCCATTCCTCTGCGTCATACAGTAGAAGCGGGAGTATCAGCGTCTTGTATATCTTGATTTTTGTCTTCTGAAAGAGAACTGTTCTTCTAATTTACTTGACAGCCCAAAAAAGCATATTTTTTTAAACGTGATTCTTCGCCTGATGTTCATGCTGCCGTTGTTGTTGCTGGTTCCGGAACAGTTAAACCACATCGAGCATCCTCAGACGATCTTTCACAGCGTCGCACAATGCAGAGAAGCTCATTTGCTCTTCTACCAGCAAGTCGCTATGGCCGTACTCTACTTTCACGACGGTCTTAGGCTATTTTGCCACGCATGTGACGACCTTGCATTTGATTACTCTTGCGGGATGTAAAATAGATTCCACATATTCTCTTCTTGAGGTCGGATTGTGCTGATGGGCAAAATAAATCATAAGACATCTGCTTAAAGCCTTCTAGAGGAAACGAGAGATCAACGGATAGCCAAACAAGAGGGTTGAAAACTTGCATGATCCTTTGTCTAGTTGACTAAGTACGATGAGCTTCTTTGAGGTTTGAAACATTGAGCAAGGTGACGAAAGAAAAATTTTCGGAAAGACGGATTTAATTGCACTCTCCGAGTGGGAACAGCAGGATTTGTCAGCTTGCAAGAAATATTGCGATTCATGGAGGTGAGCGGTATACCAAGCAAGATTACGTTCTGCTGGATTCTGCAAGATAACTTCCGGCTTCCTATATTACGTCAAACCATCATAGTTGTCAATTTTCATATCCCTCCAGATCTTAGCATTGCTCAACTCGGTTGTATGCGCTCCGCCCAGAAGCCTTTAAACAGGGCGTCCAAGTTGTATTTATTTTAAGTGTTTCCGAAAATGCGAGATTTTTTATTCTGTCATCATTAAGGATTTTAATGCAGACAATGGGGTGTTTGTTGTGGAGGTAGCGTGTTCCAATCCATTCATAAGGATGGATGTGTGTCGTCCCGCTGTTGTCAAAGGCTTCTTTCTTACCGAAACTGTCAGGATCCATATTGATGCCTACGTATACATTAGGAATAACTTTGTACCACTATTGAATTTCGCCCCAGTTTCTGACGCCTGTTTCTCCCAAACAACCGCATACGCTACTGTGCTCAAACATATTTCTATGCCGAGTACTTTAACTGTTTTGTTTAATTTTGCATATGGAATACATAAAAAAAATATGTTGCTGCCACAATCGCTTGACCGGAACTAATTCGTCTGTCATTCGATTTTTTGTTATGAAAATCTTTCTCAGATACTTGCCATCTTTGTATATAGATACGAACTTGAATTTATGCTTGAAGCATTTTTCTAATAGAAAATTATATATATTTTGATTTTTATTACTTCAGTCCTTTCGCTTTCGATTGTTCAAACATATTTCATTATACATACATATATATGCTTTTTTTATGTTATGATGTGCGGAAATATTATATCGTATGTGGTTCATTGATTGAGCTGATGTTGTGTGAAGGTTATTGCAGACTTGTGGTTAGTCTAAGAGTTACTAAAATTTGTTCAGATTTTTGTCAATTGAGTGTTGTTAAATTAGTTTATAAACAGAATTTTAAATTTTAAATTTTTGTTTGAATTATTTAAATTTGAAAACATTCAAATAATCGTCTGCTAGCTACAAATAAATCAATTCAAATATATACGCTACACTTGTGCAGTCAAACGCCTTTTCTTGCACATTACAACAACTGCAACGAAGGCGACAGATGACAAGCCTTAGAACATATATATACAGCTTGTGCTTTTATATTTAAAAAAAAAAACAAAAATTCTTCGACATTGTCTGCCAGTTCATGCAACAGCACACAGCTGGAGTGCTGAGCGACTTAAATATATCATATATATATATATATCGGTTATATCTAACTACATATATGTAGATGACGCTTCTCTATGTTGCATGGCACAGGCTTAAAACAAAATCGATTTTCGTTTGATTTACTTTGAATTGTTTGCGATAAACCACGATTTACAGCGTACAGTGAAGTGCTTGTGCAGTGAGAGGGGTGCCTGGTGGTATATCATCTGAATTTAATGATGCATGTTGACAGCAGGAGTAGATTTTACTGTTGCACAAGCTCTTCAATTCATGTGGGAAGATGTAGAAAAAAATAAAAATAAATAAAAAAAAAAATTTAAATCGTTGCAGCATTTTAGGCGTGAGTAAATGTCACATGAACTTAGCGTTGCTAGAGATGTGCAAAGTCTTAAATTTAAATTATCGATGCTATCGAACAGTTTCTAAGGCATTTTAGGTATTTAAAACACGAAACTTGTAGATTAGACTCACTAAGTAAAGATTTTTAAAGAGGCTTAGAATTAAATTTAATATTTAAAAGTGTCTCTACTAAGAGTGGATTAATTTAATTGAACGAACATAATTCATAGGTATTCTAGAAAGTAATGCACCTAGCTAAGAAAACTCAACATTTTCGGGAAAACAGTTCCAAAAAAAAAAACAGCTGTCGATGTTGCTTAAATGACTATTCTGACTGAAAGCAAATAATAAAGTAGTTGCTCATCTCTAATGCCTGCCAGCTAATCGCGCATCTAAAATCCGCGTAAATCGTACACAATCAACATTTTGATCTACTCGGTTTCTAATATATTCTTGTTTACAATTTTCTATAACAATCAATTTAATATTGATATGCGGGAAACAAACTGCAGAAAGAATTTAAGCAAATAGAACTTATAACTAAATATAAATAAAAGGCAAATCGATTGAGCACATCGAATGACATTCTACGTTTTATACAATATCCGTGTGAACTGCGGTTGTGTAAATATTTACAACGACGTTGCGGGCAAATCTCTTCGATGAAGCAAACAACAAATTCATTACAATAGAATTAGTGTACAACTCGGATTCATTGCAATCATCAACTGGTTATTATGAGGGTTTGATGACAGACAATCAACATTTGTTTCAGTGATTATGCTTGATGGAGTCAACAGAGATATACAGAAGATAGACAGCATGCAAATGGCACCTGATAACGAACGATAACTGTGTGGCTTTTACTGCCAACTTTGCAGATTTTTTGCCGGAGACGATGACGACGTCGAGGACAACCTCAACTCATCAGCAATGTTAAACGAAATGATGTTGCTTCGTTGGTTGGTTGGTTGCTTGATTCGTTCATTATTATTTTAATTGGCGTCTCGTGTAAATATTTACGCACCTTTAACCCTTTTTTCGAAACGTTTGTGTAATAATGTTAAGTGCTCTCTGCTTGCTTGTGTGTGTGTGTGTATGTTTAAACCGGAAGTCACTTTTAAGCTATGCAAAAAAATAAAAAATTTTGTAGCATACTTTCAGGTTAACTTAAGATTCATGAGGAAATACAGCGTAACGAATAAATGAAGCAGATAAACCAAAGAAAAAACCCAAAATTAAATCGAGCATACATGTCAATTTAATTCGTTTGTGTTCAATTTAATTTTTACAACTTTTGCTTGTACTGTTGCGCCTTAACAAACGCCCCGAACAACCCTCAAAAACTGTTGAAGTTTATTGTGGTTGATCTATTGAAATGCTTGTTTACCACATTGTGCAAGGATGGATAGATATATTAAACTGAAAACTGTAGCACGCTGCTTGCTTGGCTTAATCAGGTGTACCTCTTTCTAATCAAATTTGATTTATGTGCATTAATGTAAGGATGTGTGTTTTGGTTGCGGAGCAAACGCTGAGATAGTAGATTCATTTGAGGAAATATTACATTTTTTTAAATGCAAAAAAAGCAAATCGAAAGTGAGTAATATATTTAGCTTAGTTAATGTTGCGATAATCGACATAGTTAATACATAAGTTATAGGATATACAATGCATAATGCATCGATAATACACGCAGCTTAACTTCGTCTAGCATTGCTCGTTTACTCATTGATATATCAAACAATAACTCCCATTTTTTTTTACAGTTCTGACATTTTTAATTCTTTTATAGAAAAACTCATCAGATTTTCTGAGAAGGAATTGTTGTGTTAGGCGATTCTCATCTTACTGTGTGCCGGGCAAGTGCTCAACTGTTTCTTCCATTTCTGCACGCCCACAATTTCAGTACTTCTGCGATTGCCACGCCTTACAAAGATTCGTAATAGGTTCAACCAGAAGAGAGATGTTAGATGGCATTTTCTGGCAACTACTCCTTGCCCGTCCTCGGTATGTCCTTGAATGTTAACATATATATCCCTAATATGTTCTCTCCTGCAAAATTTCGGTATCTGAGCAACCAAATTGGGTGTATTCTATAATGCTCAGCTGTCTCCTGAAAATATCCGCACTGACTATTCTTGCTAAAGAACAACTTCTCATTCTTGGCTAATTGCGCCGCCAAACTGTCAAAACTTCTGCAGGCTAGTCTGAAATATTTTTTGATCCTCAGATGCTTTCTCCATAAAGCCCATCGAACTTTTGGATGCCAATGACGTTATGGATGGCATATTCGCTTTAATGTGGGAGGGTGTCCCTATGAGACATAGGGATAGAGACTTCATATATGTTAATCGGAATACTGTATACCGTATTTGATGGGAGGTAATGTGGGTGTATCATCGAGTGCCCTAAAACCCCACAGGTTTCTCTTGAACCAAATAATAGGAAGTAAATAGAATAGAATGATTAGAACGTTCATAGGCTTGGTGCCTGTACTTCTTTACTTCCTATGTATTTGCTTTGGATTAGTGTTGCTTATTGCTAGAAAGTCTATCTACTGCCGTCTACCAGATATATGCTCGCTAGATCGTAAGACTGATCTAACTTCTGATATGTATTACCAGTGCTCAATTGATGAAAAGTATCACCACAGCCATTTGCGCTTTTATATACATGGAAGCTGCTTTTGACAGCACATCTCATATAGAAGTTGCGAGGGCACTCAAACAAGTGAAATATAGACCTTACTCTTACTAGATGGCTAGTACAACTATTAGACTCAAGCACAGCCGTGACTCATCTTCTCGGTAAAAGTCTTGTGCTCTTTACCTCTCTTCTGTGGAGGGAAAATATTAGACTATCTAACAGATTACGGCATCGAATGCCAAGGCTATGCAGATGATAATGTGATCCAATCAAAATGGGCCTCGAGGTCATAGGAACTTGGTTATCTAAAGTAGAATTGAGTATCAACCAAGTTAAAACATCGATTGTTCTTTTTTCAAGGAAATAAAAGATACAGGTGAATGAAACGTTGTTAGAATTTTTCAAGGAGGTCAAATACTTGGGAGAAATCTTTGACCGATGTATCACATGGGATATTCTCATAGAATACATAGTAAAGAAAGCCACAATGGCTATGATGCTTTGCAAAGCCATTGTTGGGAAGAAATTGATATATCTCCCTATGGTCAATGCTTCGGCGCGCTATTGTGCGGTCGGATAGAGCTAAGCTAGCAGTAGCCAGCAATCAAATGAATAGGATTTAGAGATTCGATTACTTACTTAAATGGCCGTCAACCGTCTACCGGTCATGGCCGCGTCGAGGAAGGCGCCACTCGTTTTGAATGCGGAGAGATCTCTCCATACCTGGTCATTCCATCGAGTGCCTGGTCGTCCTCTATGTCGGCGTCCACCAATCAAGTTTGGGCCCCCCATGTAAACCATGCGTGCTGGAGCTGTTTCATCCATTCGAATGAGGTGCCCAGCCCAGTGCAGCAGCTGGAATTTTATGGTTTAATTAAGGTTGAAAGATGCGTCCCTAACAGATGAAGGAACAGGCGCGGAGATTTATGGACCTCGCACTAAGTACTTTGAATCGTTAGTATCTTTCAGGCAGAAATCTAGCATCTCCATTCACAGTTCATTTTGAGAGCTCGAATCAGGTACACTGGGAATGCTGCAGAAGGAGTACAAAGCCGGTGAAATGTGAAGGTTTAAGATAGGTTAAACAACCGATAGGTCGTTAGAATAAAATAAAATCAAAAATTGACTCAATTGATGCAATGAACTCAAAAAGCACGATCTAACAATGGTCTCAGGTTTTATGACTGTACAATGCAGACAGGGATCGAGAGTGACAGCTCTTGTAGATTCTGTTTAGAAGATGACGAAACGCCAGAGCATATTTTGGGGGACTGTCCAAATTTAACCCTAACCAGGCACAAGTATCTTGGCAATTAACAAGTGACAAGAAGGAAGGAACATGCTCTGAGTGCTGACAACCTCATGGCCTCTTTTCAAGGCGGCGAAGAAAGATGAAGTCTTGTACGTATATACTACGAACAGTGCTTAATAGATTTGCAAATGTCTAATACCTAATAATAATAAATAATAATCGATATATACTCCATATGACCCTATTACACGTCAAAAGCACGCCTTTCTTAAACGTTCTCTAATTTTTATATTCCAATTTACCTTTTTGTCCAAATCCATAATCAGTTATTATTTCTGAATATGAGTCTTTTATTGTTTAATATTCAGAGAAAAGGGACTTGAATGTTGTCTTTTCTTAAAAGAAATTAAACTCAATACAATGTGTATTAGGTTCCATAGGGTCTACAGGAATTCATTCTATTACCTCTGATAATCACGGCCATGTCGTTCGCGATTGTAACCGTCCAGAGGAGCGTTAATAATACACCTCCTTGGATGTAATAGTACAGTAGATATATCCAAAAAATATATGATTACTGTTCCCAAAAGCGAAGATGTATTCCATGCTGATTTTTTTCAAGGCAGATTCTACCTCTCTGAAAATTAATTCAAATTGTCATCAAATGGTTCGGCTTCACACATTATGTTCAAATATGCATGCGTTCAAATTTATTTTTTAAATATAAAATATTGCATCATTCAATGCTGCTGTAGAACTGCTAACATTCTTTTAAGTTCAAAATTTTGCCATGAACCATATTTTTCTTAAAAATATTTTAATTAAATGCTACGAGAAATGATAAAATACAACAAAATTTTGCGTAGCAGCAAAGAACTTGCGCTTTGCGATAAATAATATCGCTGAACTTTCTGGAATGCTGTATTTTTTTTTGGGGTACGCCAAAGCGTGCCGGGTACCGCTAATATTCTTTAATAATATTTCCAGAATATACATTTCAAGACATTTTGCAGTCAAAAACAAATTTTGTAAAAAGAAAAATAAAAAATATACTTTTACGTCATTTGTTGTTCAACTGGCTGCATTTTATCAAGGCTTTGAAGTTTACCGTCATATTGATAAAATAATTAATTAATCTTTATTGTACGTAAATCATATTAATGACTAATGTCTTACGTAGAACTATTAATTTATATTATATGTGTAATGAAGTCGGACTATTAATATTTAGCAAACTATTATATATTTTGTTTAATATAAGTTTTTAGCAGACTTGAGTTAATTTTCAGATTTTTACAAATTTTTTAATGTGAAGAGAGAAATAATTTAAAAAAATGTTTGAATAAAAAGATAAAAGTGCTATAGAGACAAGTGTTTCGAATTCTGCTAGGAATTTTCAGCAGTTTGCTTGACAAATATTTATGTAGCCAAAATATGAGACGAATTTTGTTATTAGTTTATTATATACTGTATATAATATATTTCTAAATGTACTCAAGTCTGCTAAAAATCAATTTCTTAAAATATATTTTTTCCATAATTAAATTAATATGTCTGATAAGGTTTAGCAGCAGTCCAACAGCTTGTTGTGGACATGCAAGACGTAATATTTTTTAAGTTATATAAGTTTATTTTTTTTAGAACAACTACCCTGCCTAATCTTTGACGCTGTGAAACTGACCTTTAATCAAATAACTGAGTGTTTATTTTAATACTTTATAAAATTTTATTCAAGTAAATTATTCATTCAAAATATTCTCATATACAATATGTACTTATATATCAAGGTCATGCATTAATTTATCAAATGCGCTGCAGATATTATTTGAACTTTGGTGTCTGAGTTACTAAAATACATAAATACATAATTTAGTAGAATAATAAACAATGATCGTTTTTTTTTTTTTTTGTCTCGCTGCCTTATAAATAATTTGAAATATGTGCGTAATTTATCAATGCAAGCAGACAATGCTCATTTGTTGGGTTTACACCTTCGCCCAGCGGCTAGAAGAAGATTTACTTCAGTGGGAGGCGTTGAAAATCCACGGCACAAAAGTTGTCAATAGATATTTCAATTATAGGCAAACTCGCTCGCTCAACTTACTCATCCTCTACATTAATTCTCTGCTGCTTACATTGTCCTTGGTTATCCAGAGGCTACATTATTTATTGGTTTTTGTATTATCGGATTTAGCTATGGCATATTTTGTTGTTGTTCTTATTTTGATTATTATTTTTTTTTTTTTTGTATTTGTTTGTTGTTTGCTTCGATAAATTGTTTTCCTCTTCCAAGTTTCAGTTTTTTTCGATAAGCTTTTTATTTGTTATTTTCTTTGGATTTATATATTTGCGTAGCGTAGTAGCTGCTCGGACATGATTGAATGTTAGACTTGTTGTGTCCTAATTTTGTGTGAAGATATGGCAGCATCATAAGTCGAGTCTGTCATTCGATATCGAAGAATGTATTATATAGAGCCATAAAATTTATATTTTTAAATTAGAAAAATTAATGTAGCAAAATTTCGCTTATAATTTCCACAATTTATCTCTTATAAGAACAAGCACGATGTCAAATTCGAATTTATTATGGCCAAGCTTGTTCGGTCGAGCAGTGCGAAGTTTAGTTACCAACTTGTTGCAACTTGCTTTACATTGTACGACTATGTTGTAACCTGTATTACCGACTGTTGCTCAATGGCATATAATGTCAACACACCATACTAGATTGGTGGGATGATGTTATATCCCAGAGTCCCATTATATCACAGAGTCTGTAGACGTGTATGAGTACATGGGCAAGTTGACAGAGAAGCAAGATTGCATCACCAAGGTTATGCAGTCGACTTACTCCATTAGATGCATTAACAGACTCGAAAGTGATGTTTTCTCACCACTTTTGCAGATTAAAACAGACTTTTGATTGCCGGAGAAAAATTGAGAAATATTTCCCAATCTAGTTTATAAAGCAGACAGATTGAACTCAAAGAAAGTAGTCTTTAATACATGTATTCTCCACAGGACTACTCTAAGACAGACTGAAAGCGCAGTTGGTAACGAAGTAACTGAGAAACTAATCATTTTATCGCCTGCTTCTACAGTAAAACTAGCCATGGCAACCTTAAACGGAGAATTCTGTATGATAAAAAAACTCTTTACTTTGTAAAAACCGAATCGCCAAGACGGTTTGTCCATCATAACTCTCTCTCATACTTCGGCTTAAACAACAAGGATTTTTGACAGTCAAAACATCAAACTTGTCACCTAATGACTTCTTTTTGTTCCTGACAATCAAAAATAAAAATAAGAAAGCATGTTTTAGTCCAGTAGGCTCGAATACGAGATGTTTATAACAATTTGTAAAAAGGCTTCCTTTTAGTAGTCCGAACTTGGCTATATTGATTTTTTAGGAATCATGGAAGATCCCCCAAACATGGTTGAACAAATTTGTATGGGAGCTACCTCCTTTAGCGGTCCGATATGAACCTTAATGGAATAATTGATAAAGGAAAGGATATCCAAATTCGGGATCTCTAATAGATTTGCTTGGTAAGTGCCAAGAACCATTTAGTAACGGTAGGATAGCGTGATTATTAAGTTATCTACGGAATTAATGAAAGCATCTAAATATGCTCTTTTAGTCTCCAATTTGCATTCGGACATCCAGACATCCAGAATATATATAATCTGTGCAGTCTGTCTTCTATTTATTGCCGCTGAGTTTGGTCAAATTTCGCGGGAAAGCTGTTCCAAAATAAGAGTTTATTTGCATTGCATATATATAGCTGGCGATTAAACTTTAAAAATCTGTCATAGACCTACTATCAACTTAAGAACAATATTGATAAGAGCACCTTCCACATACATAAACGATTACAGTGAGCTCTCCTTATTTCCAACTGATTTCACTTTTAGCGATACTAAGTTGTTTAAAGAGCTATTGATGAGGGTATATATATGAAGTTTTACAACATATTATTAAAGAAATATATATATAGACTTTGAACCTTATTTCCCACAAATGATAAAGTCCACTGCATCTTAAAATAGTCGATCACACTGAGTTATATTCAGCGGTGGCGCCGCAGCGTTCCACATCGTCGAAGACTTAAACCGCAGCTTGAATGCGTTTCATGCAAAACAAAGAAGTTCTTCTTACTTGCCTTGATTTTTTTCCAATTGTTCGAGTAGCTTATCAATTGAATTGTCTATCTATATTTCATTGCTATTACGTCGTTCTTTTAGATTTAAAAAAATTTATGAAAAAAAGATGTAAAAAAGTTTGTACAATCTTTTTGTACCCAGCTTTGCTCGGAAGTAAGCTTGGAGATTCTTAAGATGAACTTTAAGAACTTTTTATATTTATTTTGCATTATAACAGGTGCTTAATAAGTTTTACAAAATAAGCAACACGCGATAAAACAAAGAGATCTCTGAAAAAATCGATTGCTATTGGATTAAACAGATTGCTACACCGTCTAACAAACATCGCGCGACGGAGTATAATTTTTTTTTTTTTTTTATACATTGTATGAATGAATCAAATTTAATCTTTTTAAGTTCAAAATTTCTCATAAGGCATAAGCTATTGCATAGCATTAATAAAGCACAACAAAAAAAAGTCACCATGATTCATTCTGGGTCTGAAATATTTTATATCATATATAAAATGTTCCAGACCCAATGCCTCCAACTGTAATGTCTTTGTCTTCGTTATCAACGCTTGTGGTTAAGCTTCTTCAGTTTGTTGATTAGTGGAAACATTTCATATTTTGTATTTTAGTGCTTATAAAATATTCAAATATAAATCTTTTTTATTGTTCTCTTGACATATATTATGAATATTAGATTTTATAACGGACTAATGCAAGGGTTTAAAGAAATCATTAAAGATCCCTTCATGATTGTTCATTTACCAGACTTGATTTAAGCATCGAAATGAGAAAATCTATGATTTGAACCCTTAGAACGAAGAGTTTATAATATGGAGAGGCAAATAGTAATATCATAGTCTGAAAATGATATCAGTTCATTCAATATTTGTATACCCAGTATGCTTGGCACTAACCATACAAATCTACACTTGCTCCTGAGTATTTCTATAAAATTTTTTTTGTGTATTTTAGATCAATTTTAATAATAATAAATCAAAATTCTGAAAGGGGTAGCTCTCAATCAAAAAGCCAAACTGATATAGGCTTCTAGACCGTCTATCTGGCTGTTCGTATGAACATCGAGAACTTAAAGATTTTAAAAGATAGAGCGTTTAAGTTTGTATATTTCGTCTCTACTATCTGCTCTTCAGATAACTAGTATTTTACTAATGTGCTCACCCTTCTCTAAGTCGTAGTATACCCATTATAAAATGCATCATCTTCTTCTAGCGTTTTCCTCTTTGTGGGGAAGGTTACCCTCTTTGTGGGGATGTTGATGCTCCTTATTTACTTTAAGTCATATTTTAAAATTTTCTCTCACGCTTAACGCTTAACTATATGTCCTTATGGCCCTTGCTATGATCCAATTGGATGTCTCTGCTGTATCTATAAGAAATTTTCTCATCTAGTCTACTACAATTCTTCTTTAAACCATATAAAACATCTATCCTTAACTCTAAACTTCATTAAATTGTAATTTCATATTTTTACTTTAATCTTTTGATTTGTAATTGCGACTACATAGGCCACTCAATGTCTGTGTGTCGAGGCACAGGGTGTAGGCCAGGTGTATCGCTCTTGCTCTTAGCATCGATTATTTATGTCGATATATAAATATCGATACTTTTCAAACATTTTTTAGTGACTACATTTTTTATCTTGAAATATCGGAAATATATGCAGAAAAAATAGATTCACCACGGCTACTTTTCCAATATGTTTTCTTTAAAGAAGTTTTTGCTTTCATTTATTTATATAAAGCATGTCAGAGATGGCATCAAGCCTGTTTAATATGCAATTGTAATTTATTTACGCTAAACTTTTCCATTGAAATATTTACAGATTATCGAAATATCACGTCATTGCATTTTTTTGTTATTGAAATGTCTCCCCACTCATAGAAAACCACAAAAGATAAGTTCATATATAGAGAAAATTAATGAAAGCGATTTGAATAGAATAGTTGAACGTATGCAATGTACTGCGTTTATGCGGAAAAGTTAATTGCAATTTTCTAATAACGAATTTTGAAAAATAATGATGCATTTGAGAATATGCGAAGAACCGTTTTATAGCTTTAAGAAAATATTTTCAGGATATATCGAAAATTGTATACTTAGCCAATATACAATATTATTTACCATCTTACGGTATAAACATTATATAATGAAAACTATATACAAGTTAACCTTACTCCTACTCGAGACTACCTCTAAACTGAAATGGATCACTATTAAATATATATATCTGCATACATATAGAAACTATAGGAGCACTCAGTAAACTTAGCAGTGTACTATGGTTAGGAAAGCCAAAATTTTTGTCACATATAAGAAATTCTGAGAGAACTGTTTTGAAATTTAAAAAAAAATAGAATTGAAGCTTCTATCAGCAGTGCCTCAGATCGGTATACCGTAGATCCATATAGGTTTCATTATGGCTTTGTATACTAGAAGCTTGCTCCTCAGCATGAAAGTTGACTGTCGACCGATCAGCTATAAATGCTTATTTTGCATTGCATTGAATTGAGTCCCATTTGTGAGCAGGTGAGTGCGCTACTTGGAATAGCTGTTGCGTCGAGATAAACTTGTGGACAGTCACCACTTCTCAGCAAGAATGTCGTTTTAATGGACTTTTTGAAGTTCAAAACATTGTTCCACCTCTTAAGCCATGTTTTGATCATTTCGAGCTGGTTTTGAAGAATGGCATCTTTCAAAGGCTAAGAATGCTACGTATAGGCGGTCGGCAAAGGCTGTAGCTAATTTATATTTTGCATCCCTATGAACTATGCCAAGTGACAGCGCTGTAATAATTTTCGCTTAGTTTATGAGAAAAATTAGCTCTTTCGACCATAGTGCAGCGATAAGCGCCTCCGCTGAGAAATTAAATAATATCGCAAACGGATGTACTCGGTAACGATTTTTTTTTTATTTTGCGAAAACTGGACTTCAAAAAAAAAAAATGGAATAAGCACAACCATTTATTATACACTGATAGTTCAGTATTAATTCAACTTTAATGGAATAAAGACGTTCTTTTTGCATTATGTTGCTTTTTCGTTTGACCATTTTTTCTCTAATCGTCGCTTATGTGGTTGCGGATGGTGCTTATTGTAAAGTTACCAAGAAGATTAAGAATAAAGTAGGTGAAACTCACCTAGCTTTAAGATTTAACAGATATTTCATGCAAATAGTGTGTGATAACTTGAATAAAATTTAGCAGCGTGTTAACGAAATATGAAAAAATAATTCTAATTAAATAATTCAATAAAAAACTGTAAAAAAATGTATTTAAAAAAGATTTGATTTAATAATTTAGAAAAATAATATAAATAAAGAGTGTAACAGTGGCGCTATCCTGTAAACAGGAGCTCAAATTAAACTGCCAACTTATGAAGTTATACACGTAGACAGACTGTGATGAACGATATTTTATGTCATCAAAATATAACAGTTTAGCGCATCACTATTTTATAACAGGAAAAAGTTAAAGCAAATTAAATTTATTTAATTGAAGTGCATATTAATATTTATTTATAAAAATTATATTTATTTAAGGGCAAAATAGAATACAAACAATTTGTGGATTGCTGTAAAGGTTACAAAAAATTTGGACGTAAATGTTTACCAGTCTGCAAGGTGCTATGCTCTAATGCGATATGTACTGCACCGGAAAGTTGCACCTGCAACGCAGGCTACAAAAAATTCAATAACATTCAGAAATCGAATCGGTAAGTATTTAATTTGTTTTTATTTTTTTTAGTGTTTCAACACTAAAATAAATTAATTTACTTGCTTTCAAAGGTGTGTACCGGATTGTGGCAACTCATGTCAAAATGGCGAATGTATTGCACCGAAAAAGTGCAGTTGCCATCATGGCTTCAAGCTCGATCTGCCCAGTAATAATTGTGAACCTATATGTAAGGAGCCGTGTATAAATGGACGTTGTGCTGCGCCAAATAAATGTGAGTGCAATCAGGGCTACGCGCTAAATGCAACAACGGCTGCCTGCGATCCGGCGTGTGAGCAAGATTGCGCAAAATTAAATGGTTTCTGTACTGCGCCGAACACTTGCAGTTGCGCTGCCGGTTTTGAAAAAGACGCTTCCGGTGTTTGCAAACCCGTCTGCAGTCACGGCTGTGAAAATGGCGCGTGCCGTGCACCGGAAGTATGTGAGTGCCTCAAGGGTTTTACTAAATCGTCTGATAAGCGCTGCATTGCGAAGTGTGAAGACGGCTGTGAGAACGGAATTTGCATGAAACCGAATGTGTGCGAGTGTTTGGAGGGCTATGCGCAACTGACGCCCGGTTTTTGTCAACCGATTTGCATAAAACGCTGTCTGAACGGAAGATGTGTTGGGCCGGATAAATGTGATTGTAATGTGGGCTATGAAAAGGACCAGAATGACCACTGTGTACCCGTTTGCAAAGACGGTTGTGAGAACAGTTCTTGTGTTGCTCCTGACACTTGTCAATGCAACGAAGGATATTCAAAGGAAACTGAAAACAAGTGTGCGCCTATCTGCAAGAAAGGTTGTCCGAACGGAAGATGTGTTGGACCGGATAAATGTGAGTGTAATGTGGGCTATGAAAAGGACCAGGAGGACCACTGTGTACCCGTTTGCAAAGACGGTTGTGAGAACAGTTCTTGTGTTGCTCCTGACACCTGTCAATGCTACGAAGGATATTCAAAGGAAACTGAAAACAAGTGTGCGCCTATCTGCAAGAAAGGCTGTGCAAATGGTATCTGCGTTGCTCCTGGCCAATGTCAGTGTCTGAAAGGGTTCTCAAACACTATTGATAACAGTTGTATTCCCATATGCGAGGGTGGTTGTGAGAACGGTTTTTGTAGTGCGCCTGGAATCTGTCAATGTCACGAAGGATTCTCAGAAGCTACGGAAAATAGTTGCATTCCCAAATGTGAAGAAGGCTGTGAGAATGGTTTTTGTGCGGCGCCTGGCCTCTGTCAGTGTTTGGAAGGATATTCGAAAACAACAAACAGCAGCTGCACTCCCATATGTGATCCAGGGTGTGCGAACGGTTACTGTGCTGCGCCTGGAGATTGTCAGTGCTTGAAAGGATTCACTAAAGAAACTGAGCACAGTTGCGAACCAATATGTGAAGATGGCTGTGAGAACGGTTTCTGTGCAGCGCCTGGAGAATGTCAGTGCTTGAAAGGTTTCGGTAAACAAACTGAGCACAGCTGCGAACCAATATGTGAAGGCGGCTGTGAGAACGGTTTCTGTGCTGCGCCTGGAGAATGTCAGTGCTTGAAAGGTTTCGGTAAACAAACTGAGCACAGCTGCGAACCAATATGTGAAGGCGGCTGTGAGAACGGTTTCTGTGCTGCGCCTGGAGAATGTCAGTGCTTGAAAGGTTTCGGTAAACAAACTGAGAACAGCTGCGAACCAATATGTGAAGGCGGCTGTGAGAACGGTTTCTGTGCTGCGCCTGGAGAATGTCAATGCCTGAACGGATTCTCTAGAAAAACTGAGAACAGCTGCGATCCAATTTGTGAAGGAGGTTGTGAGAATGGTTTCTGTGCTGCGCCTAGCCTCTGTCAGTGTTTGGAAGGATACTCGCAAGTAACTAACTACAGCTGTGATCCGATTTGTGAAGGAGGTTGTGAGAATGGTTTTTGTGCTGCGCCTGGAGAATGTCATTGCCTGAACGGATTTTCTAAAACTACTGAGAACAACTGCGCGCCTATATGTGAAGAAGGTTGTGAGAATGGTTTCTGTGCTGGGCCTGACCTCTGTCAGTGTTTAGAAGGATACTCGAAAATAACTAACAACAGCTGCACTCCCATATGTGAAGCACTCTGTGAGAACGGTTTCTGTGCAGCGCCCGGAAAATGTCAGTGTCTGGAAGGATTTTCTAAAACAACTGAGAACAGCTGTGATCCAATATGTAAAGACGGCTGTGAGAACGGTTTCTGTGCTGCGCCTAGAGAATGTCAATGTCATGATGGATTCTCTAGAAAAACTGAGAACAGTTGTGCGCCTATATGTGAAGAAGGCTGTGAGAACGGTTTCTGTGCTGCGCCCGGAAAATGTCAGTGTCTGGAAGGATTTTCTAAAACTACTGAGAGCAGCTGCGATCCAATATGTAAAGACGGCTGTGAGAACGGTTTCTGTGCTACGCCTGGAGAATGTCAATGTCATGAAGGATTCTCTAGAAAAACTGGGAACAGCTGCGCGCCCATATGTGAAGAAGGCTGTGAGAACGGTCACTGTATAGCTCCTGGCAGATGCGCGTGTCACATGGGCTACACCAAAGAGTTAAATAATAAATGTGTGTCTGAATGCGAAGATGATTGTGGGAGTGGAGCCCATGCTGGATCCGATGATGAAGATTTAGATGATGATGATACCGTAACGGATATACAAACTGCTAAGCCTTACAAAACCCTATGGACAAGTACAACTGCTTCGCCGAACTTCCCAGCAATATTGCATTCAACCAATGGTACATGTTTCGGTGAAAATTGCCAATGTCCAGATGGCTATTATTTTGAACGTGAGAACGCTACACATTTTATCTGTACAGTTGTGAGAACATCGTCGAGAGAATTCGCGATGACAAATTGGAAGATACTCTGTGCGGTGGTGGCGCTCTCTGTTTGTCTGGCGTTGATGATTGCAGTACTGATGTGCTACTTTGCACGAGAACGTGTCTACGATGTGGATAAAAATGGTAGGTTTTTTGTTTTTGGAATTTTTTGAGAAGTTTTATTTATTTATTTTTAATTGCAGAGAACCATTTCGGGATGTCTAGTTTCGCGCACAAAGTTGATCGGATAAGAGTTTGAGGTTCTGTTTTTTGTGCTTTGTTATTTTTATATTTTCATAGTATCTCATAGTTCTGTTATGTTTATTTCAAATAAATACTTTTTTTCTTAAATTAATTTTGAAAATTTGTGTGAAAAAAAAAATTTACTAAACTTTTCTGCATTTCTTATAAGTTTTTCTTTTCGGTTTTTCTCTACGAAATGGGTAAGTTTCGCTACTATTTTATGAAGACGGTGCCTACATTATGTGCACCACTTTGTAGATCCTCCACTATTTCTGTCTTGCCGTCCTGAGACGGAACTCGAAGTAGTACCCAAACCATGTGAAAAAAAAATGCAGCTGGCTGCTGAAGATGAAATTAGTTTATCGAGTATATTCTCCGCACTGTTGCGTCCCATTGAACCATCTGAGACACAATTCAGACGCTGCCACTGGGAGATCAATCCAAAAGAATTTCTCAACGCAAAGCAGGCCATTGTCTTTCAGGAGAAACTTTTCATTTCGAAACTGCGCAATACAAACTGCAAACTGAGCGAAGATGTGAAGATCTTCTTCGAACGCGAACTCGAACAGATTGGTAAGTTCTGTCTGAACATTGAGGAGAGCTACGATGGCTATGTGGTCTATAGTAACAGTAAAATGCGCAAAGGCAAAGGCATTGCCGAGTGCGGGCATCAGCTGAAGGGCAAGTATGCCGAGAAGTTTCTGCTGCTCTGTGAGAAACGAACCGAATACGATTGGGTGGACAATGCGCGTATCGAGAAGACACTCGAGCTGCGCAACTATGAAGATCTCAGTTTGGTTGCGCTGCGCGAGACCAAGATCAACGAGGAATCGCAGAAATTCAAAGCGGTCATTGATATCAAGGATCGCGATCATGTATTCGTCATGGACGGCGGCATAATGCTGCTCATGCGACATCTGGTCATTAATAACTTTGTCGGAGAATTCGAATACTATACCATGAATCTTTTCGGAAGCGTCATGCGCTGCAAGCTGCAGGTGCTGAAGGAACGTAAGCTGGTGCGCATCTTCTATCGCACCTACAAGCACTGCATACGCATTGTCAATCAGCAGTGCTTCAACGATGAACCGCAGGATGTCTCGGAAACATATCTGACTCCCGCTGGACGCATTGTATTGAACTATTGGCGTGGCTATAACTATTTGCTGCATGCTGCCTGTGCGCCGGTCAAGCCAAAGGAACGCATATTGCCGCGCCTGGAATTGATGTGGCGTCAGGATAGTGTGCTCTCCAGGCGTTACAAGTTGGAGAAGAAGTTGAACTATGATAATGCTATGCGCTACTTCGCTGCACATCCGGAATTGGCAGATTTTCTGCATGATTATGTGCTAAATCTGGTGCGCTATAAACCGACTAATGTTTTGGAGTTCTCGATTATGTTCTTTCAGAATTTGGGTAATCAGCCTGACTAAATAGTAGGTGAAGGGGGCAAAGCGGCGAATGCTAGTTTATGGAAATGCAGTTGGAAGGTTGTCCGAAACATGTGAAACAAAATTATTGAAAGAAAAAATTTAAAAAAAAAGGAAAAAAGCTAAATTTAAAATAAGAAAAATTTTATATGGAAGACACTACTTCAAATGCTTCTTGGGTGACAATGCGTGTCTCAAGCCGTATCGTAGCCGCAGGTACATCGATTCATTTGCCCTCTAAATGTAGATAATCGCTAATATCGATGAGGTATCACGCTGCGTGAATGCCACAGTGCAGAAATAATGCACCGGAATATTAGCGTATGTAAGTATTGGCGAGTGTAAGTCCAGGAATGAGGTTGATCGAGTATCAGCAACAAGTTCAGCTTTCGTAGCTTAGTTACGCAGGAAGCATCTGTTTTATGGTTGTCTATGGGAGTGACATATTTTACCTGTGGTATCACCAAGTGTGACTTTAGGATATTTTCCCTATTCATAGCGCAAAAATAAGTTGCTGCGATTTTCTGTCCATCTACTGAAACCATTTAGGCATCTCTGTGACAGCTCTTTAATTCTTGGCAGAGCTGATCACACGAAATATGTCATGCGATGCAATGTCATCTGATGGAAGATCTGCTACGATATTTTCTTTATATACTCCTGCTCATAAACAGCGTATAATCGAATCATGATCTCAAACTTCGACCATACATCAACGTTTTTTGAACATACAAACATGTTCCATGGTTTTTAACCTGAAGTCAAACTGATGGTCAGGAATGACAGAAACGCTGTATAATGACAAGAATCCTTGACGTGGTTAAAGATAGGAGTAGGATACCCCACTATCAATTTGAATTCTGTAAGTCCCATGGAACACCTGAACAGCTTAACAGGGTTGAAAATTTCATTCTGGAAGGATTCGGGACCAATAAATTCGTGGGAGTCGCTTACCTCGATATTAAACAGGCGTTCGAGCGGGTTTGGTCTGGTGCCGCCCCAGCTGTGTTAAGGCACAGTCATTTCCATGACCGAAAAAAGGCCAGTGTTAAGGCCATACGTGCGGGAGTTCCACAGTGCATTATGCTGAGCCCACTATTATACACACTGTTCACGCACGACATGCGCTTTGCATCCTATGATATTCTGCAGCAATATTTGCACAGCTTTGAGCGCTGGCTAAGCAATGGAACATTGGCATAAACCCCTATAAGTATGCTAATGTGACATGCCTTACGTCCAGATTCTTGTCCGGAAGTCTTCATATTCAGGGTCTTTGGTACCTTTGAGCTTTTCATGCCATAACATATTTACTGTGTTTGGAAGTCCAATAGTTCAGCTTTCAGTAAGGACTCCGCAAGCCGAGCAACATTTTTGTTTGCTATCTCAAAAGACTTGAAGCAGTTCTCTAGCAGCAGGAAATATAAGAGAAAACTTAGCAACCGAAATACAATGTTTCAAATACAACAAACTATACAAAACCAGGAAAAACTATTTATTTACTTAGGCACTTAGTAACCAATGTTTCTTCTGTATAACAAATCAGTTAAATCAAACAGTTTACAAAATTTCTGTCGCTAGTCTTTGATAAAAAATTCTGCCGAACTGTTGTGTTAAAAAGTTTAATGAAACTTAATAATATTTTCTATAAAAATTATTATATTTGTTAAGTATTAAAGCAGCCCAAATTATGGATTGCAATCGAGAGGTAAGTTAAAAAAAAAAACAGTAACGCTTTGTAAGTAAAAAAAAATTGCTACCCCAACAGGATGGAGCTGGTGATGGCTTTGAAATGAAAGCCTCGTCCAAATGTCCAGCACCACCAATTTGTAGAATGCCCGAATTACGCGCCGGTGGTGCTAAAGCGGGTGCTGATCTAGGCGTTGCACCCATGGCCGAGATGCAAGCTGCACAGCCTGGTTTGCCCATTGAGGATACTGTGCAAAATGTGCAGAGCATGCAACAGCAGGTAGACGAACAACAGCAAATGATGCAGGGTATGCAACTGGATCAGTTTGAGAAAAATCGGCCCATAAAAACGCAGGAAATTGATTTTGCGGTATGATTGTGTAATATGTTTCATAGACTTTACCCATCGATGTCAACCCATAATAGCGTGTCATTGATCCAACTGCTGATGATGTACATAATCCGCCCTGTTATTTGCCACAACCGGGTGATGAAATGCCCGCCAAGGATCAACTACAACCGATGGGTCCAATTGGACCTTGGGCTACAGGTAAAGTTGATTGGAGTCCAATGGCTGGACTGACAGGCACGCGTCCTGTAGTCGATCGCTACTCAATAACACGCTTTAGTCCAAATGAATGGCGTTCTAAGAATCAGGAGACTGTTAAGCTGATTAATGGCGTTATGGATAAGTCGGAGAAGTAATGTGGCTTTTACTAAAAAAAGGAAATTTTTAATTTAAATTCGCCAATTAACAGAAACCGCTTCAGCGCCAGCACCGAATTTATGCGTCTATCCGCGCTGGTCAACAAAACGCAAAATGAGACTACGGATAAGGTACGCAAACGTTCACAACTCATTGGCAAATGGAAGAATACGCTGGAGAACTCCATTAGAGCTATGGCCGATGAGATTTCCATGATGGAGGAGGAACGTATAAGGCTGCGTAAGTCATTGGTTATACTTGGTGTGCCGGAATCGATTGGTAAGTTTTTAAAGAGTTTGGAGTACAAACATGCTTAATTAATAAATATAATAATAAAGCCAAGGAATGCCTTGAGAAACGCGCTGGCCGCCCGGATACCGAACTTGTACGCGATAAAACCGAGGAAGAGCTGGTCAACGAACTTTCACTCATTGCCGAAATACGTCAGCTGCTGAAGAAGACGCTCGAAGATTTTGAATCGCAACAAGTTGAAAATCGCACGGCACGTCAGCGTCTCGAATATGATTGGAGCGATAAAAAGGAGGCGTATGAGATTGATACCACGAATTTGGGTTTGAATAACAATTCCAAGACGATTATGTTTCGACCGGGTGCCGTGCGTCAGCCACCGGAGTAAGTAGTTTGTTTAGAAGTTATCTGATCTTTGCTAAATTAAATCATTTACAGACAAGCATCCGAACATTATTGGGAATATTTTAGCAAGGAAACATTGGATGAGTGCGAAAAATGTCGTCAGAAGTCGGTAAGTTGTTGCTATTTGATATTTTAGGCTTATATAATACGGGGTGCGTCAAAAATGGCTCTCATCATAATTCGAATTAGTTGAGAAGAAACTTCAATAGCTAAGAATGTTTTAGTTGCATAATCCTTCAATCCTGCTGACTTTTTGGGGTATGACTGCCTCAACCATCTCATAGAATATATTTACTATTTAAGGTGATGTTTCATGAGTGTCTCATTCATTCCCATTGCCATCTATCTGTCATTGCAGATCAAACTTCGTGCTACACTAAACTCCATACTAATGAATGCCGCACGCGATATACGCACACAGGGTGATGTTGTCGAGAAGGCGCTCACCTCGCGCATTAATTGTACGCAGGAGGCAGTGGCACGTTTCGAGAACGATCTGCGTGATGTAAGTATAAACCATTTTATAAAAAATTAGAAAAGTTGCTCATGCAACTCCAATTTCTTGCAGGCATTGCACAATCTCGCTGCCGTTGAGACACGCATTGGTAATCTGCATCGTTGCATACGTAGCTTCGATGCTTCCATGAAGGTGGCACAGACACGCATGCATAGTCGAAGCTATCGTCCAAATGTTGAGAACTGTCGTGATGCTGCACAACAGGATCTTATCGATGAGGTAGCCACCATACAGAGCAGTGTTTCAGCCATGTTATATGAACTCAATGAAGCCGAAAAGGTTAAGGAAGATCTTATGAAGGCACGAAATCATCTGGAGCGTGAGATCATGCTTAAGCGACGCACATTGTGGATCGATCGTGAACGTTGCATGCGTCTGCGTGCGCATTATCCTTCAGCGAATGCGCTTAGTGGTTCGGCACAGTTTTAGATGAGCAAGTTGAAAATTGCTACAGAAGTACAGAAACTAAAAAACTAACAAAATTTAATGTGCGCTCGGTTAGTGCTTTAGAACATGGTTTGTCAAATCTGAGTACACTTTTTGGAAATTTTGAGTTAGAGAAGCTTCCTTTCTATGTACTTTAATTATATTTTATATGCAAAAAGGTTTAAAATCTATGTACACATGCTAATAACTATGTAAATGTCCGATTAATCAAAGATAAAACCCAATTGTTCCATTTCTTTTTGTACGCCTGCATGCACTTGTTCACTCAATACATCCAGCCATAGTGTATAGGCATAGTCCTCGTGTACGCCACCATAGCTAAACGAAAAAGTTTCAATCAGATCAAAACACAAAAATAGTTTTTATAGCACTCACCGCTTTGGCAAATTTTCCGGATTAATATGCTTATGCAGTGAACTCATATCGGAGCCATGTATATAAAGTCGTTCACGCATAGCAGCATTCAGAAAAGGTTTGAAGATCTTGAAAGCTGCATTAAATACCCAGTTCTGATTGACTATATGTAAAGCTGAGGTGCGTATGGGCATGGATGTCTGAAATTTAACAAAAAATAATATTAGCTTATTACATGTAACTCAAACTTAAAGCACACTCACCACCAGCAACGCAATCATTTTTTGCGCTACACTCGGACTTAAATGAAATAAGTGCTCCAAGCCCAAATCTTTCAAATCAAATATGCCCACACCACCCATTACTTGTGACACTGGTTCTAATGAGCCCAATTCGAGCAGCACAATTGTTGCACGAAATATATCATCAACGGTAACCTTGCTCGGGCGCCACATGCCAAAACGATAAATTAAAATACGATGCCCTTGCTGATCACGATAGGGTGTCACTGTCAATATATTATCATCGCCCAAATGTTTCAAATCTAATGGGCGCACTTTCTCATAGTAGGATTTGTTATGTTCGCGGAATTTATGGTAACTGCAGAGCTAAGAAAAAAAGACATGAAATCAGATGCATTTTAAGATATTTTTAAATTATTATTTTACCAATCTGTAACTGTTCTCAATCTTCCAGTAACGCGCACGTAAAAACTTCACGAGATATTTATCATCTGTACGATGTGGTTGGCATTCATTATGTTCTGTCGAAAGTTTATAAATATTTAAAATAAATTTTTATTGCTAATAGTAAATTGTCATACCCTGTATATATGCACGAAATTCTTCTATAGTTTGCTGTTTAGTCTGCTCACATTCTCCTTGTTGAATTGCTATGGCTTCGATTTCTTTGGGCAGTTCTTCATTCAGATCTAGTTTATGTTCAATAGTCGGC
The DNA here is from genome assembly GCA_035044805.1 of Leucophenga maculata. Classification (NCBI taxonomy): domain Eukaryota; kingdom Metazoa; phylum Arthropoda; class Insecta; order Diptera; family Drosophilidae; genus Leucophenga; species Leucophenga maculata. Next base: position 275,889 of record JAWNNP010002447.1, on the reverse strand, counting down.
ATTTTGCTGGCGCTCTATTAAGTAGAAATGGGAAAAACAACTTTAATATTTGCAAAAAAAAAAACGAATAAAAAATATTCGATGGTCCATATTAAATTTTTTTCACTACCTAAGCAATTCTCTGCTCTATGCATTGTACTGGAAAACCCCCTAGATTACCAGTTCTATTCACATCAACTATACAGAGACTGCAAGCAAGCGTTCGATAGTGTCCAAAAAGGTGAACTATAATCGCATTTGGCCCTAGTAAACTCATCGAGCTATGTTAAATGACTCTCGAAAGGCCATGAATCTGCTCATGGATCCACTCAAGACCCTTTACTTCGTAAAAAATCGGGAAACGGTCTTTTGCGCATGTATGGGTATTGCGTGTGTGGATAAGTAAACAGACACCAAGTATGCATGAGATTACCTTATCCCTCTCTCCCTTCCTCTACCGTGCTTTGCCAGTGATGAAATATTTAAGGCAAACGCAACAATAAAAAAAAAATACCTTTTTCGCGCACACTTTACTCGTTTGGGTCAGTAGCTGAGCGACAAAAGAGTCTGTTGGTTTTGAGCGATCAACAAAAGACCGATCGTGTGCTTCGGCTCAACCCGAAACCCGAGGAAACGAAAAAGACGGTTGCTGTTGAGATCGTGAGTGTCCCATTTAATTTTTTTCGGTCTTTTGATTGAGCAGACCGCGCAGAAAAATTTAGTTTAGCATATTTTGCGAGCTCTGCTTATACACAAGTGATCCGGTAGGAAAAAGAAGTCATCGCAGACGAAAACTACGGTTAAGGAGCTCTGTGCAAAAGCCTTTTACTAAATTTGGATCGTTAAACAAACTATCCGCTTTTCCCTTAATTACTGCTACAATGGTCGGCATAATTATTTTGACAAAACAAAAATGACACACTAATGTACATAACTTTTAATAAGATTTTTAAGGAACCTTTTTTTATATAAGAACAATTAACATATAATAAAAAAATTAGTGAGTAGATTACATTAGTGCTTGAAGTTAAAAGCCAAGCTTTATTAAATATGTTGGCATAAGTATTTTGACAAGTCAATTTTACAAAGCAAAAAAGCTCAATGGTGTCAGGAACAAGAAAAATGATTATGAGCTAATAAAATGTATAGTTTCATTTGGGTTTTATGGCTTTTTGATGACGTGTTGGTACCAAGTCTATCAAATTTTGAAGGGCTTCAGCGAAGACCCCATTCCAAATGGTTTCTTCTCTGGTATTATGCAACGAAACATCTCAACATAAAAGGCAATCGTCGTACATCATGCAGAAGTATGATTATTTTCGAAGAGTGTAGAAGGGTCAGCAGCAAAAGTATTGAAAAGAAAAGGCTTGTTCTATGTTGGCAGAGGCTTTAAAAATATTATTCACGACTCGATGGAGCTATTCAGCTGTTCTGTGCTCTGAATGGAAATCAAAATGGTGATCTGGCAATAAACGTTTAGGTTCAGCAACACGAGCTAAAGAGTGTTGGAAGTAAACTTATTGGGTGCTACGACTCAGGATTTACCGAATTTTTAGATCAGTTTTACCTTGTTATTTTCTAAACCGATGAAAAGTGGTGTATCCTTATTAAAGCATTAAAAAGAGAACCTAGAGATAAAAGCATATTTACTGGACTACTAGCTTTGCTTTGCAGATATTATCGTGTTCAGCGGCTTTCTGGTTTTTAAGACCTTTATGTCGTCTGACAATTCTGTTAGTGAAAAGAGAGCGATGGGCATAGTTATCTGTCCTGGAGATTTCATGGAAGCCTCTGTAGCTTCAACGTCTTTAAATTAATCTGGTTATATGGTATGATATCTGCGAAAACGTCTACCATTGATTAAGTCTATTAGAGATTGGTGCGTTGTTTGTCGCTTTGCATTACAAATAGTTTTGCACAATGGGGATCAACGATCGTACAATGCATTTCTAAGCCCTGAGGCAGCTCTTAGCCATCCGCGGCTTATCTGCAGGGTGGTAGGTGCGCATATATACTTTTCGTGGGCGATGTGATCCAAAGATTAATACTCCAATCATACACAAATCAAGTGCAAAGACAACAGCTTTTGCCCAATTTCTTTTAGTCTATTGAAAAAATCTAGGTCTGTGCAATAATCTACAACTAGTCTCTCTGTGTTGATCGTGATTAATATAGGCATGTGTTCCAAGCTCAAGATCATTCGATCTTCAGTATTAAGCTTCCATTAGGAAATGCAACTGTAAACAGCAGAAGATAAACATCTGATCTGTTTGTTTACTATATCTATATCTATACTAATACTAATATTATAAAGAGGAAAAATTTGTATTTTTGTGTGTGTGTGTTTGTAATGAGTAAACTCAAAAACTAGTGTCGATTTCAAAAATTCTTTCACCATTGGAAAACTACATTCACCCTGAGTAACATAGGTTTGGTCAAAATCAGAGGGGGCTATGATACCCCTCAAGCGATAAACTAAATTCAACATTATTACACATGGTAATGGGATCGGGAAAAGTAATCGTCTTAAGTTTGGTCAAAATCAGAGGGGGCTAAACCCCACCACCCATACGAACAATACAAAATATTCAACATATCTTTGCATCCATTTCAAGTACATGGATAAAATTTGGTATACATGTTAATGGGATCGGATGAAGTAATCAAGTTAAGAAAGAGAATAAAGTTTCATAGTTTAAAAGATATTTGGTTTATCGGTTTTGAATATTACTGGAAGAAGTAGAGAAGTGCTTGGAGTCGAGTAGGAGGAGAATATATTGTATGATGAAAATAATTTTTACTGGGCACAGCAAAGCGTGCCGGGTACAGCTAGTTATATAATATACCAGATCACCATTTTCTGGCTTAAACACAAAAAAAAATCTATTTATAAGCATATGCAATAATTATGAAAATCAGCTACAAAACGATTGCATAGACAAGAAAATTTTAAATTTATATAATTATAAATTTTTTCTCTGATTTTCCCCAAAAGTGTACTTTCGTGTACTTCATGGTGAACAACATTTTATCAATTGCAATAACTAATTCAGAATGAAACATGTCATTGACATTGAATATCGAAATTGAAAACATGTTTTTTTTTATAGATACACGCAAAAAAAACACAAATTACTCAATAAACAGCCGGCGATAAGAGATGTGCATGGGAAAAATAGAATGCTGCAGCTGGATTCATCCAAAAACCGGAATTATTTAGCGACATTGGAGTGAAAACTTTATTTGAGTAATTTTTAGTACAATTTTACACTCAATAAAGAAACCTACTCAGCAAAAGAAGAGTAAAAATTTAAAAAAAAAAAAAAAAAACTAAAATATATTTAATTAAATGTTTTAAAATTTTAACTTTATGTACATATAAATAATTTCATTATTTAAATTGCTTTAAATTTACCATTTTTTTATATATATTTTTTAAATCAATAGCACAGAACTTTTTAATATTATATTATACTCAGCTTGCGTTTGAGAACTTTTGCAAAATTTGTATTGAATATAATTATTATTTTTTATGTTTTATATTACTGAGCACTTTTCTTTATCGCGTGTAGACGATTTTTTTATTATTAAGTAAATATATAGCATAGCAGTCAAATAGCCCTGCACCAACGAATGCGAGTTTCAAACTGTGACAAATAAAAAACGCCAAATGTTTTTAATCCCATACGAAATTAATAAGTATACAAATACAATATTAAATGTTGCTATTTTATATAAATAATATACAAAAAATAAAAAAGAAAACCTGCAACAATGATAGAGCTTCGTGGGAGCAACTGAGGGCGAACTTGATTTGCTGATAATCAATACCATATAAGTGCAATATATTCTATGTGTATATACATATGTAAACAAGTATATTGGTTTGCCACAGTTTTATTTCTATTTTGACATATATTCAACAGATAAGCTGTCTCTATAATCAGGTCATTTTGTTTTTATATTGTACTAATGTAGACTACTACGTTTGTATTAATGCGTCTTAATGTTGTGTGCATTTGTAATTTGTGCTCAACAAAAAATTACAACAAATTTGCTAACAAAGGATACTTAGAAATGCAATTTGTTTCATCTCGAATAAAAGATTTTAGAGAAGACATTAGTACCATCTCTAGTTCAGCAAACTGAAAGTGAAAGCACCTACCAGCACCTACCAATGCAAGAATATATGTTAGCTGTGCAACAAATCGTTGGTTTGGAGTGACTAGCTTGCGTGTTTGATTTGTATACACAGTTAAGCTCAATATAAAGATATCGAGCTGAAATTCAATATATAAGCTAACAAATTTAAAATGTTTCTACATCGAGTTCTTATTATTTTGTTAACAAAAACTAATTTATTAATTTAATGTAGCTTATTAATATTAAACGACGTTGGCCGACTTATGACCGTTGACGTTGAAATATTATAAATGCTTATTTAATGACTTTTAACACCTGTAAATTAACACTAAGTTTAAATTAAACTGTAGAAAATGTATAACAATTATTTAAATGGTCACAGATTATATACAGCATTAAAGTGTGTCAGCTTAATAGGCCAAACGACTAATAATAGTGCATTAAAGGGCTAAAACGTGTCAGAATAGTTATTATATTTTGTTGTATTTAAGTAGAATAATTTCTAAAAGCTTTTAGTCTAACCTTTGACCGAAAAAAAAAATTGTTTAAGGCGTTAATTAACCGCAAGCTGTGATCTATGACTGTGCAGGAGATGTTGTATTCAACGGATTTAAGTCTAAAATTGGCCTCTGCTATATGCAATTTATACATTTTTGCAGTAATTAGCGTACAGCACCACTCGAAACTGGTAATTTAATGGAAACGCTTTAAGACACTTGAATTGAGTGTTGTGTGTGATTATTCATTTAGTTGCATTTGCTTGCAGCTAATTAACATCAATTTGTTTTGTCAACAGCGCTTTTTGAGTTTAATTTATGTTAAGTATTTTTTTTAACTAATATTAGTTTTCGTTTTTACACACTCTATTTAAAAAGCAATTTTCAGTTTTACATATGCACAAATATTTAAGCATTTATATTTATTTTGCTGTGATTATTATTTGTGTTTACATTTTGTGCAATGCACTTTGAACAGTCTGTGATGCCGATCCAATATATCTCTATCCATATTTAATATATATGAATACGTGTTTCCAACTACATTTTGTTCAGATACTAATGCTCTTTTTTGTTTTGCATCTGAGTTAACAATTAGTCATTCGCTATGCATGGCACTGTCATAGATAACCGAGTCGAGTGAAGATTAAAAGTGTTTAAGTAATTATCATGTAATTCAATAATGTAAGATATCTGATTGCTGATGTTCTTATTTATAATAAGCTAATTTGGCACACCCTGTATATGCAGCGTCAGCATTAAATCTCGGCCTATAACTAATAAAAACAATGTATAAAGGCAAAAGTAGACACCCCATAAAGTATATATATTCTTGATCGTCTCGTAGTATGAAAAAAAACCACACCATGCAATCATGAGATCAACGATTGCTATATTTCTTACTCTCATGCACTTAAATTCTCTATTCTTCAGCAAATTTTAGAAAATTACTGCACCTCGAGATACCATGCACCTTGTCTCTTTATTTGAACCATAAATTTGTAAAGGAACTCTATTTGCGAACTGGATCTAAGTGGAATATTTTATTTGGATTGATTTAATATATATAAAATTTACCATATCTGAATTAATTAAGAATATCAACTAAAATATTCACACAAAATAAGTAAAAAATATGAAGGTAACTTTTAAGAGGCTGCTAAATTAAAATCCAATGAGATGGAAATTGAGCTGAAATTCAGCAGAACTACTAATTTTTGGTAGAGACAGACATAAACAAGTAAGAAAATTACTGAGGTACAAAATCTTAAAATAAACTTGTAAAATTCCGGAGAAGTCCTAGTCGATTGCGAAAAGCACGAAGTCTCTATCTATTTCCGTTTCCGAGAACCTTTCGTTCATACGGACGGACAGACGGACAAGCATATATCGACTACTCTATCACTCCTGACCATAATGGGGGTAACTTTGGGGGGTCTCCGACCATTATTTCTATCCGTTACATACATTTGCACAAAACCAATACCTGATGATGATCTGCAATTACGTAAACCGATGTATTAGGTACTTTTTAGCTGAGATAGCTATAATTTTTAATGTCAAGCTAATAGGTATATATGTATAATTAATGATATATTGGTTAAAACAGTATAGGTAAGTGGAAAAAAAAAATCAGAGCTATATATATAAAAATTTAACCAATTGACCCCCACCAATTGGAGCATATCTTCCAATCTAATCCAAACTAATCTATGTCACAACAAAATGTTTTTCTTAAAAAAACCCAAAAAAGTTGAATAGATTTATATGGGAGCTATCCCGTTTAGTGATCTTAAATGGACTTAAAGGTAATATTTTATATGAATTAATATAATTAATATAAGATAAAACAATTTTGGTGTTTGGTGCAAAATTAACAACATTAATAAAATTTGTTCATATATAAACTCATAATGTCTAGTAGGTTTGCATGGTAAGTGTGGATCCTCGTCTTAGGAAGGGAGGCTTAGAACGAATCGGAGAATTTTAATATGCAAATATCTTTTTTAGTCTCCAAGATCAGCCAAATAGAATGTCCAAGTGGTTTTACGCATTGGCTAAAGCCCCCAGAGCCGAACACTGGAGTCGAGACCTGTTTAAAACCTCTGTTAATCTATATGTCCCAATCCCGGTTGTGAATGCAACGTCAAGCTTCTGAAGAAACTTTGCCTGAATTTGGACTGCAACCACAGCCACCATGTTATTCTCTGAAGAATATCTTCATGGACTGTGCGAAGTAAATATGAAATACTTTTCGTGATCCTCTGACCCCAGTGGTGCGAGATTAAGATTCAACCCATGCAATTCGAATATCCAAACATCTCCAGGTTGCTGAACCTATTAAAATTTCTAGTATAGCTGTATAAGTAGCATCGCGGGGTGATGTTACACACACCAATCAATTTACAGAGCGTGACCTATTCTTAGCTCTTCCATTAAGAATAAGTGCATGTTTAAGCTCCAAGCATTAGATCAACTTTAACTCTTAACGGCCGCAATTCTAGTATACGCCTCTGACTAGACTTCGTACCAGCTCCATGCAAATCGGCGACTGCTGGTCCCTGGCATCTAGGCCAACAACAAAAATGAGCAAACGCGAAGAGAAAAAGCCGAAACTGGTACAAGAGGTTTACTCACAGTCTGCCGACGAACGACGCCCTCTAAAGACTACCCTCGCAAAACAACACAATCTGACTTGACGACTACCATACTTAGACTCGGCCAAGATAGTATTAGTCGCCGTAGTAATTAGGCGTTCGATGAAGGTAGAATCCGAATTGGCTCGATCTAGCATGTCTGCAGCTACGTATCGAAACCAGTCTTGCAGCAAAGCGTTGCATACCCAATTTTTTATGAATAAGGGTACCTACGCACTCGTGTGACATCTCCAATACAAGACTGATCTCTCACAAGCTCGCATTGTTACATTCCGCGAAAGATTTTCTTCACTTTATCGACATTATCATCGGTCACAATCGTTGAAGACGTCCACGTGGCATGACTTCAAAGGTCTTTCAAAATACGTTGATCAATATTTTCATATATATTTTTCATAAAAAATTGTCAAACACTAGTTAATAGATCGCGCTAAACTTATAATAAGGGACAGTATTACCAGCCTGGAGAAAAAATGTATCTACTATTCGCTGGTTAGTATTTAGGACTAAATTTTTTTACTCAAGCCATATCTTTGTTGCTTAACGGTAAGTTTTCGAGTTGGCTTTTGATCGATAATTAAATTTGCCATTCACTGTGGTCAATACTGACTTTAAACATAGACCAAAAGGAAAAGCGAAATTAAGTCTGGTTTTGTTTATGCAAGTGAATGTCGGCAAAGTCTTTTGAGCCTTCCCGAATGATAATTATTTCACTGCTGCAAAAATCGAATACTAATTGTGTATAAGTGCAACATAGTAATTAGCGATGCCTCCATAACTGAAAACATAAAATCGCAAAAAAAAAAAAAATCAAACGGTAAAAATGATTGGTCTAAATCAACTTTAACAGCCTATAAATCACGAGGATAGTTTTGTGGCATTTAATATACTGCAACCACTGGTTAGGGTGTCTTGCTCGGTGTGCAAACTTTGCTATAGCTTAGCTATATGCAACATTTTAGTACAAGTTTGGCTTAAGTACAACTGTAGACCGACTCAAGCAGAAGTTTTGTAGTAGTATGTACTATATTATAGACTCAACCGAATGGAGATTAGAAACGTGCTCAAACGACTAATAAAAAAGCTATGTAACCTGTGATAAAAGGAAAGCGTCCAAAATCTACTATTTAGCGCTTTGGAGTGAATAGAATAGTACACAATTTAGTGCCTCCTGACAAGTAATTCATAGAATACTTATATGGGATATGCAAGCCTGTGGTCAGTTTCAATATTAAATTTACTAGCTTTGCAGCATTACTTTTGAAGACCATCCATGAAATATACAGCATATCTGCTTCAAGATTTCCGGTCTCCCAATGAGTACTAGAAATTCTTCTTGGAAACAAATTTAGATAAACGTAGTGTCATCTCGAAGGCTTCTTACACAAGATTTTCGTTTAGTTTATCACTAGTAACTTCCGAGATCTGCTAGACACTAGACACTGCTTATTAAATCCAAAACACTTCCTACATGTAAATTGGCGCGCAATTAAAAATGATAAGATTTATTTCTCAATACTACACATATGTATTATGTTAATGGAACAAACTCCAAAGACTAACCAGCACTTCCTATACTAAATGTACGCCAGAAAATAACAGATCTCAACTGCATACCGAAACAAATCATTAAAATAAAATGTCAATTCCTGCTTTTTAAATTATAAAGAAAACATATGTGCTACATTGAACAACATTTAATTAGAAAACAGCTGTCGATGCTGGGTTATATATTTAATTAATTAAATGTATAATAAATAACTACACACAAATCGCTCAATATAAACAATTATGACAATTAAATAGTTGACACTGCATTTATGTTCCATTCAATTGGCCACACGTGCAATAAACAATTACTGGAATTTAATGCATGTTAATTAGAAGAAAAAAAAACAAGAAAAACTGCATTTCACACACAACTTTCACACAACAAACAATAATTCAAGGTTGTTTCATTAAGAAATTATAAAGAAAGTACTTAGAAATTATTTGCTTTGCAGACCTTTTCAGTAAATTTATTTGAAACACAATTTTTGTTAAAATTTTACTTCAATCCATGCACTTTAACAATATAAAAGATAAAATAAATACGTCTTTATATCTGTCTACATGTACATAGATATTTCCTTTTAATTTTACTGAAACAACGAGACTGGCACGTTCGCCATGGAATTGCGATAAAAGCGACTGACTTCAAGATCGTTTAGAACAAAACGTTTTATGCACAACTCAACTTCGACTCAGATTCTGAGCTCAGATTCTGTATGACTGAGTGAGTGATTCTGAGCGCTTAAGAACTTAAGTTAGTAACTCAGAGTTTAATAAAACATCGCAAGTTTAACAACTATATGATACGCTACGCAGTTTGAAGCTGATGAGTGTTGAAAATGAACTTGATGCAAGCAGGAAAAATGTATGAAGTTCTTCTCAAAATAGAAAAAAAAAATTTTCATCATTTTCTATTTCAAAAATCTTCAGAACTCTTAATTCAATGCTGACCACTCGTAATACACTCGGAAATAAATTCTAATTCATTTCAAACTCACTCAACTCAATTTGCTAATCATAACTCAATAATTAATAATTAATTCTATTTAATTGACATGACTTGACTCAAATGCAAACAAAAAAAAAACTCAAAATCAAGTTCAATGTGCTATATCGTCATCGCCTCTGACGCCTCCACATGAGGCGTGTGTAAATTTGGTGACATCGTCGACTTCAAAACAAAACAAACTGACCTACGCAAAACTAATAACAAATGCATAAAGTTTTAAGCAAAAAAAGAAACAAGTGAAAACATAAACTTCGGTCATTCCCTCTAGCAACACCTGAACAAGTTTGTCAAATTAACAGCTCTCTGGACTCCCCTCTACAAATGGACTTGGTATTTGCAACACCACGCTAAAGATTTTGCTTTTTAAAGTGTTCATCTTTAACACATAACATAAGAATGCAGCACTTTCCCTCACAGTTGAAGTTTGCTGTCATATCCATGGACCACAATTCTGAACAGCTGCAAAATGATCAGTTCCCAGCCTTCCATTCGAAGGTTTGGGAAACCCTGAATGTCGCTCGTATTGTTTTTAGGCCCTGTATCGAAGGTACAAGAGCCTATTGGTTTTGTGCAAATGTATGTAACAGGTAGAAATAATGGTCGGATACACCCCAAAGTCACCCCCATTATGGTCAGGAGTGATAGAGCAGTCGATATAGACATGTCCGTCTGGCCGTCCGTATGAACGAAAGGATCTCGGAAACGGTAATAGATAGAGACTTCGTGTTTTTTTGCATTCGACTAGGATTTCTCTGGAATTTTAAAGTTTATTTTAAATTTATTTTTATTTTTCCTCTCCCCCCTCCTTCCCCATAAAATCACCACCAAGGATAAAAATTTGTTCGGCCCAAAAAAAAGTTAAGGATGCCAGTATAGAGATAACGTCCCTCTAAGCCAAAATCCAAAAAGTTCATCAAAATCGGAAAATAAATTACGGTTTTAGCAATTGAATTTGAACGACCTATGATACTTCCGTCCTCCATTTTTCTTTTTATATATAAAAAAATGTTTTATAAAGCATTCGTGCAGTGAGAAGTGGTCATAAGCTTGGTCAGAAGCTCGGGAAGCATTTAATGTGTTTGTTAGGCGACTGGTATAGGGCCTCTTACAGTTTTTTCTTTGTTTTTTTTTTTTTAAATCCCGAAGTATAATTCAGGGCCATCAATTTAGTTTTTGAACTCCTCATGGTACCTATAATCAGCTACATCGTGTCACCAACCACATACTTAGCGTTCACGACTCCTATAATACTGCAACTCCACCTTACCTAAAGATCTGAACCTGGCACCTATAGATGAGTAAATCTTTTTCTTCTCTAGTAGATACAACTATAGACTGCTATCCCATGTCAACCATCGACATTTGAGGCATCTTACATCTTAACGCTTCAGATAGGTGAAAAAGTCATCCTGTAACATACAATGTTGATCGGTGGCTATGCCACTTTCCCGGATTTTCGTATAATTGCAATATCTAAGCATGAAGGCTGCAAGATAGTTTAAAAAAATAAACCAATAAGAAAAATGGGGGACGGTAAATTCGTTATATAGCTTAAACTTTTCACATAGATAGATGAGTGTTGCCACTTATAAATAAAGGATATAGAGAGAAGTAAGTGTTTAATTGGAATATTATGTATTATCCCGAACAATTTGAAAGAAGTGACTGCTATTTGGCACAATGAAAGGAGCACTAGAAATGCCTTGCTTCCATATGAAGTAAATCTAAAAAGGAAGCGAAGCAACGCACAAGTAATCTATTCTACAATAGATTACGCTATTATTACAATTCGAAACGTCACTAAGAACACATATAGCAGAGAATGGAAAATTCGTCTCCTAAACCTTCTAAAAAGCCAACCAGGTCAAAAGAGTACGAAGATTTTTGCCCCAATTGAAATCGATGCCACGGAAATTTAACAAAATTCAATTTCAAAATTCAAAGCAAGAACACTATGAAGAAGATCCTGACTGACCAGATAACTATGTTCTGTTCTTTGAGTCATATATGTAGCTATGTATGTCCTATCGTGTTCTTCTAAATTTGACGGAGTTTAGTACTTTTCTATTTTTGCTTCATTCAAAGTGCGTTAAGAGTTCTCTTAACATCCTCGATAGCTTTTCTTATCATCAATTATCGTAGCTGATATCTTTATGTATTCTTTTATAATCTACATCAATTGACCACAATTTTTTGTTAAACTGTAGTGTATAAAAATATGGAAAAAACAAACAAATGAAGCATCCGCAAAAAACTTAAAACTAAAACAGAAACCGCTATGCATAAAAATGCCCATAAAAGTACCTTAAGGTCATCAATAATAGTCTACAAATTGCTAGAACTTCTGTGCAGTTCATTGCCCTAAAACGCTTTTACTTACGGAAAGATTCTCTTTCTTTAAAATAAAATAAAAACTGGTTTCAACGAAGTAGAGACGCAGTTTGCACTAAGATACAAGCGAAGTCAACTTGCATTGTTCAAGGTCAAGAACTATGTTCCAACAAGATTTTTTCCCAGCATAATTTGAGCTGCAAATCGGCTTTTATTTTTTTCGAATTAACTGCTACAGCTGCGATTCATACAGCTGAGCTGACAGTATGCTTAACTCAACAATCGATCAGCTAATTATTTAATTTCATGGAACGGGGCGTTTAAATTAAATAAAATGAATAAATGTAAATTAAGTCTAGCGCTATCATCATCGGACTTGTTGGGAAGGCTGATTGTCTGTGAAATTTTCTGAAACTTTGCTGATTATCTGGTAGTGTCATTGAAGGCTTCGAAAATGTTTGGCATGGGCAAAGTAATCAATATGGATCAGTTAATATGCAAAGTTGTGCTTCATTAAGAAAGTAAGAGGTAAACAAATTGTTTCTATATAAACGCTTGCGTCATTCAATGTCTCTGATAAGTAAGATTTTGAAATTTATATAATATTGCATTTTAAATAAATGAATTCTCAATTAAAAGTAAAGCAAACAATTCAAATTAAAATTACTGTTATTGTGAACTTTTGAGGTGCCCAACCGAGTGTCTTCGGGTTACCTTCGGGTGACTTCGGGCCACCACTTCCGGTGGACGGAGGACACATGGACAGGCTCAGTAGTACAGGTGCAAGTACCACTCACTCTTGCTGCTGCCCCTACGGCTGTACAGATGACAAGTGGGCAGCGCCAAGCAAAAGAGTTGCCATGCAAAACTGTTTAGCTCGCACTCATTATAACTGTTGCAGCTGTACAAAAAAAGAAACAGCTGCAAGCAACAGCTGTTGTAACAGTTGTTGATTACTTGTAGCAAAACAACAACAACAAAAAGAAGAAGCAGGAGAAAGTTATTTTTGATTAGTACAACAACAAAAAAATACAAATAAAGAAAAAAAACTATTCGCACTACGTCTGAAGAGTATAAAAATAAAAAAACTAATGCGAAATCGAAAAAATAAAAAGAGCAACATTGGCAGTTTAAACATCAGAAAGAAAATATTCAATAGTAGAAATTCGAATTGAATTTTTCGAAATAAATATTTAAAAGTTTATTTTTTTACATTGCATTAAATCATAATATTCGATAACAAATATACACACAGAACGCTAGAAACCAAGTGTACAATAAAGTTTGGTAATAGAAACTTTGACGACAAAAATCAACAGTGCTGACCCTGGGCAACAACGATAATGACTGAGGCAGCTGCAACACCAGCGGTGACCTTCAAGAAAGCACGTTTGGCTAATGCGCAGCAATTAACCGCCGAGACAATGGATGCAGAAACGCAAGACACAACGCTTGCGTATAGTTGGTGGTCATTGCCGGAACCAGCATTGATCAAAATCTTTGCAGAGTTGCGTACTAGGGATTTATTGAATGCTGCGTGCTGCTGTAGGCGTTGGAACGCCATTGGCAACGATACGCTGCTGTGGAAGCACAAATTTCAGAAACATTATCAAACCGCCGGTAATATAGCACTGAAACCAGGCGCTGAATCCTGGCGCAGCGAATATATACGTCTGTCGCAGAATATACCATTTGTACAGGCACAACGGCTGGAAGGACACGCACATCAGGTGCTGCACGTTAGCTTTGCTCATAATGGCGAAATGTTTGCAACCTGTTCGAAGGATGGCTATGTTATTGTAAGTATATAATACTAAACGTATATATGTATGTAGAAATGTATAGCTTTGCTTTGCAATAGATCTGGAATGCGCAGCATCCGTGCACCGAAAAGTATTCGCACAATATGAAACAGTTTTCCTGGAAATATACACAATATTCTCAATTCAATCAAAGTGATACGCTGTTACTTGTCTCCGGCGTACATTTCGGTTCGCCGCATAGCACATCCGGAGAAATTGCAGTGTTTACAGTCGGCAGTGGTACGAGTGTATGTACGAAGGTTAATCTAATAACTAACAAAAACTATTATCTTTCGCTGTACAGAAAAATCCCATTTACGCTGTCGCGTTGTCAATCGTCCGTATGACATCTTCGGCACTTGGTTCAGCGATCAATATCTGATTTCCGGTGATCTTCATTGGCTGGCACATTTGGTTAGCACTTCGGTACTGTGGCTGAATAAAGCCAATCAGGAAATCGACTCCGAACATGTACCAATAATGAATCAGCTGTATAAATTCTATAATCGTAATGCGAGCTCAGTGCGCGCCATTATGGTTGCGAAATGTCCGTGGCTTGATGAGAGTAATGATCCATTGCGACTGGAAGAAACTGCAGCAGCAACCACAACGACTACTACTGATGGTCCTACAACACCCGCAGCAACGACAACCACCTCTGCCGGTAATCCTGTTTCACATGCAGCCAGCTTAAGTCGCCAACAAGAGAATGTTTCAGCACGTAGCGCCTCGACTGATGATGACTATCTGCAAGATATATGCGAACAGAGCACATCACATGCTAGCAGTAGCAAAAGGCAGCCAAAGCAGACGAACGCTACAAACACCTCTTCGGCCAGAAGTGATTGGAGCAATGCCAGCGATACTACAATACATTATCTGGATGAATTTAGACGTGAATATCGCGGTGATAACAACATATCTGATGAGGAGGAGGAAGAAATGGCTGAAGATGAAACTGTTGAAGATGATGATATGGAAAATTCAATACCGAAATATTTAATTTTCTCCACCGGCTCGAAAACTTATACACCGCATCAGATTGGCATTAAACGTGTGCGTAATGTTTACTTTCCGAAGAAGCTTGATCCGGGTCCATCGCTGCGAGAACGTATTGCTGCACGTCGCGCCGCTGCTGGTCAACAGCATCCCACTGAACCTGACTGGTGGAATTATGATGCTGTGGCCGATCGTTTCGATAAGCCGGATAAGGTCATTGATTTGCATGGGCACATTATAGGCATGGCGCTCAGTCCGGACCATCGTTATTTATATGTTAATACGCGTCCGTGGCCAAAAGGCTATGTTATAACTAATGCACTCGAGCCGCCACCGATAGCACAAGAGATCGACATACACGTAATCGATCTTATGACGCTTAAACGCATTGGAAATATGCTGCATGCACACAAGGCGTATACTTCTAGCTCTGAGTGCTTCTTCATATTTCTCGATGTTTGCGATGATTATGTCGCGAGGTGTGTATGAGTTGTATGCTACAAATGTGAAATGAAAATATATATTTTGTTAAATATTCACAGCGGCGCTGAGGATAATCATGCCTATCTGTGGGATCGTTATTACGGTATCAGTCTTGCCAAGTACCAGCATACCGATGTTGTAAATAGTGTCGCATTCAATCCGTGCGACTCGGAAATGCTGGTCACCACAAGTGATGATTACACAATTAAGGTGAGTTCAGCTCAAAAATGCATAATTTCCAAAGATTAACTTTATAATTTTTCAAACAGGTCTGGCGTTCACGTGCCAGGGCAGCACAGCTCAATATACATCCTGCAAATATTTCCGAATCTTATAAGCTGAAATAAAACTTTTAAGAAGCGTTCAGTAGCAGTAGCAGTCAACGGTGCCTCCTATATTTTTTTTTATATATACAACACAATTTTGTATATTTTATTTGGTTTATTTCACTATTATACTTATACGCGTATGCATATATTTTTTACAAAACAAAAAGTCTGGCGTCACCAACAACAACAAACTACTGAACAAAACAAAAAGTTCGCCGCAGTTGTGTGTGTTCCACTTTGAGATACCACGTATCTGTCAAAGGATTTTTATTTAAATATGTTTAGGGGCTTGCTTCCAAACACATCCGATCCGGACGGACAAACACGTAGGTAGCTTAAAATTAACTACAAAAACAAAAAGGAATTCGATTTTGTATGTCGTTTACACATTAATTTAATAATACACTATCTAAAATGGAAATAGGGGAGTCTATTAAAATTTAAAGGCATGCAGAGATAAAGCCTTTATGCAGATGGATAGACGGACGAAAAGACATGTCTACAACGACTCGACTTGCAAAGCTAATCACGATTATTTGTAGCCATACTTTATGAGCTATGACACACCTTTGCACAAACTATATAACACCTTTTTACTCTATGCGTACAGGGTATCAAAATCAATTTTTTTAATTTAAGATAACGAAATTTGCTGCCAGTTTAAAAATAAATCTCATCAAAATGTTAATACAAATGTGTTATCTAAATATAATAAATCGACAAAAAGAAAAGAAAATGCTATTGAAATTATTTTTAACTATGGTACTTGAGGGTCTTTTTCATCAAAAGCAATTGGATCTGCTGGCTCGGCTGGTGGTACTGCGACCGATAATTCTGCCTCAGGCGGTATAGCTGCAACTGCAGCATCATCTTGTGTATGCGCATGCCCCTCATGATTATGTTTGTGCTTACGATTCTTTTTCCGCACTTCTGGATGGCCAAAACAATGCTCACATTCGTCATCTGACTCTGAGGAGCTCTCACCGAAGGCCAGCGGTTTGCGATAGATGCAACAACCTGTAAAAGATATGAATAATATACAAGAGGTACTACCCTATATATATATTTGAATGGGGTTATATCCAAGCAGTATATTGACTATTAAATTCACTAGCACTTGGGATTGATAAAAAAAAAGTTGTTCCGACGCCTCTGAACATTAACACAGAAGTGCATTCGATTTTGCATCAGAGGCAACAGCTTTTAAATGCTGTTCGATACGATTTTATTGCGGTTTTCTTAGTAAGATAACTATGAAGTAAAGATTCTATCTTATATTAATCGGCAACAAAAATTATATTAGAATATTGTTGTCCTACCGTAATACAATTTTAAATATTGTGAGCCTTAGTCTCACTATACAGTCAACTTTTTAGAAAGAATGAGAAGTTTAGCCAAAGAATTATTTTTTTTTTAAATATCGGCGTTAATGTTAGTACTATCTATTTCTAGTCAATAGGTTTAAACGCCAGTCTCCGATATTTATAATCATTCATACAGACAGATTGGCAAACGGACATGACGCTATAATAAAATTGGATTATGGTCTAACACACGTACATATATAAATACTTGTTAATATACATAAAGGCCTATGCTACACATTCTTCTGGTTGTGACATACCTTCGCAAAAAGCTAATATACCCTAATTTTAATTGTTTTTTTGCAAGGTGTATATAAAATATATATGTACGTACATTTGGATTTCTTGCGATTCATATGCTCATTATCGATGACACCTTCGGCAAAACCAACATGTCGCTCGGTGCCTGTGCGTTCCAAACGTAGATGCAGCACTGGTGCTGCCGATACCGTTTGAGGTGGCAGTGCATGCTATAATAAAATAAAAGTTCCGTGACATAAATGTGTGCCTAGTATAAAAAAATATGCTTACTGCGCCTTCATCGAGTTCATCGACTGATGTTACTGTCATCGATGTTTCTGGCATAATTCGTTCCATTGTGTATATAATTGTGTTGAATGAGTAAACGGCTTAATTTTTTCCTTGTTTAATTTTTTATTTGATTAATTTTGCAAAACTCATAGCACGTCTGTTTGTTTTTCTGCACTCTTTACATACATAGTGTCACATACACCCATGCATTCAAACCAACA
Organism: Leucophenga maculata; assembly: GCA_035044805.1. Taxonomy (NCBI): domain Eukaryota; kingdom Metazoa; phylum Arthropoda; class Insecta; order Diptera; family Drosophilidae; genus Leucophenga; species Leucophenga maculata. The sequence goes on along the minus strand of JAWNNP010002447.1, from coordinate 257,993 downwards.
GCTGTGCTGCTACTTTATAACAGTGCTGTTACCGTTGTCCTATCATCTATCAACACTGTTCTTTGCAAAGCAGTCCAACACTGTGCACCAAAAGATGGCTGCGATTGTGCGATACAATTTATTACAAAAATCACCACAAATTGGTAATTAAATAATGTTAGAATTATAATATAGATGTGACGCGTTGTGTACTTAATCTATTACTGTTGTATTAAAGTGTTGCATGTAAATTTTCTACGCAAATAGCTTAAAAAGCGCACACATTAAATTATGTAATTTTTTTAGTACGACTTAAAAAACAAAAACAACAAGCAAACCAACTTTATACTAAATACTTTTTCAATATTTCCGCTGCTGTTATGTATTTATATTGATTTTCATGCATTGCTTTTATTTGTATTTACGTAGTTGCGGTGTTGCCTGCGCGTTTGCAGAGCACACAAGCACCACCGCCGGGTACACCGCCACCGCAGACAAAGACCAAATTTGGCCCACTTGCCGATCAAGATCGCATCTTTACAAATCTTTATGGACGTCACGACTGGCGTTTGAAGGGCGCTCTGAAGCGTGGTGACTGGTACAAGACCAAGGAGCTTGTGCTAAAAGGCCCCGATTGGATTGTCAATGAGATCAAGACATCCGGCTTGCGTGGACGTGGCGGTGCTGGTTTTCCCAGCGGTATGAAATGGTCCTTCATGAATAAGCCTGGTGATGGACGTCCGAAGTATTTGGTTGTGAATGCCGATGAGGGTGCGTTGCTATATAGCATACATATATCCTGCATACATAAACTGCTATTTTTGTGTTACAGGTGAACCCGGTACTTGCAAGGATCGCGAGATCATGCGTCATGATCCACACAAACTTGTTGAGGGCTGTTTGATTGCTGGCCGTGCTATGGGCGCGCAAGCTGCTTACATTTATATACGCGGCGAGTTCTATAATGAAGCATCAAACATGCAATTGGCCATTGCTGAGGCATATCAGGCTGGCCTGATTGGCAAGAACGCCTGCGGTTCTGGTTATGATTTCGATATTTTTATGCATCGTGGCGCTGGTGCATATATTTGTGGCGAAGAGACTGCGCTTATTGAATCGTTGGAAGGTAAGCAAGGCAAGCCACGTTTGAAGCCGCCATTCCCTGCTGATGTCGGTGTCTTCGGCTGTCCCACAACTGTAACTAATGTTGAAACTGTGGCTGTTGCGCCTACAATTCTACGTCGCGGTGGTGCTTGGTTTGCTAGTTTTGGACGTACACGTAACTCTGGCACTAAACTTTTCAATATCTCCGGACATGTGAATAGGCCGTGCACTGTCGAGGAAGAAATGTCCATACCGTTGAAGGAGTTAATCGAACGTCATGCTGGTGGTGTGACTGGCGGTTGGGATAATTTGCTGGGCATTATACCCGGCGGCTCATCAACGCCTGTGATACCGAAAAATGTTTGTGATGAGGCTATTATGGATTTCGATGGTCTCATTGCTGTGCAAACATCGCTCGGTACAGCGGCCATCATTGTTATGGATAAGTCAACGGATATTATTAAGGCTATTGCGCGACTCATTCATTTCTATAAGCACGAATCATGTGGTCAGTGCACGCCATGTCGTGAGGGTATTGGTTGGATGAATAAGATTATGACGCGGTAAGTTTCTACTGAAATATTATAATGATTTTTACTCATTTTTTTTTTTTTTACAGCTTCGTCAAAGGCGATGCACAGCCAGCTGAAATCGATATGCTTTGGGAAATTTCCAAACAGATTGAAGGTCATACAATCTGCGCGCTTGGTGATGGTGCCGCCTGGCCTGTACAGGGTCTCATACGTCACTTTAGGCCCGTAATTGAGGAGCGCATGCAACAGCATTCAAAGCAGCACCAACGTGCCAGCAATTAAATGTTAAACGAAGCAAACAAAAAAAATTTCTTAGCTAATATTATTTGTACACTACTATTTCTCTATGCTTGTTGATGCACCTTAAAGTACGCTTGGTCCAATCATCAGACCCCGTAATCAAATATAAAGTTTAAAATGTTCCAGATAGGAACGTACGAAAGAAATTGTCTTTTAAATATGCACATTGATTTATGTACGGATTGTAATATTCTAGGGATTGGTCAAAAAATAGTCTCGAGATCAAAGTTTAGGAAAGGAACAACAGATCGTAATACAATGAATTTTCATGGCTATCTATGGCATAAAGAGATCGTGAAAATTATAAGTCTTGAAGTTTGTATATTTGATGACTTCCTTTCCTTCAGATAAACGGTCGAATTTCACTATAGCGGCAGATAATCTTATTGGATTTTAGCAACTATTTTGTTGTTAATTTAGTTAAATATACCAACGTATTACAGGGTGGCTCGAAATCAAGCACACTCGATTGTAGCATTCTGTCTTGTTTTAGCCGTTGTCTTTCGTAGAATAGCTAGCAGGATAACTTTGTTTCGGATCAGTTATTGCCACCTCATCTGCCTGTTCCACAATCTGTTCACTAAAAGGAACTAGAATTATTGATATTTTTTCTATATATATACAAATACACTAATTTATTTCTTTTTTAGGTAAAAAGTTTATTTCTCTGATTTAAACAGTTAGAAAAGTACAGTAAAACAAAATATACATGTATAAATTTAGGAAATCAGTTATTGCATGAAATTTAATTAACATATTTTGACAGTTTAAATGTTTAATTTAAGTATGTATAGGATAGTTTAAATTTAGCTGAATTTTGACTTGAAAACTTAAGCTTAAACCACTTAAAAGGAAATCGTTTCTAGTTTATAGTTCGCTATACAATATTTCGAGTTTATTATATTTCATAGAATTATATGAGTTCGTACATGTTGTAGCAGGCTGTATCAGAGATAATTATGTACATACATATATACCATATATATAGAATAGTACAGTAAAGAAAACTAGTTTGAAATTAAAAACAATAAATTTAATTAAAGTTATAAAATAAAAAGAATTAATACTAATAGAAATTAGAAAAGAGTTAAGCTTAAACATTAGTTTTAGTTTAACTATTTTATATACTCGTAGGTATTTATATATATATATATTTATTTATAAGTATGTACAAGTTTTTCTTTATATAATTATATGTATATATATGTATATTTAAAGCGTTTTTATTGCTTATTATAGAAGGAACATAGTTTAAAGTTGTTCTCGTTTTGCATTTCATATACCATTTTCATGCTTTTCTGTTTATAATGCTTTATAATATAAGTGAAATTTAATTTATAGATTTTGATTTTCTAGAATTTCTTCTCTGAATTTTGTAATTTAGAGAATTGTTCATTAGATGAAGTTGTATAAAAGTATAAGAGGAATAGTTTGTGAGTTCACGACAATGCAGTACCTCTCTAGTTGGTTTTTATATACCAATATTTAGTTATATGTAACTACTAAACACACATTTTGAACTGAATTTATGTTTATAACGACATTTCCACTTAATTCATGTCTTCGATTACATTGTAGGCTTATTTCAACAATTTATATAATTCATATAATTTAGTAATTTCTTATTCGAATAGTAGCTACATGTATTGACACTATTTTTAACACAAATATATTCGCATTTATTAGCTTGATTTTGCATTTAGAATGCTTTGATTTAAATCACATTGGTTAAAGTTGACAAACATAGAAATATGTATTTATTTTGTACTCATTATAAATAAAATAGAAATAGATTTGACAGTTTCAATTTGGTAGAAATTTTACGAAAGTTAATTCAACAAAATTATAAAGTTTTTATAAAATAAAGAGCAAAGATTTTAAAATTTTCAATAAAAAATTTGAGTTTTAAAAGAATACTTTAAGAACTTAAAACCTAAAAGTATGAAAGAACTTTTTTTGTAACTCTAAGTACATATTTTTTAAAGTTTTTTTTGAAGATTTAGATACATATAAGCTATACAAATATAAACATTTACCGAACTATATACGCACAGGAAATAAATTCGAAATACATCATCTACAAAAGTATTTATATATATGCATATAGAGATTTGAACAACAGGAAATGTAACTTTATTTATTTTTCATTAATTAATCTTTATCGTATATGCCTTGTAAAATTGATTAATCTAAATAATATTATTTATTTTACAAACTCTCATTTCTTGTTGTTCAAACCTTTTACATACATATTTCTATATTTTAATAGAAACCTGTTCCTACCTGAAGTAATAGAATATTAATATATATTATATACTCGTACTTAGTCTAATTGCTTGTCATTATTAATTGTTTCTATAATTAATGATTTAAAGAAAGTTTATTTAATTACAGGGTGTATTGCTAAAAGTTCAAATAAAAATGTAAAATGAAGAATGTTATAGTGAACTGTATAACTGACTATTATATACGCATATTCCGAATGGTTTTTCCTGAACTTTTGTAAAATTCCAACGTTTATAAATTAAGTTTATTATAGAAAATGTTATGCGTATATAAGGTCCGTCGGGCAAATAATTTTCATAGCATTAAATAACAGGGTAACTCATGTTTGTTGATCGTCTGCGCAAATATTTTATAGCATTTAAACTGGCAAAAGTTAATAAAATGTTCGTAAGATAATCATTTTTAACCAATTTGTTTTACTGTCTAACTTTAGCTTATGTTTATTTTAGTTTAAATTAGCATATTTTATTTTTATTGCTGTTAAACTGATTTTAATTCATATAATAAACACCCTGTGTTCAGAGTTGTTTAAGAGGTACACCCTGTACATACAATAATAAGCAATAAGCTTCAAGATTTTTTGTTTTCATAAATATATAACTAAATTTTAATTTAATGATACACAACAATAACAACAAAACTACATATGTATGCACTCTAATATATAAATATATATTTTGTATTTGTTTTTGTTTAGAAACTATGCTCTATCTGAAATATTTTAGAAGAATTAGAAGGAATATTTATTTTTTATTCTAATACACGCATTAATACTCTCAGAAAAGTCTATGAATATAGAGAAAGTAAAGTTATATAGAAATTTCGATTATCTTTGCTTGGAAATTTTCTTTAGAAGTAGAAATTGAAACATTTAATTTTCACTACATTATTTTAGAATCTTACGCTTTATATATATTCTTCTGTTCGTTTGCTTGTTAATTTATTTGAATTATTAATACGCTGCACACGTAATCGACTGCTTATTATATATCAATCAGAACTAGTAGAGTGTTGCATAGGATAGCAGAAATTTTGGAGTTCCCATTAAGTATATATACTTATAAATTCATGATTCCCACGACATTTCATATTATTAGAAAGAAAGTTTAAACCACAACATTTATTTTTTTTTTTTTTAATAAAATTTTTTATATGTCAGCTCAATTTGACAAGTAGTTTTAATTTTTTTTTTCCGATTTTGTTAGAAATATTTTTTTATTTCCTTTTTTTAAAAAAAAACTTTAAAGTTTTCTCCAAATTTTTGCAACTGTGCAGTGCATTATGTTATATAGTCGGATAGCTCGACTTCTTTTTTAGATTAAGTTCATCGATTATTTTTTTTTTTTGTTGTAGTATGTTTTCAATTAAATTTTTTTATACATCATATTTTGTTTAAGTATATAATTGCATTTAACATTTTTTTTCTTTTTTTTTTTGTAGGAAAAAGTTAACGCTAAACGTTTATGTATATATTTACTAGATTTTAGAATGCCATAATTGAGGTATTGAAGTTACTATGAATACAAAAAGTTTTATGTATAGAAAGAATTTAATACTTTGGAACATATTAGCACAGTCGAGTGTTAAGAGAATTTTCTAAAAAGTAAATGAAAACTAAAAGAAAAGTTAAAAACTATAAATGGAATTTTATACGTTGAAAATTTAGCATAAAGTATATATAAAGTCTGTCAAAAATTAGTACATTAAGTTTGCCAAAAAAAAAATTTAATAAAAGTGACAACTCTAAAAAGTGTAAGAGTGAACTTTTTTTTTTTAATGTATGAGTTTTGCTATAACAATAATTTTTTTGACACTTCATTTAAAGCATTTAATTAGCTAAACTTCATTCTCGCTGCTAAATGCAAAGTTAGAGTTACTGGAACTGCTTTGTTTTATAAATATCTTTCAGGGACTTATATTTACTACATTGTATAACTTGACCGATCTACTGTATGCTGTTATTAAATAAATTATAGTTTAAGTACAAATATCTTCAGTTTTACTAAAGTCAATATTTTAAAACGTTTTTTTTAAGAATACTTGAGGTATTTAAACACACATGTTGTGTTAGTTGTAAAAAAAAAAAAAATATTGAACAAAAATTAAGTTTTTATTTGCCAGTCTTAGGCTTAGGTACGTTTTCTCAAACGTGCCATAACTTTAACAGTTACTTTAACTGACGTATGAGAAAACGCTGTATAGAATTTTTTTTATCAAATTTAACAGAGTCTATTTTTTACTGTTTTCGCTAGAAACCCAAATTGTTTTTTTTTTAGTATATATTATTCAGCGTTACAAACTGTTAATTAAACAGTTGTTTATTTTTTATTATTACAATATTTTATATAAGTATCTGTTGTACGAGTTATAAAAAGTAAAGTTTAACATTGAACGCAGCAGTTGCATAAATAATTTTGTACGTTAAAGTTTATAATTTATTTTTTTGTTTAATGATTTAGTACAAATTGTTCATTGTACGTTTAAAATTTAAACTGACTGTTAAATATTAAACGCACATTGAAAATTTCGTAGCAAGTTAAGTTGGTTTAGTTATTTTATTATATTTGATTTATTTTTTGTTTTCGTTTCGTTTCAAATCTTAAACATTAATCAACGATTAAACAAATCACTTTAGCGCTTATCTAATGTGTAGTTTATATATTTTTTTTATTTTTGTTAATTAGGCTGAGAGGTTTTTTTATGTTTTAATATATTTTTATTCAATTAGCATACTTTTAGGCATTTAACAAGTACAATTTAGAAACATACACTCACACATACACATATACATATTTCTATATAATATTCATATACATATATATATTTTTTTTTATATATATACAACATCAATCAGACACTCAGATCAAATAGATCAGACAGACTCTCTAGATTACTGAAATTGCTTTTTTATAGTTTTCTTTTTTGTAAAATAGTTGCTTTTTTTTTTTTTTAAGTTTATGTAAGTAAGTACATAAGTATGTACATAAGTAGTATGCTTTAATAGCAAATAGTATCACACACTAGTCAGTTAGTTTAAGTTTAAGTTAAAGTTTAAAGTTTAGTTCATTCGTTTTAGTTTATTTAATACTAATAATTAATAGAGATAATGGGATGAGGCTTGCGCTCGATACTGTTTCGGTGTCAGTTTGATTAATTTTGGATTAAATGCGCCCAGTGCTGCTTCATTTGTTGATGAGGGCGGCGGCGGTACAGTATTCGAACGAAAACGCGTACGTAGGAAATTTTGCATAGAGCGTAGGCGTATGATCGGTGCACATGGCGATTGTCGTAGCGAATTATGATTGAGTGCCCAATAAATCAACGGACTGATGGCGGAATACATGTAACCTGTGTGTGTAGGTGAGGGAGAGAGAAAAAAGAACGTTTTTAAAGTTAATTATCTTAATTCTCTGATGAATTAAAAATTTTTTCCTCATGACAACTCTGATGCACTTCGTGCAATAAGTTGGCAGCACCTTTAACCGTTCGCAGAATTAGTGTTGGACAGCGAACAAGAGCACCCTGTGCCAACGATATAAATAGCAGTTTACAATAGTGTTGCAGACTTTTGTGCGCAAGTAGAGCCATAGATTTGCTTCTTAAACCTAATCAAGCTAGGATTTCTCTGCAAGGACGAATCTTGAACGTAGCACTTACATCCAATTTTTTTTAATCTAATTTCTACTTACAAACTGCTTAGAATGATTTGAATTCGACTTGGTTTCAAAGAGAAAAAAAGCTTAATTGTACACAAGACTGTGTTCTGGAGGATCGGAAATTGATTTCCTCAAACTTGGAAGTTGTATTTCCAGTTGCGAATAAATTTTTTTTTTTAATTTTTTGCTTTGTTGTAAAGCTAGAACGTCTTCGTATTTTTTGCACAATTTGGCACAAACATGAAATAATCGAGCTAAGCTACTTTCAGTCTTTCCCAGACTTTCAAAATTGAGCCTTTTTACAGTGTAGACGATCACTTGTAGCGAAATTAATCTTATGGCCAAAACCATTTCATGCAGAGAATTGAAGCACCAGTCTTCCAAGTCTTAACTTGTTTTTCTTATAGTAAAAATGTTCAATGCTTACCCAACAGCAAATTGAAATAGAAAGATGTTCTGCTGCAGTAGTCCTTGTAACCAAAATTCTTGTAGAATATACAAAAGACATGCGGTGCCCAGCATGCAATAAAAATCAATGCCGAAGCAATTAGCATATTTGCCAGATGACGTCTGGAGCGTAATGTAGATGTCTGCGGCAGCGGTATACCCGGAGTGGCTGGGCCACGTGCACCATGATTATGGCTATTGATGCGTTGGCGTTGTGAGTGTGCACGTATCTCGCGCATGGCACTGAAAAAAAAAAACCATTTCATATATTGTAAATTATATATTCTTATATATACAACTTACCGTGGCGATATCGGATTACTAGAGCGATAAGCAATACCCGGTGTACCCAATGCACTGACCGTATGACGCGTAGGATTCAAATTATGCAACTGTATATCGCCGACACCAACCTCGCCACCAGCACCACAATTCGATGTATCATCGCCAGCGCCGGCCTGTTGTGCATTCGCTATACCCGTAACAATAACCATGTGCGTCTGACGTCGCAAGATGGGCATAGGTAGCGGCAGTTCACCGTGTGCCGCACGTGCAGTTAGGGAAAGCGCGCACAACTTACGTCGCACACCATAATGATTGAGCAACACACCGAGGCCGGGCAGTATGAACACCGCAAAAGTATGAAAGATCATAAAGGACATAACAACGGAATTAGCGCCCAGCTCGGAAGAGCAACTTATGATGACATTCGCTGGTGCAAGTGTGGTTGGTATTGGCGTTGGTGTATCATTTGTTATAGATCGACTTGTCGTATGTTGATCCTTGACATCACTACTCATCGATTTCGCTATGATCTTATAGGCAAAGAGAAACGGTGTACTTATTGCTGCCGATGCTATCCACGAGAGCACCGCCAGTGAAACGTGTAAATAGCGACGTTGCCGTAATTGTGCTAGGCGTGGATGTTTTACCGTTGCATAGCGATCCAATGAGAGCATAAAAAATGATATTGTACTCGCTGCAACGGGCATGATCTGTGTGAGAGAAGTTATTCGTTTAATAATGGGCGGGGAAATTTCGTTATTTCTAGCAAAGTATTTACAGAAATATAGTATAATAAAGTCAGTGACGAAAAGTGGTTAAAAGTTCTTTAAATTGTTTTCTTCCGCATTAATTCTTTATGAAACACCCTGTTAGTCTCTATTTATACAACAATACTGCGTTTACACAACAAATTTTTGTATTAAAAACTTTAAAAGGAAGACTAAACGATACTTCTTAACTACTTTTTAAATTTAATTGTTTAATTGTTTTTGAGTTTTCTAAGCAAGCTACGAAATTTCAGTAAAATCTGAAATTGCAATCAAAACATTTTTTTCAACCGAATTTTCAACATTTAGTTCAAGAAACAATACCAACAGCGTTACTATAACTTCTACAACTTTCAAAAATGAGGCGCAAGCAGTTTAAAAAGATCTTCTTGCTCATCTTCTGCAGCTGTCTTGTTGCATATCTCAACGTCGGCAGTAAGCCAAAGAAAAAAATTCTACGTCAGACGTACTTGATTGACACACCTGGTTGCCAGACACCATTTTTTGAGATAACTAATGACGAAATAAGACGATTTATGGATAAACCTGAGAAATATAACTGTCCCAACGGAATTACAAGTACACGTGTTAGCGCTAATGGATCCGAACTGTTGATAAATACCGAAGACATGCTTAAGCATCATAACATTAATGATTTAAAAGATGTGATCTGCAGTTATTGGCCAATTATACGGCACGACGATAGCACCAATGTTTATCTTAATTATGTGGTATTTAAGCTAAATGAGACTGTTGTACACATACCATCGGATATTGAATTTATACGCGTCGAATGTTTTCATAAGTCTAACAGCTTTTATAAAGACTATCATTTCTTTGCTATAGAAAAACCTGTAACCCGTCGTAACAAGTCGATTAGCGAACACCCGCAACTTTCGGTTATGCTGCTAGGCATTGATGGTGTCTCGCATCTTAATTTCCTAAGACAAATGCCGCGCACTGCAAAGTACATTCAACAAAATTTAACACACTTCGAGTTTTGGGGCTTTAACAAGATCGACGATAATACTTATCCAAATCTGGTGGCACTATTGAGCGGCTTAGACATAAACGAATTGAATGCTACGTGCTTGGCGCCTTTGTCAGAGCCAAACTTCGATCACTGTCCCTTTATATGGCAACACTATAAAGAGGCTGGGTTTCGTACTGCATTTGCCGAAGATGTTGCATGGTTGGGTACCTTTAATTACTGGCGTCCGGGTTTTAAATATCAGCCAACAGATTACTATTTCCGACCTGTCATACTGGAAATGGAAGATAATATTGCCAACAAACGCTTCCTAAATGTATTTTTGTGCATGGGTGGCCGACGTACTGCTGATGTCTTGCTTGAGTACATACAAAAACTTGTGCCTCGTCTACAGGCTGAGCAGTTCTTTTCCTTCTTTTGGACGGTAACACTGAGTCACGACCAGTTTAGTATGGTCAACCTACTAGATAAAGAATTTAGACAACTTTTGGCTACATTGCAAGCAGCCGGCATTTTTAATCGTACACTCGTTTTTCTTGTCTCTGATCATGGCATACGCTTTGGACCATTTCGTAGAACCTATCAAGGTATGATGGAAGAACGGCAGCCACTGCTGATGGCGCTATATCCAAGCTGGCTAAAGCAAAAATATGCCGAAGCAATGCAAAATATGGCATTGAACGCTAAGCGTCTTATAACACCCTACGATTTACATGCAACATTGTTGGATCTGCTTGATCTACGTAATTTGGCGCCAAACAATTTACAAAAACGTGCCGCAGAATTATTTGATGGCGCTAAAACATTACCGCGTGGTATAAGTCTTTTTCAAGAAATTCCGGATAAGCGCACTTGCCAACAGGCAGCAATTAATGTGCATTGGTGCAGCTGCTATCAGCGAAAGGAGTTGGAGTTAAAAGATTTACGCGTACAGCGTGCTGCGAAGTATATAGTACGTCATATTAATGAGCAGCTGGCGCCGTATAAACAATGCCGTTTTCTACAATTAAAATCCATACTTCAAGCACTTATCTCAACACCGCATAATACGAAGAATGAAACAGTCGAAGTCGACCTCACAATAAGCTTGGAAACGAAACCCGGCATGGCTATTTTCGAATCGACGGTGCGTATGTCGGGCACATATGTGACGGCTATCACGGAAACTATTAGCCGCTTAAATTTATACGGGAACGACAGCTACTGCATAAATGATTATAAACTGAAGATGTTTTGCTTTTGCTATGCTCAAATTTAAAGGAGGTCTATGGTTGCTTTCAAGCAATATTAAATTTGATTTGAATAAAACAGTTTTCAAATTGGAAGAATTATTTATTATTATTTTACTCACCTGCACATAGTGTATCAGCTTGCATAGAAACAACGGCAGCGATCTTGTACCACGATTCATGGCCAAATTAAGCAATGTCACCGGCGCAGAACAACCAGTAACCAATAAATCGGCTATGCAAACGGCCAGCAGCAAAGGATTACGCAAACGCACAGACGAAGCAGAACAAAGTGTCAGCACAAGCGTAGCATTGCCCAGTACACCACCGAAGACAACCAAACCATAAGAGATAGCCATAAAGAGCAGCGTTAGTGAGGGTATAGCATGTTCAGAGTCATCAGCAAAGCCGCTGCTATCGCTATTCAACGATGTAACACCATCGAAATTAAGATTATGCACCGATGTTAAGGTATAATTGCCATAATAATCAAAATCAAGACCAATGACACCACCGCCACCGTCTGGCTCAATGCCAACGGGATTACCAATATCATAGTTATTATAGGCATGCTGCTCTAAGATCGGATATTGTAAATCATATGGATCGATGACATGTTCCAATTGTTCGTGTTGTTGTTGTTGCGGATATTGCAATTGTTGTTGCTGTTGTTGATTTTGTTGATGGTGCCGTCGATACGAGTTCTCCCACCATTGTTGTGGATTATTGTTGTTCATTCTATGCGCTTCTTCTTCTGTTTTTAGACTACTTGGCGACAACTTCCGTTTCCGCTTGCCTTGCACCGCTTCCGTTTCCGTTTATTGTTATTGCTGCTGCTTTTATTTTTGTGGTTATGTTGGCGCCACACTGCATTGCATCGTTTCGATTTCAAGTTTTTATACTGCAAATAAAAAAAGCAAACAAACAGAAAGGATACGTCCATATAAATTCTGCGTTTAAGTAAAAATCGTTTTAATCGCTGCATTCACCTTCGCGCTATGGTCTCATTTTTCAAATGCACACAAGGCCAGCTCGTAGCCTCACCTCAACCCAAATCCTTATTAGTCATACGATATGAAACTGCACGCCTTTAGACACAAGCAAAACTAAAAGATTAGAATTTTATTTGCGCCATTTCAACGCGAATGCAATGTCTAACCTTGTTTTCTGTTAGCCTGCCGCCACAACATGCACGTTTCGCTGACAAAACGGAGCTCTCAAGGTTTGTTGACAGAAGCACAGAAATTGGACGAAAAAAAATGCAATAAAAATGTTAGCTTCTAAGGCAGCGGCGACCCTGCAATACCCTTCACCCACATAGTTATTAAATTATTTACTATTGCACACATGCGAAAAAAAATTGTGTGTAAAGGTAGATAAGTCATGAGAGCACTAAGTCAAGGAAATCCTTTATGAATCTATGCATGTGGAAGTGTTTATACACTTTTTTTTTATATTTTGTTGAATTTTTTTTTTGTTTACCTCTTTCGAATGCATCAGCTTGGCTGAGTCATGGTTCGTGCATTTAACTACCATGAGAGACGTTAAATAAATTTAAGAGTTTATCCAAATCAGAGTATGTATATGCTTAAGTAGAAAATTTTACGATCTACACACGCAAATCAATTTTGATTAGATAAAACTAAGTGCTTGAGGTGTGGAGCTTATACAGCAAATTTAAATTTAAGCAGGAATATATTGAAATTTTAATAAATTTAAAAATTGGAAATAAGTAACAAATTCTTTAAATATATAAAGTTATGGGCATAAACCACTAAAATGCACTTTTCATTGAAACAAATTTTTTTAACATTTTTTTTATTAGAATCTACCAAATTCGAAATAGCTAATTTCACACAGAATCCTTTTAAAATGGCGCGAATAATATTGTTCTATAATCATTTACTCTCATTTTCATTTTAAAACTAACCTAACTCTCTCTCTCCTTTTTGGCAGTACACAGAAGCTTTTATGAAAATGAGTGCAAAAGCTTTAAGTGACCGGCAAAATTTTGAGCGAGCAATACCATGTGCGTAGGTGGGAGATGTGTATAATTATTTATATATATATATAATATCACGATAAATATATATCTCACGTAGAAGCTAAACATCCAAGTTGATGGGAGGGGTTCTTCCGCTATAAAACATAGTCCACAGCAAAACTACATAGAAGTGAGGTCAGCATCCTATCTCGTCTGTGAAGTGTAACGAATAAGGCTAAGGACTGATAGCTCCGCTCCTATTGGTATGCCCATAGCTTCAAAACATTACATGTATAGTTGGACCACATTTATGCTGCTCTTTGCGTGTGTGTTTGTTTATAGCTTTTTTCTATGCGCTACATGTGTACATAGCTAATACATATATATGTACATATGTATGTATCTCTGGTTATTGGTGTGAATGTGACGTTCGATGCTGCGCCACTTGATGTGTGACTGACGTTGACATTCGCTGTTTAATCTGCTTAATTTGCGCTAATTTAATTGCAAAAAAAAAAAAGGAAAAATTGACACACGCATACATGTTCAGTGAGCAATGTGTACAAGAAAAAAAGAGGTCGTTCGCCTTCTTTGCATGCACATTAAGCGGAACAAAAAAAATACAAAAAAAAAGAGTCATTGTAGCTATTAAGTATGCGCTTGAATCGTTTAGTATATGCGTATAAAAGTTATTCTGTGTATGTGTGTGTGTTTGTTGTTGTATTTTATTTTTGGCATCAGTAACGTCAGAGTTTGAAGCCAATAACCTGTTGAGTTGTCTAGTTGCAAGAGTTCAAAGGCTACTCTCGTACTTTACATACAGTTGAAATATTTTAAAACATACTTTGAGGCGTAAAATTAAGAACTGCAATTTATGGCTGAGTATTGACGTAAGCAAAAAAACGGTTTAAAGTGGCTGGAGAGAAGTTGCACAAAATCGATTTCGGTTTTAAATTTTTTGCAAATTTTCTTACTCTAATTAAAACTTTTTTATAGAACACATGTAGCGCTGGAAATGGTAAATCTGATGCTCAAAAAGGCTGATTAAACGCAAATCAACGTCTGTGTATTAGTTTGTATGTATTAATAAAATGTTCGCATGGTAGGTGCTGCTGACATTTCATGATCTCATCTACATCTGAGTTATCTAACGCTTGTATAGTTTCGATAATTATTCGCAAAATTATTCGAAAACATGTATTTAGTTCAAGGTGAATGGCAAGATGAGAGATGGGGAAACGTAAGCAGAAGTTCACATTGTGAGAAAAGTTTTTGACTGCCATTCACCTGGGAATGGCCAACAATGATTCTTGTGTCAAACGGTCCAAGCAAATCACACGTCCGCTAGGACACGTATCTCCTGGGTAGCTTTTGAACACCAGTTCAGAGGTGAGCTAACGTGAGAAGGCGAAGGGGCCCCTCTCCTTGAATAAGGGGTTGGTGCGCTGGGCTTGGGACCAACCACTTTAAAAAAAAAAAACCCCAATGAAAACGTTAATGAAGCCTCAGAAGTAACTCTACGATGACGAACCCCGCAAACGCTATAAGGATCATGATATGAGGATATGCACCTGGAATGTCCTCACCCTTAATTGGGATGGTGCAAATATTCAGCTGGTTGATGTCCTCGAAAGATGCAAGGCTGACATCACCGCAATTCAAGAAATCCGATGGATAGGGCAGGGTTACTCTAAAAAAGCATTCTGTGACATCTACTACAGCTGCCATGCGAGTAAGTACGAATTTGGATGTGGTTTCGCCTGTTGACGAGAGCCTAGCCGCGATACGCATTAAGGCTAAATATTTGTGCGCACGCCCCGACAGAAGAGAAAAACGACGATGCTAAAGATGAGTTCTATGAGCGCTTGGAACGTCTGTACGAGCGCTGTCCCAAACACGATGTCAAAATCGTACTTGGCGATTTCAACGACAAGATTGGGAAGGAAGGAATCTTTGGCCCAACCGTCGGAAAATTTAGTCTTCACGACACTACCTCCAATAATGTAGAGAGGCTAATCGATTTTACCGCAGGTCGAACCATGGTAGTTAGTAATACCAGATTTCAACACCTTAACATCCACAAGGCTACATGGCTGAGTCCTCATCAAATAACACGAAACCAAATTGATCATGTTCTGATTGACGGAAGGCACGCATCGAGCGTGTTGGACGTGCGAACGTTACGTGGTCCCAACATTGATTCGGACCACTATCTTGTCCCAGCCAAGGTGCGCACTAAGCTCAGCGTAGTGTACACCGCACGTTCCAACATGCAACGAAAGCTAGACGTCGGCATCCTCCGTCTTTTCGAGACATACGTGAGCAGTGAAAATATATCACCCGCTCCATAGATAGGGCTGTCAAGGATGTCATTGGTTATACAAAACCTGTAAATAATTCTTGGTACGACGAGGAGTGTCGCAATGCTACTGCAGAGAAGAACGCTTCCTATCAGCGAACTCTGCAGTCGGAAGCAACGCGAGCTGTTAGAGAGCGATATCGAGAGAAACGGAGAGAGGAAAAACGCCTTTTCAGACGCAAGAAAAAGGAGCAAGAAAGGCGGGAGTTTGAGGATGTTGAGATGTTACGTGACAGAAATGAAGTTCAAAAAATCTATCAAAAGGTCAAGCGTCTGACTGAAGGTTTTAAACCCGGAGTAACTTTCTGTAAGGATGACAATGGAAATCTGGTAACGGATAAACAGGAATCACTGAGATTATGGAGGAGTCATTTCTCCAACCTACTCGGAGGCGATGAAGCGCACAATACCGCCGATAGAGAAATGACACCGGAACCACCAGTTAATGATGGCACTATTGTAGAGCCACCGGAATATAACGAGGTCGATTCAGTTATTAAAAAGCTGAAAAAAAAAACAAAGCGGCAGGCTCTGATGGGCTGCCAGCTGAGTTCTTAAAGACCGGCGGCGAAGAGTTGGTTAGGAGTATGCACCAACTTTTATGCAAGATATGTTCCGATGAACGCATACCCAATGACTGGAATCTCAGTGTTCTCTGTCCTATCTTTAAGAAAGGAGACTCCGCTGTTTGCGCCAACTACAGCGGAATAAGTCTCCTTTCCATTGGATATAAGACTCTGTAGCGCGTATTGTGTTATAGGCTGAAGCCATATACCGACTCACTGATAGGACGATATCAGCGCGCTGTATAAGCTGTTCGATGAGGTTGCCATAGTCCAGCCACCATTCGAATGGTCACCTCCTGAAAGTTTTAGGTATATATGTAGTTTTTGAATATTTTGTTTGTTTGCTATTTAAATGTGCTAAGTAGCTATCAATTATATGGAGCTATGTACATAGCACAGACTTATATTCAAGCATACTTCTTGCTGCCACAATGCTTCAACTTTGAACTGCATGATGTGTACAAGTAAATATATCAAAGAGTATAATACACTCACTATACATCCTTCCATCCTCCTCCTACAATATACCCTGACTATACTACTTTACTCCTTCTTTATAGCAACATTTAAACATTCGCATAAAAAGAATCTATTGTAAAAAAATATATAAATGGAAAATGAAGGCTACATTGTATTGTAAAGCAGTGTAATATGTATTTATGTGCAATTGTACGTTCTGTTTCTGTGTGTCTGTGTGTGTGTGTGTGTGTGTGCGTGTGCGTGTAAAAAAGAAGCTGCAACGTTGTAAGGATATATTGCTATTAATATGAAAAAGTGTCAGCCACAGGTGAGTTAATAAGAAGCAAAATCACACACACACAGAAAACTTGGGTGTAAATTCAATAGGAAACTTATATGTATTGTATACTAGCAAAAAAAAGTAACCGTCTTTGCCCAGGATGCCGAAAGATGTATAGGTTTGAGTGATAAATACTTAAAGCATTTAGTTTAAACTGGAATTTATTAGCTTTAAGTGTTTATAAATTAAATTTAGAGTAGTTTTTGTTATTCTACAGTTCAATTGACTCCGAACGGATCAGTAAATTCATCTACCACGCGTGGTTAGTCACTTCGCCTGTGAATTTAGCAATCTTATTTGATAAATTTGAGACCATATTCCCCGAAGTATGTCTCAATTGGGAACATTAGCAATAAACTTTTCCCTATGGTGAATGTTTTAAGAATAATATTTAGAATTGTTCCGGAAACACTCCCCAACAGCATTGTTTTGATAATTTTATATATAAACCTTTTAAAAACATTTACAATTGAGATAAATTTCTAGAAACAGATTTGGTTTAGTGGAAATTTTCGAATTTCTGGAAACCTTCCAATAACTTCATGTATACAAGACTAGGTTCCCGAAATCTGTCTCAATTGAGAACATCTCCATTAAACGCTTCCCAACTGTATATGTTTCAAGAAACACTGCTAGGATTGCTTCGAAAACTGTTTGTACATAGTAAATATTTTAATGGAATTTTTTATATAATTTCAGAAGAATATAATAAAACTCCGTACAAACGTACAAACCATATTTTATTTATCTTAAATATATATAATATAAAATATATATAAATGAGGATTTGTGTGTGTGTTTAGGTTTGACTTTCAAACAACGCCAACAAGAACAACAACAACAAACAATAGCCACCGACACGCAAGTAACTCTATCTCTCTCTCTCCCTTGCTTTTGCTCTCCTTTGAAGAGTTCAGAAGTTACTTCCCACTTACTTGTCTGTATTGTCTAAATGTACTGTCCGTCCGTCCGTCTGTCTGCCTGTCTTTTTGTCTGTCTGCTTGCCCCGCTGTCATCGTTATTGATTTGGCAGCTTATATCGCGTTGTCCTTCAACAAAAAGGAGCCAAACACCAGTCAAAAATAAAAAAATATATATATTCTATTCATTTCGTTGCTTCTTTTTATTTTATTTCATTTTTTTTTTTTTAAGTTGAGCTTAAGAAATTTGAAGAGCGCACAAACCGAAGGACCTTTTTTCTTTACAGCTTCTTTTCTTCTTGATTTGTATGAATTGTATGATATTATATTATATTTTTTTTTTTTTTTTAATAATAAAATGAATACACAGCGTGTAGATGTACTTGTGGAGGGCAAAGATAAAACAATTAAATAATTACTAACCAATATCGGTTTGAATTGATGTCGTTTCGTGTTATTTCGGTTCTAGTTGGTTGTATTTTGTTACGGGACAATGACCGTGCCCGAATGCTTTGTTGCGTAGTCCTTTTAAAGGATACTGACGTCGCAGACGACAATTGTCAAGTTGCTGATGGTATGCTGAAGGTTTTGTTAATGCTGCGAGAAAATAAGTTCCTTTTCTTTGAACAATCGTGTTAAAATTCGCTGATGTAGAAATAAGTTTGTTTTGAGGTTTTGTTATTCGAAGTTTAGTTTTTTCTTTGTTATCTGATTTATTTAAAGGCACAAATTACAGTTAAATATTTGCTTTTATATATTTTGCATTGCGTTGTTGTTGTTGTATATTTTCTTTTTGCGGGGGAAAACACTTCGAAAATGCTATAAAAAATCTTAAAAAGTTGTTGTTTTATTTTCTTCTGTTTTTTATTTAAATTTATTTGCACATTGAGTATTTTTATTTTATTATTGTTTTTCGTTTTTTAGTTTTAAAGTATTTTTTTTTTTTTGTATTATTTTTTTCGGTTTTTTTTTTTATTATATATTTTGCACAAATTTTACAAAAAAGGACATTACACGAAAGAACTACGCGGAAGACTGACGCTGGCGAAAATTTTCAGCACAACACTTGTGGTGTGCACTTTTAACAAGTGAAAGCTTTGCAAATGAGAAAAATTGCGAGCTTTTAAAGCTGCAAAGGATGTTAAAAGTAAGAGTGCTTAAATTGGGTATTGTTAAAAGTTGTTCGGTTTTTTGCGATGGAGCATCTGTACATTCAAATTCACAACGCTGCGTCGTTCACCACTCCTTCCAGCACATCCTCTAATCGCATCCCGCTCAGGGTCATTCACCTTTGGTCTCCAGTTGTTGCAGCTCTGGTTACTGGAAAAAGACGCCTTAATTAAGTCTGCGCAAAAAACGTCAAGGAACTATTCCGCAAGCACTCTCTGGAGCACTTCCTCGAATAAGTTGAACACAAACTTTGGCAACTAACCAAGGACATCAAAGGGCCTATAAAGGGAAAGGAGCCTGTGAAGTATGCCACTGCGATCTGGTGTCGATCGGATGTAGAAAGAGCAACAGCATTCGCCGACCACCTATACAAAGCATTCTTACACTTTGAAAGATACTCCCAATTCGAGACAGCGGAAACTCTTAACTTTCTAGACGTGCCTTGCCAAATAGCACTACTAATTTCTGAAGTTGAGACGGTTAGACTGATCTGTGAAATTGTTAAACTAAAAGCATCCAAGTCATTTGAGTACGACAATATTGATATCTCTGCTATTAAAGCCTGCCCTCTGAATGGGATTCAGTTAATCATCAAGATCATCAATAGATGCTACCAGCTAGCCAATGTACCGAAATAATCGTCATATCGCTTCAAATGCAGCTCGACACCACCGATACTTGGCTTAAGAGGTCGAACATTGTGTTGAACCCCGAAAGACTTTTTCGCTTTCTCACCAAAAGGACTCAACTCAATGCAAAGCAAAAATAAAAGCATTTATGGCTGATTGGTCAAAGGTCAACTCTCAGCTGCTTGTATACAAAATGATAATTAAACCTATATGGACCTACGGGTTCCCGAACCATTACTTTATTACTCAAAAAATTTCAAAAAAGTGATCTCAGCATTATCTCCAACGCGCTCCTATCTAAATTGACTCAACAGGCACACCAACCATCCTTGCCATCAAAAGGTGTCACCCTTTTTTTCCCAATTTGTTCCTTTTAAAATGTAGGGGTTTTAAAGAATAATTATGACGGCAGTAAAACACCCCACCTCAACAGACTAAAAAAACTTTGATGCAAAGTTCTACTATGTACAAGAGCGTATCCAAGGGGGACAGGGTGGCACATTGCCCATTCCCCCCTAATTTTTGAAAAGTTAGTCAAAAAATTTATTTCCTTAATATTCGTATTTTCATATAATTATCTTTGTTTTATTTAACTTTTTTTTTTTTAACTTTAGTAGATGGCTCCTAAGGGTAGTAGACAGAATAGATTATTAAAAAAAAAAATCAGCCACACTTCGAGGACAGCTGGCAACTTCCTTGACAAAGTATGTATGTATGTACATATGAAAGGATGATAAATTTAATGTTAATAACTGTAAATATACGCTAAATAAACTAAAATTTTAAATGTTTCGTAGCAGCCGTATGATCCATTGCAAAATATTTTTACTTTATTTAGTAAACAATTATAAATTTTGAATAAAAAAAACTTAGCGCCCGTGCCCTTGCCCCAATCGTAGCCAACTTTCGGTATTTTAGCACAAAAGTCTGTCGTTTTTAAGCACATTTCACAACGCATATTTTTGGTCTCGTCTCTGAATATTTTGTATGCCCCTTGAACGAAAAATAGTAGATGGTATAGGAAAAATAGAAGAAGGAGAAAGAGGACATTCTCAGAACCAATAACTTAAAAAGAAAAAAGAATGTGTATGCCAAATTGAAACCGTAATAAAAGTGTAAAATCCGCTAACGGCGCAATTAAAGGCAGCCGCAGCACTAAGAATTTGGTAAGTCACGTCAAGAATTTATACACATCATGACATATTCAGATACATTACATTATTGGATTTGCAGTTTTATTCACAGAATATACAACGGCGTATGCGTTAAGGATTTTTACGGAGACTTGCGCACGGCAACGATATTGCATAAATTAGAATTTATAACTAAGCAGGGTAAATCTTAGTGCAAAATAATGGAAAACACGCTTGTGGAGAGTAGTGCCACAAGCGGCAAATTGGCATTGAAAATAACACCGCCGCCAATGGTATACGATGTTATAGCCGCAGCTAAGGCTAGCATCGACATGGATACCACTGAAAATATAGTTGACACAACAACTAAATTGCATACAAATATTGATAAGATAGCCACCAGCACTTATACGCTGCGAAATACAACGAGACAGTCCGCAACACCAGCTAAGGCAGCCACATCCACTTTAATTACCAGTTCGAAGACATTAAAACGTTGTCTGAGCGTGCCAATTATACATACAACGACCACGACAGCACATGGTAAAACAATAGTTGTGCCCAACTGCAAACAGCTACTGACTGCTGCACATGCAGAGCAACAAGAATTATTAAAGACCACAAACACATTGGAGCACACCTCCAAATTGCTATTGTGCCAACAACTGAATACACAGGAAACGGATGTAAATATAAACACAAGCAGAGTCTTAGATTTAGACAAAAGAAGCTACGGCACTAACGAAGGCAACAGCAAAAAGTTACACATGTGTTCCAATCCAGCTTCCAGGTAGTTAGCAACGTGTTTATACAAATATATATATTTGGTTTTTATTTTTAATATTTATTTTTTTTTTAACTTTTACAGAGATGTTTCACCCACACCCATGTTAAATATTTTCGCACCACGTGCACGACGCTATTCAGCCAGCTATAGTCCACGTGGTGGTACATTGGCCACCACCACTGCTGCCGGACTGCCACTCTGTCTGACTTCACGTGTCTCACAATTGCGCCAGGAAGAGTGCATCGATGTCAAAGTGCGTGAGGTAAATCATGAGCGTGAAGTGCACAGCGCTATGCAAATATCACAGAGTTGGGAGGATTTGACACTTGCCGCTGAAAATTGGTCATGCAAATCGGATGAATTTGGTAATCCTTTGCATATAACACTACCCGCAACTACAACAACAAACACAATGCCAAACAACAATAATAATACAGCAGCTGGTATTGGAAATGCCACGCCCTCGAAATGTTCAAGTCCCAGTCCGAGTAGTACAAATCGTACGGGCAATACAACGCTACGCTTGCCCTATTCCCCATCACCAACGCGGCGTGTTTTTACTACACGTCGTTCGATGTCTCCCATTGCGATACGTCCGTCACAGTTGGCGCCCGTTAAACGCAAATTTGAATTGGATGATACCAATGTCAACAGCTGGAATGTCTGCTCACCACCGCCGCTTAAGCGTATTTTTACTGATAGGTGTGTATAATTTATTTATACTATAAAAAAGAAAAATATTTCATGTTTTAAACCTCAATCAAACGCAGCAATTCATCGTCTTCTGTTTGCCAATCGCCATCTTCGGTTTGCCCCAGCCCAGACTCGGGCACCTTTGATGGCCGTACAACGCCCATGGACGATGCACGCAGTGAAACCTCCTCTATTGGTGGGTGGTCAATCAATGAATCCTCATCCTGCGATAGTGGCGCTAAAATAGCAGCGGCCACCTTTGTCAACAAGCTGGTTGATGATAATGCCGCCGCTGGTGATATGTGCGCTTCCACACTGAAAAATCAAAAGAGCTTCTATATTAACAAACAAGCCGGCATTAGTGGTACCAAAAAGTATATAGTAAATCATGCTACAAATCTAGAGCAGCACGATAATGTTAAAGACAGTTTAATGGTCGCCGCCGCTGCCGTTGCCAAAATGGCAGATGTTGTTATTGGTGGCGCAGAAATCAAATAAATTAAACTACTAGTTTAATGCGATAATCAAAAAGAAACAAAAAGATCAGAAAAATATTAATTAACTTGTGCTATAGAGTTTTAATCTATAGCAAAAAAATTTTGGTTATAGGCACTACTAACAAGGGCGAGTACAAACGCTTAACCGATTCGCACCAAAGTCGGATATATAATATAACATATCCAATTTAGTTATAAATAATTTAATCAACTTGTTTATTAATTGAATGAGAGTAAGTGTTCAAACTATTGAGTTCTTAAAGCACTTTATAGAAGAACGTTAACCGGCGGAGACCGGCATTACCGGGAGAAGAATATGAAAATTGATATTTTAATTTTAAGAGTGTTTATTGTGAAATAGAGCGAACGAATAGGTTCGTTCCAATATTTGTAACGTAGAAAATGCTTGCATGATGTACACTCATGTTTTTTTTTATTCATTTAAACTGTTTAATAGAGCTAAAAGAAAATATATTTTTTTCTTTTCATAATTGTTACCGTAAAACAAAAAAAAAATTACCCATATTTATAAACTTTTTGGCCGCCCTGCACAAAACGGTTTTTCATTCATCCTTTATTTGTAAGTTTATAGTTGGTTAGACTAATGCCAAGTTTTGAAACTCTTCCGACGCATATGGCGCTTGGTACGACTTATAATTTTGGCACAAAAAGATCTAAAAATAAGTGTGGACTCAGAAAAAGCAATAAGAAATGGAGTTTTTCTCCAACAATAGTTTACAAGATATTCATCTCTGTCGTAAGATCCAAACTAACTTACGGCATTCTAGTTTTGTGGCCAACACTAGTAGTTGTCAGGAACATTAAATTGGCAGATTAAATTGCTTTCCAAAATTTCGGATACGTAGGAGGAATTTTCAAACGATCCAGTACATCGGTTAATGGCACTGATTCATCGAATTGTGGATAGAATGTCAAAAACATTACCTAGAAAAGCTTCCACTGCTCCTGGAGACGACAATAAGAACAGAACTTCAAAATATTGAAATAATTTAAGAAATATCTGATGAGCCGCAGTGTTCTATAAGAACAGTAAGTGTTGACGGAGCTTTATCGTAAGGTCGAGATAAAGTGAACACCCAGTAGCTTGACCAGCAAGAAAACTAATTCTTGTTAAAGAATTCTCAATATGGAACATAAAAAAACACTTCTATCTATCGACAGACGTTAATTTAAGTCTGACGAATTGGAGGTAGGCACGGCGAGTTTTTTTGCAAACAAAAGAGATCGTCAACAACGTTTTACACGAGTGAACTGATTCCGAGCCTTGGCTAGGTGGAATGTGGCTGGCAACAAACTACATGTAATCAACCTACAACAACAGAAACAGAAAGGAGTCACATGGTGCCAATCAGGTGAGTACGGAGAGTGGTTTATGGAGTGCATTATCGTGCCACAAACGCTAACTTCTTCGCAATATTCTGGCCGAATACGAAGGATACATACGCCTCATAATACCAAGATAAATTGGCTCGTTAATTGTTTGGCCCGGTGGAACGAACTCTTGGTGAATAATGCCCTTCGAATCGTAGAAACAAATCAACATTGTCTTCACTTTTGACTTTTCAAACGCGATTTTTTGGGTTTTGGCTCACCGGGCGGCTTCCATTCGGCACTTTGACGCTTGGTTTCAGGGTCGTATGGAAAACACCATGTCTCGTCACCAATAACAATGTTGAAAAGGAAGTTTTGATACTTTTTGGCATCTTTAATGATGTCTTTCGAATGTTGAATCTGAAGCGCCTTTTCCTCGTCTTTTAATTGATGCGAAACTAATCGTGCACACACTTTCCAAGTTTAGCCGAGTTTAAAGCCAAACTAAATATTGGATCTCTGTGCTTAACACCCATTTTTGCATCGATGACAAAAACATACTGTCACTTTAGACGCTATAACTCCATTTCCACTTTTCCAAATGCCATGAAATTTTTGAAGGGAATGTGATTAAAAGATGTCCTCCAGAAAATGCCCTCATAAAAAACTTCTGAAAATTTTGAGACACATGTTGTAGATGTACTAGACAATATTTATATGAATATTTTTTACTGTGCTCGGCAAAGCGTGCTCACTTATGTGTAACTTTTTAAAAAATAGTATCCTGCCTCGCCAAAACTAAGTCATCGCTATCGTACGACAAGTTTAGTTAGATACCGGGAGCTGCCTTCATAAAACATATGCAGAAAGAAACACCATTAAATTTTGTAGAGAATCCGACTACAGTATTGGCACAAATGGAATGAGAACTTTATAACAAGATTCTCAGAGATGAAAGACTGGAAGCGAGGAACTCCGGGAAGCTAAACCATCTCTAACAACTAACTAACACCGCTGACACAGCTTAAAAGCAATACGGAAAACACGTTAAAATTACTTTTCAACCAGACAATTCTTAGCCCACCAACTAGGCAAAATACAAATGGTAAGTCCTACATCGCACTCATTCCTACATTATCCATTGTACATTGCTTCCTCAGATTTCTACTTTTCTCGTTCGTTGACCTATGTATGTCTTGCCTGAACGATGAAGTTAAAAAATGGTTCATTTCGTGATTAGCTTCAAGCTATTTTCTGAGTTTTTCCTAGCCTAGTTTCTGTTTTTTTTTTGTGGTTGTATTTATCATTTTTATGCTTTCATAATGCTCTTGAAATCCATGCCTGTTTTATTTCACTTCCTTCTTTACTAAAAAATGAACTTCTTTACTATGGCTGTGAAATTACTTGATAACTTAACTGCCTACCTCTTGCACTGTTTATCCATATTCTCACTTATTCACTCGAGAATTAATATTTAAAACTGCATAAAACAATTTTTATAGCTAACATTTCATTAATTTATTTGTGAATGATTATTAAAATGCATATATTCTGGATTTGTTAATTTGTTTTTTTTTACCTTATTAATTTAAGCTACCAAAATATACTACGTAGCCTTTTTTTTTAGTTTTTCTTTTTTTTAATATAATTTTCATGATTTCGAAAAAAAAAATATTTCAAAATCAATTTAAAAAATATGTAGACAATAAATTTGAGACATGTATATGTAGTGGAAAAGTTTGACAATGATTTGAACTTAATTAAATTATTTAAGATGCACAATTAGATAAAACAAACATATAAATAGTAAATAATTACAGAGATACAATTAATAGACTCAAGTGAGTGTGTATAAGTGTAAAAATAATTACGAGTATTACAATGCAATCAATGCTTGTAATTACAATTTGCTTGACATATAAATAGTTATAAATAATTTAGATGAAAAGTAACTAAAAAAATTAATTTTAACTTAGATTCTTTTTTTTTTTTTTTCAAAATGAGAAAAAAAAAATAAAATAATTGCTTTTCTCATTGTATTATTTGTTGTATACACTGTTGTATCTCTAATCTAAATGTTTGATTTTGCTTTAAAGTCTAGCAAATATCTTGCTCTATAAAATATGTTACCAAACAATTTAATATTTTGTGGCTATATATATATTCAATATTAGACATGCATTTCTTGTCATTTAAAACTTATAGAATTTTAGTTAGGCATCTTATATTATAGAGCTGCTTGCATTTGTTTTTATTGTTGCTTGTTTATATTGTTTTTTGTTTGCTTAGAATAAATCGCGTTCAGTACTTTCAACTTATTTTGTATAAATATGATGTGAAATATGAGTTATAATATATTATATACTTGTCGGTATGTACGCTTGTAAATTATCAGCGGTTGTTGAACTATTTTCTTTTAATATTCACGCACAATAGTATTTCTTTTTTTTTCTTTTTTAATAGGTATAATGATTTTTTGTGTTCTGTATGGTAGGTAGGTTCTATATATATTGTATAACAATTATTGTTGTTTGTTTGTTTGTTACTCACTGTTCATCTTATGCCATAGAAAAAATGAGTTAATCATCGATAGTATACTCGGGCATCTTTTCATACTTGAGCTTTGTAGCCTCATGTTCGATATCGACCAACAAAGCCGTATGCGAATAGCCCATAGCAACTTGAGGTATCTTAACATTATCGAATTTGGGCACTTCCTTAGGAACTGTCGACGATTTCTGAAATTCGCCAATACCCAATTCACCATATGTGGGCGATGCACCCCAAGCGATTAGCGTATCATCGGCTGATATCACAATCGAGGTATAACCACAGCCAATGTCTGTTATATTCCAGCCTGTAAATTACATATTTTTAAATATTTTTTACTTTGTTATGTTTGTACATATGTAGCTATAGATAAATGCTGTTCTGAAAGTTTTTATTGCTTGTTTGTTTATTAATATTTGTAAGCAAATCTGTTACTTTCAACACAGCACTCGTTTATACGCATTTAAAGAAAAATGTTTAAAAACTTGACAAATCTTTTGTCTACATACCTGATAAATCCTGCACAGGTTTTGGATACATATTTGCCTCGCCGGTTTTCTTATTCTGTCCGAATAGAAACAATACACCCAATTCATTAACCACTAAACTAAAAGTGGAACCACAGAAGACGCTGCGTGCACCACGTCCTTGTATATCGAAAAATTTAATAAGACGTGGCACCATCTCATCTTTCGGTTCAGCATGACCCAAGCGCCCAAAACCACCAAAGCCCCAACTGTAGACACGCTTCTTGGAATCAATAGCAACCTGTGTGTGCAAAAACATATAACATTAATACGGATACATTTTCAACGCACTTTTAATAATTAATTTACCGTGTGATTATTGCCGCAGGCAAAATCAACAATCTGCACATTGTCCACCGGTGTTACATGACCTTCCTTGCTCTTCTCAATGTATAAAACCACTTTTTTCGGTGATGTCTCAAAATGAAATGATAATTTATTGGCATTTACAAAATACTTAGCATCCGTATTATGTCCCAATTGTCCGTATTCGGGTAAACCAAATGTATGCAAATTTCCTTTTATATCCAATATAATGGAAAACTCAGCACCGCAAGCAATGCGTATAATGGGTGGTCCACGATAATTAAGTGGTGTTGGTGTAGCAATCACCGGCTGTGTATTACCAACGCCGCATTGACCCGATTTATTCTCACCACATGCATACACTGTCCCTGTATCGGTAAGGAATAATGTATGATGACGTCCACAAGCAGCTTGCACAATATTTAAATGCTCTAGACCGGGTATCAGTGTAGGCTTCTCGCATAGTTTTATATCGGGTATACCCAACTGACCGGTAGGATTGCGTCCAAAACCGAGTGCTTTGCGATCCATGTTGATTAGTATGGAATGTGCTGCAGCTGAACCACTGGCAACATAACGATACTAGTAGCAATAGAGTAAATTATTGAAGTAATATATAAAATTAAATAAAAAAAAAAATCTATTTACCTTCTCATCGGTGAACCTATGAAAACTATATAGATTCGGTCGTACTTTAACCACATTCTTGCGATCACGTTTGCCTGTTAAATCCCAAGTAACCATGCCGGCTAATAACAAATGGCCAGGCGTCTTTTCGAGCGTCTTAAGCAAATCTTCCGGCAGCTTACTTGGCGGATCCAAATCATTGCTCGGTATGAGTACTTCAACTTGCTGATTTGATGCTTGTTGTACATCCGTATCGGATTCATCGCTGACATCATCCTCATAGTCAGATTCCTTCTTTTTGGGACGACGTTTATTCGGACCGGCTCCATTGCCACCAGCACCACCTGCCTTGCGTTTAGCTGACATTTTCACTTATAGATTTTCCGGGAATTTTTCGTTAATTAAAAAGCAAGCTGCGAGTGAAATGTATAAAGATACAAATTAGTAGAATACAAATTATGCGACGCAGCTTGGCGAAGCGAAACGTTTACTTGGTAAAAAAAAACAAAAAGGTCAGGTAAGCCAAGTAGCAAGCAACGAAGAACAAAAAAAAAAAACAAAATGAACGCCAGAACCACCACAAAAAGTACAACAGCATCAGCAACACCACAAACACACACGCACACATATACAAACAAAATGCCTGCTGCCGTTGCAAAATTCTTGCTTTGAACGTTGCAATATTTCAAAATGCATTTATATATGCTAAATATTACACTAAGCATTTAATATCTAAAAATATCACGCATTCATTGCACAAGTTTATTTAAAATTTATGTTTAATTCAAACAATCTAAGTGCATTTGCAAAAAAGCAAAGCGTCATTCCGGCCAACCACAGCAGCAGCGACATTTTCTGTTTGCTTGCTTTTTTTAACTAAACTTATCACTTAAACTAACAACTTTCATACACTTTAAGCTTATTTATGCTAAGTGCATTTTTATTAATGCAATGCTTACATTTTTTTTCTATCGTTTGAACGCTAAAATGCAAGCCGCAAAGTTTCAATGAATTATTGCAAAACACACGACGCAGAAATCGGCGAACAAAGCGACGCACACACACAAACACATACATATGTATGAATGGACGCGCTGCTTGCTGTTTCTTCTATAAAGGCAATAATATATTCGCACTGTTCGCACTCATAACATTCACAGCTGTATACAGTTCGAGAATAATATAACCACCACCACTACTTTTCGGGCACTTTTCGGAGGGCTGCACAAAATTGAGTGCTGTGCTTCGAAGAGTGTAAGTGCAAGCAAGAAAACTAGATTTTTGTACATTTAACCGTTAAAAGGCTATGAAGGCGCGAAATTTAAAATCAGATTTATAAAATTTTTTTTTTTTTAATTTAATAGGCAAGAAAAATAATTTGATTAACGCTTAAAGCTTTAACATCTAGCAAATCTACTTACCGAAATCGCTACATACATCTTTGATCGACGGAAATAACTGTTAAGTTGCGAGAGAAGAGTAGACTCAAAACATTTTTTTTCGTTATCATAAATACGCTTAAACAGAGCAATTAAGCTCCTGCTGCTGTGCTTACTGAAGTGGGAAAAAAAATCGTTTGTAGCCTCTCTTTTTGAAGTAGAGCATACGAGTGCGGAACATAATTTCTCGAGCGATACATTGTATCTCAAATGGACAAAGCGGATTCTAGTTTAGGTGGAACAAAGAAAAAGCTAGAGAACCCTTCGTATAAAGTGGAAATGCCATCAATGAGTTTAGACTTCCAAACTCTTTTTTTTGTGTACAACAGGATACAGATATGATTAACTTCTCAATAGGCCGTAATAGCGAGACAAATCGAACATGAACTTTCTCATGTTGAAGAAAAAAATTCTTACAAATTGATAGCAATTTTCAGTAGTTTATAGTAAGTTTATAGCGAATGCTGAATTTATATATTTTATTTTAATATTTAAATTGAGCTCAACATTCAAAACGCAAATTGTTTGCAAACTGTTCGACAACTGATTGCATTACTCCTGCAGCCCTGGCAATAAAAAACCCATAAAGTACTTCGACAACTCTAGCATAGCACAAGGCAGCTGTAGTAAAAATCAAAAATTTACAAAATGTCGTACCTTTTAACCGAAATCGCGCTTGAAATGCTTGGCTACAAGTTCTACGATACAGAAGGTGTCTTTCATGTAACCGATTTTCAGCAAACTACACCGCAAGAAGATTTACATCCAGAAGAAAAAACGCTGCCGGCATTGTGGTTGCTCAGTCAAAAGAAGGAAGCAGAGGCTACACTTGTAAACAATACGCAACAACAAGCACCACCGTCGCCGGACATCATTGAATCCGATGGGGACGACGAAGAAATTGAAAGCGATCCAATTTCTACTGAATTAGAAGAAGTCACAAGCACCACGGGCTTGCCGGATAAAGTACAACAATATGTCGACAACGAATCTGATAAAGTCAAAGTTGAAATTAAAAATCGCATAAGCACAAATTGTCGCAAAAGTTTGGCCTTACATGGAGAAAAGTCATTGGAGATGTGCTTATCTGAGAATTTATTGCGTGAACATACCTCGATGCAAGAAGAAGTTAAACGTTTGCGTGAATTTCGCGAATTTGTTGAGGAACGTATGTACAAATTTGATCCAAAAGAATATGCAAATTATGCGCGTCTAATGTCGTTGCCGGAATGTCCAACAAGCACACAGAACAACCCAAGCTGCTCCACTATGAAGAATACTTAGGCTTGTGAGCCATATAAAAATTTTAAATTTAGTATTAACCGTAATTGAAACGGAAATGTATTTAACATATAAGCATTCATATAAAGTATCATGAAATATATGCTTGGAGTCGCTACTCTAAAAGCAAAAAGTTATGCAAAAATTTAGCATTAAGACGTTGCATCAAGAACATTGAAATATGTACAAAAACTTCCAACAAAATCTATGAATATTATTTGTAAGAATAAAAGCTGTACATGCCGAATTGTTATGTAAAAACTTAAGCATGAAGTTGTAGATTTTTATAATTTTTATTTGAAAGAAATGATTGTTATTTTAAAACTTAACTTGGTTGCTTTTATAGTTATATTTCGAACTACTGTACAACTTCATAATATGGCGCGTCATAGCATCCGGTTCTTTGTAAATCTTACGCACTCCAGAACATAACAGAGCAGTAGTAGTGCTTAGTATCTGTCAGTTTTACCTACTGCTAAAAGATCATTAGTTCGTATATTACTTGAATACTTGCTCACCGTTTGAATTACCGAGTTTTGGCGCAACTTAACTGAATGTATAGTCAACATCATAGTCAATGATGCCTCAGCTGCTAGTTTAAAAATAGTTTATTTAACTGCGTAAATAATCCATATTTCTTTAATACACAAACAATTTTACTCATCAATATAACTTAATGGTTAATAT
Source organism: Leucophenga maculata (assembly GCA_035044805.1). Taxonomy (NCBI): domain Eukaryota; kingdom Metazoa; phylum Arthropoda; class Insecta; order Diptera; family Drosophilidae; genus Leucophenga; species Leucophenga maculata. Next base: position 226,130 of record JAWNNP010002447.1, on the reverse strand, counting down.
ATAGATATATATATATTTTCATGAACATACAATAACTGTTAAGACATAACTATGAAATACAAATTAATATGTAAAGAACAAAATATGTATTTGTTTGTTTAAAATTAATTTTAAATTTGTTTTCTTTAGCACAGTAGAGAATTTTGTTTGTTGTATGAAAAGTCGTAATGCGATCGACCATATGCAGCAAAAGTGCAACAACAACAAATAGCATCACAATTCTATGAGTGGACGTGTCTTGAGGTCTTTTTCAGCGCGATAAGCCTCAATATCGCGCATGCAGATCTGACGAAACTTCTCATGTAACTGAGTGAACTCAGCGCTGTGTTGCTGCAGCTGTTGCGCGCTTGCCGCATAATGAGGATTAGGATGTGACGATTGGTTGTTATTGCTGTTGTTGTTGTGGCGATTATAAAATACTGTTGATGTTGCGGTTGATGGTGTCTCGATTGTAGAATGCTGCATAGCTGGTGTCTCATCCATGTCTGCAGTTGTTACGTAGAATGCCGCTTTTGGGCGACGTGTTGCAGCAGTAGCGGGAATCTCTCTTCCTGTTCTTAACGGCACATTGTTTATTTGATGTTCATCTTCATTGCCTGAAATTTGCAGAATCGTATAACCGTTTAATGGACAGAGACAAAATAGTCGTTCGAGTAATGTTCTTTTGCACATATTATTGATTTAATGTTTATTTATATTCTAAATTTTTGCTTGTGATTAGTAATCTTTCGAAGAGTATTGTCTGTTTACGTTCGGCAGCGTCTCTATTGCGATTATTTTGTGTTTGTTCTACGGAATATGAAGTGTCAACAGTGCAGTTGTGTGTTTTGCTTTTTAATACATATGTGCTTTGTCTGCTTATCTTTTAAAACAATTTTTTTTCTTTTTACGGTAAATTTTTTTTTTGTATGTAATGGTACACCCTTAAACCTTGATGTAAAATGCTATGCACACATTGTTTGCGTTGCAAAGTGACGTACCGTGGTGTAAGAAAGTGAAATTTGTGATAATTTCTGAAGAATTTTGTTTATCTAAACTGGTGTATGGAACGGTACAGGCTCGCTATTTAATTTACATATGGCACTGTCATATAAATTGTAAGCAAGATTGTAGATTGATTCAGAATATGCATACAAGAAAATTGTTCGAAAACAGACATTGATTTTAATGTGACTAATTCAAATCTTATATATTTTGGCGGTTTTAAGAAAGAACCTCAAATCGAATTTTATTGTCTGTCTAGATAAGAATGAATGTGTTACATATAAATGAAAAGCTTCAGATTAGGCCGCCATACATATACGTATATGCTTTCTAGAAACACCTTTACTAGCTACAGCATATATTGAAGTCGTGTAGCATTCTTTTTTGTTTTATACTGTGCACAACATAGAACGTAATTTTTTTTTTTTTTTTTGCATTTAAGTATTTTTTATATACACACCTGAGGCTTTAGTGTTATTATTCGCATGACTATTTGTTGTATTATTAATGCTACGCACTGTGTTAGCATTAAAATGTCCATTTATAAAAGGCAACGTTGGTGTTGCATGCGTTGCGCAGATTTCACTGCCACCGCCATTGCTGTTAGTGCTGCCATTAGCAATAGGCACTGGTGGCGCTGGACGATTAAAGGGATTCTGACGACGCGGTGGTGGTTTAGGCACCGGGGAAGCCGTATGCAAAGTATTTTCAGCATTGTGCGTTTTTGTGCAGTCGTTGTGTATTTCTGTAAGCAAATAAATACGTATATTAAAATTAAAGCAACTAACATAACACTGCCATATACATACTGTTTTTTGCTTCCTCAATCTCCTCCAGTTGCCGCTGCAATTCGGCAACAATTAAACGCTTATATTCGTAACCAGCACATGTAAGCGCCTTCATCCAGAGCTCCATGCTCTCTTGCGTGTCAGCAGATAAAATATACGTACGATTGCCATTGAAAGCGATTTCAAAACAATACTGGTCACTTTCTTCGGATAGTTCTGTAAGCATATTTTTCTTTTTTTTAGTACTTTCTCTCTTTTTCATTAAAAAATTAAGCTTACCTATCGTACAGCCCTCGACAATGATCAAACCCAGCGGTTCCTTGTCACCGCGACGTTCAAAATAGAATAGCAGATTACCCTTGAGCACAAAATAGCGTCTTTGAAATGCTTTATTGACCTCGCCCCTTTTCGAGAGAAAACCTTCGATGTCATAAGGCGGCGTAGTGGCAAAAATGCAAAGATTTCGTTCGTTAATTTTCATTGCGTTGTCGTTGTTGACCGGCGTCCTGTGCATTAAACACTGAGCTACAGCAGAGCAATGTATGCCGCTGGCTGTAAGCCTAAATGCATTGTAATTAGTTGCAGTTCCAGGTAATGAACGGTTAGACGCCGCAGGTAGATGGATGATGCGATCAATTTAGTACCGAAAAAATGATTTAACGCATCAGCTGTTTACTTTGTACATATTTGCATATAGAGCAGAGTTGTCAATAGTTGCAATTGCGTAATTTAGTGGCAACACTAATAGTTTTAAATTGCATGGGATAGGGTTAGAGAATGGGTTTAGCGAATGTAATATAAGATTATTTAAATTTAAAGTTTAAAAAAAAAAATCTTTATGATGCAACCGGTACTGGCAAAGCCGCTAAATCAAACAGGTAATGAAAAGAAAATTTAACAAATCTTCGCAACTATTTGAGGTAGGGGAATGCTATTTGGTATACATGTTATTGATATCGGAGAATGTTCATATAATTTGATATACATGGTAATGGGTAATGCTAAAGAGTCAATCACAGTGAATTCCTGTGTTTTTCCAATCACAGCGAAAAATCGCATACAGTGATATATTGCTCTCGCGGCCAAGGCAGCTGTAATAAAAACAAATTCGCAGGAGAAAGTAAATAAAAACCTTGTTTAAAATGTCGTACCTTTTAACGGAAATCGCGCTGGACATGCTCGGCTACAAGTTCTACGATACAGAAGGGGCCTTTCATGAAACGAATCTTCACCAAAATATGCCGCTAGAAGATTTACACCCGGAGGAAAAGACGCTGCCTGAATTGTTTTTTCTTAATCAAGAAAAAGCTGCAGCAGCAGAGTCGGTGGCGCCACAAAAACCGACGCCAATAACCATTGAATCTGATGACAACAAAAAAGAATTGGATAACAAAACACCAGTTGCAGCTGATACAGCACACATCACAAGCACCTGTTGCTTGCAAGCCGAAGTGCAACAATATCTCGACAATGAATGCGTTAAAATTAAAAATGAAATTAAAAATCGCATACATTCACAATGTCGCAAGCAATTGGCCGAGCACAAAAAAACGTTACCAACGTGCTTGTCTGACACTTTGTTGCGTGAATTTAACGCAATGAAAGAGGAGGCAAATCGTTTGCAGTATTTCCGCATATTTGTTGAGCAACACATGTTTAATGTTAATCCAGCAGAATATGCAAAATATGCACGTCGTATGTCATTGCCGGATCGTCCAGCAGCACCTGTTACCGTTAACAAAAAACATTCTATTACGAAGCGTAATTAGGTTGTGGCACATATAAAAATGTAAGACATTTAGTATTATTAATCGTAATATAATCGTTTAAGTTTGATACAATCATTCATTCATTTTCATAATGTGTAGCATATAGGAATCGCTACCTTATTAGTGTCATGTTATCAGTTTTATAGAACATAGAATTAAGACGTTTCGTAGAAACCTTAAACAAAAGTCTTTAAAAACAGCAAAATCCACAAATGTTATATGAAAAAGATGTATAAACATAATCATGAACTTCATGTTTTTATTTTTTAATTACAATTCAAGGCATGAAGTTGTTTCATAAAAAAAACATTCATCAGTTAAAAATATTCTTAAGCATTAATCGTTACAAATATTATTAAACAAATATTTTCTAAAAGACTCAGCAAAACCAATGAATTTAACAAAAAGGCTGATAGATATTAAATCCTTATTATTTTTAGAATAAAATCAATGAAATTTGAATTACCAACGCTTAGTTATTTATTAACAAACTGTTTTAAACATAGGCTCTAGCCTACTCGCTGCTGGTTACCATGCCATCTGTGAATTATGAAATTAAATATAAAATCATGGCGTATGGTTTCCTTTAAAATTTGGGCCTATTTCTGAATGTTTTTTTTTATAAAAATATAAACAAATCTGAAAATAAATTTACACAACCATGGCACAATTTAGTTTATGTCGTATTTCCGGGCTAACTTCAAACATTGCGCCGTGTCCAGGTACTATATACGTACACAACTCAGCCATACGTAGACGCTCTTCACGCTGCTTTGTGACATCTTCACTGCCTGCCTCCAGCCAAATGGACTCATCGTCTATATCTTCATAACGTTCGAATAGATCACCACAAATGCCCACTGTTACACCATTGTCGTATTGTGTATTATGCACCAGCACGGAAACACAACTCAGCGTATGACCCGGCGTGCATTCCAACATTATTTCACCACGCGCATCCAATTGATAGCGACGTCTTGTCTTATCCACCTCAGTTTCAGGCACATCAAAGTAGTCTAGATAGTACTGATCACGCTGTGAAGCACATGCGCCGACAAAGTGCACCTTTGCCTCCCGGAAGAGATAATTGCAACCTATGTGATCCGAGTGTCCATGCGTACATACTACAATGTTGATATCTTCTGGTATTAGTAAATGTTTGGCAAGCGCTTCTCTAATAAATTCACCATCCCACGCAGTCATTGTATCTACAATTATATTTAGATCGCCGTCACGACTACGTATAAGCGTGCAGCTGCAGTTGGCACGCATGGCTTTGGAATCTTCAGGATCTGGAATGGAGTAGCCTGTATGCAATACAAATACTTGGTTATGCGTGGTCATTGTGATACAGCCTTAGCACTCTTGGTTTTTGTAGAGTCAATTGGTGCAAGCCGACTAAAGTAGATACATAAAAATTATTAAGAACTTAAATTTAAAAGCTGTAGCACTTTTTTGTCATCTGCTAATCCCGGCGTTTCTTTTCTACTAACAGCTGTTCAGAGTTGCCATTCTTTCCGCTTTGTTCTTATAATAAACTTGCCGCAACAAACAGCTGTTTTTTATTTTGATACACATTGCGCCGCATTATCGCTTTTATAGAAACGCGCAATTTGTTATTCAATATATTTTATATTTTTCTGAATTAAATTACGTGAAACAATAATGTATCTTAGTCAGTGCTCAAAACAACAGTTGCAATATGTACAACAATTTCTATTGCACCGTCAGAAATCGCTGCTGTATTGGAGCGCACAAAAAATGTTGGCAACCAGCAGAATGTCGACTTCAAAATATTCAAACATATACTTATTGCAAAACCGGCAGCTGAATAGCTTGACTTGGTGCATGGGCAGCAATAACAGCACAAAAGTACGTCTACAAAGCACAAAAAGCGCAGATCTTGCTGCTAATACAGCTGAAGATGTGGACACAGATACATTAGCTGAGCTACACATAAGCGCGCGCTATGCAGACGATACTATATTGGCGGCCTTATTTGCATGCCAAGATCTTCAAGCATTACGTGCAGTATTAGAGCACTACAACGGTGAAACCTTACAGAGCCAACATCGTGTAGAGTGCATACTACGTCTATGGAATTACTATCGTCTGACAAAGAATGCTGCATTGCAGCAGGAGCTAAGTACTTTTCTACAAAATGAAGTTTTACCCACACTAAACACTCATATTGCTGCCAATGAATTGGATATTGATGCCTTGAGCTGTTGCTACTTATATGCGCGAAAAATGCGCATACCCAACAGTCAAGCCACAATGCAGCAGCTACTTGCACGTGCACTACAACAGGTGGCACAACACGATACAACAGGCGTAGATTTGTTACCACTAACTGCAATCTCACGTCTCTCTGTTGCCATAAATCTTGAGCGTGACTTTTATACACCATTGGTTTGTCGTCATTTTATGACGCATATAACGCAGCACACTGATATTTGCAATAGCGAGGAGCAGGCACGTCAACTGGCCACATGCATATTTCAGCTACATCCACTGGTTGATACTACATTGCTACAAACCTACAAATCACGCGTGCAAGAGTTGCTACAGAAAGACATTATTGGTGCCCATACACCACGTACTTTGCTGAAAGTGCTGCACATGCTTAATCTAACTTTCTGGTCTCATAGGCATGTGCCACTCATACGCGATTTGCAGCAAGCATTGGTTGCAGGCGGCTTAAATAAACTAGAATCTATGGACTTAAAAATGATGTGCCGTATATTTCTACATCATCAGGAACCAGCGTGTGTTGTTATGCCGCTTAAGCATGCAACGGAGCAGTTGTTGACAGTCGAATGTACGCCGGATGTACTGGCCTGTGCCGTACCCTTTGCGGCGCCACAGCAACGTGATACATATATTGCGCTCTTCAGGCAATTGCTTAGCGATCGAGATCAGTGGATGCAACACCCGCACAACGCCAGCGGTCACTTCTTTACTGTATTGCGTGCACTTAAGATTGCCGATGTGCGCGTTTGTGATGAGTATTGGACTGGTGTAGTCAACGAACTGAGCGCCAGCGAAGAAGAGCAAACACAACTACGTTTCCTACGTCACTGTCAGCGTTACATGAACTTTAATAATAATCTTGGTGGCACCTATAGACATCTAGAAGTCGAGCGTAAACTCTCACAGATGTCCATGCATGCCATTGAGTATGATATTGCCGGACGTATACCGGTGAAATTCGCGCGACTTGCTTCCTTTGTATTGGCCTATGGGCATACGCCGTTTGCCTGGAAGAAATTTCCAAATGTCATACTTTCGAAGATACTTTCGATGGCGCAACAGTTCAGCGTACATGATTGCTTTCAACTCAGTCGTGGCATACAAATTGCGCAGGAATTGCGGTAGGTAGCTTAAAACCAAAATCGAATAGTTTTCGTTATAAATTGTGCCATATAATGGCTCTAATGGCGTTTTAAGTTTAAAAAAAGATGCCTTTTGTATAATTTATATAATTCTTACAGGTTTCGTTATCATGTTCCCGCTTTGCTAGGCATGCAACTATCCACCATTGATAGCATACTGATTGCTTGTGCGGAACGACATTTAAGCAATGAGACACAACTTAGTCCAACCGACTTGAATGCCATTGTGCGTACGCTAAGTCATCGCAAAGGTAAAATAAAATAAAAAAAAAATGCTATTAATAATGAATGCATCTAATTCCAGCACTCAAAAGCAGCGTCGTCTACAATCAGGCGCTGGAGCGTTATAAACAGCTTGACCTTAACGATCTGAATTCACGTGCTGTGCGTGATATGTCCTATAATTTGACTGCATCAAATTTCTTAGTACCCGCTGTACTGGAGTCTATGTTCGCTTATATAACAAAAAACCAAGAACATGTCACAGGTGATACAGTAGAAAAGGTGCTTACATGCGCCTATAATCTAGGATATACGCCAGAAGCACTGGAGGTGCTCGACTATGCAGCAATGATTTTAATGCGGTATAACAAATATGCGGTTCGAAGTGATTAAATATTTATAAATATATTTTTTAATTTTATAGCGATTTCGAGCATATGAGCGGCCTAGCGCTTGTACAAGCCTGTCTAGCGTTATGTTTTTATAAAACTATACCCGAAGAACTGATAAATCGTGTATTTTGCGTTAAGTTCATACAGCGCATAGAGGATGAGATACAGATCTGTTATTCAAAGGTATTTCGTGTGAAGCCGTTCAATATATAATATATATATATATAATGCGTTTTGTATACATTTTACAGGCAACCTATCCAGAACGCGTACTGAATCTAGTCATGCAATTAAATCGTACAGTTTGTTTAGACTTTCCAGAAGCAAATGTACCCTGGTTTCAACAGAACTATGTCGAAGCACAGCTTAGTAGAAGTATGTGTTGATTGCAACAGTTTTTGATGTAATTGCTTAATACTTCTTAATTATCTTTACAGGACCACAATCGCGCACAGCATTCAGTGAAAATGTGCGTCATTTGCTGCAAGAATTGTTAAAAGATGAAAATTATTTTCGCTGCAATCATACAACGCCCTATGGCTATCAAATTGACTTTGTAATACACTTCGATCGCGATCGAAAGCCTATACCAGCACCGGTGGAAACCACAATGCTGGATCGCATAACAAAGTAAGCTACATAATACGTTTAAACCAGAAAATTCTACTGCAACCCCAGAAATGAATGCAATTGTTACAAGATTAATATTTTTTTTTTTATATGTTCTTTAGAGTGGCCATATTGCTGCTTAAGCTAGATTCCTTTTGCGACAACGATCTAAATGCTTTGCGTGGACCCGAATCACTTAAAATCAAACATCTCGAAATGATGGGCTACAAAGTGCTGCATATAAACGAGCACGACTGGAATTCCAAGTATATGAAATCGCCCGGCGCTAAAGCAAACTATCTGAAGTGTCTGCTGCAAGTTACGCACTGATAGATTACGAGTAAATAAGCTTATTATAACTGCATACATTTAAGGTTTTTATTTATGTATATAGAGAGTATTTTATTCTAAAGTAGAAAGTTTGTTACATTGTGTGTACTTAAAAGTTTAAGCAAAAGTATAAGAATTATTGTTAATTTCGTAAAAATGCTGTTAATTTTTTCAGTATACGAATGTATTTTGTTTGATTTATTGTTCCAGACACCAGTTGTAAGCATTGTTGAACATCAATTGCCATGGGCTTTCACGTAATGTCGCTGGCACCTCAAACCCGGGTGAAACGTATGGCCACTGTGCCATCATGCTACAACGTTCGGGATGCGGCATAAGCGCCAAATGACGTCCATCGGCTGAGCAAAGCCCGGCAATGCCTTCCACGCTGCCGTTCGGATTCATTGGATACTTTTCTGTCGGTGCAGCTGTATCATCGACATAGTGTAAGGCTACTAATTGTTGTGATTTTAACTTAGCCAATACTTCGGCATTGCGGAATGAGAATCTGCCCTCCCCGTGCGCTACCCAACAACCCAGTACAGAGTTGTGCATATTACGTAGCATTAAAGCATTGGAAGCAGCAACGCGCACGCTAGACCAACGGCATTCGAAACGTTCGGATTTATTGTGCAATAGCGCAACATTGGGTACATCAATAATTGCATTCTGCTTGCTATTGGCATCATTGGCGTTTGTGTCGCCTACCCAACCTATAAGACTCATAAGCTGACAACCATTGCAAATACCTAGCGAGAAAACATCTTTTTGTTGGCGGAATGCCTGAAATTGTGGCGATAATTTTTTGCTGAACATGATATTGGCAGCCCAGCCCTTGGCGGAACCCAACGTATCGGCATAACTGAAACCGCCGGGAAAGATGAGACCACGATAACGTTCCAAGGTGGTGCGACCTGTTAAATATAAAAATAAACATAAAATATTATCTACATCTATCTATTACAACCGTCTACCTACCGCTCAACAAATCCGACATGGTAACATCGTGCACCTGGAAGTTAGCCTTCAGCAGACATGCTATCATCTCTCGATCGCTATTGACACCCTCCTCGCGCAGTACCGCGACAGGAATCTCCTTCGAGGCAGCACGTTTCAACAACAGTTCTGCGCCTAAGTCAAATTTACATGAGTATTTCGATCCTGTGCGATAATCCAAGCTCTTGTATTCCGCTATTGCGCATTCAGTATTTGCTTGCAGCTTTTCCAGCTCAAAACTGGTGCGCTCCCATTGTTGATAGACAGTTCGCAAATTGCTTAGCAGCAGAGTTTTGCCATTGAGTTGTATGCGTATAGCTGCATCTAAGCCATAGCGCGTAGCCTGTCCAATGCAATGATTCGGTACACCCGCTGCTGCATACGCTGCTTGTACTGCACTCAGTGCATCGTCGTCCACTTCAACAAGCCAACCACATTCCTCGGCAAACAGCAATGCTAACTCCGTTCTGCCACTCGCATGTGTTGCTGCATCGAAATCGTTCAACAGTAAGCCATTCATAGCCTCCGTCAGATCCAATTGCAGTCCACACAAACCACCAATTGCCATTTCGAGCGCAGCAACAATCATACCACCATCACTAATATCGTGCCCAGCAAGCAACTGCCGCTGTTTTAGTAATTGTTGCGTTACATTAAAAGCATTTGTTAGCACATCCGTGCACTCTACATTTGGGCATTCATTGCCCTGTTGTGCATAGGCTTGTGCCAGCGCCGAGCCACCCAAACGGAATTTACGTTCGATACTAATCCATAGCAGCGTTGATGTCTTACCGCGTGCTGGTGCTTTCAGATCAGGCGTTATGCGTACAGTAACATCCGGACAGGGTGCATATGTGGAAATCACAAGCGTGCCTGGTGATTTCACTGTTTCACCAGACACTTTGGCTGCCATCGAGAGTGAATCTTTGCCACCATCAACAGCAATCTTCAATTCCTTCATAATCTGACACATTTCCTTGCAGGCATCGTACATCTTTGCGCCTTCGCCGGGCAACTTGGCAGCCCACATCCAATTACCAGAGCACTTGACATCGGCCAATTCGCTTATCTTGACAAAAACCAGATTTGAAAGCGCCTCGGCAACACTCATGCGTGCCATCGCAGCAGCATTGAGTAGTCCTGCAATAAGCAACGTTCAAGTATATGACACCGTATGAATATATGCGTAGGCTTACCTTTAATTGGCTGAGTACCAATCGACGTGGCAATGCCCTCCAAACCGAAATGCGAAACCAAAGTTAAACCATAATCTGCAAGTGGTGCATGCAAAGGTCCCACACACTGCTGTTGCGCAATTAGACCACTAACGCAACGATCCACTTTATTTGTAAGAAAACGCTTGCTGCCCACAGCAACTAAACTCAAAACACGCTCTAGGCTAGCATCTAAACTTAATTCTGGCGCCAATTTCAACGGTTTCAACTCATCCGGTATGTGTTGCAATTGATATTCGCGTTTAGGCATATCGCCGAGTACATGTTTTAGCTCCAAATCAAATGGTATTGCAGCAGAATCAGCAAGTTCCGTAGCTTCATTTACAATCAGCGCTTGTTCGAAATCTGCTTCACGCTCGAGTAGTGTAACACGTCCATTGCCGGTAACAACGCCTACAAAACTAATCGGACAACGTTCACGCGCACAAATACGCTCGAGCAGAGCACGATCTGCCGGCTTGCAGAGTATTGCATTGTTCTCTTGATACTCGGCGCCCCAGAGCTCAAGCGCGTTTATGGTGGGATCACCAAGTTTAAATTCCTTTGAAAAAATGACAGCGCCGGCAAAGCCTGGTTCGACTAGCTCCTTCAGCACATTGCCATTGCCACCGGCACCCTGCGGTTAAGTTCAAATAATTAATGCAATTACAAATTAAATATAATTAATTTATTAATTACCTGATCATGAATAGCTAGTATAGGATTATTTGCGCCCATTTCAATGCATGCACGCACTACACGATTCAACTTGTTCTCCATTTCAGCATCACCGCGTTGCACTGCATTGAAATCTAAATCTGCAGCATTTGAGCCTTGTACCTCAACCGAACTGGCAGCGCCACCGCCCACACCTATGCGATATACTGGACCACCGATCTTGGCGAGCAACATGCCTGAAACACCATTAAATCGACTAATTAGTCAGGTACTTTAAATATGTAACAGTAACTTACCGCGTTGCGGATCAAGTTTCTGGCGCATTGCTGCCGGCATAGTGCCTAATCCACCGCTAAACATAATCGGCTTGACGTACTCATCACGCGTGCCTTGTGCGTTTGTTAGACCATAGGATGCAACAAAGCCTGCAATGACCGGCTCGCCAAATTTATTGCCATAATCCGAGGCACCATTGCTGGCATCGATAAGCACCTTCAATGGTTTGGCAAAAGATGCGGGATATGCGTAATCAGTTGGTTCATATGGTAGCGCATAGCCTTTAGTAAGTAAAATGCATAATTATTAAATATATTGCTAACAGTTTTGGAATTTATTTTACAAGCTTACCCGGTATATTCAAGCTGCCTACACAATAGCCTGCAGTTCCAGCAATTGGTAAACCACCACGTCCAACACCCTGCACATCACGCAAACGTCCACCGGTGCCTGTTGTGGCACCACTAAACGGAGCAACCGCTGTTGGCATGTTGTGTGTTTCTGCTGTGAAAATCAAATCGGATTCTAGTGTTTGTAACTCAACAGCGCCGGGTACATCGGCTGCAGCGGGAATTATGCCCGTATGCTTGAAACCCACTATCGCTGAGCTGTTATCGCTAAACTTAATCGTATTATTTGCATTCGTATGTTGCTGTGTATCCATAATCATACGTATCAACGACTTCGGTTGCTCTACGCCATCCAACAGCATACGACCGCGAAAGAACCAATGCCGCGAATGCTCGCTATTACTCTGTGCACAATCGAAAAGTTCCACCGTTGTTGGATTGCGACGCAGTGTATTCGCAAAGAGTGCCGTGTAGTAGTCCAAGTCCCAATCGCCGAATGCCAAACCCAGTTTGTCATTGACCACTTCCAACGCGCGACGTCCTTGCTCCAGCACAGGCACAGTATACCACGCTTCCTGCGCTGCCGGTAATTGTTCGTTAAAGCTTTGCACTGGTAGATTTTCTGCTGTATAGCGACACTCGGTCATGCGATCGCTAAGCGCTTCAATAAGTTTTGCCTCGCACTGCGCCGCCACGACAGCTCCAGCACGAAAATGTATTAAATAACGCGTCGATAATTCCAAGCGTACCACTTGCAAAAGTCCAACATTCTGACAAATATTCACGCAATTTGTTGAAAATGCAGTTGAGAAGTTAAAACGTGGGCCAATCTCAATGAGCAAACTTTGCGGCGTTGTTGTCAACTGCGTAGCCGTATGCAAATGCGTGGCGGCAACACTTTGCGGCTGCTTGAGCAGCCAACGCAACAATGTTGCTTCCTTGCTATCGCTTGCAATTTGAGAATTGGACTCGATGTGGTAGCAATGTTCCACCTGCAGCGCACAGATCGCTGCATTAACCGTTTGCAGCTGCTCCAACGTGCGTTGACTGTGCGCTGCATCGACAGCATCGGAGGTGTAGAAGCGCAAAATGGCCATGGCTTAACAAAGTGGTAGCTTTAACGTTGTTGGAAAGCACTGCAAAATAAGTGTGTATATGTTAATATTGTAATTGAAGTTCACGTTTAGCGGCGCGTTGTGTACGCTTTGATTGATTCAAGTAGACTGTTGGCTTGATTCTGCCTATTGAATTTGTTTGACTTGCATGTCTACTCAACCGCAATTATATTCTGTTTGTATGGAGGCCAATGCTACTCCAGTCGTCTGTGCTGCTGGGGGTTATCACTGTTCGGATCCGTTGCTGACGCTGATCATGCAAATGCATCGAATTACAACAGCTACATTGGCGTCAAGATGCGCGTTTATTTGTTTTAACTTGTATACCACTTGTTTTCATTGCTGATAAGCATTTTTCGTTCCGTAAATATTATTTCGTACACAAATTTGCATTTTTTTTGTTATTAAATTAATTCAATAGATTGGTTTGGAAAAAAATATCTTACCAGTGCCGCAGGGGAATGCACGTGTGTTTGAAACACGCGATCCGATCGCCGACAAGAGACTGAATGAATGTAGTAGACAGAGAGAGAGTGCGAGAGAGAGAGTGCGTGAGTTAAAGCCAATTGGAAATTTAATTCATTCATTACTGGGTGTACAAGTTAGTTCTTATGAATTTATATAGTAATGACGCTTGGAACGTTTCATGCACATTTTCTACCTTTCCATAATCGGAAAAATATGTTTTAACTTCGTTCAATTTAGCCTGAAAAACAATATAGTATGAGGGATAATATTATTTTGAGTTTTATGCACTTACTTTTCTTGGAATGTTGTATGCCAAAAGTTTGAAAAGCAACACATAGTCAGCAGCACATTCGCTTCATCCTGGACCATGTGGTAGTTTTTTTAGGTGCATTAAAAGTTTAATAGCCTTCAACATTTTTATTTAAACAATTAATAAAAAAAAAAACGCGCAAAATGTCGACATTAAATGCTGCTTCGTGAATTGTTTGAAACATTAATCTTTTTATTCTTTCGGTGGTTTTAAAAAAGACCGATTTCGCGACCTACTTCTTCTATCTACTCTATTAACCAAAATACCTTAGGGGTGGAGGGGATGTTTTCCGACTCTTAAAATAAATTAAAGGTGGAGGACAATTCGGACACTTAACATAAATTAAAGAGGGAGGATCAGAATTGGGACATATTGGGGTGGACTTAACCGGTTGAGACGTCTGGTGGGGAATATTGCTAGTGGTGGACGGGCTTGAACTGCTGGTAGGGGTGGCACTGGGTGGACTGGGAGTGGTACGCGGAGGCGCGCCGCAGTTCTTGCGATGCATATACATCGCAGTTCTGCTTCGAAAAGTTTTGTCGCATTTGGTGCATTGGGAGTAGGGTTTGGGACCGCAATGAAATTGGTACTTGTGAACTATGTGCAATTACTCTATTTTAAATTTCATATTGCAAAGTTCACAATACCATTTTGGGGGCATATTGACGCTCAACTGTTTAATATGACAAAGGCGTTAACTTCTCCCAACGGTATGTTGCAAAAATAAGTTGAAAAATTAAAAAAATATAATTTCTCTACAAAAAAACTACACAGACAAGGACAATTTGCGTTTGTTTGCAATTTGCACTAAGAAAGGCGCTAAAAAAACTAAAAAAGTTGGAAAAATAATTTGAAAAAAATAAAGAAAAGGACAATGACGCTGGAAATAAAAAAAAAAAAAAAATTAATATCGCTAAAAAAAAGGTTGAAAAAAATTGTTTTTGCAATTTGCACATTTTACTCCGCTAAACGCGCTAAAAAACACCACGTCACGGGTTGAAAAAACTGAGGCGCACCCACGCCACGGATTTTTGCGGCTGGAAATGAAATTTGAACTGATTTGCACACACGCCACGGGTTTTTTATGGCTAGAAATAAAAAAATAAATATAATTTACTTTACCAAAGAAAAAAATGTTGGAAAGATAACACAATTTGCACGCGCTTGGACTACACTTTACAAGGCGCAACACCTACAAAAAATGCGCAACAGCGTCACGGGTTTACCACAAAGACTAATTGCTAAACCCAATTTTCTTTAAAAAAGGCGCTAAAACAACACTTTACAATGCAACGGTAAAAAAATACAAAGGAAATATAGCGTCGAATAGCTTGAGCAACGTAGGAGGTCAATTCTTAAGTCTTCGGAGAAATTGGCAAAACCAACCGCCAAAGACAAGAGAGTTTTTAAGTACTCAAAATATAGAATTGATGGGTCATCCGCAGTACAGCCCGGATTTATCACCCAAGGATTTCTTTTTATTCTCAAACATCTAAAATAAACTGCGTGGTGAACGTTTTTCTACGCCCGAAAAAAACTGTTGATACGTTCACAACTCATGTTTTGGTGGTGCCTCAATCGAAATGGAAAAAGTGCTTCAAAAATTGGTTTGAGCGAATGCAAAAGTGCATAATTTTTAATGGATAATATTTTGAAGAATAAATCTTATCAGCCAGCACAATCTAGCAGAATTGACCTTTGAATTCTGCATCTCACTCACACTGGTCATGACCAACAGCTGTATGTTCAATGCACGTGCTAGTGTATGAGCGAGATATCTAATTAGAAGAGAGTGAGAGGAGCGAGTTTGCGGAAGAGCACTTGAACTTGATGAAGGCCAACAAGAAAAACAAGAAGAAACAGTGGCGTTGCTAGAAATTAATGTAGGGTAACTATGACGCCATGACCTTGAAATGGATTGAAGCGCCAACAATTTTATATATTTTTGATTAACTTGTCGAGACGATTCTGTTAATTTCTTAAAATATCGACCCCTATGTCAAAAATCTAGCTACGCCACTGCGAAAAATATAAGTAAACAATAAACTATAGAATCAACATTTTTTATCAGCAATGAGATTTTTTTTGCAATTGGAAATTTTTTATAACTTTTTATTTTTCGCATAGCAACAGCGTTGAATGTGGAAAGAACATTAAAAACCTTCATTGAGTTCAATTTAAATATGATTTAAATTGAAAATCGTTGGCCCCTATAATGACTAGTGACAACGCCCATGGAATGTCAGTAAATTACCAACTTCGTATGACGTGACGGGTGAGAATGCATTTTATATATGCAACAGTTTACAGATAAATCGATTTGCTTAGTCATGCTAAGTACTAAGAAATGTGTAGGTGACCGACCTGCGAAAGATAAGTCAAAGAAACATATTTCCACTATGAATATAAATACAAAAGCGAGAAACACTTAAACAATTATGAAACTAAACACAGGTGAAATGTCGTTCGCAGACGTCACAAAGAAATACATACGTTTAAAAATAAATTTTTCAATGTTAAATGTTTATAAAAAAAAAACCATTGTAGAAAATATCTTTGTTAGATTTGAATTGGTTTTGATATACCCTACAAAGATTTTAGGTAACTGATAAATGTTTGCCATTTAGGGGAGAAAAAACTAAGTTATGAAAAAGAATAACTCAATGACGTTCCGAAGATAAGTTGTCGCGGAGCCCGACAAGATGCTACAAGATCAACATTCTCAGGGTCAACATTTCATTAAACATTTCTTCGAACTATTTTTTAAACACAGCAGGATTGGGATGACAATTCAATTAACGCGTATGAAATATCTGTCGCAATTGTATATTGCGACAGATATTTCATACGCATTGTATATTGCAGTACAATTCCAATATAATCCTTAGTTGATGGAATTTCTCAAGCATTTTGCTTAACAGATTACTGCACTGCATAACAAAGACGCCATTCAAATGAATGCACTTTCATCCACTAAGCTTGTAGGGGCTACACTCGTGTACAACTGCGCGCCAAGTACGCAAAACTAAAAATGTAAATTTAAAATAAAACTAACAAAGTATTTTTAGTTTTTTTTTCCTTTTCTTTTATTATTTTTTGCGTCTTTTCATTTACTATTTTTTTATGCGGTTTCGTTTGAATATTGTAAATTTATTAAAACTAATTGCATTTAATTTTTTTCGTTTAAAATAAATTATTAGCTATCCAATTGCTGACTATGTATGCTGCTACTCCTTTCCCTTTTTTTGTTTATTGATACTACAAATTGAACTTTAATACGCGCGCGCCTAATTTCTTATCACAAAATTAAAAGAAAAAATTGAAATATTGCCACAATTCCTAGGAAACTTAATTATATGAACATTTTGCAAATAATATAGACTTTTACATATTTATATATATAGCATAGTATTGCGCTTATTTTAACTTTGAAAATATACAATTACATTTTGTTTGAAATATGTTTATAAAAAGTTGTTCTTTTTTTTTAACATTTCGGCGTATTTTTGAAAAATAGAGAATTGAATTTGAAGATTTTGAGTTTTTTAAGTTAAATATTAGAGCTTGTAGTATTATTTTGCTATTTTTGTTTTCTTTTTTTGCTTTTGTACTTAGAAATAAGGACACGCTTAACTATTTGTTGCGCTCTTCCAATCTGTCTATCGATACATCACATAACGCATCCAACTAGCTCGCTGCTCCTTGTTAACGATCTCTACGTCATATGCATAGCTTTTGCTGCTTTCGCTGCCTGCACACTAATCTCATCCATACTTTTGCGTGCACTTTCGGTCATGTCATCAATGGAACGCCGCGTGCTCATGATAAGATCATCTGTACCGCGTGCCGCTGATTCTGCAATGCCTTTGACCTCAGAATTTATGCGTCCAATAACCCATTCCAAGCCCAGACGTCCTTTGCCCGCATTTGTGCTTATCGTATTCGCGACAAGATCTTCCATATAGTGGGATAATGGCACACCGTAAACAGTAACTGTTGCCTCTTGCTTGAGCAGTGTTTTACTAGCGTCATTCGGATGTGGTTCATAGTACATTACTTCATCGACGCTTATGTTTCGACAGAATGTGAGATTATTTGTTTTAAGTACCATTTGTTTGCGTGTCGGATCCACGGTAGAACGTTCACTGGCAAAACAGGTCTTGGCGGTACCGATAAGCGCGTTTGTCCATTTCGGGAAATACCATTTCGATTGCACCAGCCGATGTGTATGCAGTACACCATCGACCACTTTGCGTTCGACAACATCGGTGCCAATGATTGAAGGTGTCATGGGATTCGGATATTTACGCCATGCTGCTTGTGTCACAGTTTCCCATGGATGATTGAAGATATGTTCCGATGTCCAGATTTTCATTATGCAAGCAATTTAATATTAACGACGGCACGTTAGGTCTGCGGTTTCGTTGCTGTTAGGCAATCAGTAGCTGCGTTTTACGTCCGTCCTTCTGTCCTCCACCGTTTATGCGCGTGGGTAATGTGATTCGTCTTTTTTTGCTTTTCGCACGGCTGCCAGAGCTGCCTGTTTATTGTAGTCAAGAGAAGTGTAAAAATCGAATTATAGTTGTTGTTAACATTAAAATTTTGTACAAAATATTAAATCTTTTCTCAAAAATTTTTTTTCATACTTTGACGAGAAACTATATGGCTGCTAGTGCCAGACGAATGAGAAAGAGTGAGAGCGAAAATACGAGAGTGTGTCATATGAGCCAAATACCTAATTAGAATATACCAGAAACATTTTTTTCTGTACAGACTAACTGGTATATTTTATTTGACTTTCGGTAACATTCATTGTTTTTGTTCTTAATTTAAAAAGTTTTCGATATTTTTTAATTTTTCGTGCTGAAGCCACTTTTTAACAACCTTTGACGGATACTTAGTGTCCTTTTAGTGCATAATGGTTAATTTTTTTGGCCTATTGTCATAAGGAAATGGTACCATTTTAAATATAATAGTAAAAACGATCCATTATGTCAAAGAATTGGATAAGAGGAATAAAAATGATCCCCACAAAATTATCTTACTTCCATGCTTTATTGCATTTTTAGTATACCTTGGATTAAACTCAACCGTTAAATTATTAATTTCAGTATAATATTTAATACAATAATTTAGTTACAATACTATCAGTCCGTACTGTTCCAAACCCGTTTTAAACCCGGTTGGGATACCGTGTTTTTAAATTTTAGTGCCATGTGCAACACTAAAACATTACAAAAAAAAAAAAAACAGCTGTTGTTTATAAGAATTTTAGTTTTCATATTATTCAGTTGACTTTCTTATACTTCCTAATAACTAATGGACAAATCGGAAGCGCCGGAACAGCACAATGTCGTTGCAGCTGCCAATATTGTAGATAAGGTGGCATCGAAAAATGCCAGCACAAATTCATTGGACACTAGCTCAAAGTCATCATCGCTGGGCTCGAAGCTCGAGGAGAACGGCCGCAGGTTAACGCCCTTTGTTTATTTGGATGGTGAAGTGGATCAAGATCAAAAGAACGATGTAACCTATGTCTGTCCGTATCGTGGACCGGTCTATGGTGCACTAACCATAACAAACTATCGCCTCTATTTTCGTTCGACTGTACAAAATATGCGCGATCAAGATACGCCGTTGGTCATTGTGGATGTACCGTTGGGTGTGATTGCGCGTGTCGAAAAAATCGGTGGCGCCAGCTCGCGCGGTGAGAATTCATATGGCATTGAAATATTTTGCAAGGATATGCGCAATTTGCGTTTTGCACACAAACAGCAGAATCACTCACGGCGTACAGTGTTCGAGAAGCTGCAAACATACGCATTTCCATTGTCCTATCAAGGACAACTATTTGCATTTGTGCATACTAAGGCATTGGGCGGCATTAACAGTGGCAGCGGCGGCATAGCAGAAGCTAGCAATGGCATTGCTGTTGCTGCAACAGAAAACGGTTGGAATGTCTATGAGCCGCTGGCGGAGCTGCGTCGTTTAGGTGTACCGAATGATATGTGGCGTGCAACCAAATTGAATGAGTCGTATGGCATCTGTGACAGCTATCCGGCTGTATGGGCTGTGCCAAAAGTTGCTTCCGATGATTTCTTGCGACGTGTAGCACAATTTCGTTCGCGCTGTCGCCTACCAGTGCTCTCCTGGATACATCCACGTTCGCAGGCCACTATAACACGCTGTTCGCAACCATTAGTAGGCGTTGGTGGCAAACGCAGCGGTGACGATGAGGCCTATCTGAGCTATATTATGGAAGCAAATGCACAATCCGATAAGCTGGCCATAATGGATGCACGTCCAAGCGCAAATGCTATTGCAAACAAAGCCAAAGGAGGCGGCTACGAATCGGAGGAAGCGTATAAAAATGTTGAAATACATTTTCTCGATATACATAATATACATGTAATGCGTGAAAGTTTACGCAAGGTGAAGGAGGCTTGCTATCCCACCATAGACGATTCCAAATGGCTTACATCCATCGACAGTACACTCTGGTTGAAGCACATCAAATGCATTTTGGCCGGCGCAGTGCGTATTGTTGACAAGGTGGAAACCATGAGCACTTCAGTGGTGGTACATTGTTCGGATGGCTGGGATCGTACTGCACAACTGACTGCGCTTGCTATGCTACTACTTGATCCGTATTATCGCACAGTACGTGGCTTTGAGGTGCTTATCGAAAAGGAATGGCTCTCATTTGGACATAAATTCCAACAACGTATTGGACATGGCGATAATCGACCATCAGATGCTGATCGTTCGCCCGTGTTTTTACAGTTTATCGACAGCGTCTGGCAAGTGTCGCAACAATTTCCAAATGCATTTGAGTTCAATGAGCATTTTCTTATCACCATTATCGATCATCTTTATACGTGTCGCTTTGGTACATTTCTGTGCAATTCTGAGTCAGAACGTGTTGCTGAGGGTGAGTTTTTTTTTTTGTATGATAATATTTAAGCAATATGACTCACATATATATTAATAACAATTATATAGATCTCAAGCACAAAACCATTTCACTCTGGACCTATGTCAATTCGTCTTTGGATCAGTATTTGAATCCGCTGTATCGCGCCTATAATCACGGACCACAAACTGTGCTGCGTCCCATTGCCAGCATGCGCATTGTTAAGCTCTGGAAGGGCCTCTATACACGTTGGAATCCCAGCATGCGTTTCGATCACAAATACTTTCATCGTACACGTGAACTACTTGCCATGCAGGATCAGCTTGCTAAACAGGTGTGCGATATGCGTGTCATGTCCAATAATCGGCCAAATGTGCAAACAGCTACACGGCTTGCATCACCAATGCACTGAGGGGGGAACGATGAGTAGTTGCTTATCAATTGCGCGTACTGCAAGTCTTCGTTTATATTTATTCCATTTTTTTTAATATATATCTTACAATATATTATGTATCAGTATATACATACATTTTATGTACTACCAAACGTTTAAGTTACTAATTTAAATTTGATGCTTCTTACACAAACGAAACTTTAAGTTTAACAATTAAATAACTAATTCTAGTTTTTTTAGGAATTAACAAATTAAAAAGAAAAAAAAAACATGTTTCAATGAAATTTCTCGTGAGTTATTTTTTTGTAAACAAACTGGCACAAACTGTTGAATTCATTCATAAATACTTGCGCCGGCGTAGTACATGACACCCTACGTTGTTGCATATAATATGTACTCAACTTTTCACTCGACTTTTGTCTTGAGTGGAATTTATTAAATTAGTAGCATCTGAGTGCGCTTGTAGCATGTTTTATTATGGTCAGTTCGTGTTTACACGTTGACTTCTACGGTTCATCATGGAGGCTCCTTAGTTTCGTTTTTGTTTGTGATAAATTTTTAAACACGCGTAATTTTGTACAACTTATAAAGCGGCGACGGCATTTCAAAAACAATTTATAAAAAATTAAAATGTGTAATTGTTATTGATTCACGAAGGCTTTAATTAAAAATAATTATTTGTTAAAGTGAAGTTCTTTAAAAAGTTTTGGAAAGTTTCTTTGTGAAACAAACAGATTTGTGTTTTTTTTTTTGTTCTCTAATGAGTGGGAAAACTGAAAATATGATTTGAAAAAATTTTATAAATACGCGTATATAAATTGGTGAAATTTTTATATAATTAAATTTATATAATTTGAAAAATTTTCGTTTAACTTTAGTATTTTTAAGGAATTTTTAAATTCTAAAGCCCTGTTGTTAATACATTATGCGTCAGAAGTTAATTTTGAACTCAGCGAGACTCCATGGCTTGTCAAAGTATTTTGTGCAATTCACAAAACCTCCGTCGGTCGATCGTGGTGTCCGGTCAAAGTAGCTATTTTTCAAAATGAGACATCCGGGAAAGATTCGTCATTGCGAATTCAAGACGAACCGGAAACTGGGTACACTTAAAATAAGCCTTTAGATTGAAATTAGTAATATTCTTGGAATCTGTGCATCATCGCCTTTGAAGTTTCTTAAGATTACGAGGGGCATTATTTATATTTCGGGAATAGAAAATATCAAAATAATAACAAAAATTTTTTAATGAAAATGGTTGAGGCACCTCCAAAACATGGGTAGTCAACGCATCAACAGCTTATTTTTGATGTTTTGGAATAAAAAGAAATCTTTGGGTGATAAATCAGGCCTGTACGGCGAATGACCCATTAATTCGATATTTTGAGTGCTCAAAAACTCCCTTGTGTAAGCCGATGTGTGAGAGCTTGCATTGTCATGGTGTAACGTGATTCGCCTCCGGTTGGTCTTGCGAATTTCTCCAACAATTTGAGGCAAACAAATGGTCGTGAAACATTCAGAGTTGACCGTCCTAAGTTGCTCAAGCGGCCAAGTGATAAGCGTCCATTTGCTCCGCAGTGCTTTGTGCGCGAATACCTTTTTTTTTTGATTTGGCTCGTCTTGGAATACCCACACGGTCGATCCGGACTCCGGATCATACGCATACATATATCCATGTGTGCATCAATCTAAACGAGCCTTTTTTTGAGCAATTATCAAATTATGCGGAATTTAACCCGAAACAAACCTATTTTTCAAGGTGTTCATGTAAAATTTTATTTTCGTTGATGGAACTAATGTTAAGGGATGCCACAATCTCACGGTGTGTCACATGACGAACTCGCAAAAACTTTGTTTTTGTAATTTGCACCAATGTTCTTGAACACTTTCTCAATCAAATCTTCTATTGACTTTAAGAGTTGATAAAATTTAGATGGTAATGAAATGAGGCCGGTGGAAGCGTCAAACGGAATTTTTCTATTCCCAATGTCTAATAAATGCTTGGAAAATATTTCTGTCCATTCGTCATTTTGTAACTTAAGAAATTTCACGTATCTCTACTAATTCGATGACTTCATGAAAACTTTTAATAAATCAGCAATATTTCGAACTTGGAGTGGTTGGTAACGTTTGGCGAAGATCGCCGTCCAGCAGGTTCATTATATCCCCAACGAGTTTCTCTTTACTGCGCAAATCTTTCAACATTCGATTAAGTGCATCCAGTGCTCCATCGTACACTCATTCCAAATGATTATTTTCCATTTCAGTAGTACTTTCGTCGTTGGTGGTTTTTTGCAAATTCAATGACAGATTGAACGCAGATAGAGATGTGCCCCGTCTTCCCAAAAGTGGCATTCAGAAGAAACTCAGTCATCATGCCAAATGCTACTTTCAAATTTTCACACCTTGGCGTTTAAGGGCTATTCCGGCCCTTATCCACTCTCTATCCGTCTATTTGAGGTACAGGGGTATTTGGAATGCATGTTAATAGGACTGGAAGAAGATCACATTATGAGTTAGGTCGAAAGACGGATGATTCCGTAGATGGATTAATCGCAAGACGGGGAAATCCCAAGACGGTGGAATCCCAAGGCAGGGGGGGGGGAATCCCACGACGGATTCGTTGGACAAAGAATCTACCCCCAACTAAACTCCCAAATGGCTAAACCGATTTTAATGGGATTGTAACTGCCTGAAAGTCGATGTTATAAAGTGTATCGTAGGCTATATTTATTTAGAAAACTAATACTATAAAGCTTTGGTTAGTTCAGGCGAGTATGTTCCATTCCAACTAGTAAAAATAAAAAAACTTAAAAATAATTCCCCAAAGATGAACTGATTTCTAATAAAACACAAACAAACAAAAAAAAAAATGTGCTACAAAATGTGTTTAAAGTGCATCCTAACACTTTTGCTCTTTCTATGCCACACTGTGCGCGCCTTTGGTATGTAAAAAAAATCAAATCCTTCGACATGTATCGAAGTTAATTAAATTTACATGCATATGTGTTTATTTTCTTTTGCCTAGAAGCAACCTCCGCCGCCATAACCGGTGACAATGACACCGAAGTGTTGCTACTCATTTGCAGCGGACAGGATACGACACGCAGTGAGGCGTTACGTCGAGAACTGCTGCAACAGCTGAAGGTGTCTCCGCGGGATTATGTCGTCACCATCGATGTGCACATAATGCATGAAATATTCAATTACCCAGGAGACTGGACGCTCTTGCCGGCGTTAGGACGTTTGATAGGCGAGACACGTTTGCTAAGCAGCAACAGTACAAAGTGGATTATATTGTGTCAGGATACAACCTATATTGCATCGCTAGGGCAGCTACTCGAACAGTTGCACAAGCAAGAGCAGCGAGATGAGGTGGGCTATTTGCATCTTTTTCATGTAACAAAAATGTCTATTAAAATGGGATTTACAGTTATCCTATTACGGTTATGCGCTGCACGATCAAGAGGCAACAATTACGCATCATTTTGCATTTTTTAAGACTCCCAACTGGTTTCCATATCCAATGCTTAGTGCGGGTATTATATTCACGGGGCGTTTATTGCGTAGGTAAGTGGTTGCCAAGTAGGCGTAGGGTGTATGTAAATATTTTTACGTGTATTTTTTTTTTTACTATTTAGCCTAGCAAAACTTGTTGCCGCGCATAACACTGTACAGAGGCACAGTGAATTTTCCATAGATGCCGCACACGAACTGGCGCGTTTCATTTTCGATAATTTAACACCAACGCTGTCAAATACGGCGGACTTAAAACCAACATCACCGGCGGTGTCAGTGGCGTATGAAAAGAAGCGAACCGAAAAAGCGCAACAAAAATCACAGAAAATAATTTTGAAAAGTGCAGCCTACATATGTCCCAAGGCACCGCTGTCGCCAGCATCAGCTTCGCATTGTCTCATGTACCCAAGGCCGGAGGACGATGACTATGTTGTGGATGCTACTCCTGCTTTAGCCTGTGTAAGTCTGTCTGTTTGTTTCTATGTATATTAATATATGTAAATGTTTTCAGAAAATTGTAATTTTAAAGCGTGTAGGGTGAGGGTGGTTAGAACACCTCCATGTAGCATTATTTTGTAATATATGTATTTATTTTGCTCATACTCTGGCTCTTAAACTTTGATGGAGCATATTTTAAACATTTTATTAAAGATTTTGTTTTTAAAAAATAATTTTGGGAGTGAACCAGCTTTATGCAGGGTACTAACGAAAATGGGGACGTCGTCACATATTGCATACTTTTAGGTGTTACACTGTATAATTATACAAATTATGCAGTTTAATAATGACGTTTAATAATTTTTTTTTTCTAACCTCCTCCCTATGAAGTTTTTGGCAATTATCATTCAAAGCTTCTACTCAGTCTGAGTTTTTTATGTAAAAAAAAATTAATTGATTTTATTAATTTGGCTGGAAACACCAAATTTGGGTTACCCTACGTTAATCTTTAACAAATATTCTATTTAGTTTGAGATTGGACCACTAAAAGGGTAATCCACATTCAAATCTTTCCAACCATTTTAAGTTTTTGTATTAACAAATTTTGGTGTACTTCTAAGAAAATATACCATGTAAGCCAATATTGGATCACTAGTAAGGGTAGCTCTCATAGAAATCATTAGAAAAGAGCATCTTCAAGTCGAACGCACTCAACTGTAGCATTCTTTCTGGTTAGCTCCTCCGAAGTTCCTTTATTGGTGTTTTACGTATGGGAATAAGAAAAATTTTCAGGGGACCGGGAAAAGTTTCCGGTTAATAAGTTGAATGAGGCATTATTACGATGTGTTAACAGCTGCATTATCGTGATGTAAAAGACATAAATTGTCGCCATATTGCATGATACGATCTTCTGGGAAGAAGCATCACTGAAGCC
This sequence comes from Leucophenga maculata, assembly GCA_035044805.1. Taxonomy (NCBI): domain Eukaryota; kingdom Metazoa; phylum Arthropoda; class Insecta; order Diptera; family Drosophilidae; genus Leucophenga; species Leucophenga maculata. The sequence continues at coordinate 200,039 of JAWNNP010002447.1, read as the reverse complement.
ACTGTATGCAAAACACTTTAATTTGAACGAACATGGAGTGTTTTTTTTTCGGTCTTGCTCTCTTCTGGTCGCTTCCAATGGAATGATTGGGCTTTGGTTACCTAGTTATGTCTCACTTAAGCAAATCTGATTCATCGTTGACATCATGGAATAGCTCGTGAGCGATGCTCATGCGTTGGTTCCTTTGGTCAAAATTTAGCAATTTCATGCATAAAACATAAAAAAAAAATAAATATTTTTAGCAGCTTCTCTAATAGTGTTTCGGTGACTCTCCATAAAAATGTTTCCACTTCTTCAACGTTTACATTGGATTGATGATGGGGCGTACAGTGCAGGCCTTCTGTGCAGAGCTTGTACCACATATAAAAAAAAATTTATGCTCACAGTAAACTCGCCAAATGCAATTGTCGTCATTTTTAGCGGGTTGAAGGACTTATTTGATCTTCTTTCTTGTCTTTGATCCATTTTGTTTTGATAGCCGGGCACAACTTCATGTCTAACTTTTATATTTGTCAAAAAGAAACTTAAAATGGAAAAATTGCTGATCATGTCAATATAAGAAAAAATTTAGAATATTGAATGTATTTATTATTTTTTATTAGGTAGTAGGCACTGCGACCTTACAGGTCTATTGTGCCCTAACAGTTGTGGACTTACAGCAACTCATCCAGCCCTACTGCCCTATAAAAGGCCACTAGGTTTTTGGGATTGAGTACATGCACCGCCTTTCCTGTCACTTGGTAATTGCCAAGATATATGTGCCTGGTTTGAGTCAGAGCTGGGCAGTCCTCAAGGATATGCTCCGGAGTTTCGTCGTCCTCCAGACAGAATCTGCAAGTGCTATCACTTTCGATTCCGATTTTACACAAGTGTCTCCTAAGTCTACAGTGTCCGGTCAGGAAGCCCGAAATCATTCTTAGATCTCTCCTTTTAAGACCGTTGCAAATTTCCGATCTCTTTTTGTTGTAAGGGCCTATTGGAGCATATTGAATGTACGTAGCCCACGAAATTTGAAGTCGCCCATTTTTATTAAAAAACCTCGTACTTTGGCTCGGGGAGAACATAGACTGAGCTGATAAACAAACTAACATGTTTTAACGTATTATAACAAATGGCGCCCAACGTGGGGCATGATTATGCTACTTTGTAATTAAAAGTGTCATGACCTAGTGAGTACGTTAGTCGGGCGCCACTTTTTACCATACTTGTAGGTAATAAAATGTGTATGCGCTAGAGCCCACTCTGAACTGGGTATCCCTAACATTGGCTGAACAAATAGCAACATATGGCGCCCAGCGTGTGGCATGATGCTAAATTTTAGAGTGCCTTCCTCTACCGACTAAGCTAGCCTGAGCTTTCCTAGTATTTGTTTGAAATATTTAATATTTTTCTTGATTTTTAGGAGGTGTTCCACCACTAGCCTAATTTTTTAGAACGCAATGTGTAACTCTTTCGAAAATAGATGGTAAAACCTCATATTTACGCCAAGTTTCTTGTATAACAAATGTTTTATGTCCTGTTTCACATCTGAGAATGTCAATTTCCTACGCAATGTACATGCATTTAGACATTTCAACAAATTCAATATACCCTACGCAAATATTTCTTCCAGAAGTTTTTATAAAAACCTTCAAAAATTCAAAAATTATTATATTTCATATAAAACCTTTTAACAATTGAAACTAATTTAATGAAATATGCAAACTTTAAATTCTTTTGGCATACGAAGAGCAACAAACGAGCTGATGAGAATATCTATTTTGCAATCAAAACTTGTGCGAAATTCCATAAGGAACGTGTGCCAATCATTGAAAGTACCTGGGCCAACTATGCGTTACATAGGACATACTACAGCGATGCAGCAGGTGAGTGTCGGAGTGCGGAGTAACGAAACGAAGACGAAGGAAGAGTTTGAACACAATTAAGCATGAAAAGCAAATGAGCTTGACAAGCATATGCAGGACATACATATATGTATATATATATATATATCGAGAAAGACAAACACGTACATACATGTGAACAGCTTATTGAATATTCATTGATTTGACTTTGATCCCTCCGGTCTACACTTTACGCCGTCTATAAACATATACTTCGACAATTCTCAGATCCCTACATCCCGACGGTCAACACTGGCATACCAAATGTGGAGACAGGACATTGCGCCAAAACACTCGCAATACTGCAATTATCCCTCAAGGATATCGACGAACAAATGAAACGTAAACGAGCCGTATTCCACTGGCTGGTGCTTGTCGATGATGATACGCTGTTGAGGTGAGTACGGAGGAGTACGGTCATGTAGTAGTGTATTAAGCGTGGATAAATGTAGTCAAAAGGATACAATTCAATTGAAATATTTAAAAAAAAAAGAGAAATCACAATACACAATTGAAATTATTTTATACAAACGATTGAGTTTTATGGGATTACCGCACATAAATGGTTATTGTTCATTGCGTTCAAGCATAAACGTTGTCAGACAATTTGAATGTGCAATTTGGGGCTGTACAGTGAGGCGTATGAGCAGAATTTAGGCGTATAAACTGAGTACGAATTACAAAGGCAGTTTTTGATTAGTTAAGAAATTCATTTAAAAATTTCACACTTTCAGACTTAAATTGGTAATCAAACCCCTTCAACAACGACACCCATGCAACTGTTCCAAGATATAGTTTATTTTTTGGCATGCATAACAAATCGAAAGCAATTTAAAATTTTTTTTTTCAATTGTTTTTATTAATTTTGCTCCTTACACGCAGCGTTTCACGTCTGAGTGCGCTGCTTGCCTGCGAAAATCCCACAACCGATTTGTATATGGGTGAACGCTACGGCTATCGTGTATATGCGCCGGATGGTTTTAACTATATTACTGGCGGCGGTGGCATAGTCTTTAGTTTGCCCATCGTCAGACGTATTGTTGCACATTGTAGTTGCCCAGCATCCTCGGCGCCAGATGACATGATACTCGGCTACTGTTTGCAGGCTTTAGGTGTGCGTGCAAGGCACTCGAGTCGGTTTCATCAGGTAAGCTATACGCCGGAGTAATGAATTTTAAAGCAATTTTATTTTATAATTTATTTCTAATTTGCATTAGGCGCGTCCGCAGGACTATGCTCGTGAGCTGCTCGAGCTTAGTGCGCCTATATCATTTCACAAATTCTGGCAATTGGATCCTGTGGCAATCTATGAGCATTGGTTTGCCGCTGAAGATCGACGTTTGGGCTGGAAGCGAAGTCGTTTGAAAATTAAGTCTTTTAATAATTTAACATTGCACGGTTTGCAACGTTTTAAAAAAGTACGTATGCATGCGGAGAGAAATCTTCTGGATGCCATTAATGAGGACAGTCTGCATGCTTATGCCGCTTTGCAAATGGCGCGTAATAAACATCTGGATTTATAGTTTGAAGTTGTTGAGGAAGTTTCTTTGTAAATAGTGTATTAAAATTTATTCAAATTAGGAATTCGTTTTTAAATTTTTTTAATATTTAAAATGGAGATCCGGCTTTTATTTAATAGAAAAAAATGCTTTATGCATTCATAACCTAAAAGAAGTAAATAGTTGTATTCCGCTCAAAAAAATAGCTGGTGGAACTAATGTTTAGGCATGCCTCAATCTTACGATATGTCAGATGAAATTATCAGTTCACGCACGATGCAGCATCGATGTTTCTTGGCAGGACAACTGATTTTGGGCGACCTTCACGGAATTTGTTGCTGAACGAACCACAAACACGTTTGAATTCACCATACCAGCGATGGTGCTCATTGGTCCTTTCTGTAAGGATGACAATGGAAATCTGGTAATGGATGAACAGGAATCACTGAGATTATGGAGGAGTTATTTCTCCAACATACTCGGAGGCGATGAAGCGTACAATTCCGCCGATAGAGAAATGACACCGGAACCACCAGTTAATGATGGCACTATTGTAGAGCCACCTGACTATAACGAGGTCGATTCAGTTATTAAAAAGACTAAAAATAACAAAGCGGCAGGCTCTGATGGGCTGCTGAGTTATTTAAGACCGGCGGCGAAGAGTTGGTTAGGAGTATGCACCAACTTTTATGCAAGATATGGTCCGAAGAACGCATACCCAATGACTAGAATTTCAGTGTTCTCTGTCCTATCTTTAAGAAAGGAGACCCTGCTGTTTGCGCCAACTACCTCGAAATAGGTCTCCTATAAGACCCTGTCGCGCGTATTGTGTAATAGGCTGAAGCCATATACCGATTCACTGATAGGACCATATCAGTGTGGCTTCAGACCAAAAAGGTGGACCAATGACCAAATATTCCCATTACGCCAAATTTTGGAAAGGACCCGTGAGTTCAACAAAGACACTCACCACCTATTTGTCGATTATAAAGCCGCTTTCGACACGCCGATCCGATCGAAGTTCTTCGATGCCGGGCTCGATCTTCCAAAAGGAAGTGATGCTGCTCGCTTACGCCGATGACATCGATATCATCGGTACGCAGAAACGGCGAGTCAGCAAGGCGTTCTCGGAGATTGAAAAACGGTCTCGGCACATTGGTCTAGCGGGGAATGAGGACAAGACGAAGTACTTGGTGTCTTCTCGCACTCCGTCATCGCGTCTTGGACGTTCAGTGACGATGGAGAATTTCAACTTCAGTGTTGTAGAAAAGCAACAACAACGTCAGCCTAGAGATCAGGCGAAGAATCACGGTTGCAAAAAGATGCTTTTTTGGGCTGAGCAAGCTAATGAGAAATAAAGCCCTTTCTCGAAAGACGAAAATAAAGATCTATAAGACGCTGATACTCCCGGTCCTAATGTATGGCGCAGTGGCATGGACCGTGATTGAGTCGGATGAGAGAGTGTTGAAAGTCTTCGAGAGGAAGATTCTTCGCAGGATCTTTGGTCCTATAAAAGTCGGCGACGAGATTAGGTCCCGTATGAACCGCGAACTGTACGAGCTATTCGATGAGGTTGACATAGTCCAGCGCTGCACTGGGCTGGGCACCTAATTCGAATCGATGAATGAGCTCCAGCACGCATGGTATACATGGGGCGCCCAAACTTAATTGTTGAACGCCGACATAGAGGACGACCGGGCACTCGATGGAATGACCAGGTATGGAGAGATCTCTCCGTACTTGACGTGAAATCGGTGAAATCGATAAGCCTCTCTTCATTTTTGGAGGTAGTGTCGTAAAGGCTACCGAAGGTTTGGCCAAAGAATCCTTTTTTTCTAATTTTGTTGTTCAAGTACTACGTTCCAAGCGCTTTTCCGTCGGGGCTTGATGCTTACTCTCTTGGTAGCTATAGTAAATGACACAGGTTGCTTTTTTAGAGCAACCCTGTTCTATCTATTGCAATTTCCTGGATCGCGGTAATAGCCTCTTTCGAGGACATCAACCAGCTGGATATTTCCAACATCTCCAATAACGGTGCGCACATTCCAGGTCTTCCGTCATCATAGCGTTTTATTCAAGCTTTACGGTGGCTGGTTCCAAGCTCAGTGCACCAACCCCTTATTAAGTGGGTATTTGTAGCCTAGCTCACCTACGAACGGCTGTTCAGAGACTACCCAAGAGATATTTGTTTTAGCTGACATTGTGCGTTGCTTGGGCCATTTGCAACAAGAGTCATTGGTGGCCAATCCCAAGTGAATGTCAGTCAATAACTTTCCTCACAATGTGAACTTCTGCAAACGCATTCCCATCTCCCATAGTCTCAGATTTCAGCGTTTACTGTGTTAAAATTTAATACCCCTCAAGCTGTAATGCATTTCAGTTTATAAAATTCTTTTCCAACGGCCAATAATGCCAAAAATGGTGCAACATGCTCCATGTGCTGCCCATGAAAAACCACCTCAACCACAAAATGTGCATTCCGTGTACACACAGCGGCCACTTTCGGTTCATTTAGCAAGAATTTCATGTAAAATTTTACCACGACTCTAAACCATGTTTGCCAACATCAAGCTATGCTCGTAAACGCATTATGTAACACAAAAAATATCAAAAAAAAAAATAAATAAATAATTAAAGCATTCAACTTAATTTCCATTTGACATAACAAGAATATAATTTTGTTATTGAGCTGCCGAATTAAACTTAACTGAAAGTGATTAATCGAAAGCGTTACGCTTCGTCAGCTTAAGCATATTTTGCTGCATTAATTATAGAAATTCTGAAGTTTATTTCGCTTAATTCTTTTCTCTCTGTCCATGTATCACAGACAGCGGAGGCTCATTAGTCGTCGCCCCCAAATTATATTCTAAGATGGTGTCTCGCGATAAACGCAGCGCGGTAAAATGTTAAATGGACTTTATTGACAAAAAAAAAAAAAAAAAAACAAGAAAGAAATTCAACCCAAAACTTGCACAAAAGGTTAAAACTTTCATCATTAATTATATACAACCGCAAATCGTTGAGCATTCGTCGTCCTTTCTGTCGAAGCGACAGTGATTTGCCAATCGAAATTTAATTTAAGTTGCTTTATATTTTGTTGCTTGTGTAGCCCAAATATTTATTACAGCTTTATATGTTCTATTAAGTTGCATTTGACCGATTTATTAACATTGCCTTAAGATGCCCATTAACGATAAGAAAGTCATTTATGCGGCAAACGGAAAGCGGAAAACGGAAACAACACGCAAGCGTATGCTACGTGTACCCACCCGTATGGGAATGTGGAGTATGTAGCCACAGACACGGAACACAATCAGTTTCTTGTATCAGTTTAACGCACACAAGTAGTACATGTAGACAAGCATATTTTGCTGTGAAAGAGTGAGTTGAAAAAGTTTCATTAAATGAAATTTAATAATTTAAAAAATTTTAGTAAATACTTCGAAGCAATATTTTGCAGAAAAAATTCAAACTAGCCACAAATAAACTCCTATTTCATACACATAATATCAAAATATTCCAAAGATTTTTAAATCAAATAAACTTTACCACAATCGAAGCCACTTTTCATCATAATTGAAGCGGAGATGCTTCAAATATTGTCAAACGATTTTTTCTCAAATATTGTCAAAAGTTTATTTTCTGCAAGAGCTTCTAGACTGTCGAACAGTAGCGATGAATTATTTATGTAATCAAATTCTGAACGAGTTATTACAGATTTTTGCGAAAGAAGTCAATTTTCAGATCGGAGATACTTTATCTATAAGCTGAACACCGTGTTTCGATAGATACTTCGAGAGTAGTCTTTTCTTGGCTTCACTGAGTTCAACAGACATAGAAGAGCAACACTGAAAGATAAACATCGTCAAGTCATTGCAGTTTTTATGAAATTCTTTAAACTTAGCAGTCAGGGAGTTTTTGGAGCCATCAATTTGAGTGGAATTTACAACGAATGCACGAGATGCCTTGATATTTGGTACTCTCGATCGTTCTCCAAAGTGAAATACTCGAAGAAGAATGATGGAGTTCTCAGAACAAAATATTCGCTTGAAAGATTTTAAAAATCTGAAAAATGGAACTGTAACCTGACCATGGCAGTTGAAGATTCGGTTCAAGGTAAGAGAAGATATTGAAATATATAAACATTTTTCATCGTCGCCAATTTTGCTAGAATGAGTTCAAGATATTATCACCAATGCCAAAGCACTTGGTGAGAAATATACAGAAGATTAGTCTTTGAATGTCGAAGCAAAGATAAAATTACTGAAGAAGTTTAGGCCCTGTACCGAAGGTACAAATGTGCAAATGTATGTATCAGGTAGAAATTATGGTCGCAGACCCCCCGAAACTACCCCCATTATGGTATGGAGTGATAGAGGAGTCGATATAGCCAAGTCCGTCTGCCCGTCTGTCCGTCCGTAAGAATGAAAAGATCTCGGAAACTGTAATAGATAGAGACTTCATGTTTTTTACATTCGACTAGGACTTCTCGGGAATTTTACAAGTTTATTTTAACATTTTGCCCCTCCCCCTCCCCATAAAATTGTCCCCAAGCCTAAAAATTTCTTCGGAAAGATAACGTTCCTCTAAGACAAAATTCCAAAAAGTTCATCAAATACGGATAATAAATGACGATTTTATAATCAACCTGTCTGTGATTGTAGTCATAGCTCAAAGAAATTCTCCAAACTTAAACCAATCCACCCGAGCTCGCTGTGCGGTATTGGAGGGAAGTTAGGCGGTACACTCGAAGCCACTCACTTCTTGTCACCAGTATACATGCTTCCACTCGAAAATACGGCATTGGTGGCTAATGATAATGCCCGCGAAAAGTGGGTGAGACAAAACAGCACTTTAGACTATAGCTAGCTTCTACATGTACAATACGGTTGCCCCAATAAAAGAAATTCTTCGCTTCGCACAACCTGATGTCGTTAGCTGTGGTGGTTGAATTGGATGTGAGGTTGCCCGAAACGAATTCTCTCTCTGGCACGACTGTACGATGGTGTGAAGCGAAGGAATTAAGAGTGGAGTGACTTACGAATGCGTTGTTAGTTCTCTCACTCTTCGATTATCCTCACCCCTAAGTCGTCCCCGTTTTCGTCACTGTCTGGGCTTTTATTCAACCGACTTACTAAGCGTATAGAACTTTAAAATTTATTTACAAATATCTTAAACAATTAACACAATTCTTTGCTGCAGCAATTAAACGCACAAATTTTTTGTAACCCCGAAAGCATGCACTGCTTTGCAGCATTATACATATATCCAAAAAGTAATCAATGTCGTCCCAATTTTCGTCACGTTTTTTTTTATTTACTTTCGCTGAAGTTGTTTTATTTTATACTAAACACTTTCAAAACACATTCAAAAGTTTATATTTCAGACTGCAATGATCCAAATAATTCGAAAAATGTTTTTAATTTCGGTATTTAAAAATTTCTATTAGCCTATGGAAAAACTGTCATGCAATTAAATTTAAATTTATTAACTTTCGCCAAAATCTCGCCTTAAATACTTAACCGACTTGCAAAATGCTTGCCTACCTTCAGCTCCTTAACGCTGCTTAAAATATGCATGCCAAGTCAAGTGTTAACTGGCGATAATGATGCACTCCATGGTCAAAATTTACATTTAATGACGATGCTTAAGTTGAAATTTTGACTTTATTTGCAAACACCTTTCGAGTAGTACAAATCGACGCCGAAGAAACGAATGAATTTGAATTGCAAATGCGGACAAATAAGTGAAGTCAAGTAAGTCATGAAGTAACTGAAACTAAAATTTAATATCAATTGAGGCATTCGGCTTTATTTGTCAAAAAAAAAAAAAATATAAAATAAATTCCATATAAAATAGCACAGTCAGGCCGCAGTGAAAATGTTAAACTAGAAAAAAATTTATTTATATTCGGAAAAAATAATTAAAAATCAACAAAATGCATCGCAGATTCACGAAGAAGTCTAATGCGGCAACAGCGGTGACGCCGACAGCTAAGACCTCGGCTAAAACGTCGGCTAAAACGTCGGCTAAAACGCCGGTAAGAAGTGCTGTGGCATAGTATAAATTAGAAAAAATATCCATTTTTTTTTTCTTATTTCCAGCACACTTCCGAGCTGCGAGATGCCACTGTTGTACGCAGCTATCGCATGGCATTCTGTGTGGAGAACAGCACTACACCCAAACTCAAGAACAAATTGAAGGGCCGCAATCTAATAAGCCGCGCTGTGTTGCAGCAACACAATGAGCCACAGACGTCAACGCAACAGAAATCTCTTACGCAGTGCATGGATACAGATACTGACTGAAGCGCAAACTGAAGCGCTAGGATACAAACAACTTTAGTACAAAATTTAGCCAAAATGCCTACAAATTTGACCGCGCTTTTTTAATATTTAAATTCTCTGCCGACGTGCAAATTATAAAATCTAATTTAAATCATGCTCACGTACGCTCAGCTCAATACGCATAAAGTTCAAAGTCATTTATAGCGGCTGAGCATAATTATGTCCGACATTTCAGCTCATAAAATTTGTTCTTTGAATGGCAAATTGTTTGACATTTTTCTCCTCCCAAAAGCGACATTAAAAAGTTTGAAGTATTTATAAGATTGGTTGTATAAAGTTTTGGAGTTGCGGTAGAAAATTATGCATAATATTCTGAAGATGTGTTTGGAATTTTACCAACCTAAACCAATATACGCAAAAATTGTTAATGGCTTCAAAAGGAGACAGTGAACAAATTTTTATTTTATATAAATCGGCCTACTTTAACAGCCTACAAAAAAATATCTCAAACTATGCAAACGGTTTAAAAAAATAAATTTTTATATATTCACACCACCAAACCCTATTTGAGTTCAACGTACGAGCATATAAGTCCATACAAATTAAATGCATTAAGCTAAAACGAATTTATGTAACATTTAACCCAATGCATCCATCTATTATTCAATATCAAATCAATAGTGTCCATTACATGGCTTCACAAAATCACATAAAGTGACTGACTGACTGACTTGACTGTCTGTCTTTTCAAGATAGTTCGTTGATAAACTGGGTGGCAAGATGACACACAAACAATTTGAACGATTGACAGTTGAAAATACTTAACGAAAAGACAGCACATTAAATATTTATGGCTTCCATCATCGGTGTTTGTAGTGAAAGTTAAATATCAATGAAAATTAGTAGCATTCAACACGTTTGAGGCAATGAATAAATTTATTTTATGTAATTTAGTTGCATAAAAAAATGTAAAAGTTACCTCAAGTGGGAAAATATTGAAGAACTTTTAATAAGCATCAAATGCATGACGTATAGCGCTTCATGTTGTCCCTCATCAACATTGTCTTTATTTGGAGAATGACGGCTTCATTTAATATCTCTTGGGTTTTAGTGCTTAGTATATATCGGCATAAAATTCGTCAGTCTGAGTAATATTTGAAATATATCATTATATATGCCTTTGAAGCTTTCAAGTTTCATCATAATTCACTTAAATTCCATTCATACCAAATTTGAAGTCTCCAAAGTCTCACAAAGAACTTTTCTAAAGATAATTGGAAAATGCTGGAACAGTTTACATGGAAACTAATTCTCAGATAAGCGCAGGTGAGTTAAATATAAGAAGGCGAAAAACGCTGCCCTTAATTAGGGGTTGGTGCGCTGGACTTGGGACCCAATGACGATGTGAAAATCGTCGTTGGCGATATTAATGCAAAAAATGGAAAAGAAGGAATCTTTGGTTTAACCGTCGGAAAATTTAGCCTTCACGATACTAGCTCTAATAAAGGAGAGAGGCTTCTTGATTTCGGCGCAGGTCAGAACTTGATAGGCAGCAGCACCAAATTTTAACACCTCAATATCCACAGGGCCACATGGCTAAGTCAAACTACACACAATCAAATTGATCATGTTCTGTTTGACGGAAGGCATGCAACGTCCGTGTTGGACGTGCGAACGTTACGTGGTTTCAACATCAACTCGGACTACTACCTTGTCGCAGCCAAGGTACGCAGCGTGGTGTATGCCGCACTCCCCAACATGCAACGAAAGCTAGACGTCGACAAGCTGCAATCACAACAGATCGCGGAAGTTTTCTCAAACACGCTATACCGACTCCCCCGGGAAACCTCTCCGTCTTCTCGAGATATATGAAAGTAGTGGACACATATCACCCGCTCCATGGATAGGGCTGCTAAGGAAATCATTGGTTATACAAAACCTGTGACTAATTCTTGGTACGATGCTGCAAAGAAAAATACCTCCTATCCGCGAACTGTGCAGTCGGTAGCAACACGAGCTGTTAGAAAGCAATATCGAGAGAAACGTAGAGAGGAGAAATGCCTTTTCAGAAGCAAGAAAAAGGTGCAAGAAAGGTGGAAGTTTGAGGTTATTGAGAAGGGCTTGTGACAGAACTGAAGCTCGAAAATTTTATCAAAAGGTCATGCGTCTAACCAAAGTTTGTAAACCCGGAGTAACTTACTGTAAAGACGAAAGTAAAAATCTGTTAACAGATGCTCAGGAACCACGGAGATTATAGAGGAAACATTTTTCTAACCAACTAGGAGGTGATAAGGCGCACAATACCAGTTAGCGATGGCACAATTGAAGATATGATTGAAGTATTTCTACGCCCTGTCTGCACTAGGAATCACCGCAAAGATCATTCGTCTTTGCATGATGCAACTATCACACACACAAAGCGTTAACAGGATAGGAAAGTACCTCTCTAAACGTTTTGATGCCAAGAGAGTTTAGAGGCAGGGTGGTGTGTTGTCGTAAGATTTTCAATCTTGTAATGGAATACATCTTACGCCAGTACCCGTACATACAGAATATTTCGGACTCGATCTTCCAAAAGAAATGATGCTGTTCACGTACGCGAATAGTATTGTTATCATCGGTACGCAAGAATAGCGAGTGAGCATGGCATCTTCGGAGACTAAAAACGAAGTTCTTGGTGTCTTCTTGCGATCAGTGACGATTAAGAATTTCAACTTCAATATTGTAGAAAACTTCGTCTACCTTGGATCCGAAATCCACAGCAACAACAACGCCAGCCTGGAGATTAGGCGAAGAAACACGCTTGCAAATAAGATGCTGATACTTCCGACCATTCTGTGTGGCGCAGAGGCATGGATAGTGATTGAATCAGATGAAACGGCGTTGGAAGTCTTTGAAAAAAAGATTCTCCTCATGAGTTTTGGCCCGATAAGAGTCAGCGACGAGGTTGATATGGTCCAGCGCATAAAATTGCAACGGCTGCACTGGCTGGGACACCTCATTCGAATGGATGAAAGAGCTCCAGGACGCATGGTGTACATGGGGATGATTGATGAACGATGTAATAGAGGACGACCGGGCACGCGTTGGAATGACTAGATATGAAGAGATCTGTGATTACTTGGCATTCAAAACAACTGGCGCGAGCGTGTACTTAACTACAGCAGGTGAAGGCCATCTTAGTAACTCTCAGTCTAAAGTTGTTAAGATTTTATCAGAGTTCAAAAAGAATATAAGTTGTTTCTGAGACCTCGAAATTGATTCAGGTGGCCTACTTTCTTTTGGTTGTTACTTATATTTGCACAAGCTTAATACATATACGCTTTAACGGTACAAAAAAAAAGTACCTCCAAAGGCACAACACCAATCCGAACTGCTTGCCATAATCATAATCAATGTGTGTCCTGGTGTCAAGACTTAAATCCCATGGCAAGCTACTATGATTTCTAACGTGGCTATTTAAGTGTTATCTTAGACTTAAAGATCAGAAAAACGATAGAAAACGTGGAGAGCAATCCTGAAATGGTAAATGAATAGTGTGATATATTTTAATGTCTTTTGTGCTCTAACCCGATCTCTCTCTCCGTTTCTTTGAAAAGCTTAAGGACGAATCATTTCGAAGCTTGCTTATGTCTGAGTCTGGCGACAATAACAGTGTAACTGCATACCTATCTCATCGCCTTCTAGACAAACAGTTGCTAAAGAGTAAACTATTCTGTTTGAATGATATCTCAAATGGCCCATAAAATAGTCCTTAAACAGTCTTAATTTCACTCTATTTAGAATGTGTTTCTATTTGAGTAATTTGATTGCAGAAGTGACTTAGCATGCCAAAGTCCGGTATACCCTGACTATTACTGAAAGGCAAACATTCTGAAATGATTTTCAAATCTTGTTTTGGTCGAAGCTTAATTAGTTCTGCTGAAAAAGCTCGAACTTGTAGTTTATTTTCAGTAGTCTGAAAGCTAATAATAAGCTAATTTCTATTAAAACTAATTGAAAGTCTTCAAACAGATAAAATGACGAGTTATATAATCATCTCAAAAGATACATTTCACTAACTGATGATTATTGTCCACAAATCACATTAAAAAAAATTTAAAACCCATTAACCATAGTTTTTAAAACCTTTTAAAATACCATAAAAAAGCTGCCCAAACACTATTTTGGATGCAAGTAAAAGTGCAACAGAAAATTTTATTGTTTTAACTTTTACTTTTCATATTTAACTGCATACAGAAAAAACATCGATTCGTCTTTATAAAAGCAAGAAGATCTCAATTTTGAAACACATTTCCAAAACATCATTCAAGATGAAACTAACATTGATGCTCTGTTGTTTGGGTAAGCAGCTTTATTCAATTTTTTATATATAATATTTCAAAATCTTCTTTCTAGCAATTTTAATACTAGCTGCAACAGCGCATCCCTGGAGTGCTAGTGATCCCATCTACGGCAGATTGCAACAAATGAAACAAAATTTTGTACAAAAAACGCGCATCAAATTAATGCCGCGTACGAAAGTCTATTTTGAGGGACCCAGGCAGGCAACGCAAACACATACCGATGAAGAAGATGATGAATATAATGATGAGGAGGAGGATGATGAAGAGCAGGAAGATGAAGTACAGAACTTATTGGCTGCTGCGGAAGGTGTAAGTTATAAAAATATTATTTTTTTTTAATATTTATTTTTATATATGTTCCATTTTATTTACATAAAGGATGCTTATGAAGATGGTGCTACCAATGACGAAGAAGCAGAAGATTATGATGAGGAATATGAGGGTGATGAAGATGAGGACTATTAGTAATAGTAGAAATGGTAGAAAAGTAATATATAGAATTTTTTTCTAATTAGTGATTTTATTTGTTAAAAGTAATTTAATGCAATTCAGCAACAGGGTTCCTATTTGTTTATTTATTTAGAAAATAAAACATTAAGAAATTGAAAACTGTTATACCACATGTTCCTTTTTGATTATGGCTTCTCTAAAAAAGTGGATTTAAATAAGCGCGAACATCCAGAAAATTGCCCATACAGCTTACGGAATTTTTTATTTTTTTATTTCCTTAATACATTATTTTTAAAAACTTAAAGTATTACTCCTAGTTGGAGCATAGGGCGAAAACAAATGACCTCCAACGACTTCTATCTGCTGCTAGGGCTCTTAGTTCACAATGGACAGTGCGAATCCATGTTTGCTTTGGACGACCTCTCTGACGGCTGCCTTGCCTTCCACTGGAAGGCCATCTTTGCAATGTTGTCATCTTCTCTGTGCACCATACTTTGTCGAGTTTACGAAAAGCGATCCGCGCTTTACTTGTCGGACACCTCTGTTTATAGTGAAATTGGTGCTGTTGTTGCCTTTAAACCGCACGGTTAGAGCTGCGTCTTCGTAAAGAGCTTTTATGAGATCAATGATTTTGTTAGAGATCCCACAGCTGCTCAAAGACCTTCATATCGCGTCTCTATTCATGGTGTCAAACGCCCGCTCGACGTCCACAAAAAGAAGGTATAACGGGGGCCTCCACTCGAACGATTTTTCCACAATGATGCGTAAGGTATTAATGTGGTCTACACAAGACCGATTTGGTCGGAACCCATTCTGTTCTCGCCGTAATTGGGTGTTTAAAGTGATGAAGTGATGAAGGCCAGTACCTTTTGGTTTAACAGAGTTATACCACGCCAATTTCTGCACTGACTCAGGTCTCCCTTTTTGGGGATACTGACGATCACCCCCTACTTCCAGTCACCTGGGATGGTCGTGGATATCCATGCTGCACGAATAATGGGGTGTATTGCGCGTGAGATGGTGTTTGCGCTGCACTTAAGCAGTTCGGCCGGTAAACCATCTTGTCCAGCAGCTTTGTTGTTTTCAGTTTGCCTAATGCCAGGGCTATTTCGTCCCCAGTAGGCGGATCAGTAGAAATACCTCTGTTGGGGTTTTGACGCTGCTCGGTGTTGGGTATTGGTGGAGTTTTTGAATCAGTGTCATTGATTGTAAAGAACTCCTTTCAGCGTGTCAGTTGGTCTTCGACTGACGATAAACTGGACCCGTCACTAGCCTTGATAGATGGAATATTTGGCTTAACGTTTCCTAGTTTCTTTACCGCTATGTAGACACCGCGAAGGTTGTTGCAGTGCGTCAATCAGAGTCCAAGTGGCGTTACTTATGCACGGCTTCCGTCTGAAGTGCTGCAAGCCGACCGTTTTCTCCGCTGTTTGGATTTGCTTCCAAGTTGGTAAGGAACTATGACGCGAGAGGGCAGAGGATAGTTCTTCGTGGTACCGTTGGAGAATGGCTGGCGTTTTCAGGCGTTGCTGTTGCTTTCTGATTCCTTCTGGACTTCTTCTATTATTAGACGTTACCGTCCAACAATCAGATTGTGGTCACTGTACATATCAGCTCCTCTATACACATGCACGTCCATCAGACAGTTGTGAAATCGTCTGCTAATCAGTACATGGTCGATTTGGTTTCTAGTGCGCCCATGGTGGGACTCCCAGGTGTACTTATGGATGTCCGGGTGCGGGAATTTGCCGCCGCCAATAAACATTTGGTGGGTAGCGCACAGGCTGCAGCGTTCTTTCTGATATGTGATATGTGTTTTAATTTGAACCCTGCTCATCACCTTTAAGTTGGCATATTTCTTGCAGCCTCGCTTAAATTTTTCTATCTTTTTTTTTTTTTGGTTTTATTTCCTGTTTAACTTACCACTTGCAAGTGTAATTAAATTTATTTTATCTTACATTTTTTTTTATTTCAATGCGAAAATCCGCAACTAATTAGAGCCTGTTCACTGCAGCATCAGCAGCATTCATTGTCGTCGTCGTCGTAGTCGTCGTCGGTGTCCTCCTTGTCGCTGGTGCATGCAGATAAAGTATGCGACAGATTAACGAGCTACTCTTTTACACATACAGAGCTACAGGCAACAGAGAATGTCCATAGATACATATGTATCTTTAAACACACACACATATAAATACGTATGGGCAAAAAGTATCCGTGCAGCATAGAATGTAATGAGTCTGTTGAACGCCTTTATGTATGCAACACATTCTTTACTTTTTCTCATAGATAAGTGTTAACTTCATGCATATATAGGAAGGTGACAACTGAAATATTTGCTGTATAGAGTAAGATTACTGAATACAAATTTTTTTATTAGAAGATGTCAAACAGACAGACGGACACTCTATTAAATGTGGTTCAATTTGATGCAAATGTCTGCTTTTAGTAGTAACTTCTAGTACTAACCTCGCATGCATAAGAAACGTGCTTAGATTTTGTTAAGCATTTCCGATGCTCTAGAAAAATTTCACTAGCAGATATTATATAAATTTTCCGACTATATCTCATTAAATTAAAGCACTTCATTTCACGCATTAAATCCAAAAAATTGATACTCCACCATTTGAGTCACCTAAAATTCCAAATAAAACAAATCAACTTTTAGGAAAACTATCTGCAAACGACACAGCCAACAAACCGAAATGCAGCCAAGCGTATAAACCTCGAGGAAGGAAGGAAGAAAAAAAAAAAAACAAAATGGTGGCAAACTAAAAACCAATGCACGAATTTTAATTTTCCCAACTTAAAAACACAAACTTTGAACATTTTCGCCTTTCGTGTCAGTTTAATTAGTGAATACAAATGTGGTTCAGTCGCATTCAAGTAGCGACGATGCCTGACAACGACGATGAAGTCAACAAGCTAAAGCCGGTTATAGGGTGTAAAAATTCATGTAGACTGAGCAAGTAACAAGTGGAGGTTATTATATATGGAACATGTAGTTGAGTGTGGAATGGCGGTTAAGCATTTGGTTTTGTTCAACGTCAAACTGTATGCTAGACGGATTTGTGTACAGCAAGCTGCCTGTTTAAATTCTTCGTTATTGGATTTTGTGGCTAAGAAATTATTTTGATTTAATAAATAGAAAAATTTATTGATGAAACAAATATTTCTTGCCTAGTCTAATTAAATTTGTCTTAACTAATTAATGTGTAACTTTAACTAATTAGATGTGCAGATGTGTGCATGTTCATGTTTGTGGTTTTAGTTTGTGTATTAAATTTGCATATTAAATGAATTACCAACAACTTGCTATTTAAATTAAGTTAAACATTTTTAAGAGGATTCATTAAAAATTTATTTAAATAGAAAAATGCGCTGCTAAGCATGTAAAAAGTTATGCAGGAACAAGCAGCAGCAGCACCGAAAGTTTAAAGTTAAACTTTATTTATTGAATGCACATGTAAACTAATTGGTTTCCTTTTTTTTTTTTGTGGCTTTTTCTAAAATTTTGCTTACTTTGTTGCATTTTCAACGTATACACCTGCTAGCTCGTCCTGCTGCTGTTGCTCCTTTAGCTTTAGCTCCACCATGTTGCCATATCCTGTCGTCAGCGATTTTGTCGTGCATTTGTGCGTGAAATGTTAAGCCAATCTGAACTACCCCTGAAGTGATTTATGCGTCATTAGATGCTGAATTTGTTATATTGCAGATATATGTGTGTGGATACACTAGTACAAATGTCTCGAAAGCGTCACGTGCGACAGATTTATTTGAAATTCTAAAATATATAATAATACATGAAAAAAAATAGTATAATGAATGCCAATGTCTAGCAGAGTACGGGTATATGTTACTAGTTGAAGTCAACACATTTCACTTTAGTATAATAGAATTGAATTCATATAAAATAATTTTGGAAAATCTTTTCAAGTAAAATGGTTTAAATTTTTGTCATATAATATTTTTAACATGATGCGTATGTAAACAATAAATGCATCTCTCTTTTACCCATGCATAAGCACTTGCTCTCTATGATATTGAATTCGGTTTCACTGTGCACACTAATGAAGTTGAAAATTTACTATACACACACATACACATCCGCCCTTTTTAAAAGACGTTAGGCCTGCTACGCGGTCAATTTCCCTTCCCTTTCATTCTATACTTTCACTTAACGTTTCTCCTCTCGCAATACCTCTTTTTTGACCTCAAAACTTTCAACTTTAGCCTTTGTAAAGATGTTTCAGTTGAAAAAAGTTATCTAGCAATCTTGCCAACAAATTTTTTAATATAAAGAGTAGAAAGTCATAAAACACGGTGTTGTGAGAGCATTAGTAATTATTCTTGAAAGAACAATTTTTTACAATTTGGTAGAAATATCGAATTTTGGGTTATCTTAAGTTAATCCTTATCAAATATTTCATTTAGCACCAGATCGGACCACTAAAACCTTTCAGAGTTTTAGAATGAACAAGTTTTTATTGTTCTTGTTTGTTTTAATTTTGTATATGTATCTTACTTGATTTATAAGTTTTTAATATAGGCCAAGATCGGACCAATAGAAGGGTTAGCTCTCATACAAATCGTTAGAACAGGGTTTCTCGTAGTCGAGCACTCATTGCATTTATTCCAGAATCAACGATTACTAAAAATTTTATCTTCTAATATTGGTTGGTATAATGATTTTTACTATCTTCATTTGTAGTTTCGTGTTTTTGTAGCATTTTCCTTGGTTGTGAGACATCTTCCAATCCAATAGTAACGGCTTGAAGCCATATAACCTGGCTTCAATTAATGACATTCAAGCTATAGAGGTTAACTTTGAATTTCCACTACAGATGGATATCTATTCTATCGCTCCCCTCACACTGACAGAGATGCCCGATGTCCGAGGGTATGGGAGATGCTGTTTCAGTTTAACTTGTACTGCAGACTCTAAGCGTTTATTGCCAGATCAACAGTTCGGTTTCCGCTCGGAGCTCTGAACAGCTGAACAGTGTTTCCAAAAATTTAAAATGGCGCTCAAAGGAAAGCGGTTTGACGACATCGATACGATTCAGAGTAAAGCAACGCGCGAACTGTCGGCCATTTCAAAATCTGCGATTGAGGACTGCTTTAAGATGTGGAAACACCTCTGGAAGCGTGTGGTTCAATCAAATGGAGACTACTTCGAAGGGTGCCAACGCGCGGATGACGAAGAATAGCACAAACGCGTTGTTCAATTGGAACGCATCAATTGTATTTTTGCATGTACATAGTTCAAAATGGCTGTCGAACAAGCCTGGAGTTCTTTTATATGATTTCGAATGGGTTTAACGGAAAATTCCCCAGTCATAGTATTTGAAGTTCGCATATAATCAACAGACTAAACAAGCCTCTCTTCTCGAAAACTATTTGCTTTCTACGATCCAGGATCATATCTCACATATATGCAGAGTACAAACATAGGCTCAAACTTTTGATTGTTCTTTTTGTGACGAAACATGGTTTAGCGGTGTAAACTCTGCTGAACCATCTGTTATCTTCATTTAGGGAAATAGCTTAAAAAGCCGAAAAGCAAGAAACAAATTTAGGCGAAACCACTATATTGGTTGAAGCTTGTTGAATATACAAAGATATCTCAATCATAAGTTGTGCTACATGGTGAAGGTGCACTTTAAGCCATATTATCTGGCACCACAACTGTTTTTTTGGACGTTTATCATGAAATTTGTGGAACAGAAACATTTTTTGCAATTGAACTCTGAGTGTCATCGATAAACACTGGTTTTTGATAGAGACTTCCGTGGAGATCTCGATGTTAATGCAAACATAGAGGCGCTTAGACAGACAGACGGACGGACATGTCTATATAGACTAAATTTTGATCAAAAATATATGCGTTATGGATAATGTGACGCTTACTTATGGCTTATATAAACATTTGCATAAAGCTATTTATTTGCCAATAGGCTAAAAAATGTATTTTTGAAAAAAAAAAAAAATAGATCAAAAATAGAAAAGAAGATTTTGAATTACACCATTTCGGAACTTCTAAACAAAGCTATAAAAAAAAAATTAAATCAAAGCTGAAACGATTTAAAATTTTAACAATTTATGTTATTACTTTGGAAACAATTTCTCAAAATACTCTAAAATATTAATTAACTAAATTATTTAATAAAATTATCTCTTATAAGTAAATTTAAAAAAGTTTAAGCATTTTCGAAATATAACTAAAACATTTCTACCATATTTTCTTCTTTTTCTTTCATAAGATAATCGCTCCTGGCTGACTTTGTGACATTAAACTTAAACCATGACGGCAAAAATAGGAGGAAACATCATCTATCTCCATTTTGCTTTGTGGGTGGATGTAAGAGTAAATATATGAATGAATGAATGAATGATGCTTTCTCTGTGGTGTGTCTCTGTCTCTGTAAGTGTTCGTATATGTTATCTCCAATCTGTATGGTGTGCACTGTGCAAAACACTCTTAAGAATATATTCAAGCAGGGCATGGTGTCGTCTGGCGTAATCTACTTTAAAGTAGCCACAAGCAAAGGTCATGAAATCCGTAGCACTGAAAACTGACTGCAAAGAAATATGTAGTAAGTGTAATTTTATGCAAAAAAAGGAAAAATCCTTCAGCCAGATAATGCGTACAGCATTTTTTGATATTTTTTCTGTAAAATATTTTATGCTACTAGTTGTTCTCTTTGCTGACCTGCGGGTATCGTTTACGTGTGTAGCAGGATGTGTCATTTGGAAGCAGCTAGTAAAAATGTATCTACTACATATTTGATTTGGTTGCTAAACTTTAACCGAGTTCTCCAAAAAAAAGAAAAGAAATTCAGTTAAATTTCACTATTTGCCAACTCTGCTAATCTGCAATAAATTTGTCAGCCTGCGGCTCAAAGAAACCACGGCTACAAAGTGCAAATAAGTCACAGGAAAGAAGCGTTTTGTGCGCCTATCAATCCGTATAATCTGCGGCCATGTCTGTCCGTGTGTCTGTGTCTTTCAAACAAAGTTAGCACGTACTATAAATTTAACCGTAGTATAGTTTCGAGTCAAGTTAAGTTCGTTCCGTTGATGCGAGTCAGGTGTGTAGAGTAACTCTTTCTATGGCTCGTTAGACAAACTGCCATATAGTGTATATGTGAACATGTACTCCATATATATCCTTGCAGTTGCACTTTCTTACGATTTGCACAGTAAATCTTTTGCTAAGTTGCCAAGACACACCGCATAGAGTCAAATGAAACACGTACAAAGTCTACGTGATCTGATAAGGAATTAAAAGTACGTAAATGCCAATGCAAACACATTTATATTGAGAGAAAAAGGACACATGTGCAAGTTTATATTGTAGGATTTTTTTTTTAAAATATTTTTTTTGTTTTTCTTCATCGAGTGTTTTTAGTTTTAGTTCGACCAGTTTCTTGTGGCTTTGTCACGTTTAGAGTGCTGTAGGCCTTTCTTTATATAATACGGAATTAGTTTTTAAAATGCATTGTGCAGTGGTGTAGCTGGACAGGACATATACGGGTTATATGCGTGCTGGGTAGGTAGGATGTTATGCAGAGAGAATAATAGTACGAGGAGGGTGCTGAAAGATATTGTAATGCGGAGGAGAATGTTACGGCGTAGAGTGTAATCGGAAAGAGCGTGTTGACGGAATAGTATGCTGGATTTTGATGTTATGTACTACAATTAATAAAGTTTGCAGATTACCTTACGCTATAGAAGGTAGCAGCAGGTATCAGGGCAATCTAGAGTCACTGGGTGCTATGTGTGATGTAGTCTCATAAACGCGAAATACAAATAGTTACCGTAGCATGCCATGATAAATATTACTTTTACTTTAGTGAACTACAACTGTCGTTCGGTCTTGGCTGGACCAAAAATCATGCAAAGTATCTTACTCTCAAATACTTCCAATGTTTCATCTAACTCCATCGCGGTCTATGCCTTTGCGCCATTGAACGGAAACGGCAGCATCAGCGTGTTATAGATCTTGATATGTACTCCATCAGTAGATTGAAATAACTCTCTATGTATCAAAGATCTTTGCCGGAATACCTAGTACAGACAGGGCATTGACATTATATGGCTTCATCCTATTACACAATATGACCGACAAAATATTATATCCGACGGAAAAAAGACTTATTCCGCGGTAGTTGGCTCAAACTGCGGGATCTCCTTTATCAAATATAGGACAAAACACACTTCATCGGAATCATATCTTGCATAAGCCCCTCACTTCTAACCAACTATTCGCCGCCGGTCTAGAGTAACTCAGCTGACATCCAAGCCTGAAAATTTGAGATTTTTAAGCTTTTTAATAATCCATCAACCTCGTTATAGTCCGGTGGCTCTACAATAGTGCTATCATTCACTAGTTTCGTCGTAACTTCTCTTTCGACGTTATTTTGCGCTTCATAGCCTTCAAAAAAGTTAGAAAAATTACTTTTCCACAATCTCAGTGATTCCTGTGCATCTGCAACCTGATTTCCATTTTTGTCTTTACAGATAGTGGTTTAAGACCTTCGGTCAGAGCATAAAATTTTCGAGTTTCATTTCTGTCACAAAACCTCTGAACATCCCAAAACTTATGCCTTTCTTGTTCCTTTTTCTTGCGTTTGAAAGGCGTTTCTGCTCTCTCCGTTTCGCTCGATTTTGTGCCCTTACAGCTCGAGTTGCTCCCGACTGCAGAGTTCGTTGAAAGGCGTCCATACTACATAGTTAGTTAGTTAGTTATATGGCGGTCTACCAGTCATGGCCGCGGAAAGCGCGCCAGCCTCCATAATCTTGTGCGCGCTGACGCCAGTCGTTTTGAATGCAAAGTACGGAGAGATCTCTCTGTCGGCGTCCACAAATCAAGTTTGGCCGCCCCATGTAAACCATGCATGCTGGAGCTCTTTCATCCAATCAAATGAGGTGCCCAGCCTAGTGCAGCCGCTGGAATTTTATGCGCTGGACTATGTCAACCTCATCGAATAGCTCGTACAGCTCGCGGTTCATACGCGACCTAAACTCGTCGCCGACTCTAATAGGACCAAAGATCCTGCAAAGAATCTTGCTCTCGAAGACTTTCAACGCTGTCTCGTCCGACTCAATCACGGTCCATGCCTCTGCGCCATACAGAAGGACCAGGAGTATCAGCGTCTTATAGATCTTTATTTTCGCCTTTCGAGAGAGGGCTTTACTTCTCATTTGCTTGCTTAGCCCAAAAAAGCATATGTTTGCAAGCGTGATTCTTCGCCTGATCTCCAGGCTGACGTTGTTGTTGCTGGCTATCTCTGTTCCAAGATAGACGAAGTTTTGTACAACACTGAAGTTGAAATTCTCCATCGTCACTGACCGTCCAAGACGCGATGACAGAGTGCGAGAAGACACCAAGTACTTCGTCTTGTCCTCATTCACCGCTAGACCCATGAGCCAAGACTGTTATTCAATCTCCGAGAACGCCTTGCTGACTCGCCGTTCCTGCGTACCGATGATATCGATGTCATCGGCGTAAGCGAGCAGCAACACTTCCTTTTGGAATGAAGGTTGCCGACGTATAGCTTTCGTTGCATGTTGGGTCGTCCAAGCATAGTAAAATTCATCTTTAGAATCGTCGTCTTTCGCTTTCGTCGGCTGATATTATATTGTCCATATTCAAAGACTTTAACGACAACATTTTTATAATGGTCTTGCGATGGAACATACGAAACAGTTCGTAAATATGTCCTCTAAGATAAAGATGTATATGAGAAATCCATTACAGAACTACTTTGTATAAAATAAGACATTTTAACGCATATAAAAGCTTTTGGAGAGGTTTTATTTGCACCCTATGCTCCTATTCGGCTAGGGATACTTGTCAAAAGTAAAAAAAAAACAATCTAAGAAATATATGTTAAAAAAAATCAAAAATATAGAAAAACTTCTACACATTACTGTTTCTGTTATAGTTATAAAAAGTTAATAAAAAAAAATAAATAAACCATGAATTACTACAATAAGAAAGGTAAGTGTAATCTATATATCCGTATATAACATATATACACTGTTGCCTTTTAAGACCACTTTTTTTACCCCTTTTCTATATAATATATCCTATAGAACACACAATGGCTTCGTTCGTTCAGGAAATCTACGAACGTTTGGAACACGTTTTGGAAGGTCCATTTAATCCTTTCTATATAAAATTATATCTGCAGAAAATCTTCGAAACCAAACCACTATTGGCATCTATACTCTACAATAGAGTATTCACTCATGCATCTGCTGTAAATATTTATGACTTTGATGCAGATGATGCAGCAGTAATGGATGTTTTTGTTGCTGTTGAAGAGGTTTAAAATATATATTTGACAAGAAGTGTAGATTTTCTTTTTTTAAATTTCTTGTTTTATATTTTGGGTAATACAAGAAATTTAATTATTTATGGATGCAATAAATTATATTTTTAAATTAAAGACTTTCTACTGTTCTTAAGATTTATATGGATACATTTTAGCGCCAAAAATTGTCACTCAATTTGCTGAGTACACGTGTTCATTTGAATTCATTCATAAAAATATAAAAATAAGCAAAGCGCCGACTCGAAATTTTGAGTGAAGTTCTTATGATTGGTGCAAGTGCTTTGGTTTCAATGAGCCTTTTTTATTTTCTACTCAAATCAGTTGGCAACATGTGCAGCTGTTGCATGCATGCTTGAAAGTGCGCGGAGTACGGATGACATTTTTTTAATAATTTTTTTTTTAGTATTACGTGTTTATAAAAAAATAAATAAAATACATTAAAAATTAATTTCTAAATAAATTTTTTATTTATGTATTTTCTAAAACAAGGATAATACTTTAAAATCCCAAAGGATCTTAAATAAACTCAAAGCGCATATGATTTTTTATGTTTAAATAATTAAACTTTAGCATTTGAGCAATGTTTGCATTTAATTAAATACTTCAAATATTTCAATCGAGTGTGTACGAATTCGTAATACACTCTACACTCTTTATTGCCTGTCACACTATATATTAAAGCGTATAAAAATTTAGGACATGCATTTCCTAACACAAATGTTCAAATTAAGCAAACGCTCTCTCACCTTGCCATCTGCATTATTTATAAGCTACACAATTGTGTCACATATATAATTTATCACAAATTATGCATTAATTGTCATGTGTTAATTTTTCATAACAAATATTTTCATTTAAAAGTGTTTGCTCAAATCTTAAGGGAACCGAATTTCCATGTGGGACTCCAAACAACTTTCAACAAGTAAACTAATTGCAAACACAGCCAAATCCCTGCTGATTTACACTTTAAACTTTTGTATTTAAGCAAAGTTTTTTTTTTTAAAAAGGAAAAGAAATCCTTGCAGAGATAAATGTGTCGAAAGTTAAATAGAGTCAAGTGAAATTTCTTTGCGCTGCCACTTTAACGTTTAAAATTCCTGATAGACCACAAGTTTTCATTTTTTTTCGCTCCCCAATTGTAGTTTGCTGTGCTTCCAGTCGAGTGGAAACATTAAATCACATCACGTACTGTGACGCATTAGCCAAACTTTGAATTCGGCATTCGGCAAATCAGTTTCAAATTGTTTGCGAAATAAATAAAAATTTAGAAAGCGTGCTTAAGTCGAAAAATAGAAAAAGGATAGAGTAATTGTTAATCCTGAATGAGAAATTTATAAAAATTGTTGGTTCAATTACAAAGTAAAAGCAAAAGAATTTTTGGAGAAAAATCGGAATAGTTTGAGGAAGATGCAATAATTTTTGGAATGCTTGAAGACAGAGGACTATCACCCAAAAGCATAAACGTGAGGAAGTCCTGGAAACTCTCCATCGAAATGGAGTGGGCATATCCCATATGAATAGTGCCTATAAGTTGGTATTTAGTTTACTTTCCTATGCAAGACCTGTACGCATTTTATTTCTGTTGGACTTCACAGGATGCAGAATCAACGAAAAGGTGCTATCGTTCAGGAAACTGAACAATAAAAAAAATATGCTAAGGTGGCGGATGCCTTTTAATTTGTATAGTAAACCGTCGTGTCATACTCTGTCAAAACCCAGACTGATGTCCATGTAAACAGCCACTGTATATTCCTTTACCTAGAACCCAACTAAGATAGAGTATACCAACCCATATTCGTGATGAGTTCCTGGTGATTCTCCATCGAAATGGTACGTCGAGTGGGCATGTCCCAAATGAAGAGAGTATACAAGGTGGTATTTAGTATATTTTCTTGTAGAACATCTTCCAGAACCACCGAAAAGGTCCTATCGGTCAATAAATTGCACAGTCGCAAGTCGTGCTATACCCTGTCAAAATCCAGACGGATGTGCAGTTAAACAGCCACTGTATATACCTATGCCTGGAACCCATCTAGGATAAAGTTTACCAACCTTTTCAGCTGCTCAGGAGTTCTATATACCTTCCTGAAGCCAAACTGAAAAGATGCTATCCTCTGATTAATTTCGTCGATTGTCAGTATCCTCGTCAACAGGCATCTATCAAATAGCTTTGCAATGGACAACAGCAGACTGATGGGTTGGTATGAGTTAACGACCGACGAGCTCTTTCCGGACTTGTGAATCATAACGATTTGGGTCGTTTTTAAAGTAGGAAGTTTGGGAAGTATCCAAGTCTCAATGCAGCATTGAAAAGAAGTAACAAAAAGCGTACTGCTTTGTCAGGTAGCTTTTGTAGAGTCCTGTTGTCGAGAGCATCTTCAACTGGGGTTTTTCTATTTTTTAACACTTTGATGTGCGTCTGGATCTCCTCGATAGTGATGGGATTGGCTGGGAGGACTGTCCAGTACACTTTGTATTTGACTACTACGACTACTGCATGTGCATTCGAAAGGTTGAAACATAGCCTCTAAGTCTTCAGCAAAAGTTACTGAAGACTCTTGGGGTGATCTGGTCCAACTTCCATTTTTAGGCCCTGTACAGAAAGTACAAGAGCCTATTAGTTTTGTGCAAATGTATGTAACAGGAGGAGTGATAGAGGAGTCGATATAGCCATGTCCGTCTGTCCGTTCGTGTGAACGAAAGGATATCGGAAACGGTAATAGATAGAGACTTCCTTCTTTTTGCATTCGACTAGAACTTCGCCGGAATTTTACGAGTTTCTTTTAAAATTTTGCACTGCCCCCCTCCCCATAAAATCACCCTCAAGGCTAAAAATATCTTCGGCATAATATAATTTGAACGAATTATGATGCTTCCGTCCTCCTTTTTCTTGCATACATAAATGTTTAATAAGGCACTTATTCGAACAGTGAGAAGTGGGAGGAGCAAAATACTTTTCGTCAGTACTATATTTCTTATTAATTTTTATTTTTTGTTTTGGGCTGCTTGTTCATAAGCTAGGGAAACATTTAAGATGTTTGTTTGGCGTCCTGTACTGGTACAGGGCCTCTTACAGAGCAGCACTTCAGTGGCTGGGTGACACTTCGCTTGTGTTCTGGAATATTGGGACAAGTTTTCTTGTGATGCATTGAAGTCAGCCGAATGCATTTTATTGAGGAGAAGTGCATACGCGTCTGCTAAGTCCTCAGGCCGGATAATATCGAGTTTCAAGTCCAGTGTGATTTCTAATTCCTTGCGTAAAGCAACCTGGTTCGTTTCTAGGCACTTAAACACGTCTTTTTGACACCCTATACAGCGACGAACTGGCTAGTTTGACCATTAGGGGGAGATGTTTGGATGAGAGTTTGGATTATGCGTGTGAAGGTACATTCTGTCTCTCGTTCTCTCCCTTTCTCTGAGTTCTCCAACTTTGCAAAATAAAGAATGTGTTTGACCACTATTTCCAAAATATCAACATTTAAACAGCATATATAAATAATTGAAATACTACAACAATTTTTATTAAATAAATAAACAAAAAAAAAAAAAAAACCCAACTATCTGCATTTTAAGCAACAACAAAATCAATGTTTTTCGTAAACTTTGCACGTATTTTGGATTTGGATGCTTTTGCTGGTCGACACAACCTCAGTCCGTACGGCCGTACGTTTTGTGTTTCAGTCGCTGCACGTGCAATCTAACCCCAACTGAGGTAAACTAAACGGGCGCACCTTGATGCTGCCGCCCAACGCTGCTAATTTTTTCTCCAGTGCACCAATTTCTGTTGGATCCCATAATGCCCACAAACGGAAGTTAGTCATGCATGTTTGCGCGTTACTCGTTGCGATATATGCATGTGAATGAGCGTATAGAAGCCAGATAGATGGATGCATGTATGTGTTACTGGGATTGGGATTGCACCTCTGCGGTTGTCCGTTGAAATGTTCATGTTTAGAGCGCGCCAAGTTGCTGTAATTTTTGGCTGCATTTGGAATTTTTTTACGTGGTGACATGACAAAAAAAAAAAGAACAAATAACATTTCTTATATCTCTAAATAATTGTGCAGATTTTTGGATTTTAAATATTTAAGACTGTTAAGTCGAAAGAATGAAAAAAATTTTTGAGGTAGTAGTATAAGGAGTAAGTACAATAGCGATGTTGGGTGAGGTTCTGGGAACAGCAATTTATGCACCTTCTCAAAGGTGGTGTGATGATGAAATATTGCAATGTGCCATGACGATCCAGAGATGACAGATAGTAGTTTGTCGGCTTTTAAAGTGCTAATTAGTGTTTCTTTCGATGAGAAGACCAGAAAAACGAAGAATCAATCAGTTGCTAGAGATGATTTGGTTGTTACAAAAGATCGGGATGACAATATACTTATTTCAAGCATTCGTCGCCGATATCTACTTAAATAAAATTTGCGCGCCATTTAAAACGATTAAAAATCGGTCTGCCTGCATTAAACGATAACAAAAACGATTTATAAATTGGCAGCGCTGCACATGCCGCACAGCGCTACCCAAACACATGCGGTGTCTCTGCAGATGTAAACAAAAAGTACTACACGTGCAACAACAGCTGCTGATATTAAATTTATTTTAATTTTGTTAAATAAACAGCATAAAAATGGTAGAAATTGATGGTTACAAAGGTAAGTAAAAGCATAACTACTTAATATTAGCATAAAACAAGCCAATAGTTTAATATTTCCATACATTACAGTTGTGCCACTGCGTTTGACGCCACAGCAGCAGAACTGCCACAGCATTTATATGCGTGAACATTTTATACGTCTTATGGATCCAAATAAACCTAAAGGACGCACACTACTTATGCTCAACATACCACCGTACATAACAGTGGATAGTCTGCAGAAATTCTACGAGCGCATTGCCGGCAGCGATGGCATACAATCTGTTAGCTTTGCTGCCAAAGCAGGACGCGAGGAAACCGAAAAATGGACCCAAAATGACAGCGAATTTGCTAAAGTACGCGCACCATACAGCTTTAAGGTAGCCTATATTGTATTCAAATCAAGTAGTAGTATTGCTAAAGCACTGGCGCTAAATAGCATTGACTTATATAGCAGCAGCACTAAAGAATCTTTAGTGGAGAGCGGTATGCAGCTGTGGCACAATGAATATCAGCAAAGCATACTCGATGAAACGCTAACACAGCAACGCATTAATGCCTACTTAAGTGCATACGATGAACGTGAACGTGCAGCACAAGAGGCAGCACGTAATTCTGAAAAGGATGCAGATGGCTGGACAACTGTTGGCAGTCAAGGGCGCAATGCCGGCTTCGAACAGAAAGAAACCGTAGTAGAGCGGCTTAGCGCTAAGGATAAACACAACAAGAAAGGCGGTAAGAAGGAGTTGACTAATTTCTATACGTTCCAAATACGTGAATCGAAGATGAAGAGTGTCATTGAACTACGCAAAAAATTCGAAGAAGATAAACGTAAAATTGAAATGGTCAAACAGACAAGACGTTTCCGTCCATTCTAAATGCTGCACCAACATGATATAAGCTTAAGTTATATAAAAAAAATAAAAAAATTTAAAAAAATAAAATCATAAGAATCTGCTATATTGTTGGCTGTTCACACGCGTGCGTATGTGCGCAATAAAAATTTTACAGCACAGATTTGCGTGCAAATTAAAAAGTCTTCAATTTGTTGCAGCACTCGACCTCAGCGATTGTAATTCAAACGACAGACGGACAGACGTACGCGCGCGACAAGCGTGTACTGCATGTGGCCGGCCAACTGCTGCAGCGCCTGACATGACCAATGTAAATCCTCATAAATTCATCGCACACTGTTGTGTGAAGCGAAGTGAATACCGGTTTAAGCTTTTGCGCACAAAACGAAAGTAAATTGATCAGAAACATATATTGACACTTGAATTATGACTGCATATTAAGGATGCGTTGCGTTTAAATGTTTTGTTTATAACTTTATGCTTTTCTCTGCCGATTTTTATGCTAATTTAAGCAATGATAAAAATATTTCATCTTATCAACTCCAATCATCGTCATCATCATAATAATCGACAGACAACAGCAACAGAAGGCGTAGCATGCATAAATTTCTAAAGCCGCAGTTGGCTTCTATATGGAATACACACACAAACCTTTTTACACTCAAATATTCGTCGCCGGTATGCAATAAACTCAGCACGCGATCGTAGCGTATTGTATCACCGAAACGCTGTGCTGAGTTTTGAATATGGCTGACCTGTTGGAAAAGTGAACGTACTTTGGCATATGGTAAGATATTTTTTTTTTGAGAATTGTTTATATAAAGTTTTGTTCGAATTGGAGTACATAAAATAGAGTCGAGTACATAACTTTTTTTGATGCTTGAGAGTTGAATTTGATTTTAACCTGCTTGGCCGGTAGCTGATTAATTTGCTTGCCGGCCGAATTAGATGTGTATTAGGGGATAACTTATAAAAACTAAATCATAAAAGGATTAAGTATGTATATAAAAAGCGTGTTCCATAAATTATCTTCACTTCTTGTCATATTTCCGATGTCGTTTTGGAAAACTTTGATACTAATGGTACGAATTTCGGGTGTAAGGTTCCGTTTTAAAGTTGAAATCCATTTTTAATCATCCTCATCGACTAGACTAATAGTCGTGAACGACCGGTTGGCCACCCCTGTTATAGCGCTATAGGTTTGCCAGTTCGATTGGAATTCTACGGAGTCGTCTTTTTAAACTAACTCCAGATCTCTGGCACTTTCTGAGTAGGCGCCTAGCTTGGATGTTTTGTTTTGTTGGATGATTTTTAAAACGATCCACGTAAGTCCCTTCTGGCTGGTTGAGGACATCTCCAATTTTATGAATACTTAAGTCCCTTTCAAGGTTCATGTATCAGGTTCTCATGTATCAGGGTGCGCCAGAGAAGCTGCGGAAAACCTTCGCTTGGAGGACCCTGATCTTGGCAAGGTGCGATTTGGATGCAATGCCATATACTTGCAATCCGTAGCGCCATTTGCACCATATTCCATAGCGAGAGCTTTTTTCAGCCGTTGAAAAGACAGTCCAGAATTGGAATCGTCTATTCAGAAACACCTCCAGGTATTTGAGTCCAGTCTGATGATCCAAAAACTGATCCTGAAGGTTTACACCCGGGTAGTGAACTCTGCGCAGCGATTGAATCACGTTGACGCACCAGTTTAGTACCAGTTTAATGCCTATGTTTCACCGATTTGCCCATTCTTCGAACTAGCGAAGATAAAGTAGAAGTATATCAGTGGCACTGTAGACACATTTGCCCCTTGCCAGTAAGACTGTTCCATCAGCAAATGTAACAATCGTAATGTCTTGCGGTTGACCCATATGGAGAGAAGAGCCCGTGGTCATATCGCTCCATCCAGAACGATAAAGGAGGTTCTGTTTGACAAATAACTCTTCACTAGCAAAAACAATTGAGGCAGCAGTAGAACTTTTGTTCAGGACACCATTTTTATCGAAAGCTTGCCTTATATCTTTGTACGGATATCCATCAAGGGTAAAGTTTACCACTCTATTCAACTATTTCGGCGTTCTATGGGACTTACGGAATCCAAACTGAAAGAGTGGTATCCTCCTCCTGACTTTCTCGATTGAACGCATTCGCGTTAGGAGGCACATTTCGAAAAACTTGGCTACGTTTGATAACAGACTGATTTGTCTGTATGAATCCAATGCTGAAGTGCTTTATCCAGTCTTATGGATCATACAAATCCTTGCCTTCTTCAGTTGTGATGGAATGTATTCTAGTCTATGCTCCGCATTGAAAAGGAGGACCAGGAAAAGCATCGTCTTCACAAGCAAAGCCTCCATCGTGACTCTCGCCTGTAATTTATTCAGCATTGTTGGGGCTAGTGGATGACACAACTGGCCAGTACTGTCGAGCTTTGTCTGAACAATGTGTTTTCTGCTGCTGGAGTTAAAGTCGAAGTGAGCCTGCAGATCGTTAGCGAATGCCACTTAATTTTCCTTAGCGGAATTAGCTCAGGAACCATCAGCCCTCCTGATCGGTAATTTCGGGGACACTTGCTGTTTATACCTAGTCGCCAGAGTTCACAATGAGTGTATTGAGCTCGCATCAGGGGCAACCTTTTTGTCCTTCTGCCTCTGCAGCGTCAGAAGCTTCCTGATCCTATGGCGACTCTGTGGCAGATTCTATTTAAATTAGGGTTATTGGAGCGGCAATAGTGTCGTCTTAGTCTCCTCTTCACCAAAAGCAAGGCTTCTATAGCTGGAGGGATTTTTACGCAAAAACTGCAAATTGAGACCCATTGAAAGCAAGTTTCGTGCAAGTCTTACGCTTTAGCCTCCAATATAAAAAAAAATCTTCCATCATAGTAGCGCTCCTAAGACGAGTTTTGTAGGCGGAGATACTTAAGTCACCTACTTTTTTTCTTCTAATTTAAAAGAAGTTTTAAAAGAAGTTTTTTTTTTAAATATTCTTGCTGAGTCAAATTAAATCTCCAGAATCTTCCGAAAACATTTACGCCCGCTGATGTTCCATAACTTCATTTTCACCACTGGGTCTTCTCGTAATGGTAATATGAGTATTATGCAGTTAGTAAGACGAGTAGAGTCATAAGCACATCTTCGATCGAGTGAGATCAGTACATGTAGATGAGGTGAAAAGTGTGGATGCGAGAAGAAATCAACTTTGGTAGAAACGCGTTGGGTAACGCATACCGAACGACGTTCTCAGCTCATCTTTGGCTGCATGTTGTTGCTATTAGTGTTGTTGTTGTTGGCGTTGTTGTTCATGTCATTTGTTGGCCTACTGTGGAGCTAAAGACAGCAACACATTCATAATTTCTTCCGATTTGTATCGTATAAACATTTTAAATTGATTAAAATACGATAAATCATAATCGTCGCCGTCGTTGTTCTTGCTGTAGTCGAAGTCATTGGTGTCTTGCTCGGTTGGTTGGTTGGTTGGTTGGTTAGTTGGCTCCTCTTACTCTCTTCTTCCATATACAAATATGATGCTTTATGCATAAACTCAAAGTTACGTCTGGCCTTCCGTTCTGTGCTGTGCTGTATCGTGTGTGGTGTGGTGTGTGTGCCTGACTGCTTGGCTAACAGTTTGTATATCTGGCGGTTAATCTGTTGCGGCTTTTGGGGTTTGGGGTGATGGAACGATTTATGAGCATCGAACCTAATAAAGTGTTAACGGAACGAGTTATTAAGGTAATATGAATGCGCATAAGTTAATAAAACCATGGAGAGAGAGAGAGAGAGAGTCCAGTGTGTGTGGCGCGTAAAGCGTAACTAAAAGATGTACTCGGAAAAGAGGTTTAAAGGTTTAATGCAAATTTTTAAACAATTATATAAAAATTTGCTATAAACCTATTTCCACGTCACACTTCCTTATATTTTTTTTTACCTTATTCTATGTTTTATAGACACTCAAAAAAATTACAAAAAAAAAAAAAAATGAGAAGCAAAATAAAAATCACGTCAGAAAATATAACATAACGACCACACGTATGTCTCCCATGCAACACAGCAGGATATCGTTTGTGGTCTATGAACAATCAATAAATTTGAACACGTGATCAGAGCTTAACTTACAACAGCAACAACAACCACACCAGGTCTTGCAACGATAAGTGATCGAAACAGTTTTCTGATTGAAGCAAAATTATGTTTAATAAAATACTTTTGAGCATGCAATATTCTATAATTTAAAGTTTGGAGCAAAAATATAAACACAGATTTTTCCACAGATATGTTGAATATGTAGATTAATGCTTAACAGCAGTATGGGTGATGAGGAGGGGGAGGAAGTTGTATTTATATGATGGAGTGTTTATTGTTGTGGGTGTTGTGCGAGGTAGTTGCGCAGTAGGCGGAACATGTATTCCGTATTTCGTTATAAATAAATTTAATTTAACTAAAGTTGGTTTGGAAGTTAAAAGACATGACAACAAGCTTTGGCTTAGGATTGGTTTGTAGACTTGAAGTTGGAGCATTTAGAATTTTAGTGGTATGGTGAAGCACAGCTTATTTTTAAAACATTTTCAGAAGAAGCATTTTTTAAACAGTACTAGAAGGATTCATTTAGAAGTTAAATAAACACATAGAGCACTCAATTAGTACGCTGCTGCTTTGATTTGGCTTCTATTTCTCAAACTCTAAGCGGTGTAACATGCAACATATACCCGGTACTTACTATAGACTCACTAGATAGCGAGTTACTTCCAGACTATCTCCAACTTCTTTTTGCAGTTAGTTCCTTTGGAACTTTGACGATAACTAATAATGTTTTCAGTTCGGAGTAATGCAACAACACCGCAATAAATGGGAGTTATTAACATAGAATAATTCTTACAAATTACTTGAGATGAGAGAGATTTGGTATACATTAAAAAAGTTTCAATTCCACAACACATGTGAAAAGTAAAATAAATTCGACAGAAAAAATGTGTTGCTGTGTTCCATGTATCGAGATGAAGTATCCAATGCCATCAGGAACTTACGATGTAAGCCAATAAGACTACCACCTATTGATAATTGAGTACTAATAACTAGGAACATCAGGCTACTTCGCTCTACTTAAGCCGGATATTAATAATTCTAATCCTAAATTTGATCTTAATGCCACTTTCCAAGAGCAGAATAGGGGTCAAAGTTCCTCTGTGCAACTTAGAAGAAGGGATCAAAATTTTACTGTTTATTCCAAAGTTGAGTAGTTAAAGCTTTTGAAAATTTATAGATCAAAGCTTCGTAGGCCACAAAAAAAATATGTATATATATATTCTATATGTTCGAATTTTATTTCTTTACCATTCATACATAAATAAAAATGGTATTTTACGTTTTAATCGTTGGATTCTCTAGATAGCGAAGGTCATCGACCTCCCCAGACAGGGGATTGCTCAGACGGAGCATTCTTCAGGCAGACGATTCGATGAATTCCCCAGACGTCCAAGTTCGTAGACCTGCCCAGACAGAACTTTCAGACGAAGGAATACCCAGATGGAGGATTTTCTATACAGCCAAGGTGGTCGAGCTGAACAGACGGAATTCCTAAAATAGAGCACTCCCTAGACGGTCAAGGTTGCACGCATTCCCAAAGAGGGGACTCCCTAGACAACCAAGATCGTTTACGTTCCCAGATAGGGAATTTTCTAGACGGCTTAGTTCTTCGGGCTCACCAAGCGGTAGCCTCTCATACAAAGGATTCTCAAGACGTTAATTTCTCTAGTCAAAGTCTCCGGCCTTTCTAGGCAGTGAATTGCCAGACGGAGGATTACCCAGACGAAAGAATTCGAAAACGGGAAATACCTATATAAGAAAATCCTTAGAAAAGGGCGTCCCCAAATGGAGAATATTCCAGACTGTGGTTTTTTAGACGACCAAGGTTGGAGGCACTCCACACGGAGATATACCTAGACAAAGGAATTGTTAGATGGATATTTTCGCTCAAAAGGGAATATCCATACAAGGCAATTCCAAACGAATGAATTCCCAGACAGATCCCCAGAAGGGAGATTCCTTAGATGGAGGATTTTGCAGACGGACTAATTCACATACAATCAAATCCCTAGATAAGGTAATCCCCAGAGGGATGAATCCCCAGATGGAGGGATCCCCAGACATAGGAATACGCAGACATAGGAATCCGCAGACGGAGTAAACCGCAGACAGAGGAATCCCGAGACGGATGAGTCCCAAGACAAGATAATCCCCAGACAAGGCAATTTCTAGACGAGGAAACCATCAGACAAGGGGATCCCAAAAGGAGGAAACCCAGACAGACGATTTCCTAGACAAAGGATTCCACAGACGGAGGAATCTCCAGACGGTAGAATCTCCAGATGGAGTAATCACCAGGGAAAGAAATCTCCAGACGGAGATTTCCCGAAACGGGGGCAACCACAGACGTAGGAATCCCCAGACAAGGGAGTCTTCAAACCGGTGATTCATTATACGAGGGAATAGCAAATGGAGGAATCCCGAGACGAGGGAAACCCTAGACGGACAATTTCCCAGGCAAGGGAATCCTCAATAGAAGAAATCTGCAGACAAGAGAATCCCAGAAGGAGGAATCGCCAGACGAATGAATTTCTCAATCAGGGAATCCCCAATGTGGACGGCCTCCGTCATATCTACTCGGTTATATCAACTTTTGAGAAGAGCGTTTCAAAATAGCTGAAGGCCATGGGCGTCGTTACATTGGGAGATGATCCTACATGCGTTTCGTTTTATTTTCGGTTTCAATAAGTTCCAAACAGAATAAACTTACGGCTTGAGTATCTGAGGCTGCGATTTGTGAAAAACAAAGGGATTTCAAAATATGTTCCATAGATCTTGCAAGTCCAAGAGGTAAGTGTTGGAGTGTTTCAACCATATAATTATATTATGCATGAGGCTACTTACTTTATGTTTCTTCAGTGGTAAAATTTTGTTGATAATTTCTTGATTGATTTCTTTCATTAATTTCCTATGGACTTTGCAATGTAATTAGTAAATTTTAATGAATTGTGGAGAACAAATTTTGCTGAATTTTTGGCAGTAAACCACTTAGAATTCGTAGTGACTGGCTCTGGCTGCGGCGAAAGTTTTCACGTGTGTTGTCTTCCGCAAAAAAATATCCAAGAATACAATTTAGTCTTCAATACTTTGCAGCACTCCAACTCAAAGCCAAACTCCATCTAGTATATACACTGTTGAGCGCTTAATTTATGCATTGATTAACCTCAGCAGTTTATCGATACAGAAAGGCATGAATCAAGCGCATTCAGTTCGTACACGTATAAAGCGAAAACTTTTATCATTAGGCGCATAATAAAAGCTACCAGTTAGTACGGCTAGGAACTGAAAACCACCAAATCTCTATCTCTATTCATCAATCTAGTAGCTCTCATAGACGAAAACGTTGCTATTAATAGAAGCTTGGCAAATTGTAGCATACTTAGCGGCGCTTAACACGATTTTTCCGCTCTTTACTTGTTGTTGTTGTCTATGCAAATGCAATACAAAACGCCATAAAAACAAATCAAATAAATATGTACACGAAATACTTGTTAACCGATTTTTGTTTGAGTAGTAATCAAAATTGAAATAACAACAAAACTTCTTCGCATTTCGCGTACAAACGCAGACGAGTCAACACGAATTCTAAGCGTTAACGGGAAAAAAATAGTGCTATGCAATCTGTTAGTGTAGCAACTACTATAGATTCACGGCTTAGTACAGCGCCGTATACGGCAACGGCACCAGCACGTGGCTATTGTTTTCGCTTTCCCAGTTATATGTACAGCAATGTCAGCTATGATAAAAATGCGATACCTGTGCACTTTAAAGCTACGCCGGACACGCTGCTGAATCGCGCGGCAAGCGTACTAGATATGCAAACACTGCCGGAGGTTTACAAATGGAGCATAGAAGCAGTGGTCAACTGGTTGCGTGACTTGGGTTATGCGCAATATGAGGTGTGTTTGTTAAAAATTATTATTTTAAATATTAAATAAAAAAATGTTACAGCAAACATTTCGCGTAAATTGCATAAATGGACGCCGTTTAGCTTTGCTGGATGAGTTTACGCTGCCATCTATGAATATTGTTGATCTGCAACATATACGTCACATCTCCAGCGCTACACGTGCATTGTTTCCGGATCAGCAACTACTTGCCAGACAACCCATTGAATATGCACTTTACAGATATCATCGCTCGCGTACTGGCAATGTGTATGAAAATGTACGCTTTACAGATTTCTGTCGCCTAACAGTAAAAAAGTCCATAAACGATTGGGATTTATTACAGTTGCATTTAAATTATTTACCGTTGGAGGAGCATGCAACACGTATTGGTGGCATAAAGCGTCCAAAAACTTCATATACTGCTATGAAACGAGAAAGAGTTTCGACGTCATCGTCTTCGTTTATGAATGAACTTTATGATAGTATAACGGATGATGATCTATAGAATGGAAATTTCAAGTTACATATTATGGATTATATTAAAAAAATGTTACATAAATAAAAATTAGTAGACATGGTTCTGTTATCGAGGGTAATAATAGTGATTCCAGATTCTTAGTGAAAGATAAAAAAAGGATCAGAGTTCAGCTTTATTGGGAAGCTTCAGAAGATGTTATATTCTTGCTGCATTCCATATGCCTGAGCCTATTATTTAAGAATTAGTAAAGTTTAACAAGTGTCTAAGATATATCTACGACTGTGCCCACGCCCCCGATCGGTCTATGGAGTGCAAAACTTTTTGTATCTATTAAAAATCATAATTCATAATTTTAAGTAATGAGTCTAAATATGAAAAAAACATAATTTGGAAAGATGACATATATGATGGCGACCTAGAATTAATGATGAGCTTTTTTTTTTACCAATTTTGCGAATTTATGGTACAAAAATGGTTAAAAATATATTATTCAAAGAATTGCTGGCTACAATGGTTTCTCATCTTTTTGGCAATTTTCGGATACCAGCTCTGAAGAACGTCTAGTCTTGTGAGGCTATCCAATTTTCGACACATTCTTAGCATTGAGTTGCTGACGGGTCATATGTCATATGTCAACGACCGAAACAAGTAGTCAAAAGGAGCGATGTCTGTAGAATACGGCAGGTAGAGTAAGACTTCCCATTAAAGCGTTTCCAAATAGGTCTTGACCGATTTTGCAACAAGTGACCGAGCGTTGACTTACTGCAAAATCTCTTTGTCATGTCTTTCTTCGTATTTTGGTTGTATTTGCTTTAATGCGCGGCTCAAATATAGCGTTCTCCGGTGATCGTTTCATTAGGTTTGCGGAGCTCGCAGCTTGCCCCAACAATTACAGAGTAAAAGGTTGTTGCCATGAACAATCGGACTTGCTAAGGATTTTGTTGGCTGACTGTGCAAAACCCATGGTTTTTTGCGCTTGGGTTATCTTAATGGATCCACTTTTCATTGCCTGTCACATTGCGCTGCAAAAAAACTCTGCATTTGTTGGTGTTCGAAGCTGTTCATAAGCGAAAAATCGTCTTTGGATGTCATGCGTCTACAACTCGTACGGCTTCTTACTTTTCAATCAATCCCATGACTCCTTTTCCCTCGTTAACTGTCGATTCATCCTCTCTCAATGATTCTGAAAACTTCTGAAGCGTTTCCACATAGAGTAATAAATCCAATTTGAACCAAATGACACAAGCTACCAAAGACGTTTATTCACAATAGACCCTCGTTCAGAATATTGGTACATCTTGTCTAAGCCGTCAATATCAAGGTCAAACCAAGGTCGTAAACCTTATTTCGATATATTTACTTTTTTTGACACCGGATTCAGTAAGACCGAAAAATTTTACGTCCGAATACGCTTTAATCTGTTTTATGAACAGACTCTTCAAGATCTGTTGGAGGTATAGATCAGAAGAATCGATTTCATTAACGAAATAAGATTCGTATACCCAATGCGAAACGAAGATTTTAGTATATCGTGTTAGGGAATTTAGTGTATCTGTTTTCAGAGCAGTCTGACATCATGTTCACATCGCAAAAACCTGTATCTCCCACCCTACTGTTCACTAAAGTCCCCCAGTAATCAATGTGGAAAATGGAGGAAATATTTTTTAACCGTCTGTCGACAAAATTCTTGTAGTCAGGGTCTTTGTTATTTCCCATACATTTCTTTTGAATTTCTTTAAAACTATTCCAAGTTGCCATTCTCATTTCGAATTCTTTATCTTTATTTAGGTCCCTTATTTGAGGGTCCCTTTATTTTGAGAAATTTCTCAAATACATGAAAGCATAACTCACCCTATTTCTTACTTTTGGACTATGAACACATCATTTCATAGAGTCACATCCATCATGATCCTAATCGAAATGAGGAAAAATGTGGTATCAAGCCAAGTCCACCTTTTAATTAGGTTCGAAAAGCGCAACACCTCATTGTTTGTGGCACAAATGTTAACTGGTTTTCGGAGTGGCATCACGCGGTCTTCTCGGATGAAAAATAATTAATTTTCATAACCTTTGCACAGAAACTCATTTTTTTTTAAACGGCTGCTATTGGCTATCATCGAAAATGTTTGAGGATGGTTGATACGTCAAGTATATGGATCAAGACAACTACGTTTGAGTATACCGGAACGAACCAAATCCATCGAATTAGCTCAATTTCGTCAAATTATTTGGCTAACTTTTATGTTCTAATCTCTTCCAAATCAGATGTGTGATGTTTTAGTGCAAAAAGTTGGCGGAATACACTATTAAAAAATGTTTTTAAAATAAAATAATCCAATTACCTAAAATTTAAATAATATTTGTGTTAAAACGAGTCAGAATTCTCTGAGAGATATGATACTAACGAGTCTGATTCCAGTGGTGAGAAAAATAAGGGTCACAAATTTTGCTGTTTTTGGATAATTTTAATTATTTTTAGTAATTATTTTATTAATAATTAAATTAATTAAATATATAATTAAATAATTAGTCACATTTCTCCGATTTTCATGCAACAACAACTCACCCATAGTATTATAGAAATTTCAACAAACCGTATTTTGTTTTGCATACTACTCGAAATTTTCACAATTTCATAAATCTACTCACCCAGTTTCG
The DNA here is from genome assembly GCA_035044805.1 of Leucophenga maculata. NCBI lineage: Eukaryota > Metazoa > Arthropoda > Insecta > Diptera > Drosophilidae > Leucophenga > Leucophenga maculata. Next base: position 158,645 of record JAWNNP010002447.1, on the reverse strand, counting down.
ACTAATTTTTATTGATTCATAGCGATTGATTTACTAACAACTCAATGAATGATTCAATAAATCAATATATGCACATATGTCTAACTGAATGTATAATTCATGTACATTGAAAAGAGAGAAAACATGATGGTAGTGAGCGAGCGAGCATGAGCGCAAGTCAAGATACACTGAAACTCCGCCTACTTAGCTCACTTATCGATCGTTGATTGGCGCAATGCGCCATGCTGTTTCATTACCGTCATGTTGTGGGTGTGCAAGCGGAAAAAGAGTAAAAAGGGAAATGGAAAATCAGAGAAACATATGGCATATATATATGAATGAGCATGTATATATGTATATATATATATATATAGGTACTTGTATAAGATCGGTGCGCAAATCGATGCTGTGCTAATGACAAGATCTAATGAATCTCGCATGCAAGCATAAACAAATGAATAAGAACGAGTTTCGGAACCGTGGAGCAGATTTAGGAAGTAATCGAGCAGAAATATGTAGAAGAGAAATATGATATAAGGGTATGGAATATATTTAAACTGGAGAAAAAAAATATGGAACTATTTTACTGTTATAAATATATATAAAATATGAAAAAAGTGATTCATGAGTAGTGTAGCAAAGCAATTCGCTAAAGATGTTCACCACATAAAATGTTTCCTTCCAGACTTAAAACGTAGAAGAATATGTTTTAATAAAAAAACGAAAACGGAAGGGATTTATAGTGCAAGTGTCAGCTAATATCCGCACTCTTGTAAGGAATAAAAATTTTCGACCTAGTGAAGAGATTCCGGATGACAAATATGGACTGAGATTAAAATTGTAAGGAATCGGAGCAAAGGAACATAATTTCATTTAAAATAGGCTTCGGGCTTTAAAGTGACAGTTAAATTCTGAACGTGTGACTGGATTGGAAATTATTGTATAATTGTTTGATATTGTTCAATTAGTAAGTTTAAAGTTTAAATATGGTGAGATGCCATAGAAGAATTGCGGAAATAAGCTACATTAAATATGACATCCAAACTATTGGTAGTAAATGGGAAAAGAGCTAAAAAATAGAATCCCCAAACGATTCCCATATCTCAGTGGCAGATTTTGACTCTTATTTCGAACATATGTTAAATCCAATTTAGGGAGATTGGGATTCGTTTGCTCAAGTGCACATAGTGTGGAAAGTTGTTGACTGCCATACACCTGGGAATGGCCAACAATGATTCTTGTGTCAAACGGTCCAAGCAACTCACACGTCCGTTAGGACACGTATCTCCTGGGTAGCCTCTGAACATCCGTTCAGAGGTGAGCTAACGTGAGAAGGCGAAGGGGCCCCCTCTCCTTTAAAAAGGGGTTGGTGCGCTGGGCTTGGGACCCGCCACTTTAAAAAAAACCCCCCAATGAAAACGAACAAAAAGCCTCGGAACGGACCCTTTGATGACGACCCCCGCAAACGCTATAAGGATCACGATATACGGATATGCACCTGGAATGTCCGCACCCTTAATTGGGATGGTGCAAGTATCCAGCTGGCTGATGTCCTCGAAAAATGCAAGGCTGACATCACCGCAATCCAAGAAATCCGATGGATAGGGCAGGGTTGCTCTAAAAAAGCATCCTGTGACATCTACTACAGCTGCCATGCGAGTAAGCACGAATTTGGATGTGGTTTCGTGGTGAGTAGGAAACTACGTGGCCTCGTCTCTAGGTTCACACCTGTTGACGAGCGTCTAGCCGCGATACGCATCAAGGCTAAATATTTTTATATTAGCCTGATTTGTGCGCACGCCCCGACGGAAGAGAAAGACGACGATGCTAAAGATGAATTCTATGAGCGCTTGGAACGCCTGTACGAGCGCTGTCCCAAACACGATGTCAAAATCGTGCTTGGCGATTTCAACGCCAAGATTGGGAAGGAAGGAATCTTTGGCCCGACCGTCGGAAAATTTAGCCTTCACGACACTACCTCCAATAATGGAGAGAGGCTAATCGATTTCGCCGCAGGTCGGAACATGGTGGTGTCATCAGATTTCAACATCTTAACATCCACAAGGCTACATGGCTGAGTCCTGATCAAAAAACACGCAACCAAATTGATCATGTTCTGATTGACGGAAGGCACGCATCGAGCGTGTTGGACGTGCGAACGTTACGTGGTCCCAACATTGACTCGGACCACTATCTTGTCGCAGCCAAGGTACGCACTAGGCTCAGCGTAGTGCATGCCGCACGTTCCAACATGCAACGAAGGCTAGACGTCGGCAAGCTGCAATCAGAGCAGACCGCCACAGCCTTCTCAAACACACTCTCCCGACTGCTCCGGGAAACCTCTCCGATTTCTCGAGATATATGTGAGCAGTGGACACATGTTACCCGCTCCATAGATAGGGCTGCCAAGGATGTCATTGGTTATACAAAACCTGTGAAGAATTCTTGGTACGACGAGGAGTGTCGCAATGCTACTGCAGAGAAGAACGCTTCCTATCAGCGAACTCTGCAGTCGGGAGCAACGCGAGCTGTTAGAGAGCGATATCAGAGAAGGGAAGAGAGAAACGCCTTTTCAGACGCAAGAAAAAGGAGCAAGAAAGGCGGGAGTTTGAGGATGTTGAGATGTTCCGTAACAGAAATGAAGCTCGAAAATTCTACCAAAAGGTCAAGCGTCTGACTGAAGGTTTTAAGCCCGGAGTAACTTTCTGTAAGGATGAGAATGGAAGTCTGGTAACGGATGAACAGGAATCACTGAGATTATGGAGGAGTCATTTCTCCAACCTACTCGGCGATGAAGCGCACAATACCGCCGAAAGAGAAATGACACCGGAACCACCAGTTAATGATGGCACTATTGTAGAGCCACCGGACTATTACGAGGTCGATTCAGTTATTAAAAAGCTGAAAAATAACAAAGCGGCAGGCTCTGATGGGCTGCCAGCTGAGTTATTTAAGACCGGCGGCGAAGAGTTGGTTAGGAGTATGCACCAGCTTTTATGCAAGATATGGTCCGATGAACGCATACCCAATGACTGGAATCTCAGTGTTCGTTCCTATCTTAGAAAGGAGACCCCGCTGTTTTGCCCAACTATCGCGGAATAAGTCTCCTTTCCATTGGATATAAGACTTTGTCGGGCGTATTGTGTAATAGGCTGAAGCCATATACCGACTCACTGATAGGACGATATCAGTGTGGCTTCAGACCAAAAAGGTCGACCAGTGACCAAATATTCACATTACGCCAAATCTTGGAAAAGACCCGTGAGTTCAACAAAGACACTCACCACCTATTTGTCGATTACAAAGCCGCATTCGACACGCCGATAAGAGCGAAGTTCTTCGACGCCCTGTCTGCACTAGGTATCCCGGCAAAGATTGTCCGTCTTTGCATGGCGACGCTATCTAACACACAAAGCGTTGTCAGGGTGGGAAAAACCTCTCCGACCCCTTTGATACCAAGAGAGGTTTCAGGCAGGGCGATGCTCTATCGTGCGATTTTTTCAATCTCCTGACGGAATACATCCTACGCCAATGCCCGTACATACAGAGTATGTCGGGCTCGATCTTCCAAAAGGAAGTGATGCTGCTCGCTTACGCCGATGACATCGATATCATCGGTACGCAGGAAAGGCGAGTCAGCAAGGCGTTCTCGGAGATTGAAAAACAGTCTCGGCTCATGGGTCTAGCGGTGAACGAGGACAAGACGAAGTACTTGGTGTCTTCTCGCACTCCGTCAATGCGTCTTGGACGGTCAGTGACGATGGAGAATTTCAACTTCAGTGTTGTAGAAAACTTCGTCTATCTCGGAACAGAGATCACCAGCAACAACAACGTCAGCCTGGAGATCAGGCGAAGAATCACGCTTGCAAACAGATGTTTTTTTGGGCTGAGCAAGCAAATGAGAAGTAAAGCCCTCTCTCGACGGACGAAAATAAAGATATATAAGACGCTGATACTCCCGGTCCTACTGTATGGCGCAGAGGCATGGACCGTGGTTGAGTCGGATGAGACAGCGTTGGAAGTCTTCGAGAGGAAGATTCTTCGCAGGATCTTTGGTCCTATTAGAGTCGGCGACGAGTTTAGGTCCCGCATGAACCGCGAGCTGTACGAGCTATTCAATGAGGTTGACATAGTCCAGCGCATAAAATTCCAGCGGCTGCACTGGGCTGGGCACCTCATTCGAATGGACGAAGGAGCTCCAGCACGCATGGTTTACATGGGGGGCCCAAACTTGATTGGTGGACGCCGACTTAGAGGACGACCGGGCACTCGATGGAATGACCAGGTATGGAGAGACCTCTCCGTACTTGGCATTCAGAGCGACTGGCGCCAGCGCGCACAGGATTATGGAGGCTGGCGCGCTTTCCTGGACGCGGCCATGACCGGTAGACGGTTGATGGCCATTTAAGTAAGTAAGTTAAATCCAAAACAGACTTCAGCACACATTAAAATATGGACCTAAACGATACACTGGATGAGCAGAATATTGGATGGGCGTAATTTTTTTGAGTTAGAAGCAGATGAAAAGACATTTACTGCGAGATTATTCCTGTCAGCATCATTCTATTTCGACCTGCCCGAAGATCCATTTCATCCCAAGCGTCTGAAGCCCGATAAAGCACAGGGACACGACAACATTTGGTGTCGATCTTCATAGTCAGATTGCAGTTTTTTTCGGCGGGGAAGCAAGCAGCCATCGCAATGGCAATAATCTTCGTTTGGGAAAGACTAGTCATTGCTAGGCTTTTGATCATTGCGGAGCCAAATGCCAGAGCATGAGTTCGGCTTCCGCTCTGACCATGGCAAATTAGAGAACTCCAAAGAGTCTCCGACCACATAACGCGATTATTCGACTGGCGACAGTATTGCAATGCCGTATTCATGAATATCGAGCAGACATTCGATTAAGTTGGGCACCACGGGCTCCTGTTAAGCTTTAAGGAGGGAATTCCTGCTATTGGACAATGATGGTTTCGCCGAAGGTGGCCGCGCATATCATACGTAGATGCTCTCGCTGACTGGGCCAACAGGTGGAACGTAAAGCTCAATGTCAGGAAAAGGTTTAATATGTGTTACACCCTCCATCACTAGTAGGCTCAAATGATAATGGAACAGCTATCTAAGGTTATCTACCTGTGCATTAATCTGGAAAGGAGGCTCACCTTTAAGGCCCACAGCCAATCTATGGTGGCAACGTGTCGAAGCAGATTGGCTCTTGTGCAGCAGAAGCAACCTTCCCAACTTCAATATTCCAATTTAGCGTTACACTATGCAAGTCTGGAACTAAAGATGCAGAGTCTGCACAACCGAGCCAAGCGGCTCATCACTGAATGTCCCTGGTTAGTCCTCAACTTCAGTCTTCAGAGTAACCTCAACTTGACAGTGGCTGAAGAGTGAAGAGAATGACCGGCATCAAAATCATGCTAACAGCCATGCATGAGAACTAGTTGGCGCGCGACCGGTTAGACGCCTGAAAAGGAAGAAATGTAAAGACAAACCAGATACGGGAAATGTCAGAATACTCAAGAAATTGTAGATCAATGAGCTTATGGATTCAATAGACTTCTTAGTGGATATAAACAACGATATGTTGCAATTTTGTAGAACCAATGTGGTGTTCCAAATCTATAGGAGAGCTTTTTTATGAACTTCAATGATATGGAATGATTTAAATACCTATTTGTACTAAATACTGAAGATAAAATATGCGAGCTCTTCTTTACGCTGATCTCAGAAAATGGTGTTTTAGCTGGAATGGTATAGCAGAACTTAGATTATGAAGACCAATTTATTAAAATCACAGATTGTGGTGTTCTGACGAGAGAGATGGCAGAGAAGAAGTAGTACGGAGATTGTGGTGTTCTGAACAGAAGAAGATTTAATGAAGCTTTGGCTTCGGGATATATTTATTTAGAGGATATGCAATCTTCTGCTGGACCTTCTATTAAAATATATTTTTCAAACTTTTAAAAAAGATTTTCAGGTAATTTTGCAATATTGAAATATATTTGAAACATGCACACAATTTCACTTCCTTTCCATATCACTCTATAAACTGACCAAATTAGTCTCACTTCTTCCTATAAATTTGACTATTTGCGCCACTGTGCGGCACACGCGGCATGTCTGAGATTTGTTTTGAATATTGAATTTTTTTCTCGCTGTTTTACGTTAAGAGTATTTGTTCGAATGTGTTATGGGCTTTTCTTTAGTTCTGTGTGGGCTGTCTTACCAATCGGTTCGAATCTGTATTGCTTTCGACAACAAATTATCGCAACGAAGATCGTATAGTAATAAAAAAAAGCACGACGCGACGGCATTGCAAGAATTTTGCCCAAGCAAATTTTTTTCCACAAATCTATAAAAAATCCAAAACATCAATTCCGTGCAATGTTAGTGTGTGAAAGTCCTACAGCAAATCCAAGAATGATGGATCAATTACCGGAAAATCTAACGAAATGTGTACAACCAATGCAAATCAGCGATGGTAATGAGAGTGATAATGCCACAAGTGATCTGTCAAGTGAACCAAATAATGAGCCACAAAAATCTAAAACAACAACGAGTGCCACAAAAATTAGTTTAAGTTTTAGTGTAGATCGTTTGTTGGGAGATATTGATAAATCAAAAATAAATACTGTGACACCATGTAAAATGCAATCCTGTTGTGAACATCCTTATGCATGTTGCTCCTATACACAGTGCTATATGCCACAAACAACGACGACGACGAGTGAACATAATTTGCACAGTCAATTGCCGCATTTAATATCACAACATGCAGCTTATAATAGTCTAATGCATGGGAATATTGGTACTACTATGGATGATAGTCTAGGAAAGGCAACTTCGAGATCGACATTGCTGTTTCCAGGCATGAGCAGTGCCAATGCGGCAACAACATATGTGGATTATAATAAAGCTGTGGTGCGGCCTATGCCTATACGTGCTGGTGGAAGTAGTTTAGAAAATGGTGAGTTAAATTGAATTTGAGTTTATTGTACACACAAAGAAAACTTGATACTTTCTTAACAGAACATTACTATGCTAATATGATATTTAAGCTAGCAACATTAGATAGTTTTTAGGTTGAGCAGTTCTATTGGAAAGATTGGAGTAAGACCACAGAAGTTGGTGAAACTTGATTGTTAAAAAATCTTTTAGAACTCGTATAATCTGTATAACTTTTGGAGAAATCGTTTGAGTTTTGACTACTTATTTTTTCTCATAACCTTTTATACGTCTTTTTGATTTATATAATTATTTAATTTGATAAAAATCAGGATTCGGTACATCCTTAAACCATATCATGTCGCACCCTTCTATTATAATCCCCGAACTGTACAAATTAATGAATTAATCTTCTAATTGGACGCCTATGTGGCAAACTCCTTGCAAGCCTAATGGCATGATTTAGCAGCCTGAAGTTGTACCGGCTTGTGTGGTAGATGATTTCTTGTTCTATGGTGTTCAGCCTCAAGTCTCGGAGTAGTGTTGTTTTGCGGACGTATCAGGGGCATCCTATAATCTCATGAAGACTTCAATTTTGCAACTTTTGGATTCGCTGCTTGTGTGTTTTGGCTGCGATGCCACATATTTGTTCCAAATGTTTTCCATCATGAAATCTTCATAGTTTCGCCATAGTTTAAGTTGATTTGATGGGAAACATGATAATTCAAATATTGTAAAAAGTGTTCTTATTTGGTGATGGATCATATTGCTAATGGGCATTAGACTTCGGATTAAATCACTTCCGTCAAGTGCTAGAATACCTATTACCTTCGTACCGTAATTATCTACATTAAATAGCAAACCTACTAAATCGGTAAAAATTACGGGCACCACAGGAAAACAGACGCTTCTTACCAATTTGTTTTATATATATAGATTTTATATTACCTTCCCTAGTTCCTAAGATGTATTTATTTTACTTTGGTGGTGTGAAACTCTCATTTCTGCAGCGGAACTTTTTTAATCCAGAGATTTTCTTATAATCGCAAATGTGTGAACAACAATTTGATCCTTTAAAAAGTTTTGCTTTTTACCCATAATAATTTTTTAATTAAGATCCTTGTAGCATTTTTTGATTTAATCAAAACTTGGTCAAAGAATCTTTTTGATTGGGTGAAAATTTAATTAACTTAATTTTTCTTTCCTCTTTTATACGAAACCAGCTTTTGGTGCTACACTCCCTCTTTGTCTTCCTTTTGTAGAGGTGAGGTTCCACCGAGAATGAAATTTTTTAGCCTAGTTCTACAATATTTGATTTGTCATGGTGTGCTATGATGTTTAGTTTTATGAGACCTCATCACAGCATGTGTCTAGGGACTATAGATTGTCCTGATACCTTTAGCCGGCTATGGGTTGAATTTAAAAAAAAACCAAGAATCAAAGCTCAGCATGCTATACTCTAAATACGGTCTTCCCGAACACACTCTGCGCCGATAATGCTCGATCCTATCAGATCCGTCTTCGCTTTATCATAAAATCTCCCTCAGCAGCATCTTCGGGACTTTGCGAAAATTCGTTAAGTTTTCAATTTTTCTTCTTAATTTTCAAAATTTTTCTGGATTTAAAGATAAAAACTTTTTGCGACTCATAAAGTTTCTTTATTTTTCTTGACTTAATCTTAAAAACTGTTTGCGAATCATAAAGAGCATGGAAAAATAAAATTGTTGTTTTTACTATTTTCCTTGTAATTTCTTTATACTTTCTCACCTTTTGAAACTTCTTTGGACTTTTACAAATATTTCAAAATTAAAATTAGCCAAAGTAAACTGAGTAAAATTGGTTACCCAAAAAATTGTACCACAAATAAATAAAACTAATCCTTGCCCTCAATTCCGCTCGGTGCCATTTCTTCAAATACATTTTTTAATTTACAACAATTGCTTCCGATGACAATGAAGTACATAATCACAAATGTATCACACTACATATCTATTAAAGAACTTTTCAAAAGAACTCAAAGAACTTTCATAATTCCTACACAAAAGTCAATCGACACGCAATTCGCAACGTTTGAAGTAAAGAACAAACGCGACAGATATAGCCATTAACTTTCCAGGAAATATGCAATCATCCAAAGGCTGTATTTTTTTTCTTCTCACATCAACAGCGAAAGATCAGCAAAAATCCGATTACAAACGAGCGAACTACACCACACAACACAATAAAGGCGCGTATGGCGCATAAATTTTGTGTTTTTATTGGAATTATTAGTTGATCTGTGGCCATATTGTGCAATATACAAACGAACCCAAACCGAAATTCCAACCAATATCAAAATGAATACATTTCAGATTGCCTGCCAACAGTTGGCAACTGTTCCTGACGAAAACAATTCATTCGAGATTCAATGGATTTCAATTGGAAAATGAAATTTTTTGTAAATTGTTTCCTTCCTGCTGCGTTTGTGACTTGTTGCCTTTGCACTTTGATCTTGTTTATTGAAGACTACAGACAGAAGAAGCAGTGTTTCCTCACATCGTGGAAAACTATAGAATTTTTTTGTTTGTTTTGTACTTCGATACACAGATACACACAATGTAACGAAAAATATTGTTTATGTTCCTCTAATACTATATACAAATCAAGGCTAAGAAGTGTGTTCTAATTTGTGGTTTGTGTTTAATCGATTTGTGTCGAGTATGTCTATTTATTCCAAATTATTTATTTAGATTTGTATTCCTTTGTTGGTTTGTAAAAAATTGGTGTCGATTTGTAGTTTTTATGGATAAATAAATGTAAATGTTTTAATTTAATATTCATTGAAGTGTTTTGATGTCACACTTAATGGTGCAAATGGGAAAATTTTGGTTTATGTAATGTTTCCATATAAAGTTATAAGCCTATTTCATTCTTATCTATCTAAAAAAGATTACTTGACATGACTGATGAGTTCTTTATAGAAAAAGAACCGGAACAAGTTTTTGTCCCAGATAAACAAAGATGTGAGCTGAGGAGAGTAGACAAATAAAAAATTCAATGGATAAAAGCGAAGAGAAGATTTGCAGGGTTGAACGATGACTCCCGCTCTAGACGGCCATAAACTGGACAGACAAACCAATGTAAATGTGGGTCGTTCAAGTGATTTATTGAATTCTGATCATCGAAATATAATCGTTGGTTTGTAGATTTTTGCGTCTAATCTCTAAAAAAAGTTCGACTATGATAATCGAAATATTATCAGTAGGAGCTGCTTAGTCTGATAATTTCCTAGTAATCCTAAGGCACCCCGATTTCTTCGTGGATCACGCTGTTGGTATTGAACAGGTTCGCGTTGGAGATAATTCTGAGAGTCCTGTTTAGAAAAATTTAACAGTTGCTCCTGCTGACAGTGCCCCAGATCAGGATTCCAAAGGACCACATAGGTTTTTAGAGATTGCTCCTCAGCCTGAGAGTTGTCCTTTGACCGATCAGCAATAAATTCTTTTTAGCCTTTGAGTTGAGTTAAGTCCTTTTAACGAGCAACTGAGGACGTCATATTCCCCTTCTAATCAGCACTATGCCCAGATAATTGGCTTCACCTCTGCTTGGTAGCTGTTCCGTCGAGATTAACATGGGAACAGTCTCCTCTTCTCAGCGAAAAAGTCATTTGAATGTACTTCTCGGGGCTGACAACAATGTTACACCTCTTAAACGAAGTAATGGTGGTGTCGAATTGCCTTTAAGGCAAGGCTGAATCCACCTGTGGGGAGACGGCGGATGAGAGGAAAGCTGTGTCGTTGGCATACGTAGCAGCCAGCAGCTTATCTTCCTCGATGATCGGCATGTCAGAGTATAGAGCGTATAAACGACAGGGTACACTTCCCTGTGGAACTCCGGCTCTGACATCTTTTATTACAGAGCTTTCTATCCCACATCTCACAAAGAATTATCTGATGAAGTGGTAGAACGCAACTGCTAGAGTTGTCTTTAGCTTATGGAGTAGACCAGCATGCTACATCTTGTCAAAGACTTGCTTTAAGTCCAATAAGATGGCCGAACAATACTTTTTCTCCTCAAATGCATCCATCCGTGTCTTTTCTACTAGTCTATGGCATTGTTCTGGCGTGCCATGGCATTTTCTGAAGCTAAAACGATGATCAGTGATCGAACCAGCGTCTTTTAGTATTGGTCGGACTTTACGCAGAAGTAGTTTTTTGACTATTTTGGAGAGTACCGTCAATAAACTTATCGGGCGATACAAGGCGAGATTGGCTGCAGGCTTCCCAGGTTTGCGAATATCTATCCTCATTTTGAGGCAATTAAACTGAGTGCAGTTTGAGTAGCACATATGTCATAGGTTTGAAAAGCGCTTGCAAACAATTTGAATAGCGTTAATGCTTAGCATTTTTTCAGCTTAGAAATTGTATTTATATTTAAACATCAATAACTTTTGACTCTGCAGCTCGATTTTGATAAAATAAACGCTAAATGTTAATTGCAATAAAGCTACTTATTTTTTAGTAGTTCAATTTTCAATTCAATGTGTATCTTTTATTTGATACGCGCACAAACAATTACACTGCAATGTAAGCTTTCTAAAGTTGTCTTCGTAAGCTTATAAAAATTAAAGACAATCACTTTCAATATGATTGTCCTTCATACTAAACGATTTGTATTCCATTTTTGGAAAAAAATATATGGTTTTAGCGGATTACATAATTCCAGCCGCTGGACATTCATTATCATTAAATTGTGTTTTTTTTGTTAGAATTTAAACTAAAATCAATAATGTAAGAGAAAAAATGTAATAAATTAAAAGCGCAAGCGGCGCCAAATGACCCGCACAAATATACAAAAAGCTAAAGATACTGTATCTGTAGCTGATCACATATATGTAAGCTATACAGCTTAATCAGTCAACAAATGAACAACAATAGCACACAAACACACACAGCCAGACAGATCAGTTGAAGAAAAAACCAATCAAATAAAGCACACATAAAATCAAAACAGTCGATGAAGAATTTAAACATTTATTTGTGGTTATGTACGAACGAGTATTTTCCGCATCTCACAGCGAGCGCAAAACTGTATGCGTTTCTTTAAGATTCTACGATTTTATGATGTGCGATGCGATGCGATCAATCCATCACAAATAAATATACATGGCTGCAGATACGAGAGTCCAACGAAACTTTTGTAGCTGTTATTATTTTTGTTTTCTGTGTTTGATGATGACTGTGAGGAAGCAGCCCTGCTACTAAAGACGTTAATCGTTTCGTTTTGTTCTACAAGATACAACATTTTGAGTATCTGCAATTGATAAATAACTTGGACACTGCAGGTGCCTTCCGCCGCAGTGGGTGGCTGTGTAAATAGTTGGCCTCTGATGCGGCCTCAATGTGTAGAGTTCGAAGAATTCTCAATTCGGAATATTGGAATGCCAATGAGACGGACAGGCTGTTGAGCTGTGCATTCCAACTGACTTAAAGTCAGTCAGTCAAATGCACAAAAACTGCTGATGAGTCAGTCAGTCAGCGTATTAGAACTTTTTCTATTAAACTATCTAAACAAGTTAGGCGCCTAATCTATCAGTGTTTGTCTTTGTAGCTTGTATCTATAGATCGTGCAATCGATCGATCGATCTCTCACTCAAACGTTTTCGTTTATCTTTAGCTATTTATGTAGCATTTTATATATTTGTTATTCTTTCAATCGGATCAATTCATTATCATCACCGCAGCACAGCACAGCACAGCACATCAAATCAAATCGTTTTGATTTCATACAACTAGACTCACCTCATCTCACACTCATTTTAAGCAGTTTGTTCAATTGCTTAAGCAAATAAACAAATCGCAGTCATTCATTCGATCGATCGTCTTAATTTGAAGTTTATGTATGCTGGTAATTTTTTCTCAATATTTAGCTTTCGATTAAACAGTTCCTTTTTGGCATTAATGAGTTCGCAGACATGATTCGCATTTTCCCAAAAAAATAAAATAGTATTTAATTTATTTATTGTACAAAGTTGCTTTTCGATTGAAGTACGTCTATGAAATTTATTTTTTTTTTTAATTTTTCTTGGCAGAAATTACTCAAACCATGGCATTGATTGAGGAAATGTCGAGATTTAGCGAGATTTAAATGTTCATTTTTGCACTTCAGGTTGAAAATTTGTTGAATTATTTCTACTTTATAGCTTTGAAAATATTTTGTTTGCGATTCAACGAATTTATTTGAATTGGCCGCTAATGAAAATACATTTAGTGAAAATTGTTATTTGATTGCGTTTAAATTTGGTCGAGGATCATATAGAATTGACGCATCAATAGCTGAAGTATAGTGAATTGTGTATATTTCTATTAAGTAATTAGGCTAAACTTGTACGTGTACGTGGGTATTTTAATTTAATTGTTTGTAATAAATAAGAAAGTTTTCATAGAAAAACATTAAAGTGGTTGTTAGGTTTGTATTACAAAGGCATCGAAACATAACAAATTTCAAGCTGATATTTATGTAAAAAAATAAGTTTTCCATAACAAAGTACAAAATTGATAAAATGTTTAAAAATAGACCTAACAACAAAATAGACCCGACAGACAGATGGACATACATACGTAGACGTCTCAACGTGCAGATCAATAATAATATATTGTTTGTACATACAAATTTCCTGGGGTCTGTCTGCCATGCCTCTTTAGTGCGTTAGAAACGTTTTGACAAACTGAAAAGTGGGTAAACACCTAAAAAACGAAAAAAACGGAAAATTCTACAAAAATTTTGCAAAGAAACCATATCTCTATAATCAATTCCTAGTCCTTCTAAATAAAACTCAAAATTTGTTTATGTCAGACGTACATAATCTACGATTGGGGTTTAACCGTTCTGTCCGTTGATTGTGCATGGAGACTCGGCTTACACTTGATATGCTAAGTGCTTAAGATAAATATAAGTCTACATACCAAATTTCAGCTTTGTATCTCAAAATTTAATAAACAACAATGCCTTGTATCTCTGGGTTAATTTCTGTTTAGCTATAAGAATTTATGATTCCCCAACATACAACTAGAAGTCATACTATTTCCGAATGTATTTTAGATTAGAAATATACATAACAGTCACTTTTGATTTAACTTATAAGCCTGGCTTGGATGTATGTTGAGTCCAAAGTTGAATTTAGAATACCCACTTCAAGATAGCCACACGAAGATAACACGCACAGTGAGGCCTCCCGCTATAAAGAGTTGCACAAATCAAAAAAATTTGTTGAAAGCATTAAACAAAATTAATCTTATGCTTCGGACAGAGAATAATTGTTTAAATTGATTCATTATTGATGAACGTAGAGCCGCTTAAAACTTATTTATTTTTCAGTCGGCAAAAAAATTCAAAATATTTGGAAAAAATACTCTTTCACATTCATTTTTAGGAAAACTATTTAATCGATCGTACCCGTAAACACGTTTGTTCATCCCCACTTTTCCAATGGATCCTACTTCTCCTGATCCCAATAACATTTGTTCCAAATATTATCTTTGTACCGCAAATGGATGCAAAGATATGACGAATTTTTATCACTTATATGGTGAGCATCGCCCTTCCGCTTTCGATCATACTCATAATGTAATGTTCTGCCGGTCGCAAAATATCATCCCTGTACCTCAAATTGATGGATAGATATGACGAATATTATTTATCACTTATATGGTGGGTGGGGCATCATCCCCTTCCGATTTCAACCATACTCATAATTTGATTATCATCCCTTCAACTCAAATGGATGCGAAGATATGACAAATTTTATTTACCTCTTATATACATACATAGCCCCTTCCTCTGTCCATTTTCAACGTCCTATTCCTATACCAAAGTTCATAAAAAATTAGTTTACTTTTTTTTTTTTCGACGAGCCATTTTTTCATGTTGTAGAATAGAAGAAGACTTAGTGAGACTGAGTATGGCTGATTCTACTGTTTGCTATTGGAACTTACCTACTTCTCTTTCTGAGTTTTTGTATGAAAAAAATGTTATTGATGTTAATTTTGCTAGAAACTACAAATTTGAGTTAATACTTATGAAATATTCCATTTTGGTCCAGATTGGATCATTAAACTGTGTAGCTCACATACAAATCTGTCTAACCCTTCTGAGTTTTCGTATGAATTTTGGTTTATTGTTCTTGTTTATCTAGCTAGAAATGCCTAATAATTTAGGCCAAGATCGGTCCACCAGTAGAGGTGGCCTTCATACAAATCAGTCCGCTTGGCTGAGTCAGCTAGGCCAGCTAGCAAAGAGGTCTACCAATGTGATGTATTCTTCCCGTCACTATAGATGAATGTAACCTAAGCAAACCACACTTATAATGCTCTTGGAGTGCGAGTTGCTACTTCAAAAGTCTATCCCAACCAGCAAAGATTATGGCATCATGGTTGAAACATTCGTCTAGAAATATTTAGCTTCAATCCCTAGCAGTTCACCATGGGATAACCTAGTCCACTATAAGGAAATTTTTATTAAAGTATTCACCAATAGCTGAAAACTCTACGGAAGTATCTGTCTCCACAAACTAAATTATAACCCAACCAGCAAAGATTATGGCATCATGGTAGAAACAGTCGTCTAGAAATATTTAGCTTTAATTTCTAGCAGTTCACCATGGGATAACATAGTCCACTATAAGGAAATTTTTATTAAAGTATTTACCAATTGCTGAAAACTATACGGAAGTATCTGTCTCCACAAACTAAATTATAATGCAAGCATTTACATTTCTCAACTGTAATGTGTTCCATGTGTACCACGTATGTATTTGACAGACAAGTATCTTCCAAAGTGAGGTCACCACTCAAAAACTTAAACACCAATAGCGAGTGTCGTAGATCTCTTAAGATGACAGAATACTATCGAATTCATCTCATCTGTAAAGCAGACCAACTGACCAGAGAGTATACTACTGCCCACATAGTTTCTGGCAAGAAAACGTCGGGGTCACCAATGGTCAATTATAGGCTACTGATCATATTTACTGTAATTCGCTTGGCAGACAGCAATACATCTTACTTGTGCGAATCGCACGAACAACAGTTTTATTGCGCCAAACCACACATGTCGTTGCCTCATAGGAAGGCACGTCAATAGTCAGAAGTTGTAGAAGACCTGCTAAACAAATGGTAATAGTTGAGCAGCTATTCCATCAGTTCGGCTTACTAATGATAAACAATTCAGTTCACCAGTTCAAAAATTTAGTCTATATATGATATTAATCATGTAAGGATTTATTAATGCCATCTCTGCATTACACTAAGCCAGTGATGAGTTTTGTAATACTAAGTAACCTCACTAACTACCGGAAGGTAAAATACCAACTACATCATCTACATCACCAACTGTCTTCGGCAAATAATCCTGAAGATTGAAATAAAGTGAAAAAGATGCAGTCTAAAAACCTTCAAAGAATCTATGGAGTCGTTTGGTTTGTGCGAAATAATAATATTCAGAGATATCTTGGCTCAGTGTTGAAGGATTTTGTCGAAACTTCTTCCTTTAAAACGAGACTACCTGCATAAGGAAGCAGAAGTAATGGTCTCAATGTAATGAATTGCTCATAATTCCAATTTTACCCATGATAGCAACAGACATATCAAATCAAGTGACATCTCCAAATGTTTCATGTAAGCTTATTTGCGAAAATATGCCGATGAAGATAAAGAGTCAAAAAAGTCAATTTTTACTCAGCGGCAGAGTATCACCTATTGATGTTAGTGAAAAATGTATGCCTCGTAGCATGACGTATCAAGTTTAAATAAGGATTCGATTGAAATAAAAAGTTTACGTGTTACAGCAAACAAATCGGAAGCAGCAACAATACAAGGCATGCTTTACAACAGTCTGTCCCATGGATATATGGATGGAACTAGATACCTACGGCTAAAATTTTTCTTACAGCAAAATAGATAATATTTGACTTCCTGAGAACCAACAGAAATACAAGCTGCTTTAATAAAGCCATAAACATTTTTCTTGACCATGCTTCTACAATATTCTACATTAATTATTCAGAAGCACAAATTCTCATTCCCATTCCCAATATTCTGCAAATATAACAATAAATATATCATTTTTAAATCGAACACACTTCAAATTAATAGCAACGATTTATTACTATTTACATTTATTATTACACATACACACACAGATACACACAGATATGCAGCACAATACCGAGCAATGCAATGCAAAACTGCAGAGCGATACATATTGCAGCTCATTAAGATACAAACCACAGCCAGGCTACCGAAATGCTACGAGTATAACCAAGCATTAAATCATGGTGCAAAACGAAACGGAACAAAATTTAAATGCCTTGTTTACAAAAGTATCTCAAACAAGGCAATTAAGGCGCTGCATATGGCAGTGTGTGTTTGCATTTGTATGCATGTATATAGTATCTGTAATATTATTGTGTTTACGCTGAGGTGTTGAAAATCAATGAAACTCATTATAACAAACCGGCGGCGTATGACAGAAACCAAATGCCGGTTTGGTTAAATCAATTAATGCAAGAACGCACACAGATACATGCTTTAAGATACATTGCACTGCAATTGCATGCAACTAGCTATCTAGCTACAATATACATAGTTACAAATGTTTTTTTTACATATTTCCGTTTGAGTTAATTGAGAAAAAAAAAAAAAAAAATAACAAAATGTATCTTTGAGATACTCGTACATGCATGCGTTTAAGTAAATAAAAATTGCGCATTCCTTGTTCCAATGTTCAGCCACATGCCGTGTGCACACAAATAAATCCATAGCACCTAATTTTGATACAATTGGCCCCGTAAGTTGCAATTGCCGCACTTCAAGTATATCTCAAGTCTATAAAAGCCAATAAAACCAAATTAACTTTATATACTTGTTTGGTATATACAAGCACATATCTGCATTAATCGAATTTTTTTAATTTTATTTATTTTAAACGCAGCAGCGTTTTTTTTAAACGTTTTACTTAATTTTTTTTTGTGTGAAAATTTTCTCAATGAATTGCTCACTAATATCTTTTTTTTAAATTTTTTTTGTATCTTTCGTTTGTTTCAACCTCGAACTCATGTTGTGCTCGATTAGCTAAAGCTATATAATCGATTTAAATTTCTGTTTTTGTTTTTTTGCAAAACCAATAAAGAAAAATTTTATTTGCATTTGTTTTAAATTTTGAGAAATTTGTTTAATTTACGCTTATTATTCCAATTAAGTGAAAATTTTATTGTAAACAAATGAAAAACATTTTATAAATACTGCGTGTATGACGTGTTAGTTTTTTACAGTGTATGTACTTTCATTCAGTAATTTAGAAATGGAGGAAGTTTTTCTTTAATTTTGTCGCAGGAAATATATTTTCTTTAATTTTATAAACATTATTTTATAAAATTTTTGCCACAATTAATTGTTAGGTGTTCCTATTCAAAAAAATACTTTATTGACAATATTTGCTTATATATCCTCCGACTAAATATTATCCCTGTGCATAATCAACATATTCAATTGAACCGTTTAACTGCGCAAATAGTTTCTTCTCATGATACCAGCTCGAGTGCATCGCATATTCACCAACATCAAGGGGAAACTTCGAAAGAATGCCATTCTCATTAAGTTCCAAGTTTGTTAAGAATAAGGAGCTATTGGCCTTAAAAAAAGGAGATACGTTAGGCTTTAATTTTTTGCAAAATATCAAACTTACTAAATAAGGACAAGTGTGATT
This sequence comes from Leucophenga maculata, assembly GCA_035044805.1. Lineage (NCBI taxonomy): Eukaryota > Metazoa > Arthropoda > Insecta > Diptera > Drosophilidae > Leucophenga > Leucophenga maculata. The sequence goes on along the minus strand of JAWNNP010002447.1, from coordinate 139,973 downwards.
CAAATTTGTATAACATTCGCCAAAGCTGTACAAAGTTTTGAGTAAAAGAAATTTGTTTCTATTTCGGAAAAATTGACAAATATTAAATTTGCCATTGTAGAGAAAAGGATGCCAGCCGTTTTCACGCTTGTACAATTGATATTCCACCTAAATAAATTATAATAATTATATTTTATATCCATTAAATTTCAAAAACACTTACACTAAAGTTGCCATTTAGTGTTTTCCAAATATTGTACTGCACATTAATGACACTCCTTGTACGACTGATGGCCTTAATCTGACATATTTCAAAATCTCCATAATCTGGCCTTAAACTGCTGCAGTTCAGTTTTTTAAATTTTAAATTAGCTGTGGTCTAAAATTATTAATTATTAAATTATTCACTAATTTTTGTTTAGTTTAGCTTAGAATTTTACCTGAATTATGAACAGCAAATAGAAATAGCTTAATATGCTGAGCCAAGCGCGCAAAATTTTGGACCAACCCATTTTGGGTGTGTTGGCTATTTAAACTAAATAAATATATTAAGCAACTTTATTGTTCTGGAGTTAATGTTTTTAGTTCTCACTTTTAATCGAAAAATGCCATTAGAAATAAATTATGATAATAAATAAATCATTATTTGCTTAGGTAATCCAGAGATAATTAGCATAAGCTAATTATTATTGAACTCTAAACACATCAGTGAACGAAAATAATGTTTATTGTTGATAAATTGCATTTAAATTATCATTACAAACAAGTAAGTGCTATAGGGTAGATGAAAGACTATTTTATAGTCAGGGGATTGTTCCAAATTTGCGCTGCACTTTGCACACTATTGAAGTTGGAAATGTACTATACACACACACGCGCTCTTCCCACACTTTAAATGATGTTAGACTCGCTACGTAAGCAGTTCTACTTCTCTTCCATTCTGTATTTTCACTCAACGTTTCTTCTCTCGCGCGATATCCCTTAATTGTCACAAAACATTCAAGTTTAGCCACCGTAAAGAAGTTTCACTTCAAAAATAAGTAACTTCCCAGAAATAGAATATCCACAATAAGATTGAGTAAATTAATATGGCCAAGTAGATCTCCATGTGCCGATTCAAGAAAATTTACGTTATATTTTGAAAAAAAAAAACATATTCTGGAGTTATGGATCTAATTGTAAGTTCTATTGCTTTGGATCTGTTGGTCAGCAGTTAATTTGGCGATCTCTGAAAAAAAAAAAACAGAATGATCCTCGGTACACGATGAAAAACGTCAGTAGTATGATGGTGGTAATATTATGGTGTCTTCATCATTTTCCCAGCATAGTGTATGCTAATATATAATATAGTCACACGATCGCACAAAAATAATTACTAAAACAGTATCATAGAAGATGTGAAACCATACAGTGTGGAGAACCTGCGCTTAAAATAAAGGTTTATGCAAGAAAGTGACCCAAGACATACTTGAAAATTTTTTAGTTTTACTCAAATTAAAATTAAATAATTTATCTTAAGACCTGGGCGGCTGCGTAGCCGCCTTATACGCCTTATACTAGGGCTCAATGACCTCGGGCTCAATGACCTCGGGCTCAATGACCTCGGGCTCAATGACCTCGGGCTCAATGACCTCTGACCCGAGGGGATTTCCCAGGGCGATTCCCGAGGGAATTCACTTTGGGGACACACTTTGGGTGAGTCGAAGGTCGCTCTGGGGTCAATGATCTTAGACCCTTGGGGTCACTGACCTTATACCCATGGGTTCATTGACCTTTGAGCTTTGGGAGGATTCCCTTTGGTTGAGTGAATCATCCAAAGTGCTTCAACCAAATTGACCCCAGGGGTAAATGACCTTTGACCCCAGGGGTCAATGACATTGGACCACAGGGGTCAATGACATTGGACCCCAGGGGTCAATGACATTGGACTCCAGGGGTCAATGACATTGGACCCCAGGGGTCAATGACATTGGACCCCAGGGGTCAATGACATTGGACCCCAGGGGTCAATGACCTATGACCCCAGCGGTAAATGATTTTTGACCAATGAGTTAATGACCTTTGACCTTTCGGGATTTCCTAGAGGATTCCCTTTGGTTGAGTGAATCACCTAAAGTGGGGGATTCCCTAGGGGTATTCCCTATGCGGATTCCTTAAGGAGGATTCCCTAAGGAAGATTCCCCAGGTGGATTCCCTAAGGGGGATTCCCCAGGGGTATTCCCCAGATGGATTCATTTTGGTTGATTCACTTTGGTTGATTTACTCTGGGTATTTTTTTTTTTCATTTTTGATTCACTTTTGTGGATTCCATATCGATGATTCCCTCAGAGGATTTGACCCTTTGACGGTTAGTGTCAAAATCAGTATTGATGTGCTAAGGTGGGCGACTCAGTCACTAGATTTCAATGGCATTAAGCCTGTGTGTAGTGATGTAGACATCAACAGCATTATCGAGCGTTGAAGCCCAATAAGCGAGTTGAGCGATTTTTGGCCAATAATTCTAAATTTATTTTAATGAGGATTCTGGTGTTCCCTCTTCGACATGAGATTGTTTGGATTTATCGAAATACGTTTTCCAAAAAAAAAGGTAGGTAAAAGCAGACATCAAATAAAATGTTAATGGTTCTCTGAAATTGTACGAACGGATGACCAAATTGACTGTTATAACCTATAACCACCACATGATCATATCCGCTGCAAAACAAGTGTTAATGCTTCAAACTGTTTTGTTTAAAAATTAGATAAAATCAATAAATTAAAACGATTTTGTTTTCAATATTCCTTCATCTACAGTACCACTCTGCACATCCGCTTATCCAACACTGGCGACAACAGCGCTGCTCAGATTTCAGCAACAACAATTAAATCAGAAAAGCGCAACAATGACATCGCCACACACGCTCAGTACAACAGGACTAATATCACCTTTGAATGGACTTAAGTCTTTACAGCTAACACAACAAAGTCGATTTCTGAATAAAGCGCATCAAATGCACGAAAGACCAAACTCAGGCGGCACAACAACAACACGTACAAGTGGCAACCATGCAGGTGGTATGGGTGGAGTCAATACAGGTGCTACGGTTAGCAATAATAGCAATAGCAGCGGCAATTTGGGCAGCGCCGGCAAACGCAAACGCTCCTGGTCACGTGCAGTGTTCACAAATCTACAGCGCAAAGGACTCGAGATACAATTTCAACAACAGAAATATATAACGAAACCGGATCGTAGAAAGTTGGCAGCACGTCTGAATCTAACAGATGCGCAGGTTAGTTGGGTTATTTGTTAAAAAAAAAAGAATATTTTATTTGTTTTTTTTTTTTGCAGGTCAAAGTTTGGTTTCAGAATCGTCGCATGAAATGGCGTCACACACGTGAAAATCTCAAGAGTGGACAAGAGAAACAACCCAATTGTATAACGCCTGGCAACCGTACAACTGCTGATGAGAAGTCTAACCCAACGGAACTAGCGGGCGGTTACTCGTCAGATGCAACATCCAGCGTTGAATTGAGCGATAATGAAGCGGATGACGATGATGGTGATGAAATAGATGTAGTCGAATGAAGCACATTTTAGTTAATTTAGTTCTGTACTTAATAATAATTTAATTGTTTATGTAAATTATATAAATCTATCTATACACCTACTCGTACATACGTTACTACAAGGCATTAATAAAACAATATCCTTTGAACATTATTATGTTTAAAAGTCAAAATACTCCTCAAAGTTGGCACGTATATATGCCTCTGGATCGAAATCATATTCATGCTGGTTGCGGTTTTCTAACGAATCCATTATGCGCTTAAAAATATAATAGGCCAATGCACGATCTCTTCTGTAAAATATTTTAATACATGACTTTATATATACGGGATTGAATGGACCACACAGCGCTATTCTCAGACGAGGCATGACATATTTAACAAAAGATTTCATTTCGCGATCTAGCGGAAGGTTAGCATATAAGTATATATGAGATATACAATATAAGTGAAGATTTTTTAAATTAATTTGTACTTACTTCTTTCTGGGTCCATTTTAACTAAAGTTCTTGAAATATGTGCGGTAATTTGTGTTAGGTAAGTATTGATTTGGAAAAGTTGGACCGTGTGACTGATAGATATTTTTTAACTGAATTTTGACAACAAACTAAGGGGGTGTATTTCTGTCTCTATTTTAGTAAAATTTTTGTTGGTTTATAAAGTGTTTAGGGTAGTATTTTTAGTCAAGATTATTTATAAAAGAAGAATGTTCCATCCATCTGAACAACGATCGTGATATTCAAAGTTCTAAGCAAGTCCATGTATCGAGAGTCTTTCACAGTGGCTCCCTTACGAATTGGGCGGCCTAACGGCTATAAGCGAAGGGTTCCAATTTGTTTTAAAACTCAGCGAATGGACGTTGAAACGTCCGTGTTAAATAATGAAGGATGTTTTAGTTGATATTAAATTGAACGTTTTTTATTCTCTTAACCCATTAATCACATAATACTTAATCTCATATATTTTTGTTGTTGTTTATTTTGCGAAGGAGGTGCTTTCACTTGGGCCACCAGCTCTAAAAATCACATTTCCATGACATAATTGTTCCCCAATTTGACCTCTAGACTGGCTGCTTCCAGTTTTTTTTATCTGGAATTATGTTCTCTAAGATTTGTAGCTCCTTTCTGAAGCATCGAGGATTTTCGTCAATTAGGAAGTTCCTAATATCTTATTACAAACAAACAAACTAATATCTTATTCATTAAGATGAGTCATACGTCCAGTAAGTTTTTTAAATGTTCTCCTACAGACCTGGGAAGGTGAGAACAGATAGCATTAAAACGATATCCTGATCAACACCTGGGAACTGGCTTTGAGCCAGTTTGTGCTGGTCAGTCGCACGATGAACATGGACCCGGAATGCACCTTAGATTAGATCACGTTCTATACATTGATCTAACCCTACTAAAGCTTGAGTATGATACTTTACTTAAACTGGAGAATCCTATAGCTATACCAGGATATACGCTACGATCTATTGTTTGACTCAAAGTTGGAAGCTTTGACTTTTGATCATGACACGCAGTATCATGATTCAGACGGTTCATACTTCGATCCATATGGGCAAATGGACGGTCTATGGTAGGAAGACTCGATCTTCCGTCAATTGTTTGGTGGTTTGTTCCTCAGCGGCTATCAGTATCGTTATTGGACTTTGTTTCATTTTAAATAAGTGAAATTGAAACTTCTCAGTGTCAGAAGCTGCAACATTGTAACTAATTTTCATTCACACTTGTCGTAGAAATTTTTTAGAGATGATGCTTGAAGTTATAATAGTGTAGTTCCCACGTTGGGCGCCAATTTAACGGACTTCATGTTGCCAAGGCTCAAAGGCTATTCGTCTTGATTTCTCACGTTCAAAAATTTAAAAAGAATCGCGAGAAGTAGAGACTCTTCCCCACAAATTCGTGATGTTTAGCGAGCTGCACAGACTTCCAGCGCCAAGTTGTGCAAATATGCACAAGTTCGAAATATTCTAACTACATCCGGTTAATAAGAATATATAATATTATAAGTTATGCATAAATCACATCACGCAAACATAATATTTATTTAAAATATTACAAATATATGCCAGACAATAGGCAATTTATTAGAAACGTTTAAACAACATTTTATTAATCAGATATAGCACATCTGTGTGTAGTGGACCGAAGTATATTATTTCGTATTAATGAAACACATGTCGGAACAAATTTATGATTATATATATACATATATTCTATACTTTATATAATCAAATGTAATTCAATACCAAAAAACAATATATTACACATCGTCGCTCGCTCTCGTTAATAATTCTGGTTGCTAGTCTGCCCGCACTCCGTGTCTGAAAACATACGGCGCAACTGGCGCTCGAAAGTTTTAATGCTTGAACACATTTAATTAAGGGAATTCCGCTGCGATCAGCAGAATTTGATATACATTCATATATAAAAATATTTATATTTACGAGCATATAAAGAAGTACGGGGAAACCTTCTAATCTACAATAAAGAAAAGAAAAAAAAACTTCAGTTGCAAAAGAAATAAAAAAACAAAATATTCTTATTAAACAAAACAAAAGAATATATGAGAAGGTTAGATTGAAACGAAGCTTTAATACACTTCAGACGAGCTTAAAAAATTACCTGACTTTTTGGCTTATATAATAAAAAATGTTAAAAAGATTTTAATAAAATTATATAAAAAAAATATATAAAAAAAATTATTTATAATGGTTAAAAAATGGAACGGGAAACTATGGTTGTTATATTGTAAGATGCTTAAGAATATGATGAACAATCACATATGGGTTAATTACTTCTTGATTGAACCATTACACAGATATAAATATGTGTATAGATCTGGCAGATCCATCAAAACTGCTCTAGACCAATTGAACTTGACAATCCAAGACGCTGTCAGAGCCAAAGAGATAGCTATTAATGCTTTTAGGGATATAGAAAAATCCTTTGGAAATACATCTCATACAAAAGTTGCAAGTGTACTTGACAGAAGAGGAATAGATTCTATTTTTAAAAGCTGGCTAGTACCACATATAGACTTCAGGAGAGTTGTGAGACATCTTTCTGGATAAATTCTTGCAGCCTAAACTACAAAAGGATGCACACAGGGGCATGTACTAACCATTTTTCTGTGTAGCCCTATAGATGATGAATTACTAGACTTCCTAACAGATAACGGTATCGAATATCAAGGCAAGATCATAAGAACATGGTGCTCTAAAATAGGACGTAGTTTTAACCCATCTAATACTAACAATTTCCCTTTTTGAAACACGGTTGAACGGCACACAAATATAATTTTCAAATGAGGTAAATCAGCTTGGGTTAATTTTGGATCAGCGTACCACATAGCAGATTAACGTGGAATAAATCTTAAAGCGTAACTTAATGGCAATGATGATATGGAAACCCATTGCTTGGAAGATCTGAGGGTGCATTTTCGAAATATTGAAATGTATGTAGCTCACAATGGTCACGCCTGTGAAGAATTCGATATACCGCTTCACATCAAACCAAACCACAGGCAGACAGAGCTATACTTAGGTTAGAAAGATATAATACTACCAGGGAGTCCTAAGTCAACAATCCAGTAAGCGATATTTTGATGAACGCCCACTTGCTCAGCAAACAATAGATCTGTAAAGGTTGCTACTACCTAATAATAATTATTACTATTACGATATAATGTAATCCTGTACCCATGATTTCTCTCGACCACTCGCAACCTGTAATGAGAAAGGAGACTTATATTTATCCCCATATCGAGGAGAGGCTCTATGAAATCTTTCTGTTTCGTACTTCTCGTAACAAAATATGGAATGAATTGATGCAGGTATGAATGAGATAACCTATAACATCTTGGTTCTTGGGCTCATCATCAAAAGCGACTTAATTAATTTTTCTTCTTGAAGCATTGAACTCAAAAGTAGCCTAGCTACCCACCTCTTCACGCTGCCGTCGATACCAGGATCTTCCTCCCGCTGTATAGTAATCTTTTTCCCTACTTTTTCCATTTTTTTTTTACCTTCGACCTTAGCCGACTAACCGTTATCCGGCTTCACCGCGTGGAGGTGCCCTAATTGCAAAAATAGGTAGAGAATCAATTCCATTTCGCAAACATCAGCAACAGCTCTCAAGTTTTTCGCGAATGTGTCAGAAACGCTAATTAGTTTACGCGTCCGAATAAAAAATAGCGTGAAAATCTCGAAAGGAGGTGCTAGGGGATGAAGGAGGGGACGAATTGCTTTTCGTGCCTTTTTTAGGCCCTGTACAAGAGCCTATTGGATTTGTGCAAACATATGTAACAGGTAGAAATAATGGTGGGAGACCTCCAAAGTTACCCCCGATTATGGTCAGGAGTGTTAGAGGAGTCGATATAGACATGTCCGTCTGTCCGTCCGTCCGTCTGTATGAACGAAAGGATCTCGGAAACGGTAATATATAGAGACTTGGTGCTTCTTGCATTCGACTAAGACCGAATGTTTACAAGTTTGTTTTAAGATTTTGCCCCTCCCCCTACCCCTAAAAATCACCACCAAGGCTAAAAATTTCATCAAAATCGGATAATAAATGATGATTTTATAAGCAATTGAATTTGAACGACCTATGATACTTCCGTCCTCCCTTTTATTTTCATACATAAAAAAATGCGTTAAAAGGCACTTATTCGTGAAATGAGAAATGGGAGGAGTTAAATACCTTTCGTCACTACTATATTTCTTAATAATTTCCTACCTTTTTGTTGGAGTTGGGGACACATTTAAGGTGTTTGTTGGCGACTTGTACTGGTACAGGGCCTCTTACAGTCGGTTACGTCCGACTGTAATTTTCTTACTTGTTTTTTTTTTTTGGATTCAACTCCCCAAAATACTTGGAGATAGAAACCGTACTCAATTTATGTTCCAACCGCCTCCCAGTGGTATTAAAAAAGTGCTGAGTGGGGTGTGACGGAGGGGATGAATGTGTTTTTTTGGATGGCTTTTTTCAGTTCCACTGTCCCAAAAAAAATTTTAAGAACGAACACAGTTGGAGTCTCGATTTTTCGTGAAAATTCAAATTCCAACCCCTTCCAGGGGGGTATTTAAGAGGCTGAAGGAGGGACGAATTCGTTTTATGGTGATTTATATTTTGTAAACGTCCCAAATAAACATGGAAGTAGTCACTATACTAAAATTTTATTTGTAAATTGAAATGTCAAACCCCTTGTGAGTAGATGTAAGGGGGTGGTAGCGGAAAAATAGACAATTACATTTTTTTATCGTCATTTATCGTCGGTTTTAGCAACTCAAAAATCATAGAAATGTATGAGACTATCCTCTGGGTCACGACTTTTTTATATACCTGTCTATTCTAATAATAATAATACCGTTAAGTTTAATATAGACCTATTAACCAATGAATAAAGCTAGAGCGAAATTTAAAACTGAACCAACACGGAACCAAAAAAGATGACTTGTAAATTTAAAGAACCATATTTCTCTAAAAATAAAATAAAAAATTGATGAAAATCTTCACCGAATTTAATTTCTGATTTAAAAATCTGTACGTCTCAAGACCCTTGTTAATCTTCTCTAACGTTAATATAGCATACTAATTGAATAATAATACTAATAGCCATTTATTGCTAGCTGTCTCAAATCAACTTACAAAATTAATATACTTTGCAGCTTATACTGAATACTACTTGTAGCTGCTGGTGCCAGACAATAATATCAAAAGAGCGTTAAAAAATTTATAATAAATAAAATTATTTAATTAAAGAGAGTAAAAAAATATTTTTATTGACATTGAATTTCACTTGGAAAAAAAAATTAGAGCTGAGAATGGTCGAACAGAGCTGGAGCGTGTGGAAACAGTCTGTGAGTGTTTTGCGTAGCGTGCAGTTGCTTTTTGAATTACGCTTTTTAGATTTAAAAAAAAATAAATAATATTAATAAACAAATAATTGTGTATTAATTAAAAGCCAATAATTATATTAAAAGTGCAATAAGAGTTTGAAGTACAAAACAACATGGGTAATGGGCAAACGCGCCAAAATGATGCGCGCAATACAACAAATCGGCGGGGCAGTAAGTATGCGGCGGAAGAAAAATTAGAACACTTTATTAACTATAAAAAATTACTAGGTGTCTATTGGAACTTTCGCTATCCCATTGTACGACGTCGCGAACATGCCACAGTTATGGTGCACAATGCCAAATTAACCATAGCCGAGTGGTTGGATCTATTAGAATTACAGCAATATGAAGGTACTTAATAAATCAACTCAATTTGTTAATATTTACCCCTCACGGTTTATCTTAGCCAATTTACAAATGTACAATCGCATCGATGACATACTCGATTTCGATGATAAGGACATAAAACGTTGCGGTATACGCAATTCCATGCATCGCCGTCGCATGCTAACAAGTCTGCTCGGCGTACAGGCCAAACGACGTCAGTCCATGAATCTCGATGGTAATTGTTATAATTGTTTAATAGATACGCAGCGGCGTACTATTAAATTACACATTGCATATTAATTAATTTAGCTTATCTATGCATTTTAGTCGCCAGCACGCCGCACACTTTACCGCGTCGCAAAAATTCCTGTCCGCCAGTTTATCTAGCACCGCGCGATGATATATTCGATATTGGTTATACGGAACGGCATAGTATTAGCGAAACGCGTACGGATAGTCGAAATTCAGTGATAACAACCAAAAGCGGAAAAGTACTCAAACGTTTGACCTTTGATGAGTCGGTATTGCTGTAAGTTAAACCAAAGAAAAAAAAAATAGTATCTATTAGTAACAAAAGCTGCTTAGAGTGATTCGGATTTGTACGCTATGCAAATTGAATTGATCGGGTTGCACTACGAATAGAAAAATAATTTTTATCAGACTTTAAAAAAAAATGTAATATAGTCATTCGTTATTCGAGAAACCTCAATAGGTATGACATGGCTTTCTTCAATTTGTAGCAATTTGTTTCATCTGAAAATATTACTAAAGTTAAACCTCATTTAATCGACCTTCGATTATCCGAGCGTCCGCGTTAGCCCGGATACCTCGCGGCAAAAATTCGCATAAGACGGATGGATCCGAATATACATACATATGTATATATTTTTATGATTAATTTTCGTTTCACCATTTCTGTATCAACCGACCAGTCATGCAGTCTTATACGTACTGCCCATACCTGTGCTGAGCACATAGTTTTTGGAATAAAGGAACTATCTGCCTTTCGGTTTAGCAGTTCTGGATTCGCAGCAATGATGTTTGGTGTGAAATTCACCTCAAAACCTGAAAACGAGTACGAAAATATGCAGAATATTTTGAGACCTCCAATGGTACTTCTATGATGCATCATTGAAATTGATTTTAATGTTTTTAAAAATATTCTCCATGAAGATTAAAACACTTTTGCATGATTTGTTTTCCTCAATTCTTTGAAGACTTCTGGTTTTGTACCATTGATCCTCTCAAACACACATAAAACTTCCAATTAAAATTAGTTCCGTCGCTTAGAAGGAGTTCAGTAATATAACCAGACGGAACATAATTCCCCAAAGCGCCAACTTCATTGGCAACCCAAGGAGTCAAGTCCATTGACTCTCTGAGAAAATAAGTCCATTGGCTCCCAGAGGGGTTAACTCTAGTCCATTGACTCCCAGAGAAGTCCATTGACTCCCCGAAGAGTCATGTCCATTGACTCCACGAGGCGTCAAGTCCATTGACTTCCCAAAGGGGTCCAGTCCATTTGCTCCCCAAGGGGTTAAATCCATTGACCCTCCAATGTTGAAACCATTGACCCTCCATGGGTGAAAACATTGACCCTTCAAAGGGCTAAGTCAATTGACCTCCACAGGGTCAAGACCATTAAGGCCCAGGGAGCTTAGTCCTCCATCTGTGGAGTTCCCCATCTGGAGAGGTCAATAACCTTAATATTAATAAGGGATCACATACATTGAACACCCAATGAGTCAAGTCCCAAGAGGTCAAGGCCATTGACCCTGCAAGCGACCAAGTCCGTTTACCTCCCAATGTGCCAAGTCTTCTGAATCCCACAGGGTCAAGTTCATTGACGCCCCCAAAGAGGTCAAGTCCATTGACCCTCCAAGGGGCCTCCCAAGGTAAGTTCATTTAACTTCACAGTGTCAAGTCCATTAAGCTCCAGGGCGATTCTCAAATGTTGATATAACCAATTTGATTTGATCGAAATTTCCACTGTGTACGGAATCGCTCTCCTCGGGAATTCTCAAAAGTTAAATAACCGAGTTGATTTTATCGAAACTACGACCGTGGCCGAAGGTCCATTTCCTCCTTCGTCTGGGGATTCTCCAGTCTAGGGATTCCTCCGTCTTTGGATTCGTCTGTATAGGGAATTCTCCGTCTTGGGATTCCCCATTTAGAGATTCCACCGTTTCTGGTTCTTTCGTCTGTGGATTTATGTGTCTGTGGAATCCTTGCCTTGAATTATGCGTGGCATCGTCCCCACCGTTTTCGACCAAACTCATGTTATTTTCTCCATGTCCCATTAACAAGTACACCAAATATCATTCCTGCACCTCAAATATATGCAAAGATATTCATGATTTTCTTATCGCCTTTATGGGGGCTCCCCCTTTTTAAAGTTTATTATTCAGAAACTAATTTTCTTATTGACTTTTAAAAAGTAACGAATTATTCTTATCACCGAAAATTACCACCGAATGTTTCGAATGCATTCAGGACCCGCAGAAAATGAGCAAACCATTATTTATGAATGTCATTTTTTGTAATTCACAACTCAACACATTTCCAAATGAATTTCAATAACAAAGGTGAAGCGCATGCGTGGGAAAATATCCCGGTATCGGCGGCGGCTCCTTGGGTTTTATATATTTTTTTTGCGATGCGGCGAAATCCAACTCAAAACATTATTTTGTACTACAAACAGGCAAACAACGCGCACACAAAGCATATTCAACCCTCACAAGGATATTTTGCTTGTGTTAGGGGAGGCCTTTTGCTTGTTGGGTCTACGAGCCGCTTTGTAGTAAATACGCGTATAGAGTAAGCCGAAACGTCACAGAGAGCAGTCAGACACAGTTTTGTAGTAAGAAGAAACTGCTTAACTTAAAGAAGCTGCAGTTTAGTAGCGACTAGAGAGTGCCACTTTTTTTCCTGGGTTGGGCATAAAATGGCTGAAAAATTTCTGAAATTTTAAAAAGAAAATTTCAGTTTAAATATGGCAAATAATGGGCGTAAAAATGTATACCTACTATAAGAGTGTAGACTGAGTAAGTATGTGTAAAATTTTTTTAATTTTTTTCGTTTGTACAGCAAAAAAAATTTGTAAGCTGCTAAAATATGGCAGATATTCTTGCTAGTCACAGTTTTTATTAGTTTGTTTGCGTGTTAAGCTTTAAAACTGTAAAACCTTGCACTTGAACTTCGCAAGAAAGTAGCTAGGATACTTACAAATGCGTACATATGTTGCAGGTGCTGCTCAAGTGTCACGTATGTGGGTGGTGGGTGCTTAAGTGAAGAATGTGTAAAAGAAAATATTTTAGAAATAGGGTTGAATAGTTTCTTTATGTATTTGAGTTACTTTTTTATTTATTAAATTTTTTAAATTACATTTACAGCTATGAACCTCTAAAACCTGCCGGCTCTAAAACTAGTAGTCCGCTCTCCAAAATACCCGAACATCAGCAAATACAACACAACGAAGAGGAGTACGGCTACAATATGGAGCAGCATTCCACGCCCAATGGCGGTGTTGGCGGTGGTGCTGATAGCACAGTTCCAGTTGTTTCACCAAATACTGAACAACAAGAAGCGATTGCTTTGAAGAAGGCACTCGAATGGGAACTTAGTCTGGATACGCGTGAATTACGTTCACATGCCTGGTATCATGGCGCATTGCCGCGTCAACGTGCCGAGGAGATTGTACAGCGTGAAGGTGATTTCCTGGTGCGCGATTGCACCTCACAACCGGATAATTTTGTGCTAACTTGTCGTACCAAGGCGGCTGTTTTGCATTTTGTCATCAGTAAGGTGAGTGAGTGAGTGAGTGAATGGAGGCGAAATATGTATTTGTCTTTGGCACGCAATGGGTGTGGATTAGCATTTGAGTGGAGATTATTTAATAGTTTAGCATGTCTGGCAGACATTTCTAAAATAGTTGGATTTCTTTTTTTGGTTGTGGGCTATGATTTGAATGTATTTGTAGCGTAATATAAAATAGTTTTTAGGCTTAAATTTGGTTAACCATGGGGTTTTCAAGCATTTTTATATATATTTTCGGCTCATACGAGGTGTGTGTATAAAGTAATGAGGCATTGTTTAATTTTTTTTATAGTTTTGTAGATGAACTAAAAATATGTGACAATTTGAGAAGATTTTACTTTTTAATTGCGAAGAAATATTTGAATCAATAGATTAAATAGTCACTCTAACTTATCCCTGCTCGGGCGCCATGAAAATCATTTTGATTTAGGCAAAAGCCGTTTAAATACGAAATATGCTTCTTTTTGCGCTAAATTAAATTAATTATTTATTCAAATTGGTTACTTCTTACTTATGCTTGCTCGGGCGCCATGCTATAATTTAAAAATTTGTTATTCGCTTAAACTTGTCCCTGCTCGGATGCCGTGAAAATGTCTTTATCACAATTACAAACATTATAAATTAAATGAATTATGCTTCCTGTTGAAATTATTTAAAATTTAACTATTGACTCAAACTGATCCCTGCTCGGGTGCCATGGAAATACTTTATTTTATGTAATAACTGAAGAATATTGTCAAATAAACGTCTCAGCAAGTTGCGTTTGAGTGTTTCGCTATGCCTCAAATTTCACGAGTATAACTCTAAATATGCTATATATGGGGCTTATTCCATAAATCTAACAAATACGGGTTTTCAATCATTATTTTTATATATATTTAACCCCAAAATCTTTTCCAGATACTACTACAACCCGAAACAGTCTATGAACGTGTACAATATCAATTTGAAGAGGATGCATTCGATGCGGTACCAGATCTTATAACATTCTATGTGGGTTCAGGTAAGTGTTTCCCAGTTTAAACCAGTTTCCCTTAAATTTATCTCTTTAATACTTGCAGGCAAATCCATATCCGCTGCTTCCGGTGCACGCATACAGTATCCATGTAATCGTACATATCCATTATCCTTTTATGGCCATAAAATTGTAGGCAATCAATTGCATACGCAAATGCTGGCCGGACTACGTGGCATAAGTCCTCTAAATTCACCCATTGGTGCTAATGGTAGCAGCGTCAGTTTTCGCTTTGCTACGCAACAGCAAACACCGCAACAGAATGTAGCGCCCAGCGCACAGCAGCAACAATTGCCAGTGCCATTGAATCAGAGTCCCATGTCATCGCCACCACGTGTGCGTCGCGATGTACCACCGGCGCCACCGCGTTTACCCTCAAAGAAGCAACGTTCACAGAGTCTAACACCGGCACAGGCAATGGTTGTCTCCAATATGAAGCATAATGGCACGAATCACGAAAATAGCGCAGAGTGTTTGGATAGCTTAAGCCGTGAATCACGGCGCTTTAGTAATTTTGAGCAGAGCAGCTGCCACAGTTTACACAATGTCGGTACAAGTACGCCAAGCGAACTGGAGCAGCAATTGGCACAGCTAAAGATACACGGTAATGGCTTTCAGACCATTGCACGTTGCACTGTCAGCAATGATACATTGCTGGATCATGCCAAGTTTACAACACATTCACTGCCGCGTCCCACAACCGCAGCACATGCGTTGCGCAGTAAGGCAGCAGCGCGCATTTCAAGTCTGGCGCGTAATTTCAGCATGGATGCAGCACAGATACCCGAGTTGCCGGAGAAACCACCAAGTCCACCACCGAAACCAGGACGTCAGCTACAAGCAGCACCGCCGCCATGCTTACCACGCAAGGAGAAGGATGCCGCTGGCATTGCCATGGAACAATACGCGCTACAACGCGCTAATGCTGTGCTTGCCTATCAGGCTAGTGGCTCAGATTCGGGCAATGGTTCGGGTGATTCAGCGCTTGGTGAATCCACTGAGTTTAGTCAACAGCGCGGCGTCATAATCAAAAATCCACGTTTCATGAGCTCTTCAGCTTCGAATAGTACACTGAAAAGTTTTACCGAATTCGATGCAATGGCTGCGGAGGAGCAACTGTTTACACTGGAAATACCGGAGCTAAAGTTGGTTAGTTGGCAGAAAAAAATTAAACAAATGTTGAACTCAACACTAATGTATTTCTCTTCTCCACTTATCTAGCGCTCCAAATTTGATTTTGAAAACTTCAGCACTTTACTGTTGCCCTCGGTGGAGAATAAACCGCTCGATGGTGATGCTTTGAATACCTTTAAGATGATGTTGCTTGAAACTGGTCCGAAACTTATAGCCGAGCATATTACACGCATTGATATTGCTTTGATTATAGCGCAAATTGCTGCTGTGGATAGTGCAGAGGAACAGGTGGAGCTGCAGCTACAATTAAACGAAGAGGATGATGTTAATTATTTGGATTGTTGTGGTCTCGAGTTACTTACGCTGCCACATGGCAAAATATTTCGGGATGATTTAATCGAACGTACACAATGTATTAAGCTCATGGTCGCCGTGACAATACTCACCTGTCAGACAGATCTAGATCGTGCTGAGCTGCTGAGTAAATGGATACAAATTGCTGTGGAGACAAAGACTGCACTGGGTAATCTATTTGGATTCTGCTCTATTATGCTGGGCTTGTGCATGCAACAGGTGAGTGGAGTTTTTCGAAGTTTGTGAAGAAATATGCTACAAAGTTGCTTTATAAGCCTAAAAGTTTGGGTAAAAATTTAAATAATTTAAATTTAATTATTTACTGAAACCGATCCCTGCTCGGGCGCCATGAAAATTGAAATCGATTTTAAAGAAAACAGTATTAATTAAATGAATTATGCTTCACGTTGCACTTATTTAAAATGAAACTATTCTCTTAAACTTATGCCTGTTCGGGCGCCTTGAAAATTTAATTAGTTTATAAAGATTATTAATTTAATGAATAATGCTTCGTGTTGCAATAATCTAAAATACAAAGTTGCTTTATATTAAACAAAAACAGAATTAATTAAAGGAATTATGCTTCACATTGCACCAATTTTAAATGAAATATTCACTCAAACTTATTCCTGCTCGGGCGCCATGAAAATTGAATTGCATTATAAAAAAAAAAAACAATGAATCAAATGATTAATGCTTCGCATTGCACTAGTTTAAATTGATTTATTCACTAAAAGTTATCCCTGCTTGGGCGTCATTAAATTTTAATTCGTTTATAAAAAAACAGTATTATTTAAAGGAATTATGCTTCGCTATGCACTAATTAAAATTTAATTATTTACAGAAACTTAGCCCTGCTCAGGTGCCATTAATATTAATATATGCCTTCTCAATATAAGCTATGTTATATAATTCTAGATACAAAAACTCGATCAAGCCTGGCACATACTACGTCAAAAGTACACCGATAGCGCTTTCACCTTCGAGGCCAAATTACGACCCACACTGATCAGCATGAATGAATGTTCCAATCCACAAGCACCGAATACAACAGTGCCGCATCTTTTACTCTATGCACTGCTCATCGATAGACCCGTGATGGATATATTAAATACAGCAAATATAGCCGATCGTCCGGCATTATATACCACCTGCATAGCACCGTGGGAGAGTAAGGCAGATGATTTTGGTATGTCCATAAATTTTCTGCATCTCGATTCGGCGCGTAGTTTTCTCAAGAATCTAGGATTATATCGTAAGAATGCCAAGACCATACTGGAAGATGCCAGTTCGCGACAAGATGAGCTGCTCAGTGATGCTTTTAGGTGTGTATGAAGAAGGACTTGTTTGCAAAAAAATTGGTTACATATTCTTTGCTTTTTTCAGAACCGAATTTCATGTAAAGTTTCTTTGGGGCAGCACTGGCGCCTTGGCCAAACCCGAGGATCGTCATTCCAAACTTGAAAAGGTGCTCACTATGATGGCTGATAAGTTTTGTAGTATTAATAATACAACAGCTGCCTAAGTATACAAAATATATATTTGTATATAGCATTTATATAGGCGCGATAAGAAATTGTCTAATATTTTCAGATCTAAAAGTACTTAAACAAACCTTTATCCGGTTGTATTAGTAGTCTAACTTGGATATTATTTCTTAAGGAAAAACTTCTTATGCTATAATCAAAACTTTTCAAATTTAAGCACAATTCTAGTACACCGAAATTTAGTAGAAGCATAGCTCGGCACTTCTATGGTAGAAACTTTTTTCGAAAAACTTTTCTACAATATATAAAAATAGTTCTTACACTTAAATAAAAAAAAAAAAAATATAAAATACAAATTGTCAGAAAGTGAAAGTAATAAAAAATAAAGAGTAAAACATTTGCAAATAGTGTAAAACTACCTCAGTCAAGGTTTTTGTTCAAATTTATATTACAGTTCAAAGCAAATAAAATTTTTGACTTAATTTTAGTTAACTATGTATTTTTATATTTATATTAACTTGTTTATTTTATAATTATACACTTAGAGAAACGTTTACATATACATATATAAAACTTAATACTTCCATAAAATGTCTTTGTAGCTTTGTTTTGAAGTAGTTTTTACTTAAGTTATTAAACTAGTTATCTAAGGCACTTGAAGTTTGCTATATATAGCTATATATATATAGCAATTGATATGAACACTACCAAAAAGCATTTATAGTAAAAAAAAATACGATTCTAATGTAATAATTAGTCTTCTACTAAGCATTTCTAGTTTGTAGTGCTGCACACTGCTATGATATAAACTTAAATTACTTTTTATATATAAAAATAAATATAGATCAGACAATATATACACGATTAATCAAACAAAGAAACAAAAAAACGTATTATCGATATACATACTAAAAATGTAATGCTCTAAGGCAGATACAAATATGATTTTTTTACCATATTATAAGTGATAAATTAATAAATAACTACAAGTAAAATTAACTAATATCAAGTTATTGTAGGATTGAGCTATATTATTTACTATAGTCAACGTTTAATATAATACTTTGAATGTGAGCTAGAGCTATATCTTCAATTGGTCATATAAAACTTTTTCTGTTTTTGTTTCAAGTAAATCTTCTTTACTGGAAGTAATATTAAAAATCGTCACCAAATTGTAACACTTGTGTTGCAACGGATATGTTAATAGTTGCACAGGAATAAATGACTGGTCATACGCTGTATTTGTCAAATGTGTCATGCGTTCGTGAATTATGTTGAACAACTGGATTTATTGATAAAATTTTTCCATTTTTTTAGCGGGGATAGTAAAATTAAAAAACGTCACGAAAATTGTAACACTTGTGTTTCAACAGATAACTTATATACAAAGATTCCTCAAGAAGTTTCACTTCTGTTGTGTGGTCCAAGCGGATGGATACTACAGGGCTGCTGTAAAAAAGCTTCCTGTGACATCTACTATAGCTGCCATGAGAGTAAGCACGAATTTAGATGTGGTTTCGTGGTAAGTAGAAGACTACGTATCCACGTCTACAGATTCACACCTGTTGACGAGCGCTTAGTCTCGATTATTCTCATCAAGGCTAAATATTTTGTGCACACACCCCAACGGATAAGAAGGACGACGATGCTAAAGATGAATTCTACGAACACTTGTAACGTCTTTACAAGCGCTGTTTCAAACACATTGACAAAATCGTGCTTAGTGAATTCAAATCCACATTTGGGAAGGATGGAATCTTTGGCCCAACCGTCGGAAAATATAGCCTTAACAATACTACCTCCAATAATAGAGGGAGGCTAATCGATTTCGCTGCGGGTCGGAATATGGTAGTTGGCAGCACCAGAATTCAACGTCTCTACACAAGACGACATGGCTATGTTCCGAACAAATTGCATCCAATTGGACATGAGAACGTTACATGGTCAAAATTTCGTCTTGATCCAACACGCAACGAAAGCTAGACGTCAGTAAGCTACAATCACAACAGACGGACACACTCTCACGAATGTGAGCAAAATAGACATACCACCAGCTCCATGGATAAACCTGCAAAGGAGGTCATTGGTTATACAAAACCTGTAACTTATTCTTGGTACGACGAGGAGTGTCGCAATGCTACTGCAGAAAAGAACGCCTCCTTTCAGCAAACTCTGCAGTCGGGAGCAACGCGAGCGATTTCTTGAGAAATGGAGAGAGGAGAAACGCCTTTTCAGATGTCAGAAAAAGCAGTCCGGCGAGAGTTTGGAGATGTCGAGAGGTTATATGACAACAATAAAGCTCAAGCGTCTGATCGCTGGTTTTAGACCTGGAGTAACTTTCTGGAAAGATGAAAATGGAAATTTAGTTAAAGATGCACATCAATCACTGCGAATATGGAGGAGTAATTTTTTAACCTACTTGGTGGCGTTGAAGCGCACAATTCTGCCGGTAGAAAAATTATACCGGAACCACCAGTCATCTTCGGTACACAATAGCGGCGAGTCAGCAAGGCGTTCTCAGATATATATAACGAGGATAAGACGAAGTACTTGGTCTTTTCTCGCACTCCGTCATCGCGCTTTGGACGGTCTGTGACGATGGAGAATTTCAACTTCATTGTTGTTAAAAACTTCATCTATCTTGGAACAGAGATAATCTGCAACAACAACGTCACTCTGGAGATCAGGCGAAGAATCACGCTTGCAAACAGATGCTTTTTTGGGCTAAGCAAGCAAAGCCCTCTCTCGAAAGACGCTAATGCTCTCGGACCTATTATATAGCGCAGAGGCATGTACCGTGATTGAGTCGGATGAGAGAGCGTTGAAAGTCTTCGAGAGGAAGATTCTTCGCAGGATTTTTGGTCCTATTAGAGTCGGAGTCGAGTTTAGGTCCTGTATGAACCGCGAGCTGTACGAGCTACTCAATGAGGTTGACATAGTCCAGCGCATAAAATTCCAGCAGCCGAACTGGGCTGGTCACCTCATTCGACTGGAAAAATGAAGAAGAACGTATGCAGTGTTTTACCTGAAATATATATTATAGATAGAAAAAAACTACTCGGAATATATATGGGCATCACGTTTGCTCACAATGACAAAAATCGAGAAACACTTTTAAGCTGTGTTTGGACACAATTCCAAGGAGTTCATAACTGTTAATGAAACATACACATACGTTAACTTACCAGAGAGCATAGAATGATCAAAACAGTGGGTAGAAGCGTGCTTCAGTGCTATTAAAGAGGTGACGGAAAGATTATGGCTTCTATGTTTTGGGATTCATATTTAGCTGTTCACAAACATAAACTAATGGACAGCTCGGGTTTTTTGAAGACGAAAATTGCTTTCTTGCATGGTACCACACTTACAATGTGGTTCTGCAACAACTTATGGGTACCTCATGTTTTCTTAGGATTGCGCTTGAATCTCCCGCTTGATGTTCACTGTCTGTGTTGGGAGCAATTTTCCATTTTAATTCTAAAAACGTTTTAGGTAGCCCCTTCTGACAGATTCAAGACATTTTTTTTTTAAATTATTATAGAATATGGTGGATCAATAAAAGTTTTAAATAATTATAAACTACTGTTATCACTGCATTGCGAGTACATCAATCCAGTTGCATATACGGTAAATTCGACCTTATCAGTATCAGTATACCTAGTACATACTTCAGTTAAGTAATCCTTCAAATAGTCTAAAGCTATACAAACAATAAAACCAAACCTAAATATATATTATACATCATTGAAACATTTCGAACTGTCAAGGTTTAGGGCATTCAGAAACAGAAGCTAAACACGAACAGACGTTATAAAAGCGCAAGGTTCCAAATAAGTCTAACTTTCTTATAACGTCGAACATTGTCTTGGAGAAGCGGACATTAGTTTGTAGCGGAAGAGTACAGTAAAAATTATCTTTAATATGGCTGAATGTCACTGCACTCGTAAGCTGACCTTTACAGTAATCGCTTTCAGTTTGGTGTTGATAGTAGCACTTGTTCTGGGTCTTGTGCTAGGTCTTGGAAATAAGAAAGCTAAGGAGGTGAGTCATAGTGAATGCAGTGAAGCAGTTTAATCTACAAAGTGGTTTATCTATAAAAAACTTAAAAGTATTATTTTTTACAAACAGTTTAATGCAGTTTTTATATTTCAATTCACAAATTAATTTTTGAAAGCACCATCTTTCATATACCTTTTCTTAATATTTCAATGGAATATATTCCAAGATGACATTACTTTTATGCGATTTCGAGGTTGCCAAGTTTATAATAATAAAAAAAATACTAATTTAATCCACACTTACACACAGAACGCCTCACGCACATTTACCATAGATCATGCAGCAAATACTTTTCTAAAAGATGGTGAACCATTTCGGTACGTCGCAGGCGCATTTCATTCCTTTCGTGCGTTACCCGAAGCATGGTCAAGTCGTTTGCGTACAATGCGTGCAGCTGGCTTAAATGTAATAGATACGTAAGTTTAAAAAAATAAACTAAAATAAAAAATACAAATTATATTAACCACCGATTCCATATTATACAGCTATATTGAATGGGCGCTACATAATCCGCACGATGGTGTCTATAAATGGGATGGTATAGCAGATGTGGTAAACTTCATAAAACTGGCAGAGGCTGAAGGTTTTTTGGTCATACTCAGACCGGGTCCGTTTATATGTGCTGAGCGTGATAATGTATGTATAGTCTTATAAAACACATATTAGACTATAAACTTTTTATTTATATATATAAAGGGCGGTTTTCCACACTGGCTTATAACGAAATATCCCGGCATTAAGCTGCGCACCAACGATGCAAATTATCTCGCAGAGGTACGCAAATGGTATGCCGAATTAATGCCACGTCTGCAACCATATTTCTATGGCAATGGTGGTCCAATTATAATGGTAGCTGTGGAGAATGAGTATGCCGTGTTCAAAGCATGTGATCATGATTATTTAAATTGGTTGCGTGATGAAACGCAAAAGTATACACAAGATAAGGCATTACTTTTTACAGTGGATATACCCGATGTGCGTATGTCATGTGGTAAGATTGATGGTGTCTTTGCAACAACGAATTTTGGCTTTGATGAAGGTAAGAAAAATCTTGACTTTGCAAAACAGTTCATAATGATTTGAATTAATTTATTTTTAGTACATAGACTAGATGAAATTTGGCAATTACTGCGTACAGTGCAACCCACTGGTCCTTTAGTTAATTCCGAATTCTATCCAGGCTGGTTTGATCATTGGCAGGAAGAGCATCAGCTACGTGATGGTCAATTAGTTGCCGAAGCATTGCGGTACATATTTTCCGAAGCATTAATTTTTGATTCATAAATTTTTAATAATAATTTGCAGCACCATGCTTCAGCAAGATGTCAATGTTAATATCTACATGTTCTTCGGAGGCACCAATTTTGGTTTTACTACCGGCGCCAACAATGATGGTTATGGCGAATTTAATGCTGTACTTACTTCGTACGACTATGATGCACCCATGGATGAAGCAGGCGGCATAACGCCGAAATATGAACTACTGCGTAATGTTATCAAACAGTTTCAGAATGTGCCCGATATACAGCTAAATCCAGCCAAGCGTTTGGCTTATGGTAAAGTGGAACTAAAAGCTGTGCTTGAATTGCTCTCTACGCAGGGACGTAGCCTACTAGCTAAAGGTGCAACTATTGTAGCAACGCAACCACAAACTTTCGAGCAATTGGATCAATATGGTGGTTTGGTGCTGTATGAGACTACGCTGCCCAAATTGGAAATCGATCCGACACTCTTTCGTGTGGGCACACTGCGCGATCGTTGTTTTGTCTATATTGATCAACAATATGTGGGCACTTTGTCGCGTGAGAATCGTTTGTATGCATTACCATTGCACAAAGGTTGGGGCGCCACATTGCAGCTGCTGGTTGAGAATCAAGGACGCATTGATTTTGATGTAAATGATGATATCAAAGGCATACTTGGCTCAGTTACTGTGCAGAAATTTAGCGGCGAGCAGCAGACTCTGACAAATTGGAACTCCACCTCATTTCCGCTGGAGGATATACAAATCGAGCAGTTGCTACAGAAGCTGCAAGCTGGTGATGTAGCAAAACCAAGTGATGTAGTTAGCACACAAACTGTGCTAAGCAGTGGTCCAATATTCTATGAAGGCACACTGCAAATTGATGGTGAGCTGGGCGATAGTTATTTAAATCTTCGCGGTTGGGGCAAGGGTGTTGTCTATTTAAATGGTTTTAATCTTGGACGTTATTGGCCGCTGGCAGGACCACAATTGACACTCTATGTGCCCAATGAGCTATTACGTCAGGGTGAGAATTCACTGTTGCTGCTGGAATATCAACGTGCAAATGGTGAATTGACTGTGGAATTTGATAGTGAAGCACAGTTGAGTAATAATGGTGGGGAAGATTAATAAATGTTTATAGAGAATTTAAGAAGTTTTATGATGTTCGAGTAATAATTTAAACATGTTTAATGGTTTAGGAAATATTTTAATAAGCTATTTTATTCTTAATAAATTAATTGAAATAAAACGCAATTTTGAATTTCTTAAATGAGGAATACCACTGAACCTCCTATACGTTGTTCGAAAGCCGTTCTAGTACCATTCGTGTTTCGGTTCACTTCCTCAATGGGAATAATATTATAAATTTCCAGATGTGATTTTAGTTTGTGTTGGATTACTTTTTCAAATAGTTTTGACAAAAGTGGAAGCAAGCTTATGAGCCTGTGTGATTCTGATACTTTTTCCTTCCTAGCTTTGATATCATGGCCATTTCCATTGTGTTGTGATGCAGCAATTGAGAAATATTTTATTAAGATCTTCATTATGAACCGAAGAGCTCAGTTGGGAAACTTTATGTTAATTTTCCGTGTGATAAAATCGGGCACTGACGACTTATTTGGGTTTTCTTTATTCAAATTAATACTTTAAAACTCTATAAAGTGTGTTTTGAGAGCAGTGGTCGTAGGGTAAGCGACATTCTTTAGCTGCGGTAGCAAAAAATCCGCTTGAGGGTTGTGAAGAAACTAATAAATCTATTTTTGATTTAATTAAGGCCATTATTGTGTAGTTTTGGAGAAGATGATATTTCACACGAAGAACTGAACCGTATCTTGATTTTCTTTGCCAACGAATGACCACATCTCGCATCAGATGTGGATCAGTTGTGAATAGACAAATCTGAAAACCTATCCGATTCTATCGGGTACAAGCTGAGTCACGCTTGGAAACTGAGCTGAGTCACGCTTGGAAACTGGTTAAATCGAGTAAAATAAAAAGGAAGTGTGTGTACTAGATTTTGCCTCTATTACTCATATTTCCTCCGCGTACGCAGAGTGTTCCACGAGTGCCGCTCTTCGCGAACTCATATATCCCGCGAGTAACGCTTGAAATGGTTACCCTTTGTGGTTGAAAGCTCTGCACGACCGCATTTTTTCCGAGTGACGCTTGCTAGAATTAGTCTGAGCGACTGAGAGTTAACCGTGACCGCATATAACACGCAAGTGGCGTTTGATAGATATATTATGGGACCGCGTATATTCTGCGAGTGACTGTTGCTAGGATTACCCACAGTAGCTGATAGTTATCTGCGACCGCATGTCTTCCACGAGTGCATCTGTGGGTAATATTTCTATGCGAAAGTGATGTTATTAAAATCTCAGCATATCAAACAAACATCACCTGATGAATGCTCGACACGACGCTTTGGAATCTGATGAAGGACTCGTCTTATTTTTATTCATTATTCAATTATATACAATTCTTAAGAGCTAGTTGGACTGTATTTATATATTATATGTATGTATGTATTATATTGCGTGTATGTTTATATTTTTATTACATAGCTAGTACGGTTTTATGAGTTTATTGACACATCTTTGTATATTAAAGATGTGTGCGCTGCATTGATCGTTTGTCATCCAAGTACATAATTTATGGATCGTAAATTTAATCTTTAGACGCGCATGCTCGGCTTGCTCACATCTTATCGTACATCGTATTTATTATTTCACGCACAAGCAGCAGGAAAGTATATTAAAATATATTGTGGAAGGCCAATGTGGTGTGTCTGTACTTGACAGTAACGCAAGTAGCGTAGCAGAAGCAGCGGGAACAATATGTTTAAATATGTTTAAACACCTGACCACACTTATTATCACACGCACTAACCCACACACGATCTGATAAAGATCTTCACATAAACCCAAATACACAAGCATATCCATACCACACGGATATGAAAGGATACAAAGAAATCATCACCTTAACTACATTATTATTCAGTAACATTTTTAATATAATTTAATAAAACTAAATTAATACTATCTATTTTTTGGAGATTTCGCAACTTCGAAGCAATAACCTATATAAATTTTTTGTAAATAAGGTGGACTATTCGGCGAGCTATACCTTAGCTTTATAACGGCGTTACAAGTTGCATAAGGTTTAAAAACTTTTTGTAGAGAATTTTCATAGATATTCCCCTTCTCTTCTTCACCTCTAGCTCAGTTTTCTGTAGCTATGGGTGAGTCGGATTCTATTGTTAGTTTGATGGTTTTTTGTGCGTCTCATAGGGAGGCATTTGTATCAATTCGATGAATGGTGATTGGGATAGGCTTTCTTTCAACTTAAGAACTTTAGCTACAGGAAATCTAGCTTTCAGACTCTCCTTGAGAGTATTTTTTCGAGACTAAATTACTTGAAAAATCGGAAAATAAACTATAATAGAATTTAAAAGACTTCTTTGGAACATTTCTTTTTGTGCTCGTTAATTTCCAGTATCATTGACCGAATTAAGGAACTTGACAATGTCGTTGGCCATCCATAAAGTGGCAACAACTTTTTCAAATTTCGCGATAGCAATCTCATTGGCTAATAGTCAAATAATTGTTATGATTAAATTTTAACTGCAAGCCCCCTAGAGTCGCCAAATTTAAATTTTTATATACATTGCGATTAATAAGCACTTCAGTTTGTTTATGAACAATTACTAAAACTCCCCAACATTGCTCGGTAAAAAAAAAAACAAAAGTTTTAATTTTATGAAGTTATTCACAATGGTGCATGTGAAGATTTGAATCAGTCGTTGGAAATAAGTGGAAGAGCATCCCTTAATTGGGAACAAATTTCTTTAACGTGCAATAAAATATATGTGGTGTGGCATAAAGCGTATAGTGCAGCAGCTCCTTAGAGAACTGTTGCCCTGTTTTAATAATTGAAAATCTCCATTTCTTTTCTGAATTTTTTATGAGTAGTATCAATTTTGGACGAAGATTTATCAAGAGATTTTATGGTTTAATTTTAAGTATAGTTTATATATAAAATGCAATACAAACACCATTAAATTTTTGAATTCCCAGTTGTTTATGAAGTTCATATTAACTATCGCCCATACAAGTACTCATTATCAGTGCAATACTTGACTCGGAAAGCTGCTTTATCGATATCAGCATGCCAAGCACGCACTTGAGTAGTTAAGTAATCCCACGATTTGGACAATGATGAATCGTTGGTGTCGAACATTTGAACTTGTACGATTTGTGGCATTATGAACCAAATGCTATAAGCAATTGGACGCTAGAAAAGCACACAAATAGCACCAAGTTAAGCTTTATATATAGTATCTTGAGTAAAACTTAAAAAATCCAAGCTTTATCAGTAAGCTTTGACTCTTGTTTCACATTGAATTGGATAAATTGTTGTCTTTATGGCTGAGTGTCGTTGCACTCGCAAGCTGACTTTCGCGATGATCGGTTTCAGTTTGGTCTTGATAGCCGCATTGACCGTGGGTCTTGTTCTAGGCTTGGAAAAAGTTGGTGATGAGCTGGTAAGTGAGTGAGTGCAGTAAAAGAGATTTATCCGCAAAGTGCTTTATCATGTACCAAGGTTATTTGTTGTTTATGTCTGTTATTTAATCAGTGAAATTGAAACATTGAACTCGTCTTCGACGGGACAGCGCCTATAAAATGGAAGAGTTTCAAGTGCTTCGAGATCAGAGTGGTTTTTGATTTTATGCAGTTGAAACGCGTTTTATTTAATATTTTATTGGAATTTTGTGTACTTTAAAAAAAAAAATTTGCTTATAATGGCTGATGTGAAAAGTGTATGTGTTCAATGTGTCTAAAAATATTAAAATCAATGAAAAAAAAAATTAATTGCAAACGAACAGACATGACTCGTTTGTCACAGCTTTCTAAGCTAAGTCATTTAAATAATAAAATAAATAAAAAACAAATTTATTATGTGGAATTGTAACATTATCCGATATCAGTCAGATACAATTTTAGCATAGAAACAGCTGTCATTAGAATTTGCTTAAATTTGTGGAGTAAAGCAATCAGAATACAGCAGAACTGTATTGCTTGCATTCCATCACCTCAAGTTGCGCTCTGAACAACTCAATGAAGTTGATCAGGGCAACCATGCTGAACGCTAAAGCCATATGACCTCTAGCAAAAAAAAAGTTATTTTGAATATTTTGAGAAAGGTCAGAAGTAAACTAATTGGCCTATGAGAATCAAAAGGCATTCCCGACAGTTGAGAAAAGAAACAAGACGATTCATAGTTGACTAGTAAAAGTGATAAAAATTTAAGCGACTAGGACCCACTGAGCACTTATCGATTGCCTACTCGGTCCCTGGGAGCCCCTGAACTAAACTTTCCTTTGGTTCCGCAGCATTGCCATGCCAATTGATTCATATTAAGACTTCAGCCCAATTCAGATTCTGTTCAATATTGTCTCGGAACAGTTTCTCAATCAAAACTAAATATTTCCCCACAAATTAATGATTTTTACGGTACTCTTCAATGAATTGGAATCAGTCCGAATAGTTTTAAATCTCTGTTACGGTACGTAGCCAGTTTAATTCTGAGTAATCCTAGCTCAATTATTTATAGATATGGAGATATGTACTATGAACTGTAAGAGTATTATAATGTGAAACCATAGAGTTTTGAAAACTGTTTTCCAAAATATGAAATCTCTAAAAACCTTCAGAAATATGAGCGTACTTCATATACCTAATTCGATATTATGGTTTTGAAAAACTATTAATTATCTACTTTTTTTTTTAAACACAGAATGCTACACGCGCCTTCAGTATCGATCATGAAGCCAATACCTTTTTGAAAGATGGTGAACCATTTCGTTATGTTTCCGGTTCATTTCATTACTTCCGTGCGCTGCCCCAAGCATGGTCCAGTCGTTTGCGTACAATGCGTGCAGCTGGCTTAAATGTAATAGATACGTAAGTATAAAAAATTAACCTTAATAAAACATATATATACCACCGATTCCACACTAAACAGCTATGTAGAATGGGCGCTACATAATCCCTATGATGGCGTCTATAAATGGGATGGTATGGCCGATGTAGTAAACTTCATAAAACTGGCAGAGGCTGAAGGTTTTTTGGTTATACTTAGACCGGGCCCTTATATCTGCGCGGAACGTGACAATGTTTGTATAGCTGCTAAGTTATGCCAAATATATATACAATACATCTTTACTTTTAGGGCGGTTTTCCACATTGGCTTAATACCAAATATCCCGGCATTAAGCTGCGCACCAATGATGCAAATTATCTGGCAGAGATACGCAAATGGTATGCCGAATTAATGTCACGCCTTGAACCATATTTCTATGGCAATGGTGGTCCAATTATAATGGTACAAGTTGAGAATGAATATGCTGCCTACGAAGCATGTGATCATGATTATTTAAATTGGTTGCGTGACGAAACGAAAAAGTATACACAAGATAAAGCATTGCTTTTTACAGTGGATATACCCAATGAGCGCATGGCATGCGGCAAGATTGAGGGCGTCTTTGCAACAACAGATTTTGGCATTGATCGCTGTAAGAAATTTTGACTATATATAGAAAGGTATTATTTATAGTTAAATATAATTAAATTTTGTTTGCAAGTACACGAAATCGATGAAATTTGGAAGCTGCTACGTGGTGTACAACCCACTGGTCCTTTGGTTAATTCCGAATTCTATCCCGGCTGGCTGACACATTGGCAGGAGCAGAATCAACGACGTGATGGCAAATTAGTTGCCGATGCACTGCGGTAGGCATTACGCAAGCATAAAAATTAAAATAAATAAATTACCCAACTTATTTACAGCACCATACTCTCGCATAAAGCTAATGTCAATATCTATATGTTCTTCGGTGGCACCAATTTTGGTTTCACTGCCGGCGCCAATGATTGGGGCTATGGCAAGTACGCTGCTGATGTTACTTCCTACGATTATGATGCTGTTATGGATGAAGCTGGCGGCACAACGCCTAAATTTGAGCTAGTGCGTAGTGTTATCAAGGAGTTTCTGGATGTGCCCGAAATTGTGCTTAATCCGCCAAAGCGTTTGGCATATGGCGAAGTGCAGCTGCAAGCTGTGCTTGAATTGCTCTCTACGCAGGGACGCAGTCTACTAGCCAAAGGTGCAGCTGTACAAGCAACGCAGCCACAAAGTTTCGAGCAACTCGATCAATATTCCGGACTGGTGCTCTATGAGACTACGCTGCCCAAATTGGAAATCGATCCGACACTCTTACGTGTGGGAGCACTACGCGATCGTTGCTTTGTCTTCATTGATCAACAATATGTGGTCACTTTGTCGCGTGAGAATCGTTTGGATGCATTGCCACTGCACAAAGGTTGGGGCGCCAAATTGCAACTACTGGTCGAAAATCAAGGACGTATTAATTATAATATAATGAATGATACCAAAGGCATTTTTGGTGACATAACAGTGCAGAAATATAATGGCGAACAGCAGGCGCTAACAGATTGGAGCTCCACCTCATTTCCGCTGGAGGATATACAAATCGAGCAGTTGCTAAAGCAGCTGCAAGCTGGTGTTGTAGCTAAACCAAGTGAAGCAGTTGCTAAACAAACTGTGCTACGCAGCGGCCCTTTAGTTTATCAAGGCACACTGCATATTGATGGTGAGCTTGGCGATAGTTATTTAAATGTACGCGGTTGGGGCAAGGGTGTTGTCTATTTAAATGGTTTTAATCTGGGACGTTATTGGCCGCTGGCAGGACCACAATTAACGCTGTATGTGCCCAATGAACTATTGCGCCAGGGTGAGAATTCGCTGTTGCTGCTGGAATATCAACGTGCGCATGGTGAGCTGACAGTGCAATTTGATAGCGAAGCACAATTAGATAATAATGGTGGCGATGATTAATAATTTTATAATTTTTAAGCGATTTTTATTACAATTTTTATATATTTTTCTTTTATTCTATTACACAAGCATTTTGAAATTTTTACTTATTATTAACCTAAATTAATAAATGTTTATAATTATTATTTATAAATTTAATTGGATTTTTTTTTAAATTCTCTTTCTAACTAATTTAATTAACTAAATTTGTTCATTTTTAATTTTCGCTTGTTTTAGTTTATTTTGTTCTTTCTTTAATCATTTTTTTTTGTTTTAATCATTTGCACTGGGGAACTGCGAAATGTTTTCACATTGGAATTGACTCGAGTAAATATTATAATTTATAAAGTTAAGGTCTTTCAAAGAGCATTGCTGTTTTGTTTAAATTTAAGAAATTATTCTATAGACAGTTTGTAATGTTCGAGTTATTTGTTCAAACTATGAAGTGCTTTAAAAATAGTTTTTATTCGAAATTTGGCAAAAATTCAGAAAAATAATTGAAATTTTGTCTCCTACTTTTAATAGGTCTATAAAAAAAGGTTGTACCTTAAAAAACATCATCATATAAGTTAATTTTGTATAACCCTAAATTAACAGAAAATATATCTTTGAAAGACTTTAACTGGGAATTAATTTAATTTCGTTTAATAAATGCTGAGTTATTTTGCATACAAAAAAAGTTTGC
Source organism: Leucophenga maculata (assembly GCA_035044805.1). NCBI lineage: Eukaryota > Metazoa > Arthropoda > Insecta > Diptera > Drosophilidae > Leucophenga > Leucophenga maculata. The sequence goes on along the minus strand of JAWNNP010002447.1, from coordinate 108,521 downwards.
ATTTTTTTTGCGTTTGGCAAAGGAGATACTTTGTTTTAAAATTTAAAATATATGACTCTAAAATTGTTATACACTACAATTAATAAAATGAGCTTTCAGTTAGTAATTAATTAATTAATTAAGCAGCAAAATACGCTCCGTTTTTTAGTTTTGTTCTTAGATTTGGCAGTGTAAAATAGTTCAGTTTGAAATGTTGTAGTAGTTTTTTTAAGTGTATAGATGGTAAATAGTTGATAAATGAATTTTCTTTTAGTATAGTCCTTCATAGTTTAGCCATAAAATTTTTATGGCATTTGTTTGATTAAATGCAGTATAGCATAAAATTTGAACTTTAGTAATTAACAATTAAAAACTGTGGAAGACTTTTTATAGCAAAATTATATATAAATCATTTATATTAGTTGTGTACTCCTCCTTAGATGTCTACAGTTGTCCTTTCGAAATACTAAACGGAGCGTATTTTTGCTTTACTTAAACCTAAAAATGTATTTAATCAGTTTGACTTAAGTTCAAGTTTTCCACATTAATTAATTAGTTCAGTTTAGTCTTAACTTTAAATATAATTCATTTTTTTTAATTGTTTTGTGTTTTAACAAAATTAAAATGCTTATATTACAATAAAATAGTTTGTGTGTATAAAAAATTTGCATTGACTTGTGGAAAACTTATTACATTTTGACTTGCTTGCAAATAAATTTATATATATATATATTTTCTATATACTTTTATGCTTTATATTTGTTTAAAAACTTTGCAAATAACTAAGAAATATAGTTGGTTGTGCTTTGAGTTGCATTCGCGACTTTTTGTTAATTTTTTTTTTATCACTGAGTAACATTTTGTTTAATTTTAGCTCTTTGAAAATAGTCATTTAGGTTTCTTGCGTTATACATTAATAATTATTGTAGAATAAGCTCAATTAAATAAATAGAAAAAATTAATACAACAAGCTCAATTTGTGCCCCCACACAAAATTGCATAATTTGTGCATAAATTGCTGTAAAGTCTAAGTTGTGTTTTTTATATAAAAATAAATTGAAATACAACGATTTTAAGTTTATATATATATAATATAGTTAGTTTTGTGTTTGCTCTAATTTTTTATTTGTAGGAATTATTGTTTAAATAGTTTTGTTGCTGATTTATTTATTTATTTTGTTTTTTTTTTTTTGTTCATTTATGTTTTATCATAGACATATGCAAGTATTTTTGTTTGCTTTTGGAAAAGTAAGTCAGTATAAATATATTTTAAAAAAGAGTTATCACAGCTGCATTTCGAGATTTTCGTTAATATTATTTCGCTTTCATAATCGATTTTTTTCATTTTGAGTTAATTTGCTAGGTTTTTTTTTTGTTTTGTTTTTGTGCTTTGAAAATGGCAGAATTAGTTAATTAAAAATTGTTCTTTTAGGCAATATAGCGCATAAATTAAAGTAAAAAAAATGTAAACCTGTTCTTAATAAATTGCTTTCTTTTCATTTGTTTTATAAAATTTCTGTGCTCAAAGTAACCTAATAGGTTTGATTTTTGTGCTAAATACGTTGACAGAGTGGGCGTTGTTGTTGTTGTAACAGCTTTTGGACTATATCAGCAAAAATATTGTATATATACAATTATTTCAATATCTTGTTAGAAAAATTTTGACCGAAAATGTAACCAAAAGTGTCAAGTTCTAGGATTGAGTCTAACTCGTTGGTGTACAAATCAAAATCTGGAACCACCAGTTAATAATGGATCTTCTGTAGAGCTACCGGATTATAACCAGTTCGATGCGGTTATTAAAAAGCTGAAAAATAACAAAGCGGCTCTGATAACCGGCGGCGAAGAGGTGGTTAGGAGTATGCACCATCTTTTATGCCAGATATTATCCGAGGAACGCATACCCAATGACTGGAATCTCAGTGCTCTCTGTCCTATTTTAAAGAAAGGAGACCCCGCTGTTTGCGACAACTACCGTGGAATAAGTCTCCTATCCATCGGATATAAGATACTGTTGCGCATATTGTGTAATAGGCTGAAGACACATACGGATTTACTGATAGGGAGACAAAAAAGGTCGACCAGTGACCAAATATTCACATTACAACAAATCTTGGAAAAGACCCGTCAGTTTAACAAGAACACACACCACCTATTTGCCGATTATAAAGTCGCTTTTGACACGCCTAGGTATCCCCGCAAAGATTGTTCGACTATGCATGATGACGCATTCACATACATAAAGAGTTGTCAGGGTATGAAAGAACCTCTCTAAACCAAGAGAAGTTTCACGGAAGGCGATACGTTGCCGTGCGATTTTTGCGATTTACTGATGGAATACACCCTACGCTAGTTCCCGGACATACAGAATATGTCGGGCTCGATCTTCCAAAAGGAAGTGATGCTGCTCGCGTAAGCGGATGATATTGATATCAGGAAATGCGAGTCAGCAAGACGTTTTCAGAGATTGAAAAACAGTATAGGCTCTTGGGTTTAGCGGTGAATGGGGACATATAACATTGACAAAAATATCGGACGACATATAGTTTTGTGTGGCCTTTTTTCAGAGTATGCCTCACGGATGCTCTATACATAGAAGACAGGTTGAAAGAAAGTTAGAACTTTACACTACATGAAATATTAGAACAATTCATCTGGTCATATGACACTAGGACATTGAACAAGGGTTACATTTCGGTAGAAATTTCTGATGATTTCTGAAATAGCATATGCTGCTTCCTTCTATAAAAAATTGTTTGTATATATACTTGATACATTCACTTACGCTGTGGTACAACTACCTTTGGCTACGTAGATTTCAGTCCGTAAATCTGTGTAAACAACGTGTTGGCAGAGCTTGGGCGGTGTTACAGATATTGGCGTGAATAATACTAGAGCGCTGTGGGGGCAGCAGCATTAGCTATTTGTCAGTGCCATTTAGATTTCTGTGTATAGATATCAGCGCGCAAATTTTGTGCAAAGCAAATGCCGAGTATCTGTGGGAATATAGTAGAGCATATTAGTATATATATTCTATAGTTGAAAAATATATCAAAATTAAAAATAAAAAAGTAATAAATCAAACCTGCAGAAATATAAGTACAATGACAGCAGTTGAAATAATAATTAAATTGCGTTCGATCCATTCTTCACCGGCTTGAACGCAGCCTTTTTCGTAAATTATTTTGGCTATTTCATAATTCTAAAAATAAAAGTAAATTAGAGAAATTATAAGTTAAATGAAACTAATAAATAAATATGAAAAGCAATGAAGTAAAATGAAAAATAATGCACGATTGATGCAAAGTATTAATAATCTTCATTGGGAATAAATAATATTACAAGAGTCCAAATTATTAGTTTAGAAGTGCACGCGTTAAATTATTTGACTTTTGCGAATAAAAGTCACTTCTAATAAAGTATGTAGGAACAAAAACTGTAGGCGAATACACCTTGCTACGGTATACAATATGACGTTTCAAAAATTCGTTTCAAAATAAAAAAATAAACAAAACTCAAATCTGCAAAACAAATTTTCTGAATAACTTTAAATTTCTCCACCTGAAAGAGTAACAACGATATACACGAGCCGGCGACACTTATTAAATGTGCCTCCAGCCAATCCTCGCCAGCGCGTAAACAACCACGCTCATGTATATGACGATCCACTGGCTGCATGCGTATTAATTGTATATAAAACAGCGGCATAAAATATTGTTTACCACATTTTTCCACTTAAAACTTACATAGCCCTCCTTGCGCACATCATAGCCACACTGTTTATTTTTGATTAATTCTTGCGGACGCCGGCGACAGCAAGAGAATGGAACACCGCATGCCTCACGACTACCAATAGCAATTGATGAGCAATTGAAATAGTTATTGCTATCCCAATCCTTAGGACCATCAATGCCGCAACATTGCAGCCAATCTTCCTGTATCCAATCGATCAGATTTTGTTGATCTGGATCTTCGCGATAGTGTTTTATGAAGGCACGCAAGCCCTCGGTAGCTTGATCTTTAATCTGTTTGGAAAGTAAAAGAAGTTTAGTAAGCCTTTAGCTTTGGCTGTTGCAACTACATACCCAACCCTTATCCTTGAGCACAAAAGCCAATGCACAGAAACTTATTTCAGCAACAAGCAGCACAGTCAGAAAGATGGCATACTGTAATTTATTTAAATATAATAAAAAAAAAGTTTTTTGTTTTCTATGCAATGCCCACTCACCACACCCAGCAGACATGTATTCTCACGCAGCGCGCCAACACTACCCGTGAAACCTAAAACAAATGTGATTGCACCCAATATAATCAACACAAACGCTGGATCGAGTGCTATAAAATTGAGTTTAGTAATATTGCGAAACATATCCTTTTCGTTCCAGGCCCAAATGCCCACGGCGAGGACAACCAGCGCTAACATCCAGATAAGCACATTACTGCTGAATAGTAAATATTTGAGGCAACAGCTAATCTCACTGGTTTCACGTCGATATTTGCGCACAGCGGGCATGTTTTTTGTTTTATTTTTAAGCCAATTTCTTTGTTTTGGATTTCTTATTTTCTTTTTCGTTTTTTTTTTGTTATACGCTGCTACGTAGCCAAGGTCTTCCACACTTTGAACTTGGCCAGCAACCTTGTGCGCTGTGTGCTATTTTCTAAGCTATGCTGCACTAGCTACTATTTTATTTAGCTTGTTGTTATGCTATTTATGCACATTGCTTACTATTTTTATACAAAATTTGTTTGTTTTCTGTGCATAATTGCTAAAAAAATATTTTTTTTCTAATGTGCTACAAGCACAGCTGTTTGGCTATAAAACAGTGTTAACGTATTTGGCTAAATTAGTATGTATTAATTATGCCAAAAGTTGTTACTAAAAAATAACAGGTAACATGCAATTTTACAACACTACCGCACTTGTGCAGATTTTGTTGTCGTATCGGCGTCGGTTTGTTCTGAATATTTTAAGAAATTAAGTAAATTAAGTTTTATATTTTAATTAAACGCTGCAAACATGTCGGAAGATGAGGATTTCATGTGCGATGATGATGAGGATTATGGTTTGGTTAGTTTTATGCTTGACACGGTTTGCTTTGATTTGCTTACATATGCGGCGCAGCATAGCCACAAGCCAATTTTTTTTGATTTCCTTATACATACACATTTATGTATTTTTTTTTGTTTCTAATTGAACTAGGAATACTCTGAGGACAGCAATTCTGAACCTGATGTTGATCTAGAAAATCAATATTACAATAGCAAAGCTTTGAAGGAGGATGAACCAAAGGCAGCGTTGGCTTCCTTTCAGAAGGTGCTCGATTTGGAGAATGGCGAAAAGGGCGAGTGGGGCTTCAAGGCATTGAAGCAAATGATTAAGATTAACTTTAAGTTGGTGCGTAATAAACATGCATATATAGTTTATTTTGGGCCTAATTAATAATGTGTCTATTACAGAACAACTACGGCGAAATGATGGTGCGTTATAAACAACTGCTTGCCTACATCAAAAGCGCTGTCACGCGCAATCATTCAGAAAAGTCCATCAATTCTATTTTGGATTATATCTCCACATCGAAAAATGTATGTATATTATTTCTGAGTGCAAATTAATTTGTGGTAGTTACCACAATGCACCAAGCCACACATCCTAATGCGTACCGCCTACCTGGCAAGAAAGGTATCACATTTGCTTAGCCACCGCACAGTTCTAACTTGCTTCTGGCATAATATATGCTTTTCCTCTAAGTTATTCAATGCAATTTTAATTTTATTTAAATTCACTTTTGCTAGTTTTATTTATTTATATTTTCCCTTATACCACAGATGGAATTACTGCAAAACTTCTATGAAACCACATTGGATGCTCTAAAGGATGCCAAAAATGATCGCCTTTGGTTCAAGACAAACACCAAACTAGGCAAACTCTATTTCGATCGCAGCGATTTTACTAAGCTGCAAAAAATACTCAAACAGCTGCATTCATCATGTCAAACCGATGATGGTGAGGATGATCTAAAGAAAGGCACACAGCTGCTTGAGATTTATGCGCTTGAAATACAAATGTATACAACGCAGAAGAATAATAAAAAGCTAAAAGCACTCTACGAGCAATCGCTGCACATTAAGTCGGCTATACCGCATCCATTGATTATGGGCGTTATACGTGAATGTGGCGGTAAAATGCATTTGCGTGAGGGTGAATTCGAAAAGGCGCATACAGATTTCTTTGAGGCATTCAAAAATTACGATGAATCGGGTTCGCCGCGGCGCACTACTTGTCTAAAGTATTTAGTGCTGGCGAATATGTATGTAGTACCAACTCATAAATTATTTTATTTTTAATTTTGTACTAAAAATTTCAGGCTCATGAAATCCGGCATCAATCCATTCGATTCGCAGGAAGCCAAACCCTATAAAAATGATCCGGAAATTTTGGCCATGACTAATCTTGTTGCATCTTATCAGAATAATGACATCAATGAATTTGAGAACATTTTACGTTTGCATCGCAGCAATATTATGGCCGATCCGTTTATACGCGAGCACATTGAGGATCTGTTGCGTAATATACGCACACAAGTGCTTATTAAGTTGATACGCCCATATAAAAATATTGCTATACCATTCATAGCCAATGCGCTGAATATTGAACCGGCTGAGGTGGAGAGTCTGCTGGTCTCATGCATCTTGGATGAGTAAGTAAAGTTGTAGCAGTTTATAGAATTTTTAAACTAATTTTATTACTTTATAGCACCATTAAAGGACGCATTGATCAGGTTAATCAGGTGCTACTACTGGACACAGTTGATAGCGGTGCAGCACGCTATAGCGCCATGGAAAAGTGGTCGAACCAAATTCAAACTTTACAATTGGCTGTGCTCAATAAAATGGCTTAAGCCAGTGCTGTGTATTTAATTATGAACAATACAAAACTTAAAGAATAAACTTAAAAGAAAAGAAAAACATTTATTTTAATTTAAATATGTTGTTTATAAAGCTTAATAGTTAATAGTTTTTTTATGCAACCAATTGCGTAGCTGATACAACCAAAAAAATAGCTTACAAAATGCTGAGATAATGCATATTAAAATGCAAATCAATGCAATAGCCCAGTGCGGCACTGACCATTTTAATAATTCATAGATATAAACGCTATAAAAGAGTTGAGTATATTTTATTATTAAACTCTTCATAAAATTTTACTACTAATTGCTTACGCATCTTTGCCACTTGCCAGATAATAAAACAGTGAGAAGAGCATATAAATAAGTATGATTGCTATAGGATATATTAAATGCATTAAACGCGTTGGAAATGCTACCAAAAAATGATCCAATAACAATAAAGCAGAGTTTAAAGCATGCGTCCAAATGCTTATTAAATCGGCATTGATATTGGCATTTGCTGCAGTATATATTGTAGAAAGAAGCTTAAATGTAAAGAATCAAAAAGGATAAGCACTTACTGGCAAATATTAGATATAAATAGAGCACGGTAAGCGTTGCAACCAATGTCAGCGTAGCACCATGTGAAACCCAATATATTTTAAGCGTCAAACTAACTGTTGCTATATAAGAAATGTAAGTTTATTAGTTAGTAAACACTAAACAAACTTACAGAAATATGTTGGTTTGTAGTAGTATATAGTTGCCAGTACCGCGCCGTAGTTGGTCACATACATACAAAGCAAAAAGCACCAAGCGCTCAGATAGCTAAAATATAGACCAACACGAAAATGTTGTATTAAAGTATATATAACGCTGATACTAAAATATATAGCCAAAATCCAACGATATATTAGCCAGAGGTAGTTACAACATGGCTTTATGTGATGCCATTGTGTGCGACAGAAATCCGCCGGATTATCATGTGCGAAGCAAAAATTGTGACATTTGAATTCGTTGGTTAGTAAAGGACAGCAATTCTTTGGCGGTGCTGCACTGTGGAGCTAAAATAAATTTGTGTATTTAAAATATGAAAAGCAAAAAGATGTACCTACTTCTGTGCTTAAGCGTTGCTGATTTGACATACTTTATGGAACTTTTATATTTAAAAATTTATACATTTTATATTTTTTTTATTTGTCAAAGCTGTGGCTAAATTTTTAAGAAAATATCAAAGCAAAAAAAAAAATAAAAAGTGGCAACTTAAAGATCTTTGTGCCCAATTGAGTGGCAATTTAGCTTAGCAGTTAAAAAAGATACATTTATGAAGAAATAAAATATACAACTTTGTTTTTATTTAATAAACATTATTTTGTCTAAATTATTAACTTGGTCACCTGCTGCCCTTTTCTGAATTAGCTGAATTTTGACTGCATTTTCTATAAAGGCAAATGCGCAACTGATATAGATAGAAAAGCAATAAACTGATTATCATGAGAAGCACAATTGAGCCAATAAGTGTGGCAATGGCTATACCGGGTTTGGACCAATTCACCATGGGATAGATGTAATCATTGCCAAAACTATTTAAAATAAAATTTTAAATTATTAAAATGTTATTTTACTTTTAAATAGTACTTACGCATCCTTACCGCCTTTCTTATAATAGATGAATGTAAAAATGCCATAGACAAGACCCACCAATAATGGATAAATGAAATGCATTAGACGCGTTGGAAATGCAACTAACATGTGATCCAATATTAAGAATACTGAGTTGCAAGCATGTGATAAAATATTGTAGACCCAACTGCTTCTGGGCATGCCTGAAAGTAGCTCTAGCATTTGTAAACATTGAAGATATTTTTATGAAAAATGTACTAACCAGGCAAACACCAATAGAGTAGCGATATCAATGAGGCCAATACAAGTGTTGTCCAATGTGATATCCAATAGATTTTTAGCGTCAGACTAACCGTTGCTATATATTGGAAATTATATGCTTTTCATTTCATTGCTTGTGGTATAAGTTCATGAAACTTACAAAAATATGCCGGATTACAGCAGTATATAGTCGTCAGCACAGCTCCAAAGACAGTTATATACATGCAAAGTATAAAGCCCCAACCTGTTAGATAGATAAAGTATATACCGTTCCGATAATGCCGTACTAAAGATAATGCAACGCTGACACTGAAAAATATGGCCACAATCCAACGATATATAAGAAAGAAATAGCGGCAACATGGCACATGATGCCATTGTGTGCGACAGAAATCCGCCGGTTTATCATGCGAGAAGCAGAAATTTCGACGTTTGAACTCGAGACAGAGTATTTGACAGCAATTCTTAGGCTGTTCACTGGCTTCATTTTGCTGCGTAATAGTAAATTTTTATAAAATTGGTTTATTAAAATTCAAAAAAAAAAAAAAAAAATATGATTTATTATACTCCTGAATTCGTGGTTTGCTGTCTAGACATGGTATCCAAATTATTCCCATTGCTTTCTACTTTTTTTTTGAACATATATTTTTTTTTGTCATTTGTAAATTAAAGATTTTAATAGCAAAGTTTGTAAAAAATTTAACTAAAAAAAATGAATATTTAATATGCAACAATTATTTCTATATAACGCACTCAGCAGCTGCAATATTTGAATTGATCGAGCGATTAATTATTAATTTATTAATATTAATTTTATTATAAATAAAAATCAAATTTTTAATTAAATTCTATTACTGCTAGGCCTCTTGCTTCGTTGCCTCCATGCTTGTTGTCGCCACTACAGCTGGTGTTGTCTTGCAGCATTTTCCATGCAACCAAATTCGAAACTGATAAAGATAGAATAGTAGCACACAGAATATTGTCACAAATAATATGCAACCAAACAGTGTGCCTATGGCCAAACCGGGTGCTGACCATTTCAATATGGGATAGATGAAATTGTTGCCGAAACTATAAAAAATATGAATATGGTATAGGAATAATATAAATTGGTCTTCAAAAATATATACTTACGCATCCAAACCGCCTGCCAAATAATAGAATAATGAGAAGAAACCATAGATAAAGCCGACTGTAAATGGATATACAAAATGCATAAGACGCGTTGGAAATGCCACCAACATGTGATCCAATAACATGAGTACTGAGTTAAGCGCATGCGCCCAAATGTTGTAGAGATCACCAGCGATTTCGGGATTTTCTGTAAGATGTACGGAGAAAGTTATGTTTAGTATTGAAATTGTGTGAGTTTCGTCCATTAATTTAATTAATTCTAATTCTGGCGGATTTTCTTTGTCTTTAAGTAAGATATGTACATAGGGGCACAATCATTAAGATTGTCTTTTATATATTCTTTAGGAATAAGAAGATTTGGAACAAGGCGTCAGTTTTAGTAGTGGGTGCAGCCTGTTGAGTCTGGATTAACTATTATCCAAGAAATCACTGGCCATTATCTCATCAGTAATAAAGTGCAATTGAGCTATTCGTGTAGGGATATGTGGGGATGAGCTAGTGCCCAATGGAGACAGGTAGAACCTCAATATTTGTCTTGCTGACTGTGACCGAGAACTGTATTCTCTAATGGTCTTGTACAGTCAAGGACATGGGAAGCTTTCCTCGAAGGTGGGGGGCCTGATTTGAATAGTCCATAGTGAAAACAACCCCTAGAATTCATATTCTAAAAGCTATTTATTCGGTACAACAAAAATATTTCAATAAAAAAAAAAATAATAAAATTATATGAAAATTGCGAAAGTACATAACTTTCAAAAAAAATTATGAGGACAGTGGCCCACCTGCCCACTCGGGCAACCCCGCTTCAATTCGGATCAAAATGAATAAGGTTACTCCTTCCAATCCCATTAACTTGTATACCAAATTCTATCTCTGTACCTTCAAAGGATGCAAAGACATGACCAATTTTGTTTATCGCTTATATGGGGGAAGAATATCACCCCCACCGATTTAAACAAAAAAAAAAATTCTTCTTCAACGTCTCAACTATTTCTATACCAAAATTCATACAAATTCGTTCAGCAGCTTAGGCGTGATGCGCGCACAAACAAGCAACATTTTGTCTACAATTTTTTTACATAGATTAGTTTTGTATACTCAAACTTACCCGGAAAAAGGAAACTCCAAAACACTACTGTTATCAAGAACGCTAAGACAAGTGTAGTCCAATGTGAAGCCCAATAAATTTTGAGCGCTAAACTATCGGGAGCTGTGGGAATAGAAAATTTAATAGAATAAAAATATTGAGAACCTAAATATAATCAACGGAAACATATTTTAAGTACTAGAGATGTCAAAGTAACCATAATTTTGTATACCCTGTAACCATAAGTGAGACATGTTTGACTGTCTGTTTGCACAATCATATCTGGGAGACTATAAAAGGTAGATGGATATTTAGACTCTCCTTATACATATGCCGCTAATTTGCGCCAAGTTCCTTCACTATAAAGAGTGGCATCCATACAAATCTCCAATTTCACCAAAGCGTAAAAGGGTATATTAAGTTTGTGCAAATGTATGGAACAGTCAGAAGAAGGCGAAGCTCACCATAGACAAGAAAAATTCTTGATTAGCATCAAACGTTTAGCCTATACAAACTCTGTTTCTGTCTGTCCGTCTGTCCACCTATGCGTATGAAGCAGAAGAACTTGGACTCTATAAGAGATGAAACCTTCAAGTTTTGATACTTGTATTCTCCAATTACATTCTCAGATAACTGGCATTTATTGTACGTGCAAACGCAGTTTACAAAGTAGGCATGGCATTGACAATAAATATCAAACCTTCCTTCTGAATTTTCGTATTAAAAATTTGCCTTAGTTTAACTTGTCAACAACAAATTTGGTCTATCTTGTATTAATCCTTATGAAATATTCTATTTAGATCCAGATTGGATCACTAGAAGGGATAGGTCCAATACAAAATAGTCGAGTCGACATATACTTATATACTATATTTCTGTTGTTGTTAATTGAGCGTGAAACGCCAAATTTGGTGTATTTTATGTCAATCTTAATAAAGGTCCAAATCGGAACACTAAAAGGGGAAGATCGTATACAAAAACTCGATATACATATATGTCTGTTTGGGTGGCCGTTTGATTATAAAAAAACTTGGCCTACACCTCTCCAAGGGAAGTACTCTTAACAAACCTGCCCCTACTTCTAGAATTGTGTGAAAATTTTTTTTTTTCAGGGAACGCCAATTTGTATCTTCAATTCTAATAAAATATTTCATATCTGACTACCAGAAGGGGTAGCCCCCCTTCATACAAGTCTGTCCTCCTTATACACATTTAAGCTTCATTAGGCGTAAAATTCTTTCTGGTTTTTTATTAAAGTTTATAGCCCTCAATTTGGTGTATCTTATGTCAATTGTAATAAAATATCCCACATAGATTCTGGAGTAATCTCTACTGCAAGCATAATACCATATAACGATAAAAGATCTACGGTTTTCTAGGAAGCTTTAAACATGTGTTTTATGTGTGTTCCAACTTACCAAAATATTGCTCATTAAAAAAATATAACGTAGCAATGACAGCACCATAGCAACACGTATACATGCAAAGCAAAAAACCCCAATCTGTCAGATAGATCCACCAATGTCCTGTACTCCATTGTTGCACCATACTACCGATGACACCGGCCGTAAAGAATGCGGCCAAAAGCCAACGATATATAAGCCAGATGAAACTACGCTTGCCATGCTGCCATTGTGAGCGACAGAAATCTGCAGGTTCATCGTGTGATAGACCAAAGTTATGACGCTGAAATTCAGCACGAAATGTTGGACAGCAGCCTGTCTGTTCACGCATCTCAAATATAAATCGTAGGTTCTTTAATTTCTTTTCTAGCTAAAGCAAATTTTGCACACTTTATATACACCAATTCTGGGAACTAATATTATACGCGTCGACGTAGGTGTTGTACCGTTTTGAACGAGTATCGCGCGATAACTGTGCGATCAGCCATAACACTACTATTATTTTTTGCCAATATTACTTTTTATTTTTGAATAGTAATGATAACAATTGTTCTTTCTGGTAGTTATTGTCGCTTATCTTGTTATCGCACATTATCGACTGACAGGTGAGGCGTCTATTTGCGATCTTTATCGGTTGAATGATATGAATACTTCATGAATTTTTGCACTTGAAACAGTTGGCTTAGCCGCCAGATGGCGTTCAGGAAATTGTTTTAACATAATTAATTTTTAATGACCATATTGTACTGTAGCCAACAGACACGCGATATGGTCGTCTATGAGTTTTATCAAGTACCTTTGTTTTATATTTGCATTGGATCATTTAGTGACCATGCACTTGACTTTAGGGCGTTTGGTTTTGTTGTCCAATTATGCGGGTTTTTAAAAAATGCTATTTAAATTTTCATAAATCAAATTTTGCATGTCTGAAAATTAAAATGAAATTAGATAGGGTGACACTGCTTGTTTTTATGAGTAACCTATTACTCAGTGATGTAAGCAACTTATTTTCCTGTAATAAATTAAGCCCCGCGTTCCCGAGAAATGATAAGCAAAACTCAATATTTTTATACAAATATTCTACATATACAAATATAGTTTAAACACAGTCGAAGGAAATAAAAAATTAGTTCTGTTATATCTATATGAAGATTCTATGCTAAGAATAAAAAAACACCTCTTTACTGGATTTAAGACGGACCTTGTTTAGTTCATTAAAGCTTCTTCATAGAGCGGCTCATACGATTTTGATTCCATTTTGAAATATTTGCAAAATTTTTATCCAAGACCTCGGGCAACTAGCAGATCTATGCAAATCTTCAAACTTCTCAATGATTTTAATATATATACATACTTTCATGTGGAGATAAAAGTACGACCCAAATATGCTTCCGCATTCAATTCTATATTTAGATTATTTTTTACCACTTCATTAGGGCCAATTACAAAAGATTAGTTAAGAAACTGAATACACGTGGGTGTACGAGTATATTACACCATAGAATCTTAGCACGATTATGCTCTTACACGTGTGAGATAATATGTAATCGGTTTGGGCTATAATTAGTTTCACTTCTGTTGAATTTTTATTTTTTTCTATCAAATATTATAAAGTATTGATAGAATTTTTTCAGATACCATTAACCATCAAAGCAATTGGGCATCATTTAAAAAAATTATTGATAAAAAAAGTGGTGGTCCCTGTTTTTTATACCGTTCATACATAGTGTGAAATGGTTTTATTAGTTTGTCGGAAAGTAACATATTACAGAAGACATCGTGGACTTTATAAATACATTCACCATCAGCTCGACGACACGAGTATATTTAGCTATGCCCGTCTGTCTGTGTGATGATTAAATTTTATTATATATATAACTAATTAAATGGACCCCCACTAAAAGAAAAGAAACCATCACTGAGTGGATTACCGCTAAATGGGCTACCAGCGAGTGGATTACGGTCAAATGGACCATCGACACATGGACCACCGCCATATAGACTACCGCCATAAGCCACAACCTAGTGGACCACCGCCATATGGACTATCTTCATATGAACCAACGTCAAATAGACCATTGCCATATAGACCATTACCTAGTGGACCACCGTCATATAGACCAAAAGTGCCACTACCTAGTGGACCACTGTCATTTAGACCAAAAGTGGCACTACCTAGTGGACCACCGCCATATGGACTATCTTCATATGAACCAACGTCAAATAGACCATTGCCATATAGACCACTACATAGTGGACCACCGTCATATAGACCAAAAGCGCCACTTCCTAGTGGACCACTGTCATTTAGACCAAATGTGGCCCTACCTAGTGGATCACCGTCACATAGACCATAAGGGCCACTATTTAATGGACCACCGTCACATAGACCATAAGGGCCACTATTTAATGGACCACCGTCACATAGACCATAAGAACCACTACCTAGTGGACCACCGTCATATGGACTATCTTTATAGGGACCACCGTCATACGGATCACCGTCATATGGACTATCTTTATAGGGACCACCGTCATACGGATCACCGTCATATTGACTATCTTTATAGGACCCACCGTCATGCGGATCACCGTCATATGGACTATCTTTATAGGGCCCACCGTCATACGGATCACCGTCATATGGACTATCTTTATAGGGACCACCGTCATACGGATCACCGTCATATGGACTATCTTTATAGGGACCACCGTCATACGGATCACCGTCATATGGACTATCTTTATAGGGACCACCGTCATACGGATCACCGTCATATTGACTATCTTTATAGGGACCACCGTCATACGGATTCCCGCCATATGGGCCACCACTTAGTGGATCACTATCAAATGGACCACCGTCATACGGATCACCGTCATATGGACTATCTTTATAGGGCCCACCGTCATACGGATCACCGTCATATGGACTATCTTTATAGGGACCTCCGTCATACGGATCACCGTCATATGGACTATCTTTATAGGGACCGCCGTCATACGGATCACCGTCGTATGGACTATCTTTATAGGGACCACCGTCATACGGATCATCGTCATATGGACTATCTTTATAGGGACCACCGTCATACGGATCACCGTCATATGGACTATCTTTATATGGACCACCGTCATACGGATCACCGTCATATGGACTATCTTTATAGGGACCACCGTCATACGGATTCCCGCCATATGGGTCACCACTTAGTGGATCACTATCAAATGGACCACCGTCATACGGATCCCCGCCATATGGGCCACCATTTAGTGGATCACTGTCAAATGGACCACCACCTAGTGGGCCACCACTTAGTGGACCACTGTCAAATGGACCACCACTTAGTGGACCACAGTCAAATGGACCACAACTTAGTGGACCACTGTCAAATGGACCACCGCTAAATGAACCACCGTCAATTATACAACCACTAAATGAACCACCCCTGACAGGACCACTGTCAAATGGACCATCTCTAAATGGATCACCAATGATAAGACCACCATCAGTTGAAACACTGCTAAAAGGATCACCACCGAATGGAACACCGTCAAATGATCAACTGCTAAATGGAGCATCGCCGAATAGATCAGCGTCAAATGAGCCACCGCTAAATGGACCACCACCGAGAAGATTACCGTGAAATGGACCACAGTGAAATTTAGTACGCTCACCAAAAGAAAGTGGTCTCTTATGGACACCAGCTTCACTTACATTTACTAAAAACCGTATCTCGTCACATTTTGGAGATGCTCTACTTTAAACTCATCCATTTATGGATTTTTGTATGGATATATTTTTTATTTAAGTCAATATCAGCTTTAAAGTCAATATAAGGGCGTCTTATGTTCCTCCGCTGCACACACAAACACTAAAATGCGTGTTCCCATACATTTTTGTATAGTACCCGTACAAACGCATCGCCTATTTTTATGTTTTTGTATAAAAAACCTATATTTTAAATCAATTTATGCTTACAAAATATGGTGGCTTCCTATTAACGTACAATTCACATATACATACATATACTAATAAGCATGCCCATCCCACTTTTCTCGGTAAATTGTACCGAGATAAACTGAGACTATTACAGAGTTGATGCAAGAGAGATAATTGTGATTTTCAAAACAAGTATTTCTCAAAATTCGTGATTAAGATGATAATCATTCTCAACTTTAGTGCCTTATAAATGCTGAGAAACTAATCAATTCTTTCGCTTCTAAGATTTTACCTACTATATCTAAGACTTAAAACGTTTCATTATCAGCCAAAATGCTTTCAAGTGACTGATAGAGTACCCAACTTTGATTTCGCGTACAATACAATTCAGTACAAATGGAATTGGATCGTTATTTATGCCGATTATAAACCCTGTCAACAATCGAATGCATAACGCTTTAAATATTGCTAATTGATAAAATATTTTGCAAAGCACTAATTGCCAATTGGAAATTTGTCGAGATAAGAAAAAAAAAAACTCGTATCTAAATTTACTGTTATAAGCGATATTGCAATTTAATAATTAATTTTATTTTTTCTTGACAATACTAAACGAATAATTCTGATTCTTTGACTTTTATTATATTGGTAAGAACTTTTAATCTATTAAACAAACTTAGGCCTTCGTCAAGCTAATAATGTATACGTAAAAAAGAAGATGAAATGAACATCTGCTTAGAAGATTCAAGCCTAAAAATTTCTTTTCGAAGGCTTCCTTCTCAAATGAACAACTAAACTGGTGATAACCTGCAGATAAACAGCCTCTTCCATACCTTAAAGATTGATGCATGTAGACTAATTGGTCAATACGACTCTCGAATCCAAAATATATCTCCATAAAAATATATATAAAAACTTTTTGCGTCACCCATGCATCCGACACAGATGCAACTCATAACGAAATTTCCCACATTCTTCAATATGCAATTTGGACTTGAGTTAAATTTACTCGCGAGTAAATCAAGTTTGCCGGCAATTATTCCACTAATTGTACCATAAGCGCGAATTTAATTGAATTCCAAATGTGAAATCGAATTTCAATTGAGTCTAAATGAACGTTTACGCCCTTCTTAGAGTTCAAATAAATCCACACATTGTACAATGTCAAAGGCTACGATACGACGCGACGCCTCGTTCAATATTTTGTGCATTGAACTTGTTGTCTAGCGAAGTTCTCTGAAGGAAAAATCACTTTCGCTTCGTATATGAAGTAAATTATGATGAATGCGTTAAATATGCAAATTTTATTCCATTCATTTTTTTAATGGATTTTCAATATAATATTCTTTTCTCTATTAAATTTGTATATGGAATTCTTAACGACATACGCAATATAAAAAGAAATAAAAATTATACAATGGAAATTTGCGGAAGTAATTGATGCTTCGAATTTTATATAATATTGTATAGAATTGTTTCAGAATGTAGAAAAAAGTTAAGGATTTTTGGCAATTAGTTTAATCACAAAAAAGTCTATTTTAGATAAAAAAAATACTGGTTTTACGGTAAATTATGATCTGTGATTAAATCCCTACTCATAGCACCCTATTTTACCCTACATTATAACATATGCTTACCACATTTGTTACAAATAAAAAACGCTACCAACTGTGGTGACATCTCCACATTTTATCATAAACAATTTTTAACCGAAAATAAATCAATCTACAAATCCAATTCATAGTATAAACATGGCTGTTTTTATGATGTGTTTCCATAGATCTAAAGTTACAGAAGGTTTTGTAAATAAAGATCAACTTGAAACTTGAAACAGTTTATTTAAACAGAATTTAAGTTCAAGTGCACCCGGAAATACTTTAAGTTCTGCGTGGGTTTTTTCCAACTTATTGGCATACTAATCTCCAATTTCTGTTTATACTGTTATGCTGTTTATACGAACGAATCACGCCACTACCAGATTTTAATAAAATATTCCAACGTCGATATATAAACAATAGACTCTAGGCTTATTGGCGAAAATAACAATGGGAGAGATGACATGCATTTTTTTTTCTGAGAAAGTGGAAAATATTTAATCTCTTTGCATGAACATTATCGTGATATGGAACATAAAGCAGCATTTTGTACGGTGCAAGATACACGAATCTGATAAGAATCTGCTTTATACACAATTTTCATTGAGCTTGCAACAACTGGCCACATATGAAGCAGCCTGCAGATTTTAACATCACAGTATAAGGAAACATTTAATAAGGACCGATTTTAGCATAAATATTGGTCAGCAAATCTAGCAAATCTAGACACTCCAAGTGCATCATCTTGCCATTCGCTGTAACTGATTTACTTTTTTTCCTTTAGAGCATACACCATGATCCATATTAGACAAACGGTTTTCACACACGCAATAAGGTGTTTTTTCTGGCTCATTCTTAATAATTTCTGTTCCAGACTAGCTTTCTGTCAAGTACTAAATCTTAAATAAATTTGGTAAAAATTTGGCTATAAACAAAGAAGAAGGGACTTCAAATTAAAATGGGTAGCATGAAGTGGGCTAACTTTTTTTTTGGAATCTTCATTGTTTTGGAGGGGTTTACTCCCATGTTACCAATAAGCAATATTAATGTAGAATGGTTGCTCTGTGGTTCATCATTACTAATGAACATGAAAAGAGGCTAACAAGCTTATCAAGTAATGAATCATCCGATTGATTAGACTCATTGTTCGACTCTCAATTATCAGATTTGTTATTGCTGCATTAATGGCTTCTGAAACAATAATTTTTCATCAATGATGTATTCTCTATGGTTGGGCTGACTCAATGGACACCATTTTTTGTTTATTTGTCTTTAATATAAACATGTTGCAATACCGAAATACTGGAGTGTGATATAGTGAAGTTTAGATGAAGGTCTAATAGTCCTTCTATCGTTTCTGAGTAAAATTTTCTAATAGCTAGGAATCTAATATCTATTTTTCTGAGCTCATGTCGTGATTTAAATCACACCTCATCCATATATTAGCATTATTCTGCGTAGGAACATACACCAAAAAAAAAAAACAAAAAAACTTCTGGTCACAAGTTAATTAATATAAATATTCTTCTTTTATGCACCCGGCCATATCGTTTCTTGTTCTCATCGTTATCCATTTAGGAGGTAATGGACATCGATTGAAAATAATATAGACTATATTTTGGTAAAATCCGAAAGATGATGCCCCTCCCGTCATATAAGCGATAAACGAAATGTGTCATATCTTTGCATCCATTTGAGTTGCAAGGATAAAATTTGGTATACTTGTTAATGGGATCGGGGAAGTGTATCTATTAAGTTTGGTCAAAATTGGAGAAGGCGATGCTCAGCTCCTCATATAAGCGATATAGAAAATGGATCATATATTTGCATCCATATCAGGTTTAGTGATGAAATTTAGTATACATGTCAATAGGATCGCGGAAAGTATTCCTAACAAGTTTGGTCAATTGAAGAAGGTTATGCCCCGCCCTCCATATTAGCGATATACAAAATTTATCACATCTTTGCATACATTTGAGGTCCAGAGATGAAAATTGGTGAAAATGTTAATTGGATTGGGAGAAGTATTATCCGTTGGACAAGTGTGAACAGTGTGGCTTTACAGGGCGCTGGTGAAGCACGCGATGTTCAGTTAGTTAAACATCAATTGGTATACATTTATATATTTCTTTCTGAGTCCGTGTGCAATATTTTTAAATAGGATACAAAATTTAACAAATTAGGGTAGAAACGCCAGAAAATAATGACAAAAAAATGTTTCGCATACCAAATTTCAAAAAAGGGACATAATTAGATTAGGTTTTATCCCTTATAGTGATCCAATCTGGACCTATACGAGATATTTTTTTACAATTAACGTAAGATTAACCAAATTTGACGTTTCTAGCTAAATTAACAAAAAAAAAATATATATATTTTCATGCAATTGGATGGGGATACTCCTTCTAGTGATCCGATGTAGACCTATATGGAACCTTATATTACGAAAGAAATAAGATTAAGCATATTTCTAAACATTTCTAGCAACAACAAAAATTTTTGTGTCTTGGTAAAACTATAAAAAAATTCAAATTTGTGTAGGTTTATCTGAAGAAGCAATTTGAGAGTCTAAACATACAAACTGGAAGGCTTTATCTCTTATAGTCTCCAAATTTTCGTTGTTCATACATATAGGCAGATAGACAGAAAGTCCAAGTGGTTATACGTGACCTCCTGTCGCGTTGGCTTAAGCCTACGGTGCCCGAGCACAGAATTGGTTGGCGCCATTTAACGTGTCCGTACATGTACCAAACCAAAGTCACGTTATTTTGGAACGTCCAACTTCGTTTCTTGGTAAGTGGTGTCGAGGCGTATCTAAAGCTTCTATCGGTTTATGTTAGTGAACGTAATTCTACGTCAAGCTTGGAAGAAACTTGGCTTGCAATAGGGCGGTTACCACAGCCACCACGTGACTCCCGAGGAACTTATAAAGAACCTATGAAGTACACTCTTGATATGAGATTGAGGTTCTCGTCAACGCTAGTAGACAAGAATAAATACTTGTTATACTTGCAATACGAATATAAAAACAGTACCGGGTTGCTGAACCCTAATATATGTTAAGTATAGGCAGACAGACAAGCAGTTGGATGTATATATTTCAATTCGATATTTACTGCTAATCAAGCATATATGTACTTTATGGGGCCGACTCACAAACTTCTGTCTGTTACATATATTTGCAGAAGCGTTATGTACCCTGTAACTATACGGTTACAGGGTATATGAAATACTTTATTCAATTGGACTACTAATCAACAGTTCTTATATCGATTCACCTGTCACAGGTAAGTCATATGTTAAACTTTGATCTTGAATAGATTTTATAACTGGTTATTGGTAATTATTGGGGAGTGTGTGTGCTTTAGAGAATTTTTCTAGTATTCTATGTTTTATGTACCTCAGGTCTGTTCAATACAGTTTAAAAATTTCAAATAAAATCTTCTGTTTATAAGCAATTATTGTTCCAGAAAATTTATAGAATATAATTTCATGCATTTATCCATATATGGAAAAAATTCTTTTAAACGTCTTCAGTTTTTTGGATTTAAAAAATCTATATATTTGTATATGTTTAGCTGTCATATGAAGAACAAAAAAAAATTGATATTTTTTTTTTAAATTTCCATTATAATAGAATTGAACGTTAGAACTTTTACATTAAACGAAAATAACTTTAATTCCATTAATTACAAACAAATTAATGTAATTTCATGACAAACAAACCATTACTTCCAGAGTTCCGTGAGTTAGTTTACTTAAAAAATGCCTAATGCCTAATAGCTTTGCAAAAATTTGAAGCGACAAGTCACGCAAATGAAAATCCGTTAGAAAAATATGTGTCATAGCACTTAAATGACTTGTTTTTATTTAGTTTACAAACCTTACAGCTACGCGTTGACCTCAGTGTCAAGCCAAGTTCAGTACTGGTCAATAAAATTGTCGTCATATAAATGCCACTGAGCATCATTTGCTATTTTCACCAGAGTATCGATATCATTGACACATGTTGTGTGGGGCACAATAAAGAAAATTGTTTCCCACACATTTGTTGGGGTTGAGGGCTGTGCTGGATGCCTAGAGGCTCGTTCGTTCGTTCGTTCGTTCGTTGATACGTTCGATATTTGACACTCTTTTGATGAATGTTTTGGGATAGATGTGGCCGTTGATTTTGATGCTATATGGTGAGTGAGTGAGTGCTGACATTGCTGTCTCTCATTTGTTTGCTGTTTTAATTGAATTAGTTTATTTTGTTGCTGTTGTTGTCTGAACAGTTCTCTCCATTGCGCATACATGGAAATTTTTTTTGATGAGGTACGATCGTTTAGACATATAAAAAAGTTTCTGTCAATATAAAAGTTTCGCATTTTATGCTTTGAACGCGTTGATGAACGTAGTCTCGTGCGCTTTTTGTTCGGAAAAAAAATCGGAATATATATACATGTATATATAATATTTTAATACAACTAAGCAGTTTTGTAACTCTTAACTGCAAGCCACAGTCAACTCAGACTTCATTCAGTGTCGTCAGTTATTGGCTACGGTCTGTTCGATCGCTACCCTGCATTGGTTTGCCTCTGCTCAATACTCGAACACGACTTACCTTTCGTTAGCTAACGTACCATAGTTCGGTTCGAATCGGATCGGATCAGTACCGCTCGGTTACACGTCGCTGTAAATAAGAAAAATTATTGTCTAATTTCTAACAGTATATCAGAGTGTTTCGGTTAGTCGTTCCAAGTCGTTCGAAAGATGCAATTTATAAAAAAATTCTGTCGCGCTTTTGTTAATGAATTAAAGTTAAAGAACTTCGGTTTTAATTACAACCACGTGGAGCAATTTTATCGTTCGCAGGTAATACGATCTTCTTCGATCGCGTGTTGTGAAAACGGGCTTCAAAGTGCTACAAAGCAAATTTTGCTGAACTAATTATTTTTTGTGCAGTTAAAGCCATTTTATGGATAGTTAAGCACGTGTTTACATATAAATAATAAATAAAATACCCAACTCTGCAGCTTATATGTTAAAAAAAAAAATAGATCATTAAGCTTATAATTGTCTAGAAATTGTCTATAGTCTTGCCTATGTACATACATATACGTAGTACTTAAATCTAAACGTCACAGATCTTATCTACACGTACAAAGTACGTTCAGTTTTGCTGTTTCAGTTCCGAAATGAAAATAGACTTTAGTAATCTGTTGAACAGTGACAGATCTCACAGGCGTATGTGCGGAGAGCTGTTAACTTGTACAGAAATTGGGTTTTATCTATAGCAAATAATGTAATAAAATGCTAATTCGTAGAATTTTATAAAAAAATTCCCGCAATTATTTAGGCTTATAAATTAAAATAATTATTGCTAAATACTGTAAGTAATTAAAATACGAAATAGGTCTACACTAGGTCGACTTTGTAATACACTGTAGCTCATATAGGTCAGTTGTGTATGGGACATACCTTTTATAGTGCAGCTGGAATTTTTTTCATGTAATAAACATTATATTCTATTTGTAAAGAGTGTCAAAAAATTACAAAATTTGAGACTCTCTCTATCTTTAAAAAAAAATATAGTTAACATTTTTTTTTTTAATTTTCCATTATAATAAAACTGAACGTTAGAATTTTGTTGTTAAATTAAAATTACTTAAATTTCATTAATTTACTTAAAAATTATTATTATTTCGTTACAAACAAACCATTACTTCCAGAGTTCCGTGAGTTAGTTTACTTAAAACATGCCTTATGCCTATAAGCTTTGCTAAAATTTCAAGCTACAAGTCACGCAATTGAAAATACAGAAGAAAAATATGTGTCATAGCACTTTAAGCGACTGATTTTTATTTATTTTATGAACCTTACAGCTTCATGTTGACCTCAGTGTCACGCCTAGATCAGTACTGAATAATGAAATTGTCGTCACAATAAAGAATTCTTTTAAAAATAAAAAAATAAAAAAATAAAAAAAAAAAAAAATAAAAAAAGCAAGAAAATTTTAGTCGGGCGTAACGGACTGTAAAAGTCCCTGTACCAGTACAGGTCGCCGCTCAAATTTCCAAACCTATTAGGGATTAGGGATCTAAATCCTTTCCTAACAAATACAGGTTTGCTACTCCCACTTCCACAGTATGAAAAGAAAAATGGAGGACGGATGCATCATATGTCGTTCATATTTAATTGCTTATAAATCGTCATTTATTATCCGATTTTGAAATTTGTTTGTGCCAAAGAAATCTTTAGCCTGTTTTTATGGTAAAATTTTAAAATAAACTCATAAAATTCCGACGAAGTCGTACTCGAATGCAAAAAGAACGAAGTATCTATCTATCACCGTTTCCGAGATGCTTTCGTTCTTATGGACGAACAGACAGACATGGCTATATGGACTCCTCTATCATTTCTGACCATAATGGAGGTAGCTTACGGCGCTCTCCGACTATTATTTCTACCTGTTACATACATTTGCACAAAACCAATAGGCTCTTGTACCTTCGGTACAGGGTCTGAAAATGACAAAAATTAATAAACTTGACATATACAAAAAAAAAAACCCGTCGAGATAGACGACAACATCGCCACACCATTGCAAGAAAGACAACATTTTTAAAAACATTCCAAATACGTCAAACATCGCCACACACAATTAATTGAAATTTCAATTGATTGCTTCGATTTGTTGTCTGTGTACGGGCTGCTTTAGACTTTTAGAACACGTCTCCAAACTAAATTTGACTTCGATATCTGAAAAACTGTGGGATTTATTTTGATTCAAATAGACAAGAAACAAATAGACGGACAGTCATGGCTAGTTCAAGATAAAGAGTACACTTTATGAAGTCTCCGTTGCTTTCTTTCCTGCGTTACAAACTTCATATAGAAGAGTATAAAAATTTGAAAATTTTTAGTTGATTCATAAAATATAGAATATGGGGTTATATAAGAAAAATATATTTGGATTATGAAAAATGTGGAAGCTAGTTCCAAAAAAGACAAAATCTCCTGTAAAAATTTTATTCCATCACAATTTTGAACCATATAATTACTAGTCACCATTTCCCAATTAGATGCACTATGAACAGCACCGGTTGTGAGTACAAACTATCGTCCAATTAGTTCTTTCCTAGGGAAAAGTAGTTACCCATTTGTTAGATCTAATAAGATACTCATTCGCGTGGATACTTAAAACTGGTTTAAAAAAACCAAAAACGCTGCTGAACTTAAAATCTTTGCATCTTAACTTAATCCATTCGAATGAGGTGCCCAGCCCAGTGCAGCCGCTGGAATTTTATGCGCTGGACTATGTCAACCTCATCGAATAGCCTCATCCTGCAAAGAAAATTCCTCTTGAAGACTTCCATTGCTGTCTCATTCGACTCAATCACGGTTCATGCCTCTGCGCCATACAATAGGACCGGGAGTATCAGCGTCGTATGGATCTTGATTTTCGTCTTTCGTGAGAGGGCTTTACTTTTCATTTGCTTGCTCAGCCCAAAAAAGCATCTGTTTGCAAGCGTGATTCTTCGCCTGATCTCCAGGCTGACGTTGTTGTTGCTGGTTAACTCGGATCCAAGATAGACGAAGTCTTCCACAACACTGAAGTTGAAGTTATCCATCGTCACTGAACGTCCAAGAGCGATAACGGAGTGCGAGAAGACACCAAGTACTTCATCTTGTATGGGGTTATATTATATAATAGTCCGATTGTAGGCTATTTTATTCAGATTAACTTGAGAGCCATTCACAGCAAAATACGGCATTATAGATTTATTAGCAACAAAAACTCCAAGAGGTAGAATGGGGTTAGCCTTTATAGTTGACTGAAAAATATTATATATAGATTATATAGTCTCCGTCTGGCTGTTACATACATTTACACAAACTTAATATAGCCGTTTAGCTTATGTATACCCTATACAAATTTGCTGAGTATAGTTAAAATGGTGAAACAATAAACAAACAAGTAAGGAAATACAGTCGGGCGTAACCGACTGTAAGAGGCCCTGTACCAGTTCAGGTCGCCTAACAAACATATTAAATGTTTCCCGAGCTTATGACCAAACACATGACCACTTCTCACTGCGCGAATATGAATGAAAAGAAAAGGGGGGTTGTTCAAATTCAATTGCTTATAAAATCGCCATTTATTATCCGATTTTGATGAACTTTTTGGATTTTTGCTTAGAGAGACGTTATCTCTATATTAGTACACTCAATTTTTTTTGTGCCGAAGAAATTTTCACCCTAAGGGGTGATTTTATGGGGAAGGGGGGGGAGGGGCAAAATTTCAAAATAAACTTGTGAAATTCCGGAGCAATCCTAGTCGAATGCAAAAAACACGAAGTCTCTATCTATTACCGTTTCCGAGATCCTTTCGTTCATACAAACGGACAGACGGACGGACGGACAGACGGACATGGCTATATCGACTCCTCTTTCATTCCTGACCATAATGGTGGTAACTTTGGGGAGTCTCCGACCATTATTTCTACCTGTTACATACATTTGCACAAACCCAATAGGCTCTTGTACCTTCGGTACAGGGCCTAAAATGTATGTCACACGCATCAAAAGTAATGAAAACAAGTAAGAAAATCACAGTCGGGCGTAACCGACTGTAAGAGGCCCTGTACCAGTGCAGGTCGCCTAACAAACACATTAAATGTTCCCCAAGCTTATGACCAAACACATGACCACTTCTCACTGCACGACTAAGTGCCTTTTAAACCATTTTTTTATGTATGAAACGAAAAGGGGGGTCGCTCAAATTCAATTGCTTATAAAATCGTCATTTATTATCCGATTTTGATGAACTTTTCGGATTTTTGCTAAGAAGGACGATATCTCTATACTGGCATACTTACTTTTTTTTGTGCCGAAGAAATTTTTACCCTTGGTGGTGATTTTATGGGGAAGGGGGGGAGGGGCAAGTTTTTAAAATAAACTTGTAAAATTCCGGAGCAGTCCTAGTCGAATGCAAAAAACACGAAGTCTCTATCTATTACCGTTTCCGAGATCCTTTCGTTCATACGGACGGCCAGACGGACAGACGGACAGACGGACATGTCTATATCGACTCCTCTATCGCTCCTGACCATAATGGGGGTAACTTTGGGGGGTCTCCGATTATTATTTCTACCTGTTACATACATTTGCACAAAACCAATAGGCTCTTGTACCTTCGGTACAGGGCCTAACAAGTAAGGAAATTTCAGTCGGGCGTAACCGACTGTAAGAGGCCCTGTACCAGTTCAGGTCTCCTAACAAACACATTAAACGTTTCCCGAGCATATGACCAAACACATGACCACTTCTCACTGCGCGAATATGAATGAAAAGAAAAGGGGGGTCATTCAACTTCAATTGGTTATAAAATCGTTATTTATAATCCGATTTTGATGAACTTTTTGGATTTTGACTAAGAGGGACGTTAACTTTATACTGGTATACTCAATTTTTTTTGTGCCGAAGAAATGTTCACCCTAAGGGGTGATTTTATGGGGAAGGGGGGGGAGGGGCAAAATTTCAAAATAAACTTGTGAAATTCCGGAGCAGTCCTAGACGAATGCAAAAAACACGAAGTCTCTATCTATTACCGTTTCCGAGATCCTTTCGTTCATACAGACGGACAGACGGACGGACGGACAGACGGACATGGCTATATCGACTCCTCTATCACTCCTGACCATAATGGGGGTAACTTTGGGGGGTCTCCGACCATTATTTCTACCTGTTACATACATTTGCACAAACCCAATAGGCTCTTGTACCTTCGGTACAGGGCCTAACAATACAACTAAATGATAGAATCAAAATACCGGCTAACAGTGATGTTCTGGTTTTCATTTTAACGAAATTAATTTTTCAAAAATCTTCTGCGAAAGTAGAAGCCAATTCTATATATATTTTATGTTGGTGAAACAATTGGAACTTAAATAGATTAACTGATTATTATGCAAATCCTAAGAAGTCTACAAACTTTTTTTCAATACATCACCAAGATAGGTTAATTTCTTGCAGCGTGCGTCTCCAGTCAATTCCAATTAAGTTCAGTGAATATATATTAGATCATAAAGATGTTTGTTTTTATTAAGCATTATTCTATTATATTTTATTGCTAATTGAGAGTGTTTTCTGCTCAATTTCTCAGCTATAAAATGTCATCTCACAAAATAGGTCAACAATTAATTAGCAATTACTTGTCTATATATGTATATAAAAAATGTTATATAAAGCCACTTCCGATTGTTCAAGTTCAAGTTGCCTGTGCAAACACTCAACTCAGTTACATAATACAATTGCTAATTGCTGCAGCGAGGGGCGAAGCAAACATTAAAAAAAGCTATTAGGGTGCTAACAAACAATTTCAATTTGGACGACGACGACGACATGGTCAAACGTGTTTAATACTAATTAGTACACACTTAATTAACTTGTAGACTGTGTAGCACATTAAATGACACTAAAAATAAAACAGAATTTTATTGGCATAAATTTTTGAAATATGAGAATCAAATGCAAAAGTTGATGAATTGTTTTTAGCTTTTTTTAAAGCTTTTTGTAACTTTTTTTTTTTTTAGAAATTTAGTATAAAATATTTTTACATTTGCAATAAATGCATTTTTTAACAGTGTAAATGTTTAAAGTGTTAAAAGAAAAAAAAAAAAAAAAGCTTCAGCTAACCCTTCATTATAGACCGACAAATCTGTTTCATAAACATCTATACTCGTATATTATAGACAACTACGACGAATATAAAGCGTGCAAGTGTGGATCTTTAACCTTTTGGTTTTTATTAGATTGCGTTGATTGATTTTACAATCGACAAATAGCAATTTAGGTGCATCAAAAAAAAAAAAATACAAAAATATAAAATAAAAAAATAAAATTATTATTATAAATCAAAATACACCGTCATAGAATGTATTTAAAGTTATATAATAAGTGTGCGCTGACTATGACTTTTAATTTAATATTAGCTAACATTAGCTACTATTTTTATATGGAATAAAAATTAGTAAGAGAAACGAAAAGGATAATTTCCGAAATGGATTTATGCGTGTCTCCACCAAGATAGGCTCTCATATTCGTTCGTAAATTTAGTTGTTGTATAGAACTCCAGAAGAAATATGATTTAAGACAGGCTTTGATGCGTCCTTATTGTAACTACAGAGAGTGTCTGCAGAAATTAGCCAGCAAACACGAAATTTACTCATCCCATAATGGGAAGGAAGCTCTAAAGTTTTTCACGGTTCACCGTTCAATCTTTTAGCTTTTTGTTTTCTTGGCTCCAATATATTTGCGATAAACCGTCTTTGGAGATGAATGCTAAGATGCACAATGTCATTGGCCTATGGGAAGATAATGATGTTTAGCGTAAGTGTTGGCCAAGTACCTCCGTTTAACGTAAATGTAATGTGTTTCCTTTCTTGGTCCTCTTCGAGTCGAGTGAGATGGATTGTTAGTCATCTTTTAATGAGCATCGATATCTGCTTAAGATTGCTGTGTTTCAGCAAATATGGCTGTTGTGAGTCTGTGATCAGTTAGCACGTCTCGGTCATACTACATAAGTATGACCGAGAACGCTGTCTTGGGATACTTCAGCTTTTATTTCTGACTCCTGTGGATTGCCGAACAATATTAACGGAGCTCAAATGCTCAAAATCTCTGAGGTTATTCGGTTTAACTGTTCGATAGTGCCATATAACACATAAACTGATTTTTATAAGAAACATCTTTTCAAACAGTTTGGATAGGCAGAATAGTAAGCTTATGGGTCAATATGATGCTGCGGGTGCTTATCATTTTCGAGTTCCGGGATCATGACCAAGACTGATTTCCTTCATTGAGTTGGAAAGTATCTGCATTGAAAAATCGCTTTAAATAAGATTATAATATACATAACAGCTGGGCTGGGAAGCTCCATGAACATTTTTGGATAAATTAAATCATGACCTGAAGCCATTTTAGGCTTAAGCTGGGCTTTTATAGCTTTATGTTCTTCGTTAGTGTGAACTCTGAGCGGTTCAGAGTTATACGTAGTCGTAATAAAGAGTAGAACGAAAAATAATTTTTTCGTGTATGTATACGAGCCGAACTTTTTAAAATGCATAAAAGATAGACCGGTGCCGAGCTTTGCTTTCGACGTATGCAGAACTGCAAATCAGATTATAGGGTTTGTGTCCTATTTGCAACTTATGTAACATATCTTATGAAACATTATTTTTTTTTTGGTTTTTAAATTGTGAATTCCAAGTACACAGAAGTGTCCCCCTATTTGGTCATTTCAAAGCGTGCTCGGTGGTCCTTTGTTTGGTCTTCCATCAATTAATTTTGAGCGCCATGTAAACCAATTGCTGAAGCTCTGCCGTGCCTTTGAATAAGATGACTGGCCCACTGGAATTTCATGCGCTGCAATATAATATATTGATCTCATCGTACAGCTCACTCAGAGTCGCAATAGGATACCAAATCTAATAGATCCAAAAATTTTATGAGACATCATTTTCTTGCAAAATTCACTGAGCCTTTCCAATGTTACTGTTTCTGCTTCCAAGAAATATCGGGACAAAAAGAGTCTACCAGATTTTAATTTTCATTTCCTAGCTGTTCCAAAAGTTGCATCTTTGCCTCATCACTAAGCTGTTGTTGTAGCTACTACTTTTGTTCGATTCCAGCCAGACAAAGTTTCTACAACACGGAAGTTGAAATTCGTCATCGTGACAGCAATCGATTAACGGAGGCTTTGGGCACCACTATTCGCTATCAGCGTGATAATATGAGTCGGGTAGAACCACGAGTTTGCACCTATATCCGCAATCTTATAGTTATTGGAAGCCACACAGCGAGCGAGAAGATATCAAGTATTTTAACTTGTCTTCATTCACCATTAAGCCCGTGAGTCGCTTTACTAAACTCGTCGATTTTTTATAAGGGTGATGTCAGTTCCACCCGTGTATGTGCGCAGCATTGAGCTCGACATTTTTCTCTATGTTTCGGCATTGGCGAAAGATGTTCTTCCTCAATAGTTTAAACAAGAAAGAATACTCTAGACGAGTGTGCTGGATTTCTAAATACACTGTTGCCCCATCGAATCTTAAATATGTATAGGGGATACGTTTCGTGTAGGGTATTTTATTGAAATTAGTATAAGATATATCAAATTCTGCATTTCTAGCTAAATTAAGAACAACAACATACAACTTTTCACATCAGATTCGTATGAATGATGTGTTGCTTTGCATGGTAAGTCTCAAGTCTTTTCCTTGTGGAGAGGGTAAGCACATTCAGAGATCTGAAGAAGGATTATGAGAATCTAAATATCCAAATTTGAAGGTTTTATCCATTATAAACTTCAATATCTCGATTTTCATATAGACATACAGACGGGCATGTCTATAAGGATACACATTTTGATGCTGAGCGTCTGTTGCGCCTTTTTAGGCCCTGTACCGAAGGTACAAGAGCTTATTGGTTTTGTGCAAATGTATGTAACAGGTAGAAATAATGGTCGGAGACCCCTCAAAGTTACCCCCATTATGATCAGGAGTTATAGAGGAGTCAATATAGACATGTCCGTCTGTCCGTCCGTCTGTATGAACGAAAGGATCTCGGAAACGGTAATAGATAGAGACTTCGTGTTTTTTGCATTCGACTAGGACTGCTCCGGAATTTTACAAGTATATTTTAAAATTTTGCCCCTCCTCCCCCTTCCAAAAATCACCCCCAAGGCTAAAAATTTCTTCGGCACAAAAACCAGCATAGAGATAACGTCCTTCTTAGCCAAAATCCAAAAAGTTCATCAAAATCGGATAATAAATGACGATTTTATAGGCAATTAAATTTGAACGACCCCCCTTTTCTTTTCATACATAAAAAAATTTTTTATGAGGCACATATTCGTGCAGTGGGAAGTGGTCATAAGCCTGTTCATAAGCTCGGGAAACATTTAATGTGTTTGTACGCCCGACTGTAATTTCCTTACTTGTTATGCTAAGTTTACTCTTTTTCCCTATTCGAATAAGATATATAAAATTGCGCGATAGCGCGTCACCCTGCCTGAAACATCTTTTGGTATCAAAGTTTTCGGAGTGTTTCTGTTCTGCATTGACAAACCTTTCTGTGTGGGATAGAATCATCATGCAAAGAGGAATAATCTTTGTTGGACTAACTAGTGCAGAAAGGGTGTCAAAAAAATTTTTCGTATCGGCTTAATAATCGAGAATGTGATGTGTGTCGTTTCTAAATTAATGGGTCTTCTCTAACATTTGTGTGAATATTTT
This sequence comes from Leucophenga maculata, assembly GCA_035044805.1. Taxonomy (NCBI): domain Eukaryota; kingdom Metazoa; phylum Arthropoda; class Insecta; order Diptera; family Drosophilidae; genus Leucophenga; species Leucophenga maculata. The sequence goes on along the minus strand of JAWNNP010002447.1, from coordinate 76,330 downwards.
ATCACTGATCGATCTTTCCAATTCTGTTCCGTAGCCATAGAAATAATGGAATAACAGTGCATCCGTATATGTTATAGTATTGAATTATATAATCGATTGAAAAAAGTCTTATTCCCCGCTAGTTTGTCCATACAGCGTGGTCTCCTTACTTAAAGAAAGCTCAAAGAACACTGAGATGCCAATAGTTGGGTATTTATTCCTCGGATCATTTCCTGCATAAAAGTTTTTGCATACTCCTTAACAACTTTTCGCCACAGGTCTTGAATACCTCAGCAAACTGGAGACTGCCAAATTCTTATTTCAAGCTTTTTAAAAACCGAGTCGACCTCGTTGTAGACCGGTAGCACTACAATTATGCCCTAGGTAACAGGTTATCCTTCATCACCTCTCTATTCACCATATGCTCAGAGACCCCTATGCAGCTATAGCGAAGCTTTCGTTTTGCAGCAAGAAACCTTCGGCTAGACGTCTGAGCTTTTCATAAAATGTTCATCTTGAAGCTAACGCATTACTTGCACCTGAAGAGGCATTGCTTATTTACTTTTAGATAAAGAGTCACTGAACATCAGCTGAAATAGTTAAATTTATTCTTTGTTTCTTGATCATTATTAAAAGGGTCACCAAAAAAAAAATCACCTATTATTAATGCAATGACAAACTATTTCAAAAGCTTTCAATGTTCAACCAATCAGTGAGCTAGAAAAGAGCTTTTTGCAAGCTTTTGTATGCATCTTTTAACAAACTAACTATTAACTCTCAATTTCAGTGGCAAAAGGGCGAAACGAGTTTGCTCTATCTAATATATCGATGGATCTGGGCGAGTTTGTTCACTGGTACATTTTTAGTCTGTTTGGTTTTGCAATTCTGCGATGGCAAATACTTCATCTTCTTGACCAATTGGGGTATTATGCTCTGTCTGACAGCGCAGCTGATTGCAGCAATACAGGCAAGCTATATATACTATACAGTTATAAATTGATACTCAATTCTATAATTATATATATTACAGGTGACCCGTTGGCATTACGATCTTGGCGATGTGCGAAGCGATATAATTGAACGTGGCGCCAAGGCACGCATGCCCGGTCTAACGAAATTCTTATGGCTGGTACATGGCGTAGCACTCTCATTGGCGCTCGTCATAACAACGGTCTATTGGATGTTTCTGCACGGCAAGATGAGTAAGTTTTTGTATTTTTGAAATTTAATAAGCAGCAAATTTTAATAAATCAAAATTTTTTTTTTTTTATGAAGATAAACCCACACGCTTTCCGGCAATTAGCTTCATAACACACTGCCTCAATTCGGTGTTCATGTTCATCGATTTTATGATAATTGCATTTCCGGTGCGCATGTTGCATATGATCTATTCAATGTTGCTGCCGATTAGTTTTTGTCTGTTCACCGTAGTCTATTACTTTTGTGGCGGCACCGATGAGTAAGTACAGACATATGCTGGCTGTAATAGCTTCAATTATATACGCACTTCTTTTCAAATCTACACAGATATGGCAATCACTATGTCTATCCGATATTAGACTGGACAAATCCGGTGCGTGGCATGACAACATTTGGTGGCGTCTTTGTGCTCTACGTTATCTATTGGCTGGCATTGTTCTTCATTTACAAATTGAAGCGTGTCATACATCGTGCATTTAGCATTGTCTGGACCCCGCATGCTGTTGGTTTAATATAATCCTAAAAGATTATATACGTATAATGTCTCAAGTTCGCTATATGTGTTCCACATTAAAAAAAGAAACCGAAACTCAAACACTCACATGCAGCGTCGGTAATGCCATTAAACAATAAAGCATATAGTTTAAATCACCTTATCATACATATATATATATACATATATAATGTATATACGACTTGCATATATAGTTTAAAATGCATATATAATCGTATATACTAAACATTCATATTATCTTTAGTTAGATTGAAGTGTGATAATGTTGTTCCTTATGTTTCATTAAAACGAAGTGAACGAAAATAAAAATCAAATTGTTGAGTTTTTTTTTTATTGCATAGTTAAAAATGCCGAAATTGCGGTGGGACATGGTTAAGGATGGAAGTTACCGGTGAGTCGATGGAGCCATAGATATATGACGCATTCTCTGAAAAAAATTGCCACTTAAAAAAAAAGTTCGCCATTTTTTCTGTCAAATATACATCTTGTAGTATATGTGAAAACTAAAAAAAAAATATGATTTTAGGTCCGTGTATTCCAGGGTTGCCATTCTGTCAGGAGTCAAACTTTTTTGCAACAAAATATTCTTGAAAAAGACCCGTGAGTTCAACAAAGACACTCACCACCTATTTGTCGATTATAAAGCCGCTTTCAACACGCCGATACGATCGAAGTTCTTCGATGCCCTGCCTGCACTAGGTATCCCGGCAAAGATTGTCCGTCTTTGCATGGCGACGCTATCTAACACTAAAAGCGTTGTCAGGGTGGGGAAAATCTCTCCGACCCCTTTCATCCTTAGACAGGTTTCAGGCAGGGCGATGCTCTGTCGTGCGATTTTTTCAATCTCCTGATGGAATACATCCTACGCCAATGCCCGTACATACAGAGTATGTCAGGCTCGATCTTCCAAAAGGAAGTGATGCTGCTCGCTTACGCCGATGACATCGATATCATCGGTTCGCAGGAACGGCGAGTCAGCAAGGCGTTCTCGGAGATTGAAAAACAGTCTCGGCTCATGGGTCTAGCGGTGAACGAGGACAAGACGAAGTACTTGGTGTCTTCTCGCACTCCGTCAATGCGTCTTGGACGGTCAGTGACGATGGACAATTTCAACTTCAGTGTTGTATAAAACTTCGTCTATCTTGGAACAGAGATAACCAGCAACAACAACGTCAGCCTGGAGATCAGGCGAAGAATCACGGTTGCAAACAGATGCTTTTTTGGGCTGAACAAGCAAATGAGAAGTAAAGACCTCTCTCGACAGACGAAAATAAAGATCTATAAGACGCTGATACTCCCGGTCCTATTGTATGGCGCAGAGGCATGGACTTTGAATGAGTCGGACGAGACAGCGTTGAAAGTCTTCGAGAGGAAGATTCTTCGCAGGATCTTAGGTCCTATTAGAGTATGCGACGAGTTCAGGTCCCGTATGAACCGCGAGCTGTACGAGCTATTCGATGAGGTGGACATAGTCCAGCACATAAAAATGCAGCGGCTGGAGAGATCTCTCCGTACTTGGCATTCAAAACGACTGGCGCCAGCGCGCACAAGATTTTAGAGGCTGGCGCGCCTTCCTAGACGCGGCCATGACAAGCATCTCTCAAATAGCTTCCAAATAAACAATAGCAGACTGATGGGTCGGTATGAGTTAACGTCCGACGGGCTCTTCCCGGATTTGTGAATCAACGATGTGAGACTTTTTGCAACGTTTTGGGAGGAACTCATGTCTCAATGTACCAAAAAGAGTACCGCTTTGACTGGTAGCACTTTCTGAGTACTTTTATCGACACCATCTTCAACTGTGGCCTTTCAATTTTTTTGAACTTTGATCTGGAAGTGGATATCCTCGATAGTGATGGGATTGGCTGGGAGTGCTATCCAGTGCCCTTTAAACTCGTTTCCTGCGACTACCGGAAGAGTTGGAGCTTAGCCTCTTAGTGCTTGGCATAAGTTTCCGTATGATATTAGGGGGATCTGACCCAGCTCCTATTTGTTTTGTGAATAGGGAACTTTGGTGGTGTTTGTCTCTTATATTGTTTCATAAGAGACCAAAGCGAATAGTTCGTACTCGCGTTGGGAGTAATTTTTTTTGTTAGGAACAGGTCAGTATTCTGCTTATCTAGGTGACTGAGATGCTGTTTCAAAGTGTTTCCGATTTTAGAAGTACGTATATGTATATATTTGCTTAGCTAAACATAAAACTCGAAGTCTATCATCGGTGCGCTAGAATTTGTACTTCCTTTGCTTAATGATTCATATTCATATATGTATATGAAACATTCTTTTCATATAGGATATGATTGGTTTCCGGCTATTTATTATATTTTTGTATCACAATAGTCACTAACAGCAGAAGTCATACTATACTCCAATCAATTCATTTGAATTTTATTTATATGTTGTATTGTGACGAACTATATTTAAAAAATTTTGCTTTTGATTTGATAACATTTTTTCAGAAATTTATACTCTGAATCATACATAATTTTATTTAAATTTGGTAAAAAATATTTTTAATACGAATAAAATATTATAAAAGTCGTTTTTTAAGTGGAAAATAACTATTTTTGCGTAGGAAAAATTGTTCCTTATTAACTTACTTTCTAAGATAAATTGTAATTGGCACCCAACGTGGGACACTTGTTTAATTAACTTTAATATCGCAAAATAGGGTTTGTTTGATATTTTTTAAGAAAGTTTTATATGATATTCTGTCTGATAAACGTTATAAAAATATTTTTTTTTGGCACAGGCAATCAAACTAAATATTTCGTGCTCCAATAAATTAAAAGAACTAACTCACTATCTCTTTCACCCTCACAGTTTCTTATCAGCTGGTACTTGCAGCTGACGCCCAATGTTCATTTTCATTTTTCATTTTTTTCTGCTTTGTTTTGTGACAAATACAACAAAAATGTTAAAAAAAATGTTCAAGAACAAAAACAAATATTCGCACGTTTGCCTTTTCTTTTTCTTTTTTTGTTATAGTTTTTGCTTTTTGTCTCGTATCTTTTATTCACTATTAGTAATTATTTCATCTCAGCTGTTTGTTTCACACTATGTAATAACTAAAACAGCAACAACAACAACAGCTACAATGGAATTACAACCACAGCAAACACAACAACAAAACACCTGCGCAATCGCAGCGCTGCCAACATTGCAAAGCTTTGCAACATAATCCCATTCTGTTTCACGCGTTCTCTCTGTCTCTCATTGTCTTCTCACCCAGCTGTACAGTGGTTAAAAAGCAATTTTGAAGCTTGATTTTCGCAATTTGTGGTTACGCTACACTTGAAAAAAATAAAAGCTGTATATTGTGGAAAACTGGAAGATTATTTCGTAAATTACTCGAAAAAATTTAAAATATTAGAAGATGACTTTCTACAGCTTTTTATGTATGTAAATGAACTACAAAACAGTTCAACTTAAGTTGATCCCTCTTTAGAAAAGAGTACTTAATCTTTACATATTTATTTAAAAAAAAAAAAAAAAAAAAAAATACTCTTCACACTTCAGTTCTTCTTAACAAACAAAAAAAAAAAAAAAAACAACAGCTTAAATTGTTGTTTCAATTATTTTATAAAAGCTGCCCGACCAATGCTGTACTCTCATTTTTTTAGTTTCTTATTTTTTTCTCCCACTGTGCAACTTTGCTTGACTAACTTCTCTCTCACTGTACCATGCTATGCTTCTACCAACATTTGGCGCGACTTGACTGATCATTACTAAAAAGTTGCTGGCGCGAATAAGTCGAGATTTATCGTAAAGCGGATCATTCTTTCGCGTGTCGTGTTGTTGCCGTTGTCGTGTATTCATTCGTGCGTGTAAATGAATTTTGTTGTGTTTATTATTTGATGTGTTTGTTGTTGTTGCTTTCTGTAAAATGCAATTAAATTAGTTTGAACAACAACAAAAACAACTGCAAATGCTTACCTTGTCACCGTTATGCAAAGTTGTTGGTATGTGTGTTAATATGCCTTAGTGTGTGTGTGTGTAAATAATTCTATGTCTATTTGACCTCATTAACGTTTATTGCGCCGGCTGCTTAATACACAAAAACAACAATAAAAGTTAAAAAAGAAAAAAAAAACTATTATATTGCAAAGGCTCATTGAACTTTATGCCCCGTTAAAACTTAAATTTGGCAACCCAATTTCTTGTTAAGCTTTTATTTGGCAGCTTTTATTAAAAAAAGTTTTTTGTAATTTTTTTTTTTTTTGGCTTTTTCTCTAACTCCAATTTGACTTCATGACACGCTTTTGGCTTCCTTCTACCACTTTACCATAGTCTGCTGCTTCTTCTACACGTTTTATATGTCTGCTTCTTATTTGCCACTCCCGTCTTCCCATCGACATTTGTAGGCCGCAGGCCAAAAATTTAACAGTCGCACATGCGCATATAAAAAATTTTATAACTTCGTTGCGAAGGAAGTCGAAGTTGTAATACGCTGCACATGAAATAAAAGGAAATTTTATCAAAAAAGGAGCGAAGCACAAATGCCTTTAATTTTCTAATGTTCTGCTAAGTATGTGAATGGCAAAAAAAGTCGGAGTATATGGCCATATTGCAAGAAAATCTGACAAATGTTTGAACGAAAATAAAATTACCAGCCCTAAGTCCTAAACAGAATAACTTCTTTTGTTAGCTTAGCCTTGACAGATTTGTCCTATGTCTGAACGATTGATATTTGATAATGGTATATTCGGACAGATATTTTATGGAATTTAATATTGAAAATATGCTGTTAAATAATTAAGTTCAGCCTATAAACAGCCTGACAGAGTTAAATATGTTTTGTCTTCTTGAATATAAAAAAGTGTAACATGTGCAATCATTTGTGGAAAACTTCTTCTAACAAATAATTAACGGAGTACACAAAAAATAATAAAATACCTAAATAAAGGGTTAACAATGCATGCCACCATAAATATATTCTGATTTACCCAACTAGTTTGTTACCAATCCGAAGATGGTGCATGTCCAGGTCCACAATGTCTGCAAACGAGTTATTTAAAAATTGTCGATCGCGTGATCTGTGCTACATATCGGACGATTCTTTCCATACTAATCTTCTACAGAGTATTAAAAATAGTTAAAAAAGATGTATAAAGTCGTTCTCAAGACCGACGAAAATATTGATATACATATTTTAATATATAGATTAAGAACTTTACTGTAATAATGCCTCTATTATAAAGTTCCTACGAGAAATTCTGAGCTGTCAATTGAAACAACTCCCGAAAATAGCTTTTTAAAACCCGTATATAATTTATGAATGATTCTCAAATAGTTTAAACGCTGTTTGAGTACTCTATTTTTCTTAACGTACGTGCCTAATGAAATCATTTGCCGGAACCTGCGAATCTTCTTGTTTCGTAATACTAATCAACCGTCATATACGGTTACATAAAACTGGATAAGGTGTCAACACAATCAACTAGTATCTGCACGTGCTACATACACCTGCAGGAGGAAGCGCAACCGCCTTTTACATTAACAATGGAAATCAAAAAAGAAATAGGCTCCATTTTTAAATCTTAAATATATTTTATGAACAGTTTCGACTAGAGCCAAAGCTGCTGAAACTAAACAACTGCATAAAAACCAGACAAAGAATCGATTTTCACTAAATTTTCCAAAACACAAAATTTCCTTTTTTTCCCAACAAATGAACAAAATGGGGTATACGCTAGTTTTTTTATATTTAAAACTAAAACATGGAATGTGCGAGTTTTGTATGTTTTTATTGATTTCAATATTCGAATTCCGTTGTCGTGCCTGCCTTGAGATCATACCTAAAATTAACTACAAAGTTTTTGGAAATAAATACCTGGGCAGATCATATTGGTATTCCACAGGAACGTGGCTATAACGAATTATTGTTTATGACTTTTAGCACGTATACCTCTGTATGATTCACACATTCCAATAAACCTAATAAAAACTTGTTCCCCTTAGGTTACAGGGTGTGAAAAGTTGTCTGTAGCACTTAATTTATTAAATTCTTAGGGTTGGCTTTGAGTTATTATCTGTGCGGTATGTAGCGCAGAATATTAAGAGAACTTGTTTTTTTTTCAAATTTTCTTTATGATTCTCAGATAGTTTTAACATATATTATAAACAACGTACCATGCCAAAATAAATCAAATATTGTAAAATTGGCTTGAAAGATTTTACCCGTTTAAAACGAAGACATAGGAGGGGTGTATTAGCCCAAGCCGTGTCCTCTAGTATTGTATAAAAATATATGCAATTAATACAAGATCTCCAAAGGAACAGTTTTTATAGAGCTTTGTGGATTCATAAAGGATTGTAGAAAATTGGCATATTTTTGAAGGAAATCTTCTAGAAAATCTTCTGTTATATTAACAGTAATCATGATTTACAGTTAATGTAGGAAGTTCACGCAGCTACGAAGCACGTCAGTCTCTTCAATGTAAAAATATTTAGAATGCAACTTTTTTTATCCTTACTTTTAAACACAGCCTTTATTTTAGACATCCTGTTTGCCATTTTCGATACCACAGTTAATACATCTTTTGATACCAGGTATGGTACAACAAAAAACAAAATCTAAACTTCAACACAGTACATTTGCAATAAACAAACCAAAAAACAGGTTTAACGATTTCCAAAAAAAAAAAAATTAAAATTCAATGAAACCAAATACTTTAAACTGTTTAATATTTCAATTAGCCACAATTTTTGCCCAAATGAGTTTATTTTTAAATGCGTTGCACGTTTCCTGTTTGGGTTTTTTTTAGTTAACTTTTATATCAACAAAACGCATATGGAACTGTGTTCTATATAGATTTTTGTCAATAAACTATATGGATTTCCGCTACGTATACGGAAATGGGTTTGTATTATATACATACATACGTATATAATTTCTACAAAATAAGTGTGTAACTTGATATTAGGTTAATTGAATACTACCGTATGAAAATCTGGCATGAACTTGAAATCAATATCTAAAGAACTTATAGGAAATTTTGTATAATATTGATTTCCTCAAATTAGCTACTAATGCATTTCTATAGAAAATTAATGAAAAAATAACTGACCTTAATTAGCTAATAATTTCATATTATGTAAAAACCTTATGAAATTCATATAAATTCATATTCATATATTCAAACAAAATCGGCTATTATTATAAAATTTTGCTTATAAACAATAATAATCGTTTATATGGTATATATGTAGTTTAACTATTAAACCAAGTAACGCAGCATGTTCCGTTTGTATCTTTTTTAATTTGTTTGGTTTCGCTAAGAAAGTTTGAACAACTAATTTGCATATCGTTTACGCTGTGAGTTGTGAGTGTTCTCCAAAACCTGATCTTCATCTATGCATGCTAGCTAGCTATGCTAATTGGGCACACGTTTTCACTTTCAGCTCATAGATTTTATGTTATATAATAGAAACAAACCAACAGATGTGTATGATGTATCTGAAAGAGTTGATTTTGGCGCAAAACTCATTTAATTTGCAATATGTGTCAAGATTTTCTGTCTTTGTATTCATTTTTAATGGTCTTTTGTTTATTTTTAGCAACTTTGTCTTATCTTTAGTGTACGAGTTGTTTGCAATTCAGTTTTGCTCGTCATTGTAACAGTTGAGAATTTTTATCAAATTGTGTTACGATAAAAATTCTCACTTCTATGCTGATATAACGCACTCATAAAAGTATCTTGTATGCACTTGTTTGGCCTTCAGGAAAATATATGAAGATAAAATGATGTATGAACAGCTTTTGTTAGGGTAATTCCGTTAAAATTTTTCAATAAATGAAAAAGATGTTTCTGTAGTTTGGATAATGTACATAACTATTATATTGAGAACCGCTAATATATCTAAATTCTATAAAATAAGAAGATTTAAGAAGAGTCTTTAAATAGATATATTATACTAAAGCTTGAGGAACTCCAAATGTTGTTTATGGATAACCTTATTCGACTTCCTAAGCATATTCTTTTTATGTGTACTATAAAAAATATTAAGTTTGTTTCATTGATTCTACATTCTAGAATAATGTAAGCTTTATACGAAGTCAGTTTGATAAATCAGTGACTTTTGAATTTCCTGCGCAGCAACTTTAAATACAACACTGTTCTCATTAACTGCCAAGTGTGAATTGACTAATGTAAAATTTGCAGCAAGCTGCATCATTTGGTTTTTGTTTGACAGCCATTGAAAAGAGACAAAGAGAATTTTAAGTAAAATGGAGAAATGTGAACAAAACAAAACCATAACCGAACCAAGGAAAGGATTGATAAATACTATGGGGACTTCGAACTATCAATTTCAATGGTTAAGAAGTGATTTACTAAGTTCCGTTGTGATCATATCAGCGCAATTGTCAAGCCCGAAATGATCGATTCATTCAGAGTATAATATTGCACGATCGGAAAATGAAAGTGCGTAAGATGATCTAGGCATCTCAATTGAGCGGCTACGACACAAATTACATGAATATTTGGACATGAAGGAGCTATACGTGCAACCGTATTATAACTTCAAAGAAGTTGACAATGATGTTCTGCAATAATCCGAACATGTTTTTATGCTTTTTCTTTACTGGGGACAAAACATGAAACCACCACACCACGCAAGAAGTTAATAACAATCAAGGCAGTCGGTTTCTTTGGATGAACATTCATCAAAGAAGGTTATAGTGGGTCTGTTGCTTAAAGTTTTTTGGAATGCAAGCGTTGTCATTCATATCGATTACTTTGAAAAGCGTAAAACGATCACAGAGCTTTTGGATAGATTCGATATTGCTTTGAATCAGAAAGACATCCAAATGTGGTAGGAGTTGTTGTTCCATCCAGCATATTCTCCAGATTTAACAACCTGTGACAATTTCCTATTAATCATGCAGCAAAGGTTGTGCAGTAAGATATTTTGGGTGGAATAAAATGGTCATCACTGGAGCAAACGCATTTTCGGATAGCCTTGAGGAAATTAATTAAAACAAGTAAGGAAATACAGTCGGGCGTAACCGACTGTAAAAGGCCCTGTACCAGTTCAGGTCGCCTAACAAACATATTAAATGTTTCCCGAGCTTATGACCAAACACATGACCACTTCTCACTGCGCGAATATGAATGAACAGAAAAGGGGGGTTGTTCAAATTCAATTACTTATAAAATCGCCATTTATTATCCGATTTTGATGAACTTTTTGGATTTTTGCTTAGAGAGACGTTATCTCTATATTGGTACACTCAATTTTTTTTGTGCCGAAGAAATTTTCACCCTAAAAGGTGATTTTATGGGGAAGGGGGGGGAGGGGCAAAATTTTAAAATAAACTTGTGAAATTCCGGAGCAATCCTAGTCGAATGCAAAAAACACGAAGTCTCTATCTATTACCGTTTCCGAGATCCTTTCGTTCATACAGACGGACGGACGGACGGACGGACAGACGGACAGACGGACAGACGGACATGGCTATATCGACTCCTCTATCACTCCTGACCATAATGGTGGTAACTTTGGGGGGTCTCCGACCATTATTTCTACCTGTTACATACATTTGCACAAACCCAATAGGCTCTTGTACCTTCGGTACAGGGCCTAAAAAAAAAATAAAAAAAACGATGGACTGAATATATCGAGCTAAAATGAGATTATTTTGAGAAAGGAAGCACTAAAAGAATTGAAAATCTTTTTTTTTAGAAAAGTGGCTAAGAATGATCTTGAACCATTGATTCTAGAGATATTGAAGTTCAATATGGAAATAGAATAAAGAGAGCATGGAGCACCATATTTTGAATATTATATTATATTTGTAGGGTCACAAAATTCTTGAAAAAATTAGTGTGCCTGGTCCACACAACAGAAGTGAAACCTTTTGAGGGATAGTGTATAGCAAACTGTAAAACTTTGAGTATCTTTTGATGAGGATTAATTTAGTTGTACTTCTCTCAGGCCTCAAGATTGATGCGCTATAAAATAGTGTAATCTTGGAGGAATTTGGTCTCAACTTAGGGAATATACATGAACTTTATGATATAATACAATCAAGTTGACCTTTAAGATCCCACTATTTTATCCCACATAAATGCCTCTTGAGATCTATTAGTAGTATAACCAAATTGAGCATTGTCTTCCATGCTTCATGCAAAAATTATCTTCGGTGTCTTTCAATGATAGCTTATTGGTTGGCCGTACTACTCGGGCAACTCTACTCGACCCTACTAATCTGGTTTCGTCTTCATAGAACTAATACAGCAGGAGATCATCGAATTTTTAGTTGATCATCTTTCTTGAGAGTTGTGTCCGAGAAATAAAAACTTTTCGACAATGCATCAATTTTTGCTATTCGTCAAATCATCCATGTTTTTCTCCTGAAATGATGAAGAAAAGTCGCTTCGTTTCAATGATGCCTATTCCACAAAGGCTCTAGCCATGCGTTGGTGATTTATACTCCATAAAACGCATTACAGTCTGTCCACACACCATAGCCACGCTGAGCATAAAACCACCAAAATTTGAAAATATCTGCTTCATAAAGTGAGGCTAAAAAGTTTACTGCTCCAAATGTGTTTTTATTCGCGCATATTGAAGCCCTTGCATGACTTGTAAAGTTGCTCCGCAGACGCACGACTGGAAAGGTCAACTGGTTTTTTATTTATTATTTATTCATTATTTGTGAGTTCAAAACACCATTCACTCACCAACTCACCGACTCAATTCAAAACAAGACGAGCAAGCTTCAGCTAAAAAATTTCAACTGAATAGTAATTGGCAGCCAGTTTTGTTTGCCTAAAGTTTTATGTCCGTACTTAAAGAAATAATATTTCTTTTTTAAGTTTATTTGACGTGCGCATCCAAGTTCAGGGTTAAGAGCTGAGGTTCCATATAAGGTAAAGTGTTAATTACTTGAAAATATTTACACAGCATTTCATGAAATCAATTGTGCTTAAAAACGCTTCATGCTTTTAATGAGACTTGGGCCTTAATTACGTACGTTGTCAGTCAACTCACTCGAATTTGGTTGTTTTTTTTTTTTGCGTTGTACGTGTATATCATAAGCAAAAAAATATTATTTTTAATGTTTAAATAATATAAAATTTTGCGTTCGCAAATCGCAATTTTCATGAGTGACTGCCAAGCGTGTCTACTCGTTTGGAACGTGTGGCATTTAGTTTTGTTGATTCTATGGCTTTAATGGACTTGTGTAGTAGTTAATGGTGTTATAAATGGTGGGGTTGCCCTTAAGCCTTGAAATTTAAAAACAAAAAAATTATAAAAAATTTAACAGAAGACACCAAACTAAATGGAGGCCTATTTGCGTGGTTTTTAGCTACACAAATCATGGTAAATTTTGAGTAATTGATGGAAAATTTTACAAAACATATTTTTTTCATTTAGTAAAATATTTGACACATAAAACTTTGCTGAAGAATAATTAAATTTGTTTGGAAAATATTCATTCATTCAGCTATGCTGACGACCTGGCCAGCGGCAGTTTAGATCAACTGCCAAAAATATGTACGTCTGGCAACATTGTAATATTTATTGTAATACCGCGTAAGAATAAATTGTACAAACTATGGTGAAATAATATTGAGGTGAAATAGTCGCGCACTTGTCTGTCTTCACCACTAAGAATCTTATATTGAAAGGCATAAAAAAAGAGTGCAGCTAAGTGAAATTCGGTATCTCCACTATTCCACCATGGTGCACACTAAGAAAACATGTATGAAAAGCATTTCGAAATATAGTAACTTGTTCAAACTTTTTATGTCAAATTTTTTATATTTGATTCAAATATTTATAATATTTTTCAAACTTTGAAAAAAAAATTTTTTTTTACCACATAACTTTACTGGCTTTGGCGCGTTCAGTCATTGTAGTGACCACTAACAATTCATCGGTTCATTCTCCGGTTCTTTTTTCTTATTCCCAATAGGCTCGTCGCCATATGTTATTTTGATCTTATAGTCTTGATACTTTTTGTACAGTATGTCTCTAGCTTCTTCATGGTCAGTTGGTCCGTAACCCTTTGATTCGCCAAAGAGTTCAATGTATTTTTTGTCCGGTGTGTGTAGCATCTTACCGCCGCCCTTGGGCATGATACACAGACCAAGTTTGTCGATATCCTTGCGTGCTTCTTTCATTATATCACCTGTAGAAGAGAGAGAGAGAGAGAGAGAGAGACAAAGTTGTGTTGAATTAGTTTTCAAAATATCCAACTATGCACTTACTATGATGTTTCGCCTTCAAATAACCGCGCACCACACGACGACCTAAACCAGTTTCACCATGATTATAGACCAGTAATATCATATAGTTGAATGTGCCATCTCCGGAGATCTCGACATAGGGTACATTATAGAGCGGGTTGTCGAGCGGTCCGGCGTAGAACCGTTTGCCTTTTGGAAGCGTAAAAATGATATATTATATTATTATTAAAAATGCGTTCTAAAATTATTACTGGTAAGTGCGCAAGTGCGAAATATTTTTGACCATGGTCTACGCGCCAGCGCCATGTTATTGAATTTTTAGAAAAATTTTGTTATATTTTGCCGAATATGTTGTGCCGAAAATATTGAAAAATTGTGTGTATGTATGTTTTTTTTTTGAAATTTAATTGTAACTGAGTTACAAAAATTTCAAGTATTACTTTAATCGAAAAAAATCGAACAAAAATTTGTATGTACGTAGATCGAAAAGGTTGCTTGGGAGTTTTCCTAATGGAAAACAAATATTTATGATCGAAATTGGTTTTATTTGTTTTTCATCCATGAAGTTTAATAAACTTTTGCATGCGCTTAAACTAATTTTTGAAAGCACTGTTTCTACTCCGATAGAGGAAACTCCAAAATATGCATTTTGAATGCATCAATCGCTTCTTAGGGTATCTAAAATCGTTGATCACCAAATTTATTTTTCTTTCGTAATCAAAGCCAAAAAGAATGCTTCATTTGTGTGGACTCGACTATGAGTTATTCTGTTCCTAATTATTTGTAAGAGGGCTATCCCTTTTTCTGGTCCAATCTTGGCCTATATAGAATATTTTCTTAAGACGCATGCCAGATATAGCAAATTTGGGTTTCTAGCCAAAATTTACAATAACAATAAAAATGTTCATAGAACAAATTTAGTAAAGCTGGGACAGATTTGTATGGGGGTTACCACTTTAAGTAGTCCGATCTGAACTTAAATGAAATATTTAATATGGATTTGCGTTAGGTAGCCCAGATTTCAAAGTTTCTAGCAAAATTACCCACATAGATTCATACAAAAATTAGGAGTAGGTATGCCAACCCCCCTTAGAAGGGCGGATAGCGTGTTCGTTGAATGCAAGTGATCTGAGGAATGAATAGAAAAATCTAAATATTTAAATTTAAAGGTTCTATCTATTATAGTGCAGATAGACAGACAGACATGTCTATATCGATTCGCCATTTCAATTCATGCTATAAAAAGTCATTCATTATGAGCCATCAATTCGACATTTTGAAAAAATTCGGTTTGAGTCGCTATGGGAGTGCTTGCCTGATGAAGAATGATTTGCCTCTTCTTCGACTTTTTCCTAATTTCTTTGTAGACTTTTAGTATCCAAAGGTTGTTGTACCATTCCCAATTGAACATCCGTAGAATCAGACAACCATTTGCTTCGATTTGCTTCTGCTGTGAAAAATGTTTCTTGGATTTTGTTCGTTTTGGAAGAACCAAACATACAGTCGGCTGTTATTTTTTTTTGGTTCAAATGTGTACATATATAATTCATCACCTCTGTAGATTTTATATACATGCTTTGATGCATCTTGGTGCGAGGAAATGTTGAAAAATACGATTTTAACATTTCCTCGTACCACACGAAACTGTGAACACTGTTAAATTATGCGAGATCCAACGCAAACAAATATTTCTTATGATCTAATAATCAAGCAATATCTTATTGATGCTTGTTCTAATACTTCTGCGCAAAGATCGTCGCCAACTTTAGGAACTCCTATGTCTCTTTCGATGTCTCTGGTGCGCATGTTTCATGGTGCATTGCACATCCTTCTTAGTATTTCGCTTTGGTCGATTCTAATTTTGTTCAGGTTGGACTTGGTTGGGGCATACTTCCATCTAAGTCTAAGAATAAATTTGTATATAGTCACTTTGTTAGAAGTAGATAGCTTATTTCTTGGGGCCAGTAGCCACGCCATTTTCCTAGCTTTAGATAAGACTGTTCTTTGCTCCATTTTTTGCACACATTTTTTTCAATACTCAATGATTTACGTATTTTGGTTCGCTTAATCCAAATCCGAGGTCACCATATACAATTTGTTTCCTCATTTTTTTCATACTTATTTTTTAAGGTAAGAAACAAAAGATGAACCAAATTGGATACATATTCTTATATCGGATACGGATTGAGCGACATAAAATAGGATAAGTCTCTAAAAATTGCCCTAAACAATTTATGGATAATTCGATTTGATGATTTGAAAAATTTTGTTGACAGTTTGGTAATGCAAATTGAGGCTAGTGTGTTCCTTTAATTATTTAGTTGACTCTGGAAATAATTACTTAATTTTGGGGTAACCTTTTACTGCCAACCCTTTAAGGTTTTTTTCAATTGTCTAAAGGCAACGTCGTCTTTCTAAGGTTAGAGTTGAGTCCTTAAAAGTCAAGCAGTCTGAAGTTCAGGTCGAACTGTTAAGTTTTAGTCGACTCTAAAATTGTAGCCGATGCTCTGATATTAGTATTTCATTTCTAAGGTTACAGTGGGCTGTCTAAAGTTAGATTGAGTTCTCTGAATTTAATGTGGACTTGTTATAGTAGACTGCCTGTAGTTTGAAAACATTTCTTAAGAAGACTTTTTTCGATTTGAGTCTAATGGTTTATTAAATTGTTTAGTATTTTGTTTAGTATTTAGTTATAGTTTACCTGTTATAAAATTAATATCAATATACTACTTAGTATCTACCTCATTAAAATTAATTTTAAAATATAATTAAATACACATACCTCATATATACAAAGCTGGAAATTCCGTACATCTCAGTGATTATGGTTTTTAGAAAGAAACCTGTTTATATACCAATTAATAGTTGTTAACAAATATTTATTAATTAGAATTTAAATGTGTATATAGTACACTATTTTATTTCTATTACAATATTAACTAATTGCACTTTCTGACTCATTATTTAATTACAGTTAAAATTCAAACGGCGCGAAATTATCATCATTGAACTGCAATGCCTGCCATAAAGCTCAGTAATAGTTTATTAAGTTGAAGAGTGCATAAATATTTCCTATATTAGCTATTTTCTATTTTTATATTTATTGTATAAACTGTGATTGTCGTTGTTGTTGCATATAAACGTGTGAATTTGTAGAAAAACTAATCAGTTGAACGCAAAATTTCAATATGACCAAGTTAAAATCTATCTTGCATCCGGTTAAGAAGGAATTTCAACGTAAACAATGTGGATTCGATCATACAGCGCCGGATGATTTTGTCAAATCGCAGGTGAGTAGCTACTACTAAAAATATTTTATTAAGACAAATAAATTTTAATATTCGAATAGTAGGAGTTGTATAAACTAAAAGTTGAATAACCTAATTTTTTTATTTAGTACTAATGACCTTAATGCATAAATGCTTTTTTGTTTAACACGCAATGTTTTAAAAAAAAAAAAAAGTATGGAAACAGCAGTCAAGGAGTTAATCGGTTCAATAACCGTGTATTGTTTCAAAAAAAATTTCAACCTTAGACACGTTTCTCAACAGTCTACATATATTATTTCTTCTTCTCTAATATTTTCCTTTTCTTATATGTTCGTTAAATTATTTTTTGTGTGAATGTCAAAATCTGCTTAATAACAGTGTTTAGCGTATTAAACTGAAATTTAAATTTGAGTTTAATGTCCTGTTTATATACAGATAAATAGAAAGGAGTTAGCTTACAGTTTCGAATAGATGTTTACAGTGCAGTCGGTAGCCAACTGGTACTAATGAATAGATTTGGTTAATATTTGAGTGCAACAAGCATGAGCGCCAGCAGTTGGCCTTTTTTGTGACCGGCTAATATATTTCTAGAGCATTTTATTTAATTTTGAGGACTGCAAAGTATATTAGTATTACATTCATTGCATCCCTATTCATAGTCCGCTTATATATTCACAAATGACCGAATCACTGGTAATACTGTCCACTTGTTGGCACTGGACTCATAAAAAATAATTTTTAAGAGGGACAAACCTGTCATCTCTTTTTAAGTTTTTGAAATGAATATTCTTTAGCGGAAATAGTAAAATAAAAAATCGTCACGAAATTGTAACACTTGTGTTGCAACGGATTTGCCTTTTATATTGTATCAAACTGCACATGATCATGCGATGGTCATTTGGTGGTCATTCGCCGCATCGTTCAATATTGTCATGCGCTCGTCAAATTTCAGTATTATGTTTACACTACGAGAGAAGTTCTAAATGAATGTGACGCAACGGTAAAAAAAACCTGTACTGCTAAATTGTAATATTGGAGTATATTTATTTTTTATTTCTTTTGTCGTTCAGACTTATGCGAATAATGTTCCTCACCAATTTAATAAATTTGAATTCTGTATGGAGTGATATTCAAAGTTCTACAGCTAGCAATATATGATCAGCCCTCAAGAAGTTTCACTTTCCTGTAGGTTTGTTGTTAATTTTTTTATACTCTGTACTCTGTTGAGTAAAAGGGTAAAAAGTTTGCGTAAAATTATTTAACTGGCAGAAAAAGGCGATGCAGACCCCATAAAGCATATATAAACCTGACCAGCATCAAAAGTCGAGTCGATATAGCCATGTCCGTCTGAGCAACGATATATTGCAGACTATTAGCCAGAGAGTCTTTAAAGTTATATATTAAAATTTTTCTTTTCCTGCTTTAAATCACTTGTATTGAATAAATGTTTTCACGCCCCCTCCCTACGGGCTGGTTGGGACTTACCATGGGACTTACTAACCTACTCCTCATTCTGAATTTTTCTTATGTTATTTTGCTAGAGATACCATAATTAGTCTAACTTATTTTACTTCTTATAAAAAATTCCGTTTAGCTACAG
This sequence comes from Leucophenga maculata, assembly GCA_035044805.1. Taxonomy (NCBI): domain Eukaryota; kingdom Metazoa; phylum Arthropoda; class Insecta; order Diptera; family Drosophilidae; genus Leucophenga; species Leucophenga maculata. The sequence continues at coordinate 57,568 of JAWNNP010002447.1, read as the reverse complement.
AAAAAATGTGTTGTTGTTGTAAATTTAGCTAGAAAGGCTGAATACTAAATTAATTAAATTAATGTCCATAACGGACCACTAGATGTAAGTCCTTGTTCAAATCCGTCCCAGTTTTCTTTATTTTTGTGAGAATAACCTTTTATTGTTGTCGGTAATTCAGCTAGAAACGCCGAATTTTGTGTATTTTGTGTCAGTTTTGATACAATATTACTGTAGAGTCCAATTCGGACTTCGTCGTTCCCCCTATAAAAATTGAAGTCGACATAGGTAAGACCGTCTTTCTTGCTATGAACAACAAGAACTTGAAAACTATAAAAGACAGAGTCTTCAAATTTGAATATTAAAAGGCTCCTGTTCCTTCTTCAGATAGGTTATGTTTAATAAACGTGTCAACCATTCTCTAAGGGATAGTACCCATAGAAAATTGCCCCTAATTTGAGAGTTTTTTATTGAAAAAAATGTTTGCAGTTATTTTAGCTAAAAATATAAAATTTTGTATATCTAATCGTAAATTAAAATGAAATATTTTATATAGGTCCATATCGGACCACTGGAAGGGGGTTGCTCCTATACAAATGTGTCTCCTTTCATGGGTTTTTGTAAGAAAAAAAATGTTGCAGTGGTATAATATTTTCTGAAAGGACAAATTTGGTGAGTCTTTTTCTAATACCAATTAAATATTTCACATGGATCAAGCTCGGAATATATGTCCCATACAAATTTAAGGTTCTATAATAGTACAGGGTGTAATCGGTTTTTCTTGTGTTTTTTTTAGTAGTTGATTTTGTGTGTGTTTTTTTTTTTTAATTTGGCTAGCCGGGATCCATAAGGGACTTGCTGGTGAATAGTGCTGATTTGTTGTTCTACTGCGAAACATCTCTACTCTTAGTCGGTTCATAGGTGCTATCTCATGCTTGATGACAACACTCTGCGTGGGCGAGATGGTCTCAACGTGGTGTTCTCTAGTAACGCATAAGCATATGTTTCCCCACACACATAAATCACCTCTGATTTCTATACCAAATATCCATATCACTACTCATACCTGGGCTTGCTTGATAAATACTTATGTCTGCAGGTCCGGATTGAGGGTTATTGTAACGCTGTACCCAAATAAACAATTGAGGTAACCAAATTGAAAAATTGAGAAGTTCCGGACGAAACTGTAGAGCAGACCGTGTCGATGATCAGCCTGGTTGTAAGGCCTGGTGTAGAAATTAACCTGGTCGACTGGGTAGCCACTGAGACCATATTCTGCGCACGGATCTCTGCACAGTATAGATATATCTTCTCCGCAACTAAAAATTAAAATTAAACAAATCGCAGAACCCTTAAATATGAAGTGGTATACTCGTGCTCACTTTTAATATTTTTGGAGGAATGACATCCAACTACGCCCAAAATTCAATGGATATGAATGTCACAATAAATACTCTGCACGAGCGTTTTGAAGGCATCTCATGCAGAGGTGGCCATCTTTAAAATTCAAGGTGATCTATGCGCAAGAGTCATAGAAAATTTCTCTCATTCGTTATCATATTTCGCACATATTGTTATCTAGTATTGTAGATACTGCGGCATTGCCATATTTTAGATACTTCAGCACTGCCATATTTTTAACATTTTTTGTGCCATTCACACATAAATCCTAACAATTATTTAACAAACAGCTGGGAAAACAAATTTTATGAAGCATATTTTAATAAGTAAAAATTTATCGACTCAATTCGTAATTGTACAATTATAGTAGATAATTTTATAGGTCAATTGAAAAAAACGGATCCATATGTTAAGCGGACAATGCCTTTTAAAATACAATTTTTTTCTACCTTCAAGTTACCTTGATAATAAATATAAAATAAAAACTCAAGAATTTTTCTTTTCGAATAGCCTCAATTCAATGCACGATTGACCCGAATCTATTTACAAATACTGCACTAGAACGCCTCCAACTGTTCTTTTGGTTCAAAGTTTCAGTTCGAACCTTGAGAATACTTTATTGAATTTATTTGTTTAACTTATTTCATGGCATGTTTATTAATTAAAACAACAAAATCAATAGTTAACTCGACGCTTTTCCCTTACAATGTAACGCCTTTTTTTCCCACTGAATGGTGAAAATTTTAAATAATTAATTACAATAATTTTTTTTATTTATTTATTTATTTATTGGTTTTGTGTCAATGTTTTAGTAATGCATTGGAAATTCTGAATTTTGAATTTAATATTCTATAATCCTCCATTGTACTCTGTGTGTTTGTTTAATTACAGTGGCAAAGTCGCACGAAGAGTGTTGCATATTTAATTTATCGCTGGTTCGTCGCCTTATTCTTCATTGCCGTCGTCATTGAATCGATGTGGGCTGATGCTTATGAACAAACAAGTTTTTGGTTATACTTTATCTATATGACAAACTGGGGCATTTGGATGTGTATGCTGACGAATGTACTGGGTGCGGTGCTGGTGACCATTTATCATTATCATCCAGAATATGAAGGTGAGACGTGAGTAATTTTCTTATAAAAAACTTTAATTAATGTTGCTTTGCTATTAAACAGATAAACTAATCAATATGGAAGCATTGACAAGTCCTTTTCGCATCTATTGGGCCATGCATATTATAACGCTGGTAGTTTCGATAGTTATAACCATTATCTATTGGACTATACTCTATGATGGTGTGTAGTGTATATATGAAACTATATAAGAAAATGATTTAATAATCTTTAATTTTTTAATTCTACAGCTACGGAGAGCATATTAGATGCTACAAATGTGCTAACGCATGCCTTTAATTCGATTTTTATGTTCATTGATTTGTGGATTGTTGCACATCCTTTGCGTTTGTTGCACATATTTCTACCAGTATTATTTGGCATAGTCTATGCCATATTTTCGTTTATCTATCAACATTATGGCGGCACGAATAGGTGTGTAAATATAAATTTTAAAAAGTTTATGTAATTTATAAACTAATTTTTTTTCCTACAATTACAGAAAAGGTTATCCCTATATCTATCATGTCATCGATTGGCGTACACCAAATGATGCCTTATTCACTGTATTTGGCGTTCTGCTGCTTTCCTGTTTCATCTATATTTTGCTCTTTATGTTCTATAAATTGCGTTTATATCTGTTTAGACGTTGTAATCGTGCTGCTTCATATTGTTTGAATGCAACAAAGGCACCGACTGAACAATCAATGCAGAATATGGAAAAAGGCTCTGGCATACAGCATTCACCGTCGGGCATATCTATGGTGCTGGGTAATGTCTATGAAAATAAAGGCTTCACCATAGCCAGTGAAACTGTTAAAAAGCAATGAGCTGCGAGAAGTCTGTGCGATTTTTTTAATTTAAGAACATTTCTATGTGTATAAATATTTATAAGAAGTAAACATTCTTAAGAATTTTTGCAATTTTTATAGTCATCTATTGTGTCATTAGGACACCAGTGATATTTTACCGATTTTATTTTACGAATATTTTTAGATAGCGAATTGTATAATAAATAAATTATGGTTTGATACTGTGATAGAGATTTTGTTATTAAAAGATTTATTTTAGAAGAGTTACAACATACAAATGGAACATAAGCAACAAGCCCACATATGTGAAAATTGACAGCGCGCCGAACAAAACCGGTGAAGATGTCGGGGTGGAACGACATGAAGTGAAGTATGCTTGGAGTCTTCTTTTTGTAGTATGTATAACGAAATATATTTTCTATACTTTATTGAGCTAAAAACGGTCTCAATATTACTTGACTATTGATCTATATGAATAATCATACATTTATTATAAGTCCTTTGTTTTCTAAACCTATATCTGCGAACATCAATTAAAGGCGATGGACTGTTAAGTGTTGTCAAAGATGGCCAGGCGATAATCATATTTGGGAGAATTATATGCACTGACAGAACTTGCAAGATATAGTATGGAAAAAATTTCAATTTGATCAGACAATCAGACAGCCTTGAAATAATTAATAACTGTCTCAGATGTCTCAAGGAGCTGACTAAATGTATTACATAAAATAGCTGTATCCGGCATGATTAGTTGCGCCTCATGCTTAAAATTAATGTTGTGTCTATGTCTTTTTGTATGCTACCTAAAGACAGCCAAACCATTCGCAATTTACCAATGGATCTTATTTCTCCTGATTCTATTAATATATACATATACAAATTTGTATTCCTTTATATAAAATGTATATGACGAATTTTGACTATCGTATATTGGAGGGAGGGTTTGAAGTGTTCAGGTTCATCGCCCCCCTTCGATTTTGATTAAACTCATGATGTGATCTTCCTCCAATACCATGAACATGTGTACCGAATATCATCGCTATACCTCCAATAGATGCAAAGATGTGACGAATTTTGTCTATCGTTTATATTAGTGGTAAGGCATCGCCGCATCCGTTTTGACATAAAGTAGCCTATGTCCTTTCCCAAAGTTCCATACATATTTTTATACCAAAATTTGGTATAGAAATAGATGGCAATTGGTTTAGCGGTTTAGAAGTGAAATGGTATCACACAGAGTGACGGTAGTTCTTGAAAGATTCTTCCATAATGCAACCAAAAAACTGGAAGAAACTTGTTGATATCTACGACTTGTCACGCTCACATAAAAGGAACATATTATAGCAAGATATACTTGCACTGACACTTTATGATCGAAAGGCAAGCAGCGCCTATGAAGCTCTACTACAACTTTTGCACTATATGAGAAGAAATATTTCAATTTTGGATTTCTAAAGAACATAGCAACAGTTCATGGACTTCATAAATTAATTAAAATATATTATTAGATTTATTAGGCTTAAGTGGCAAGGATGTACCTTAAACAAACCCGAAGGGTTGATTAAGCAGCCGGAAAAGTGCGTCCTGATCGATAGATTTGCTTATCACTTAATACTATTTAACTAGGTTCAGCAAAGGGACTTCGATTTCATATCTCTTAAATGTCTGTGGGTTTTGACTTTCTGATTGCACCTTCAGATCTATATAAAATGTTTAGATTTATGAAGTTTTGGCGGTGAACAAATACGAAAATAATACTGAAAATGGAGTATAATTCCGGAAAATCAAATTGGTTTTCGAGCAACTAAACCAATCACCGACCACATGCTCAGAGCCTACGACTATAATGAATACTGCAACAGAGTCTTCATTGACCTGAAACAAGCTTTCGATCGTATGTGGGATACCAGTCTTCTGGCGAAGATTAAAAACGTTCTCCCGGCTCCATTCTCCGCTGTCAGAGTTCGCACTAGCACGTCAATCACCCATTTTGTCTCAGCTGGAGTTCCACAGGGTAGTGTATTGGGGAGTACTCTTCAGATCTACTACTCCTTGATACAGAGGTTAGAGGTCTAACACCGGACTGCTTGCCCATAGAGTTGTTCGCTGATGATATTAGTGTGATATATTGTGTATACGAGGCTGCAGATGGTATTGGATTGTAAGAGAAATGGAATATTAAACTTAATGGCGATTAATGCACGAACATTTGTGTCGCGCTTAAGAAACGTGTCCATCAGTAATGTTCCTGAACGGCACTGCGTTGCTACAGGACACAAAAAATTACTCTTAAGAGTTATATTTCTGCGGTCTTTGGCACTTGTCGGACAAAATTTAAAAACTCTGCTCGCTATTACTAACAGGAGTAAATCAGCGCCTCCATATGGAGCTACGGCATTCACATTTTGGGGTATTGCTACCAAATTTTCAACCAAACGGGTGTTCAAACTTTGTAAATTAAAGCCCTTAGAACAATAACTGGCAATGGATGGTACGTGCGCAACTCCACCATATATAGAGATCTTAACTTAGCCACTCGCATGGAGCAAATCTATTTCTTTTCTAGTGGATGCAACGATAGACTGCTATGTCATGTTAACCGTCTGGATTTACTTACAGTTTCAATTAAACTTCATGAGTTTTCGAGATATGTTCTCATAAAACATCTGAACATACAGTTTCTATAACTCACAATCAATTTGTTTTTTATAAAATCTGTAAATTTGGACCAAAAAGCCAATGTAAATATATACAAATTTAAGAAAAGTAAGTCAACGAAATAATGTCTCTCAGTATAAATTAAAACATAAAATATTTAAGATCCTTATGGTTGCGTTTGCAAGTCAAAGAAATTCTCTAAAATGGAATTAATGGAATATAGGGCTTATAGAAAATAAGGCACCATGACGTAGATCCTAACTAGAGTAGACTTATTGGTGACCCAGCCTTTACTGCTGCCCGGAGTTGACTAATGTATCTAAACAAACCTATTTCGAAATGGTTTGTGTTCAATAGAGGCCTATCCAGAAAAAGAAAATAATGGTCATAAGTAATATCTAAAAGAAATATGCACTTCAAAAGGAACTTATAAAAGGATCACGGTGACTTTTTGAAGATTCCGTTTTTGATTTTGGCAAATAATAGTGTCGAGCTGGAGTTTCGGTGTCCATATAGAGCTTATTAGCCCAAAACCAACCATAAAAGATTATTCACTATGGAAGATCACAGGCTACTCTTTACAGAGAACTCAAAACTTCCTTCATGGGACATCAGATCTATTTTTTCAAGTAGATATAATGAACAAATCAAAAATCATTTTGTAAGTCCTTCTTGCCAAATTCGGTGAGTCAAAAATATATATATGGTATATTATAGGGACATATTGAAAACAAAAGATTTCATTAGATTATTACCCAAAATTTAAAAATTTTCTCAACTTTAAAATAATTGTTGCAAGCTCAACAGATAAAAACTTCATTAGTAATAAATTGTTACAAATTTCAACAATCATCCACCATATTTACAATGTATGGACTTGTCCAATTGAATGATTTTCAAAAACGAACGTTTACAACACATCATGAAATTCAAATGAAATGCATGTCTTGCAATCAATATAGTTCTTATAAGCCTAGCACCATTCACACCCACTCAATGCTGAATCATTATTTGGAAACAATAATGAATTCATTTGTCTACGCCTAGCATATATCATCAAATATGCAGAAAGTTGTTTAAAAATTAAACCGAAAGCATGAGAACTGCTTGTTCGTTGCCATTGTGCAGTGCAACTTTATTATAAAATATTGAAAAGTCGACAAAGGTTGAAAATATTAAAACCATATAAGAGTATAATGACACCCAATTTCGCCCAGCAATGTTAATAGTAGGTATGTCAAATGCATGAAATTTGTTGAAAGTTCTTCTTTTTTTTTCATTTCATTTTCTTCGGTTTTTTTTTTTTTGTGGGGTTTTTAAAATCATTACCGTTAGTGGTTAGAAGAAAGAACCTTGGATGGTTAGAAAGTATTGAAGGCTAACAATATTTCAAGCTTAATAACTGTTCATAAGTTACACGATATGACAATAGAATTATTAATTTACTAACCTTAAGTCAGGCAAAGCTAGCCTGGACGTTTTTGCAGCTGTAGAAATTTCACCCAAAACAGCTGGAAAATTAGTTCGTAATTGAGTTTATTATGAGTCGTTTATAATGAGTCTATGAGTGGTCGAATGAACAAGATGCAGCTAGCGCTGTGTCACCTGCTCAATAAGCTGCTACTATTTAGTTCCCACGGCAAGTATTTGAAGAGTTTTGCCATTAAATCATTAAGTTTAATTTTCATATTTAAGCAGCAATTTTCATTTGCTTTGAACGGGTTACAGTATAATGTATACATGTGTGCATTAAGTGCGGCAGTACTTGCTTGAGAAAATTGATATTAAAATGTGTCAAATAAGTTTGTCTAGTATTTAGCACTTATGAAACCAGCTAAAAGTTCAAATAATTGTTTGTTTAAATTTATAAATTATACAAAACCATACAATGTAAGGCTTTAGTCAAAGTTTGTGCTTCGAACCTTTTATGGTATATAAATAATAGAAGCTTATTTGCAATGATATATCCGGATACGATTTACTGCAAAGTCCACCATAGTTCTTTCTGATTTTAATGTGCTGGAAAGAAGTAAACAATGACTGCTTTCAAGTAGCAGAGCAAATCAATTTTTAAATGAAATAGAAGACATCTCAAGAGATCTCTCACGACTGTCGCATTTTCAGCAAGGAAGCGATCCACAGTGATAGATATATTATTCATAAATTTTTGTATAGCAAAAAAAATTGTTTAAGTCAATATCTTTACTGAAAGTATTTTTGGCCACCATCTTAATACAATACTAACCACTGTGCGACCCTTAGAAAGTTTTACTTCAGTCAAAGATTGTCATTCCAATACGCCAAAGTAGGTACAACTACTTGCGATGCACCTGCTACTAACACAAAAAAATAAATCTTTGTTTTACGTTTATCAAAATTTATGAACACTGCAGTCGAGTATGTGCGAATTGGAGATACCCTATACCTAGTATAAATATTATATTTGACATGCTTCACTCATTTATCCAAATGCTAATCATAGATCCATACAAACCGTGCACTGCTCGATTTTGAGATACCGCGATATGCCATTGTATGACTAATATATTCCTTTCTGGATCCGTGTGTAAGATTTTATTAGGATTAGTGTAAGATGTAGCAAATTTGTTCTTTCAAGCTAAAGTAATCCACAATAATCCACCACTTCTTGTGATTGTATATCAACTCATGTGGAACATTTTATTATAATTTTAGTAAGATACACCAAAATTTGTGTTTTTAGCCATAGCCACAAGAAGCAGAAGAAGGAACGCTGGAGTCGAGCGGGCTCGTTTAAGAGTTACATTGTTTCTAATAATTTATACGCGGGCTATCCCATCTAGTAGTCCAATATTGGCCTATATGGAATCTTAGGAATCATTCAAGATACACCAAATTGGCTGTTTATAGCTAAATAAACAACAACAATAAAGAAAATTTCATACAAAAACTCAGAAAATTTGGACAGATTTGTATGGGAGATACCATATCTGTTTGCGGGGGTCGTCATCATAGAATTCCTTCCAAGTGGTAGGTTCCAAGCCCAGCGCACCAACCCCTTTTTAAAGGAGAGGGGGCCTTTTCGCCTTCTCACGTTAGCTCACCTCTGAACTGGTGTTCAGAAGCTACTATATGTAGTGGTTCGATCTGGATGTAATTGGATTATTTGATAAGGATTAACATAATGTAACACATATTTGGTGCTTAAAGCAGAATAAAGAGTAAGTTTGCATGGTTAGTTACAACCGCCCTAAGGGAGGGAGGTTTAGATATGAACATTTCGTAGGTTCCATCTCTTAAACTCATTAAGTTCGGGAGATATCGATTTTTATATGAAGTACCAAAAAGTCAGACGGACATGTCCATATCGACTTAAATTTTGTATGAAGGATACCCAACTTAGTGGTCCGATTTGGAACTTTATAAAATTTTTTATTTGATTTTTTATTTGATTTTGGAGTTTTTAGCTGAGCAACACCAACAAAATGAAAGGCAGATTTCTGTAGGGGCTACTCCTTCTATTGGACCGCTCTTGACTTACTCGTGTATGGAATGTTTTGTAACGAATTTAAATAAATATAAGAAACAAAATCTTAGGAGGGTAAGGTTTGTATGACAAGCTTTTTGTACTAAAACGCAAAAATGGAATTTGGGTTTGTATGGAGCTACTGTTAAAGGTGAGCATGACATATTGACTTAAGCATCCGTAATCAATGGGGCCCCAAAAGAGTTAGTTTAATAGAGATATATAGGGAGACGGACGGACAGAACTAGATCAATTAATCTTATTATGCCGATCAAAAATATATATACTTTATAAGGTCTCTGACGCCATTTTTTGGATGGTACAAACTTCGTGTTAAAATATAAAAATCAGCACATGCGACCAGATGGCTGTCGCAAAGGGCTGGACCCAACACACAAATTCTCACATGTATACAATATGAGTTCAGTTGTGGGAAATACGGTGTACTGTGCAGAGCTTCATCTGAGTTTTTTGTACAAACTACACAATTACTGCAGCAAATTTCTGGCGGAATATGTAAAGGAGCAGAAGAATACACACTTCTCCAGAGAGAATAAACATTTACATCGACTTTCAAGCGGCGATAAAAGTCATGCATGCGGAGCAACAACCAATGGAGAGATTGTATACTGTTAATAAGCGTTTCAAAAGATCATTGTCTAGATATAACCGACATGGATGAGCGCTGGAAATGTTTGGAACAGCTCATCTGCAGCTGATCAGCTACCGCCACGTCATGAGGCAGCCAGAAATACGACCATCAGCTACCGAAATTCGCTAAAGACACACAAATCTTGCAGAACTACATAAGCCCCTAAAACCTTCATTAAATGCCTCAGCCACAACTTTGTCTATGTGTAACCTCATCTTAGTGACCAGCCGGGGTAGCCTAAACTCTATGTGAATTTTATAAAAAAATCCATACAATCAACTTTAAGCGCTTCAAACCTCTTAAATCTGACCTCTTGAGTAAGGTCACAAAAAGACCTGTTGGTCCTTAGCAGAACTATGCCAACCCATTTTATAAACGGTATTTACTTATGAATAATGAGACTCTTAATATACAAAGAAGTTTCTATCTATAATATATAAGAAATCTGAAGAGTAAAAATAGGTTTTCCGTAAATGTCTTTTGAGCACTTTAGTAGCACTTCAATCTAAGTTTAAGTGCTTAAAGTAATTCATTTACACTCAGGATAGCTGTTAAATCACATAATGATAAAGATTTTCTTTAAATTTAAGCCAAATAACTCAATGAACTCTGGAATGGTCAGACTTAAGCGACCAATTCTTTTTAATGTAGTATAATCCCATTAAGAATAACTGTTATCTTATATAAAGATAAAGATTTTCTTTATATTTAAACCAACTAACTCAAGGAACTCTGGAATTGTCAGACTTAAGCTACCAATTCTTTTTAATATAGTATAATCCCATTAAAAATAACTGTTTTCTTATATAAAGATTTCTTTATATTTAAACCAACTAACTCAAGGAACTCTGGAATGGCTTAATATGAGCTACTAGTTTTTTTTAATATAGTATAACCCCATTAAGAATAACTGCTTTCTTACATAAAGATAAAGATTTTCTTTATATTCAAACCCACTAACTCAAGGAACTCTGGAATGGTCAGACTTAAGCGACCAATTCTTTTTAATATTGTATAATCCCATTAAAAATAACTGCTTTCGTACTTAAATATATATATTTTCTTTATATTTAAACCAACTAACTCAAGGAACTCTGGAATGGTTTGATTTAAACTAAGTATTAAGTATTGTCCCATGAAGTATAACTGTTAACTTACATGAATATAAAGATTTTTTTTATATTTAAACCAGTTACTTTTAATACTCGTATATTATACATATTTTGTTTTGCAATGCCTCATTAACATTTGCAATATATTCATACATTTGCGCTAAATCTTATTTAATGGCTACATTTCGCTCAGTGTAACTGTTACGCTAATTACTCAATTTAAAGGCACACTTAGCAAACCTATTATCTGTGTATATATTATTTATTATTTATTATTTATTATTTCTTACAAAACCAATTGTTTTTTGCGCAATTTGGCGTGTTTCTTCGTTTTCTGCAACGTTGCATTTTTTTTTGTCTAATATTGAGGCATATACTTATAAATCGTTTATGCGAAATGAATTGCTTCATTCGTAACATCCAACTGACCAGTTCCCACAATTATTAAGCAACGATTGTCTAACACAACGAATCGAATTTATGTCACGAATTAAACCAAACCCATACCTTAAAAATTTAAAAGAAGAAGAAAAGAAGGAGCTAAGCTAAGTGTCTGTTCTCAACAGCAGTTAAGTCAACACAACCACAAACTGGGAATTCCAAACCGAATTCATAAACGCGCTGCACCAATCAGTACAACTAGTCTGGCTGGCTAGTATTTGGGGACATCTTGCCCAAGATATTGCGTACATACATATATATTTCTATACATACATACTGTTGACTTTTACGTGTACTTTTAATTAAGTTTCAAAAACCATTTAATAACGTATGACAACAACAGCAGCAAACACAGAAACACACTTAGTTAGTTAGTTACAGGCTCAAGGACAAACGAGCGATAGTGAAAGACCGAACGCACGAATGAGTGACCGCTCGAATGCTCTATAAATTTTATGGTATGAGTGGCCGGTGAGTATGAAACAACTGGAAATTCAAGCACTAATACAAATGCGCACTGATTGCAACAGCCCCTAATAATATTAACCAATATACTCTATCATAGCATGAACTACTAACAGTCTAACTAGCCAAGTGTGAGTGTCAATGTCACTCAGACAGTATAGAGTCTGTCTGCTGAGTGTCTGTCCAGTTTGTTCAATTTGACGAGTTGAATTGAGTCGAGTGTGTGTAAATACGCGACTCGACTTCAAGAGTGTCACGAATCTGTTCGACAATACTGTCCAAGAGGCCAACCATTGACAGCAATGCGCTACCGGCGTTTCGAGAGTATAGGATAGCACATTAACTGAATCGATTTACCGACTGAATCGATAGTAGTTTCCTTGAGAGACAGAATTTATTTATTTGTTTTTTTATTGTTCGTAAAGGTTTTTTTTTGTTTGGTTTGCATTGGTCTGAGATGGAGTTCGACATTTCTTAGTTTCTGGCTATATTTCAATTGTTTCATTGGATTGTTAAAATATTGTGCGCCATCTTGAGTTTCAATGAAGTTTTTTTCGATTTTCAATTTTCATCTGTTGGATATAGGTTTAGTTGTGTAGATAATTGAGTTTTCAATGCTCGGACCTCTATGCAGATATCCCGGTCAGCTTCCATTTCACATCTTTTTGATTAATCAATTCCCCTCGCTGCAATCGAGTGTGCTTGACTTCGAGATACCCTGTACCCCTATTGAACATTAAATTTACTTCGGTGATATGTTTCTATCTGGATCTATGGTCCTATATGGACCACTAAAGTAAAATATACCATATTTGAAACTTTAAGCAAAAAAAAAAAAACCCCGTTAGAGAGTGGTTAGTAAGTTTAATAAAAATAATAATCTTATGAGGATATGGGAGACATTAAATATTGAAGGTTATATATATTATAGTCTTCCAGTTCTTGTTGTTCATAGCTGGACATGTGAACCTGTCTATAATTACTTGACTTTTTGCAGGGGGAGCAGCTCTTTAAGTAGTCCGATTTGGATCCTAATGAAATTTTTTGTTACGTTTGACACACATTGCACCAAGTTCGGTATTTCAAGCTGAATTATTAACAACAAAATACTTTTTTTCATACAAAAACCATGAAAGGTGAGACAAAATTGTATGTGGGCCATCTTTTCTTGTGGTCAGATTCGGATCAAAATGAATTATTTTATAAGGATTAACGTAAAGTAGATAAAATTTTTAATTTCTGCTGAAATTGATAATAAAAATAAATTTTTTTCATACAGAAATTCAATATGAAGAGATGATTCGCTTGAGAAGCTCCAACTCCTTTAAGGCAGGTTGTACCTTAGCATATTCATTGAAAACAAGTTATTTGAAGAATGAATAGGTGAATCTGAATATCCAAATTTGTTGGCTATATACGTTATAGTCTCCAACTTCTGTGTATTCTGTGTATATGTACAGCCAGACAGACGGACATGTCAACATCGATCAGACTTTTGATGTGGAGAATCTTAGCTTTTTCTTAAATTTTCCACTCCTTAGACAAATGATAATAAATGCATAATGATGCATTCCTTGAACAAAAATTTAACCATATTCTCATATATACACAACTGACCTAACCCGGTATTGCCCGGCTTACAATTTATACAAATAGAGTTTCTAGACTTTCGAAAAAAAAAGATATTACAAAGCATTTTGGTGAAGCATCAACTTGTATTAAGCGCGTGCCATATATGTATGCTCTAAGATGGCTATAAATGCAGCCTTTTGAGATTTCTGATGGTTGCTTGTTGCGTCAAAATTCTTGTTGAAAACAGACCTGTTTTTCCAGATAGTAACAGAGCGCAACGTTAAATATAATGAAGCCCATCGCTAGTCCTTTATCTTTGACAGTAGACCAGCATGTTTAATGTCGCTGAGGATAATATTTCGGTATTCCTTACTCTCAACGGCTTTCAGAACGTTCATTATAACAACTCTGTGGCGCTAGCTCCATACACAAAACAGCAAAAGTAAAAATTTCGTTGCATATTTTTAGGCGCTGCATTTATATTTAATTCTTGTAGGTGAAATATTTTTACTGCACTAATTTTTTTACTTTTATTTTAAATAATAACTTATTTCTACTTCAACACAACAATTCCGCGCCTGAGCTGAGTCTTACCAATTCAAAACCGAACAATTCCTTATTTGTGCTTCATAAACAACAACAAAGCGCCTGAAAATAAAAGAGATAGCGAGAGTGCGAGAGAAAACATCCAACAATTGTGGACACATGGAATAATATGTGGAAAACTTTTTGGTAACAAATTTTTCATAGAAAACTTTATATAAAAAAAAAACAACAACGACACTGACTCGCGTACTCTTTCCATACGTTCGCGTTCAATGTGTGTTGTGAGCAAGAAACTGCTGGAATTCATAAAAAATGCATTAATTGGAATTGTTGAACAACAACAAAGACCAAACTAACCAACTAACGGGAAAACTAAAAGCTAAAAACTGAGCCATTTGTCATTTCTGAAATTCAGTTTCGGTTCGGACGTTCAAGCAGTTAAACGTGGCAAAAATCAAGTCTGACAACGGCATAGAGTTATAATTTTTTTAACGCGTAGAAAATCGGAAACGGAAATGCTGAATCACGGTCGCCGTGAAGCGAAACAATTCGCGGCGCAGCGACAACGACGAATTTGTGCTTTCGTTTCGTACTAAAAAACAAACAAAAAAAAAAAACAACAACAGTAATTACGTGCGTATAAATACGGCATGTTATTATACGTCGATGTCTGTATCCAAGCGATACTAGATAACAACGAAAAATTGTTGAAAAATATGTATAACATAAACATAACCGCAACAGGATATACAATTTTAGTTTAATTTACAAAAAAAAATAAATTATTTAAATCAATTTTGTGCACGTGAATACTGAAGATTTTTTTAAAACAATTTCTCTAAAACTGTTTAAAAAAATTTCATAGAAAATAAGCAAAACTGATATCGCAAAAAAACGAAACTCTGCTATACTGGCCACCGAATGGATAATGGGTATTTGCCTAGATACAGGTGAGTAGTAATGAGCTAATGAGTGCCGATTTAGCCACTCGAAACCAGCACTCAACACGCACTGCTCGTTGTATACGAAGCATTATGTAGTCCTTGGTCCTTGATTTTGCAATACACGGCTAGTTGAGTAATGACTGTGCAAAAAAAAAAGAAATTGCAGAATATTATACGATATGTCTAGAGTAGCAATGTTTGGGCTGTATGTGATTACGATAACTATTTATAGACCTTGATTTATTTATTTATACAATTGACAATCGATTAGTGTAGCTATATAGCTCTCCAATATACAATACAATATGGTTGGGGCAGAAATTTTAAGTTTGTATTTCTTTTTCTTCTTTCAGAATAATGCAAAATCTAAATAAAATAAACCAATCATTTTTGTTAATCTCGCGAATACGGAATTTATATGGAATGAAATCAGGTAGTGTAAGATTCTTATTTACTAAACCCCATTCCTGCTAATTCAATAGCTTAGATATAAAATAAAATAGTTTAAGAAATAAAATATCGACTTAAGGAAAACTAATAATTTAAATAACTGCTTCTTAAAGAGCAAAAGATTTCCACATTAGTGATGCCACAGATCACTGGTACGAACTTGCTTTAGACTCGTAGTGAGCCAAGTGAGTGTGGTGTGCTTTTAGGCGCTTTTTGTGTGTTGGTTGATTTGCGCTGTTAGAGTTGGCACAGATCACATACCACAGCGCACAAATAGTGCTGCGTTGGCTTCTATTTTAAGGTACTTTCTTGTTTATTTTAGAGCATGTGACAGTGCTCCAGATTGGTACACCATATGTCCACGCAGAAGCAACTATTGAACGGTGATTGCTGAAAGTAAGCTTGCTCGCAATTTCATTATACGTCGACCAAGGATGTGCTTACTACCTTTGAGACGTCTATCCATGAGCATATGCAAATAGTGAACATAATTTATATAAGCTTGTTCGCTTGACTTCAATACAATTTTCCTCCGAACTGCCTAAACTATTCAGAAACTACAGCAAGAGCTCCACTGCAATGCTCTTTGAACTTTTCCCAAAAACAATATGTGGTTTTGTGTTGAGTGCAAAGCGACCCGAACACAACTTACTCAAACTCCAAGGCAGCGAATGTCCGAAAGATAATTTTGAAATTTTACCATAAAATGCGGGCGAACTAAGCACGATGTACTGAGCTATTGGATGGATAGGCGAACCTGTTCGCCAGTATCATTATTTTGACTGAAACTAAGCTAATTTTCGGAATGGTATTCTACTCGTCTGGAACTGACAACATTATTATTAGGAAAAAATCCTTCACATGTCTTACAATTCGAGAAAGTTGTTAGCAAACTCATTGATGTGTAACACCTAACAATATTTACCGAATTTGGGAACCATTATAGTCACTGCGAAGGGAAGGGTTAAAAAAGTAATACATACTAAGAACATTTTTCCCAAACTTGAGCAACTCTACTACCCAGTCCAACGAAGCAATGTGTTTTGGTGGCTTTGAGAGTTTTAAATTGAAGCCATACCCAATCTGGCATAATGGATAAAATGTGTTTCATATATTTCTGAATCTGAATGACACTTTGCGCTCTCCGGACGTTTAAGGGATATGTGCCGATTGCCGGCTTTTTACATATTAAACCCATGGTGCTTATGTCAATCAGTAAAGATACTAGCAAAGATGTCGCTTATCCAACGGGTTTTAGGAATATTGTAAAGACTCAAATTTCTAATTTGGATTCAATCGGAACCAAAATAAACTTTTTCAATTGACACAAATACATAACTCAATTGATAAGATATGATAGATGATATCTTCATCATTATTGGGAAAAAATGGTACATAAATAAATAAGTAAATGCCAGGTAAATAGAAATATAATGCAAAAAAATGAGCAATAACATTCAGACAGATGGATATATCTTCAGCGAGCTTGTCAATAATCTGTGGCTTCATTTTTCGATACATTACAAACTTTTAGACAAACTATTATTATCCTTCTCATTAAAAAAAAGGACATGTATAGAATTTTATTTATGCTTTTATATTATATTGCTTAAGATTTCGAACTAAAAGTATTCAAGAACCGTTCTTAGCCTAAAGAAGCCAGTAAATCATCAAGTAATCAAAATCAATCAATTGCTGTTCATAGTAACTCTAAATTAGACACAGAATAATCAGTATATTTTTTTTTTTTTAATTTGAGCTTTAATAGTTACACGTACTGTATAATGGTATTATCAATTTGTCCAAAACTTGGTAACAAATTGAAGGATACAAGTCTATATAGCCACTTTATTTAAGATATCCAACTGAAGCTGGACAGTTACGCTTACTTTTGTGAAAGCCAAATATAGTTACAAAAATGCCAAGTCACGCTCACTTTTTAGGGTATCCGCTTTACGAAACAACTCTTCAGTTTACCTTTTTGTATAAAAACTTTGGAAACCATTGGAAACTTCCAGAGAAGTCTATTAAAGCTTCGGTTACATCTAAGCTAACATTTATTTCTGGTGCTTTCTATGTCTTTACTCTGCTTGATAGAATACTAGAGGAAACTTAAACCCCACTCTACGCAATTGTCTTTGACCGTCGGAAGGTTATTTTTGGATGTTCCATCCGTCAATTGCTATGCATTACAATATTCGTTTCGTTATATTTCCAGCTGATTTTTATATATCTGTATGTAGCCATGTATTCTTCATCAACAGACGCTTCACTCTCAATGTTCCACAGTTTGGTGTTGGAAATATAGTTGCGAAGTGCAGAACCTTACATATTGGATATAGTCGCCTAACTAGCGCTCAAAATATACACTTAAAATCTTTATCTATAAGCATTGTTCCCAGATATGTGAAGTACTTTACGGATCTAATGTTTCATCCCTTCTACTTGACTTTCTCTAGCTGCTCCAGTTTTCATTAGGCTTTATGTCTGTATGTTGATGAGTGTCAGGGAACAAACTACATATGTCATCTCCGTAATCCAAGTGGCTGGATATGCTCCAAACTATGTCTCTCATGTGTTAGCTTACCTCGCTTCTCTTTTCGTCGACTACAATGCTGAAGTTTTAAATCTGAGTTTGTCCTAGGCTGTCCTTTGTTAAAGTTGAAATTAACCTCTGAGGCACTCATTTTCCACGATAGGGCTTGCCATATCGCTACGCATTCGATTAAATCAAATGTTGTTTGCCATGTATTTTTTTAGGTGTTGTAGCTTCTTGGCATCTGCTCACCGCGCTCTGTTGGCTCCTTGATTGTTATTAGTTTTGATCAGCATTATACCTCACAATTTGTTGCTTTCGGCAATATAGCCTTTCTTGGTGAGTTTCTCGATTGTTTCAAACTTTTATGAAGCGGATAGAGTCTCTGTAATTCAGATTTATGCTGGTTGTTGGTGTAGATGTTCTGTCATTTAGGTGAGGTCCAGATAGTAATAGTTCGAGAATATTGTTGTTGCCCTCCCTTGCTGTCTTAGAGTGACAGTTCTTCGTATTACAATTGTTGTTGTTTAGTGGATTATTATTGGGCCTAGCGTGCTGTCTAGATTTTGAGCTTTCTTATATACAGTAAGCACATCACCATCTCTGAAATGTTTTTGAGTTCCTATGTCATTAAGCATAATTTGCCTTAAGTTTTAAATCTTTGCTTTAATTTAAAGAAGATGTAGAACCGACATACTCCCACTGTCTGACAATTATTGTTCAACCTAGCCGCAAAAATTTCACCATGAAGAATTGTAGCCATTATTCGATGACGAGCCATGTCATATGTTACAATAGCAATATCAGCAAACTTTGTCAAGCTTTTGCATGCTTTAAAAATAAGGTAAAAACAAGATAGTCGGGTTTTAGAATAATTGAAGCCGATAAGTGTAAAGAGTTGATACTTAATCTATTAACAACAGCTTCAACCGCAAACAATGAAGGAGCAATCAATTGCATCAGAGCAGATAATAAGTTATATATGAGTACCTGGCCTAGCATCAACCTCTACTAAAAGCGCCAAACTATAGCCGGCTCAACTATCAATCCGGTCACCCACCAAAGCAACCAACCAGCGGTCTATGTTTCTAAGACTAGCCCAACCACAACGTTAAACTATTTGTGCTATGCTTCGAAAGGAAATGTACTTGTTTTTATTCAAATTAATGCTTTGTATTTGTTGAGATTAGTAGAGTGGTTTACTTCATATGTAGAAGCCAAACATTGGGTTGATTCTTATATACATATACTCAAAGACCAAAAGTTCTTCTGACAAGAAAATTCATATGCTGCCAGAAAGATTGAAACTTGTAATAAGCGATGCCTAATTTTGCGCCATAAAGCCTTAAATTTTGAGAAAACAACAACAAGAAATAAATGCCAAACGCATTTACTTTAAAATTATAAAAAAAAAGAATCAATTTATACTGCGCATAGCCAGTGCGCGCCAAGTAACTACTTAAACACAATTTATATGCGTGAATTAACCTAAATTTGTGTTGTCCTAAATTAATATAGTGACATAAATTTATGTTAATTAAAGCTAATGAGCAATAATTTGCGCTGTCAGAAAGTTAATAGAGTATATAAGCTGAACACCTGCTTAATTTACTTGTTGTATATAATATATTAACTAAATAAGTATAATGTATGTATGCGCATGACAGCATTTAAATTCCAATAACTAGCAAAAGCAACAGTTAACTGCTTTAAAACTAGTATATAACAGTTTTTTTCTTGCTTTATAATTTGCTCAAAAGGCCAAGTTATGCTTTGGCATTTTGACATAATAAACTAAACAAATAAGGCAAACCGGAAGCAGGAAGTGTTGGCAGCTTAGCAAAATGGCGCCGGCGCTGACATTGATGGCGCAGTCAAGTGTAAGAAAGACTTAGTAAATTTGTTGCTGCTTAGCAAGTTTTAGCAACTAGTCTCTCCTTTTTTCTCTTCGTCCTCACATAGCGTTTCGTGTTACAAAGCATTTAGCAAATTGAAGCTGCCGGAAGTGAGCCAACAAAGTGTACAACACGGAAATGATTAAATTACCATTGCATGCTTTCAGGCGTCCACAATTGTGAACATATAATCAAATATTAAAATTTTAGTTTTAATTACGCGCTTCTACGTGGCTTAATATGCGTCATTGTACTGCAGAAATAAATAAATAAAATCGAAAAAAATTTAATAAAAAAAACAAATCACTTTCATGAATGGAAAACAGCTGAATGTGCTGTGCTGTAAGTCAAGCAACTATCGTCATATGTGCTGCTGCTGCTCCAAGCTATAACATTTATCTAGCTATTAGATTTTTATATCGATTTTCCTGCAGTTCATTTAATTGACATGTTTTTATTTTTCATTTAGTTGTCTTTTTTTCTTGCTATATGTATTATATATCATTCCAGTTATTTCTTTGTTGCATGAGTTTGTTGTACACGTTGTAACGCCCCAGTAACTACCTACAGTTCGTACTTTTTTTTTACACTGCACAACTTAAAATGTGTTACGGCATATTTTATTTATTTTAATTATAAACAGCTTAGAAAATATTAGTTATTAATGAACGTGTGCAGCTTATATGCTAGACAAATCATTTATCATTCCAAACATTTCATAGAAGCTACCAAATTTTAATATGCCACTAAGCAGCGTATTAACTAGTTAAACACACTCATACTTTGAATCATATGTCCCTTTTATTTCTTTTTTTCTTTGTGGTCAATGAACATTCACAAGGACTGCACAACTGTCTACAAACACGCATTCGTATTGTCGCATGTGTCATATTAAATACAATTTCTGTCGTTTTTTGTTTCTTTTTTATTTTGTCCTTTTGTAGTATAGAACACGTTCATTATCATACCAGAAATTGTTGTGCAAGGTCTTTGCTTATAAATTAGCGTCATTTGTGAACTGAAATACAAAGTATTGTCAATAGTCGTGTACAAATTTTTTATTTGCTTTCGTTGGTTTTAATACACTTGTCAGAGAATTCAGGCTTTGTACTACAATATGCGTTCGCCTAAGTGTTGAGATTTTGTTTGAACTTGTAAAATTTTATGAATTAATAATAAGTTATGAAAACCTTCACATCGGACAAAGGTCAATTGAAACATATACGTGTAGCATTTTTAAACATAGAACAAAAAGTCGTAGTTCAATAATTTCGAAAGAATGTAACACTATGCTGTGGAGGTGGATGTGTCCAGTTTTGGCTATACGTTTTGTTGAATGAAGAGAAAGACTTTTCGCTCTGGCAATAGCTACGCCAAAGAAGCAGTTGTTCTTTAGCAGCATAAAAGTCTTTTATTGAAAATCTTTTAAGGGATGTTGTCATTGAAACAATGAATTGGCCAACCCAAAGTCCTGATTCAAACATTAAAGAAAATATGTGGTCATACGTAAAGCGAAGTCCTTGTTGTATGTATGTACTTTTAAAAGTTCATAAGAGCAAAGCAAGCAAAAATTTCTTATTAATTTAATTATTATGTCTGAGAAGCAGGCAGCTGATAATGCAGTTGATAAGACTATCATGCCTATCAATACTTTTGCTCAAGCATCATCAAACATCGTTGGAGAAAATGGTTGATTGTCTCGGATGTATTAGTTAGTTAGTTAAATGGCCGTCAACCGTCTGCCGGTCATGGACGCGTCCAGGAAAGCGCGCCAGCCTCCATAATCTTGTGCGCGCTGGCGCCAGTCGTTCTGAATGCCAAGTACGGAGAGATCTCTCCATACCTGGTCATTCCATCCACCATACCCGGTCGTCCTCTATGTCGGCGTCCACCAATCAAGTGTGAGCCCCCCATGTAAACCATGCGTGCTGGAGCTCTTTCATTTATTCGAATGAGGTGCCCAGCCTAGTGCAGCCGCTGGAATCTTATGCGCTGGACTATGTCAACCTCATCGAATAGCTCGTACTGCTCGCGGTTCATACGGGACCTAAACTCATCGCCGACTCTAATAGGACCAAAGATCCTGCGAAGAATCTTCCTCTCGAAGACTTCCAACGCTGTCTCGTCCGACTCAACAACGGTCCATGCCTCTGCGCCATACAGTAGGACCGGGAGTATCAGCGTCTTATATATCTTTATTTTCGTCCGTCGAGAGAGGGCTTTACTTCTCATTTGCTTGCTCAGCCCAAAAAAGCATCGGTTTGCAAGCGTGATTCTTCGCCTGATGTCCAGGCTGACGTTGTTGTTGCTGGTTATCTCTGTTCCGAGATAGACGAAGTTTTCTACAACACTGAAGTTGAAATTGTCCGTCACTGACCGTCCAAGACGCATTGACGGAGTGCGAGAAGACACCAAGTACTTCGTCTTGTCCTCGTTCACCGCTAGACCCATGAGCCGAGACTGTTTTTCAATCTCCGAGAACGCCTTGCTGACTCGCCGTTCCTGCGTACCGATGATATCGATGTCATCGGCGTAAGCGAGCAGCATCACTTCCTTTTGAAAGATTGAGCCCGACATACTCTGTATGTACGGGCATTGGCGTAGGATGTATTCCATCAGGAGATTGAAAAAATCGCACGACAGAGCATCGCCCTGCCTGAAACCTCTCTTGGTATCAAAGGGGTCGGAGAGGTTTTTTCCCACCCTGACAACGCTTTGTGTGTTAAATAGCGTCGCCATGCAAAGAAGGACAATCTTTGCCGGGATACCTAGTGCAGACACGACGTCGAAGAACTTCGATCGTATCGGCGTGTCGAAAGCGGCTTTATAATCGACAAAAAGGTGGTGAATGTCTGTTGAACTCACAGGTCTTTTCCACGATTTGGCGTAATGTGAATATTTGGTCACTGATTGATCTTTTTGGTCTGAAGCCACACTGATATCGTCCTATCAGTGAGTCGGTATATGGCTTCAACCTATTACACAATACGCTCGACAGAGTCTTATATCCAATGGAAAGGAGACTTATGGTAGTTGGCGCAAACAGCGTGGTCTCATTTCTTAAAGATAGGACAGAGAACACTGAGATTCCAGTCATTGGGTATGCGTTCATCGGACCATATTTTCAATAAAAGCTGGTGCATACTCCTAACCAACTCTTCGCCGCCGGTCTTAAATAACTCAGCTGGCAGTCCATGAGAGCCTGCCGCTTTGTTATTTTTCAGCTTTTTAATAACTGAATCGACCTCGAAATAGTCCGGTGGCTCTACAATAGTGCCATCATTAACTGGTGGTTCCGGTGTCATTTCTCTATCGGCGGAATTGTGCGCTTCATCGCCTCCGAGTTGGTTGGAGAAATGACTCCTCCATAATCTCAGTGATTCCTGTTCATCCGTTATCAGATTTCCATTCTCATCCTTACAGAAAGTTACTCCGGGCTTAAAACCTTCAGTCAGACGCTTGACTTTTTGATAGAATTTTCGAGCTTCATTTCTGTTACGTTACATCTCAATATCCTCAAACTCTCGCCTTTCTTGCTCCTTTTTCTTGCGTCTGAAAAGGCGTTTCTCTTCTCTCCGTTTCTCTCGATATCGCTCTCTAACAGCTCGCGTTGCTCCCGAATGCAGAGTTCGCTGATAGGAAGCGTTCTTCTCTGCAGTAGCATTACGACACTCGTCGTCGTACCAAGAATTCTTCACAGGTTTTGTATAACCAATGACATCCTTGGCAGCTCTATCCATGGAGCGGGTGATATATCTCGAGAAGATGGAGAGGTTTCCCGGAGCAGTCGGGAGAGTGTGTTTGAGAAGGCTGCGGCGGTCTGCTCTGATTGCTGCTTGCCGACGTCTAGCGTTCGTCTGCATGTTGGAACGTGCGGCGTGCACTACGCTGAGCCTAGTGCGTACCTTGGCTGCGACAAGACAGTGGTCCGAGTCAATGTTGGGACCACGCTCGATGCGTGCCTTCCGTCAATCAGAACATGATCAATTTGGTTTCGTGTTATTTGATCAGGACTCAGCCATGTAGCCTTATGGATGTTAAGATGTTGAAATCTGGTACTACTAACTACCATGTTCCGACCTGGGGTGAAATCGATTAGCCTCTCTACATTATTGGAGGTAGTGTCGTGAAGGCTAAATTTTCTGACGGTTGGGCCAAAGAATCCTTTTTTCCCAATCTTGGCGTTGAAATCGCCAAGCACGATTTTGATATCGTGTTTGGGACAGCGCTCGTACAGGCGTTCCAAGCGCTCATAGAACTCATCTTTAGCATCGTCGTCTTTCTCTTCCGTCGGGGCGTGCACACAAATCAGGCTAATATAAAAATATTTAGCCTTGATGCGTATCGCGGCTAGGCGCTCGTCAACAGGAGTGAACCTAGAGACGAGGCCACGTAGTTTCCTACTCACCACGAAACCACATCCAAATTCGTGCTTACTCGCATGGCAGCTGTAGTAGATGTCACAGGATGCTTTTTTAGAGCAACCCTGCCCCATCCATCGTATTTCTTGGATTGCGGTGATGTCAGCCTTGCATTTTTCGAGGACATCAACCAGCTGGATACTTGCACCATCCCAATTAAGGGTGCGGACATTCCAGGTGCATATCCGTAAATCGTGATCCTTGTAACGTTTGCGGGGGTCGTCATCAAAGGGGTCCTTCCGAGGCTTCCTTATTGTTTTCATTAGGGGGGGGGTTATTTTTAAAGTGGCGGGTCCCAAGCCCAGCGCACCAACCCCTTATTAAAGGAGAGGGGGCCCCTTCGCCTTCTCACGTAAGCTCACCTCTGAACTGATGTTCAGAGGTTACCCAGGAGATACGTGTCCTAACGGACGTGTGAGTTGCTTGGACCGTTTGACACAAGAATCATTGTTGGCCATTCCCTGGTGAATGGCAGTCAACAACTTTTCACACAATATGCACTTGAACAAACGATCCCAATCTCCCAATCTCGGATGTATTACAGCATGCAAAATCTATTTTGTCTTCCATGTGTCGTTCGAGCACGTGATTGAAGAGCATTTAACCGAAGTCTAATGCAGTTATGTAGTCACGACCCGTCAGCAATGTTGCTGGCTCCGAGACTCACCGCTATGCGCTTGTCGGATATTATTGGAGTCAGCGAGACCGAATACATTGATTAATATTGAAGAGCTCATCATTAAGAAGTTAGAAAGCTTAGGAATTTGCAGACGGTTATATCTTATAAGGAGTATCTGCCACCAAGTGATATGCCTAAGCCTCCATGAGAAACTGAGGCATGAAATAATGCCTTGGGATCATTTATCGGAAAGACTAGCTAGTCACGTGTGGCATAGCGTACAGCTTTATCTGTCTTTAGAAGACAACCAATTCGGATGTCGCCCAAAATGGTATGATATTGGGACCAAATTTAAATGTCTTAACATTCCCTTGTCCTTTGGTGCCAATTGTATAGCATTTTAAAGAGTAAATTGTTAAGCCACAGGTACCAAGTGTTAAAATCTCTAGAACTGTTTGTAGGCTATTAGGGGTTGAAGCGGTTAGAAAGAGATCATTAGCGTAGGCGGTGGCATCAGTTTTATGTCCACCAATCCTACAGCCTATCTCCTCAGGCAGAGTCCTGAATAACTTGTTAATGTTCAAGGTAAATAAGACAGGTGATAACGGTTTTTTAGCTGCTAAGCAAAGACGTGCCCAAAAAACCTTTTCTCTTTGCATAGCCTAACGCTTTGCTTGCAAGAGAGAGAAAGGGGAACAATCTTACAAATCAGGATTTTTTAATTAAATATATTTAGAAAAGCGTGCGTCAAAAGCATCTCAAATAGCAGACCATTCGGCTGTCATTCGAATGATTGCTGGTTCGTAAGTGTGTCTTAGTCGTACATTCATGTCACTTTGCCAATAATTATGCGTTCCACGAAGATAGAATCCGAATTGCTTCGATCCAGCATGCATGCAGCTACCTGCTCTCGATAACTTTTTTGAAGGAAACTTAGCAGAAATCTTGCAGCAACGAGTTTTATATCCAATTTTTCGTGCTAATTTGTATTTATGCTCTTGTGTGATATCTCAAATACATGTCCGATCTCTCTTAAGCTCATTTGGCTACTTTCGTTGAAGGCCGTCTAGAACGAGGCATGTCTTCGACAGTTTCCCAACCATTCTTGAACGCTTAATACTACTTGTAAGTGCGCGTTTTTGACGAAGAAGATTTACCAAAAACCTTTTATATCAGCACGTTTAAGGGCAATTTTTACTGTATGAAACAGAAATAAGTCCACAGAGTAATGTATGGTGGAACTGTATGGCGGCTGGAGAACCCTTATGATGCAACCTTAACCTTTTCAGTTCTTCTTTGTAAAATGATCATTGAACGTTTCTCTCTTTCGCTCTCTCTCTCTCTCTCTCTCTCTCTCTATCTCTCTGATCCTAATGTTCTACACGTTTAATGTCAAAAAGCTTAGATCGCCATAAATCAAACCCAGAGCGGGACATCTGATTCCAAGGGTCACAATGATATTTCAGGAAATGAACACACTGATAGTCTATCCAAGGAACGGCAATGCGAATCTGTTCACTTGAAATGTAAGGTTCCATGGTGGTCCGAACAACTAGCCGCTATGCGTTGGTAGATCAGAAACCTCTTCAATAGAGCTTAACGCTGTAGACGGTGGGAAGAGCACAGATCCTCCCTTACCGATTATAATAAACTGTCAAAATTTTCCAAATGTGATAACTGGAGGAAGTCTCCTAAGCACTAGTCTAATGATATACGGCTTCTGAAGAGACAAGACGGTCACATCACTAAGAGTCTGTAGGAAAAATCAGAAAAGGTTCACTTTCCCGACTCCATTATTCAACACACCTCATTGACGCCACCCAATAAATGAGTTCACAATAGAAGACAATATAATTTATCTGGTGTCATTCTATATATAGAAAAGGATACTTCCTTTCATCTTTACAAATCTTCTTTGACTTCGTTCTCTTTGCAAAGCCATTCTTAAATAATTACCTAAAATAACTTTAATATCATTCTTCTCTATCTTCAGATGCCAGCGCGGCACAAGATACCGGCGAACAAGGCAACGATTGGAATCGTATGCGGAACGCCGAGCCAAGTGCCAATGGACGTATTGGATCCAACAATATCGCCGCTATCGACATACCAAATGCTGGAAAAATAAAATTCGATCCACCCAAAGTGCCAGTGATATTTGTTTTAGGCGGCCCAGGTAGTGGCAAAGTGACACATTGCGATACATTTATGCAGGAGCGACGCGGTGTCACACACATCAATATGATGGATTTGCTCCAGCAGTACGCAATGGGAAATGGTTTGTAAATTTTTCTCCTTTTTAATTAATTAAAAAATTATAAAATTTTTCATTACAGACATGCAAGACTTCTCGCAATTGTCATCGAAGACAGTGACAGAGGTTTTAATGTTGGAAATGAAAATGGCTCCAGCTGCCAAAGCGTACCTAATCTCTGGGTATCCACGCTCTATGCGCGACGTTGTTGAATATTCTGAGAAGGTATTTCGAAATTATTTTTTTCTTCTTATTAAAATGTGTGTCCATACTCAAATACGCATTAGTTTTGTAAACATAAAACCAAATTGTAGACGTTTGTTTGGCTTTGTGTGTATTTTAGTAAAAAAATTGTTCATAATTAATTTGAATGGCAGTTCATTTTTCTTTCTTTTTTTATATTTACACAACAAATTGTTGTACTGTTCGCAGTATTTATTAATTAAATGTATTGTTTGGCGTACTAATGTTTATTATCAGTGAGTTATGGAGTTTGTCGTAGAGTATTTGTATTTGAAAATGTTTGTTGTAGCATTTTCGTTCTTAGAAAAATTCTTTTTATTTAAGTTAAAATAGCTTTTTAAGTCTGTTTAGAGTTGACATATATGTAGTCTCCGAAATTTAGTTATATAATTGATTAATGATGGTATTTTCAGATGAGGTTATTGCCTTTAATTTTGTGTTTAAGTAGTACCTAGTGAAGTGCCATAATGGTTGACTAGCAGTGCTGAGATAGATTGAGAGATAGAAATAAATTTGAAATAAATTCCAAATTAATCGGAATAATAATAGGAGGAACTAAACATCCAAACTTGATCTTTAATAGTCTCCAACTTCTTGAAACTCATAGGGACAGCAGTACAGATGGATATGTCTATAGCGATTCAACTTTTGGTATGGGGTCACCGATTTTAGTGGTCCGAGTTGGACTCTTTTATAATTCATTTCATTAGGATTGACATAAAATACAATTATTATGTCATGTCTAGCTGAATAAACAACAGGGACACAATTTTTTTTCCTTCTATAAACTCAGAACGGAGGAACAGATTTGTATAGGGCTATAGTGGTGCTTCTAGTGGTGCATTCTAGACCGATATGAAATATTATATAATGCTCAACGTAGGAAAGACTAAATTTGGGAGTTGCAGCTTTATTTAACTACAACCATATAAACGTTTTCATACAAAATGTCAGGACGGATAGATTTATGTAGTAACTAGCTTCCACCCGCGACTTCGTCCGCGTATATTTCGATTAAAAGTAGCATAACTAATTACTTTTTAGGCCCTGTACCGAAGGTACAAGAGCCTATTGGTTTTGTGCAAATGTATGTAACATGTAGAAATAATGGTCGGAGACCCCCTAAAGTTACCCCCATTATGGTCAGGAGTGGTAGAGGAGTCGATATAGACATGTTCGTCTGTCTGTCTGTATGAACGAAAGGAGATAACGTCCCTCTAAGCAAAAATCTAAAAAGTTCAACAAAATCGTATAATAAATGTCGATTTTATAAGCAATTTTCTTTTCTTTTCCCTTCTTCTTTTCTTTTAATACATAAAAAAATGTTTTATAAGGCACTTATTCGTGCAGTGAGAAGTGGTCATAGGCTTGGTCATAAACTCGGGAAACGTTTAATGTGTTTGTTAGGCGATCTGTACTGGTATAGGGTCTCTTACAGTCGGTTACGCCCGACTGTAATTTTCTTGTTTGTTTTGTCTTAGTTGTGAAACTATATGGGGGTGGGGTATCGACCCTTCCGATTTTGACCAAACTTAACAGGTTGACTTCTCCTGATCCTCTTAACAAGTATATTAAATTTTATCTTTGTATCTTAAATATATGCAAAGATATGACAAATCCATACATCCAAACATCCATCCGTACATCCATACATCCATCATACATCCATCCATACATTCATACATCCTTCCATACATCCATCCATCCATCATGCATCCATACATTCATCCATCCATACATCGATCGATATATCCATCCATACAACCATACATCCATCCATACATCCATCCATATATCCATCCATACATCCATCCATACATCCATACACCCATACATACATACATACTTCCATCCATCCATACATCCATCCATATCCCTATTGAGGATCATTGCACTGCCAAATTGCATCAAAGTGGCTTCTCTCTACCCCACCTCGAGCTTTACTGCTGAAGGCTGGAGTCGTGGAGTTGATAGTAGACCTTTTTACTATTAAAAACGAAAAAAAAAAAAATATAGTAACAAGAAAGATCCACTTCGGGTGATAGCAGTTTTTGATGCACACTATCATCAGCTGTCAGTTTCCTTCATTATGAAGTGAGATGACCCTGCATAGATTTCTCTGATGGCCTTCATTCTGCGCGTTAAGAAGATCGAGCAAGAGCTCTGAAGTCTGCCTGTGATACCTTGAAAAAAAAGATGAATAACTTTCGACAGAAGGTGTTCTCACCTATTAACTCCAATCGTGTTGGACCATCCCAGTCTTTAATACAGTAGCTTGCAGTTGCAGCTACTCCACTGTATGCATGCCTGCTCAGTCAATCAGGAGTATTTCCGGCCTGAAACTAATCTTGTATGACCATCCTTTTGCTTCTTCACACAAGATGTTGTCCTCCATCTCAGATAGTATGACCTGCGTGTATAACATTTTCACCTATAGGACTATCATGACGTTGGCGGAGCTGACTGTCGGCTGGTTGATCTCTTTCGAGTTTCCACTTCTACTTTCTTTATATTTTACTTCTTTGTTTAGGCGCTGGCTAGCCCTAGTTGGACTTCTGGATATAAGAAAACATTGAAAGAACTTCATAGAAAATGGACTTTTGATGCACTGAGCTATTTTAGAATAATGTTCTATACAAATCTTCGCAACTATTTCTATTTTACGTATACAATTTTTAAAAAACATTTTCTTACAATCAACAGATACAAGTCGTGAATGGTGTAATCTTGATATCCTGGCGTCAGTCGGTGCTACAAAAGCAAATCGATTATGGCGCAAAATTAGGACATGTTGTACTCTCCTTAGCCAAAATGGAATTGGAAAATTTCTTTAAAAATGTGATGCCAGTTGCTGATTATTTCGATCAGAGCGATATGTTATTAGCGGTAAGTGGAAACACTGAACTATATTTTAGAATAAAATTTATATTTTACATCGATATATATATATATATTTAAAAACCCTCACAGGTCAATGGCGAACGTGCACCGAATGAGGTGTACAAAGACTTTCGCACTGCAGTCTTAGATGTGCTTAGTACGCTTGAGAATCAAGAGGCCATGTTGAATGGAGTTACAGGTATGGGCAGAGGGATACATGATATACCCGGCAGTATTGTTAGCGTTGACACGGCACCTAGTCAAGCGCCGAATATTGCAGAAGGACTTGGTGGCCGTGTAAATCCAACAACAACGATGGCAAGGACAACAGCAACAACAACAGTGGCAGCGACGACGACAACAGCAACCGCAACAAGACCGATCGAAGCACCAAATATAACAAATGCAGTTATCACACACATTGCTGCAAATGCTGCCACCGCAGTGCAGGCAACTGGCATGAATAATGACGATGATGGCATCATAAGGCGGCAACCGTCATTGAATCATGCCAGCACCAGCATGGATGCTGATGATAAAAAGCGTATACCACCGATAATATGGGTTATTGGTGGTCCCGGTAGCAATAAATCAATGCTATGCCTTAAGGCAGTGGGCCTAAATCCCGGCTGGGCGCATATTAGGTAAGTGTGTTGTGTGATATATCTTCAGCTTTTAATAATAATGAACTGCCTTCAATTGCCTACAGTGTTGGCCGCTCTTTGCGTGTTATAACCGATTCAGCGCCGCGTGCCAATTCCGAGAGTTATGCGGTAAAAGAGGCTTTAGCTGCCGGTGATATGGCATCAGAGAAATCAGTTAATCAATTGCTTGAACAGAATTTGCGACAAATGCTCGATAAGGAGGGCATTATTATAGATGGTTATCCGCGTAATTTGGAACAAGTGAAATATTTCGAAAATAAGGTTTGTCATTATTTTTAGTATGGTGAAGTTTTCAATTTATTATGCTTTGAAAAAATTTTCAGTACAAACAACGACCGCCGATTATATTGCTCGACTGTTCCAAGCTGCAGTTGGGCCGTGGACGTATCGATGATACGGTTTCCTCGTTTAGACGTCGCTTGGAAATATTTCGTGAGCAGACTTTGCCTATGTTGAAGACCATGGATAGTAATCAGCGTTTGCAGATTGTAAGTATATTATATATATTATATATAGTTCTTGAAGATTTGCATGCTGTTTTCTGTGCAGAAATGTGGAACCAAAATTTGTAGTTTAACGCTTTCCGCTTTACGTCTATTTATTTGAACTTTTGTTACAAAAATTCAACATTTTCCACACAATTCCAAAATTTAATTTAAGTTTAATTTAACACAGGTCGATGGCGATACAGATAGCCCATCGGTGCAACGTGAATTCGAGAAGATTATACGACAGCACGTACAGCAAATGGAACCTCAATCGCCTGCAGCCATATTACAGTCAGCATCGCATGCCACCTCGGCGGCACGTAATCAATTTACACGTCACGACCAAACCGACGCCATACTACACGATCTGGAGAACAATGTACCCGGCAGCGTGCCAACAATTAGTCATCATGTCAGTTTAATGAACGGACATCTGAAGAACCAACAGCAACAACGAAATAGTGGCGTCACCAAGCCGCACATGAATGGTGATCTACGTGTAGGCACTGGCCGAGCCGCAGGACAGCCGCTTGATTTTAGACATATGCTAGAGGAGGCCGAACGTTATCCGGTCGATTCGTATATGTAAGAAATTGAAAAAACGAATTTATTTCTGTTGAAACGAAAGAAATATTAGGCTAAGCATTATTGCGTGTTTTTGATAAAACTTTGCTACTAACTACTTAGTACAGTAGTTACTAAAAGTAAATCATTTTTTGTAGTAACAAATAGCGTTTAGTGAATTTTATAGAACATTTTGCATTAGTATAACTTTTCACAAATTTTTTTTAGTTTGCTCACCTGTGATAAGTTACTCGTACATATATTATATAATATGATGTATGGCTATCTTATATCCTTAAACCTTAAATGAAATTTTTGATAAACTATTGGCAAACGTGCTTTGATCTTTTAGTTATTGTTAATGTTGTTGTTTTGCTAAAATCGTGTTTAGTCAAAAATAAAAAGAAGAAGTTAAGTTTAATAATTGCAAATCTAGAATATAATCTGAACGATATATTAGTAAATTTAATAGTAATAGCTTTAGTAATCTATAAGCGAATGCGTTAATAAAGAAATACAAATATAGTTTTCAAAAAAAAACTTTTACTTATATGGAAGCCATTTTACTTTATTTGTCCAGACTTAGCGGTTTGAATACTTTTTTTATTTTATTTTTTTGCAATGGAACAGGATACAACTTGGCCAGATCGAAATCATCGCTGCAGATGCACCTGCTTTCCACACTTCGTTTCATGGAGGAATCTGCAGCCAAAAATGCATCCGGACATGAAGAGCCTCGAAGCTCTGGAGACCCACTCAAGATAGGACTGAGTGAAGCTGCATTCAAGCGGTACCTACGGTACTTACAAAGGGGCTATAAACCAGAGATAGCCAGGGAAAGGGCACTCGAATACATATTCCAAACTGTGGCCGAAGCCGGCATTTGCAACCCTTCAAAAAAAAAATATGTAGGAACTGAAAAGCAACAGGACTTAAAATTCAGACAAAGGGCGTATCTATGCTAATCTAGCAAAAGGCATCAAAAAATTCAGTTCTTATTCGCAAATCATGCTCTATTGAAAGGACCTGGATAAGGTGTAGGAAGCTTTAATTGCAGCTATTAAGTGTGGCTTTTCAGAGCAGCTGGGATTCAACCGCATATACTTTAGATGATACTAATCGATTGTGACGATCAGATGTGGTGTCAAAACTGAATGTATTGCATAAAGTACCAATGACAAAGTGCAGTGGAGACGAAATTCTTACCTTGTATCTTTCGAGAAGCACTGGAGAGCAACCAAATGAACTATATAAACTATGTAACAAAACTAAAAAA
The DNA here is from genome assembly GCA_035044805.1 of Leucophenga maculata. Taxonomy (NCBI): domain Eukaryota; kingdom Metazoa; phylum Arthropoda; class Insecta; order Diptera; family Drosophilidae; genus Leucophenga; species Leucophenga maculata. Next base: position 24,075 of record JAWNNP010002447.1, on the reverse strand, counting down.
TGGTGAACAAAAATAAATTTGTTGTCCACTTACTAAAACTTATAATTCGCAATTAGTTTAAAAATGTCTTTCATATTTATTTCAAGTGAATATTACAAACACAAAATTTCTTAGCTTCCTTATCTTTTGTGCAATTGGAATCATAATAATAAACATTCAAACGACTTATGGTGTCGACATCAATAGCAACTTTATGCAGTTCCGCATCATATACGACTGTTGCCTCAAATAAAGCAGCATTTTGTGCGGCCTCAAATTTAATTCGATACGTAATCAATTTAGCACTTACATGCTCCGATGCATCATGCAATTTGCGTTGCACCTCCAGCAGGTGTCCTAATGTCAAATTACTACATATTTCCGCAATAGAATGTTCCACGAAGTATTCGTTCATTTTAGTCAAGAGCAACGGCATGACGCGCTTTACTTGCACAAAGTCAACCGGCGCATAAGTGTTGCAGGTGCAAAAGTGTTCACGTATGCCGGCCTCCGAACACGAGCGATTAATGGGCAAAATGTTAAATAGCGAACGACAATGTGGACATTCTGGTGGCGCCACAGCAGGCGTATAACCGCCCAATTCAAGTATGTGACGCAATGTCAGATAGAGATCATAATTTGATGACAGACGATTGCGATTCAATTTCAAGGCATGTACATAGCGCGGATATGCACGGCGAAACCAAGGTGGTAGCCAAATGAACAACGTCGGCATACGTTCCTCGTAGAAGCCCACCTTGGACACGGCACGCGCTTTGCCATGACCTGCACCATGATCACTAAAGAAGATCACAATCGATTCTTTGGTTATGTTCTGATCATCCAGATGCTGCAATTGTTCATGCATTAAACTGTCGAAAGCTGAAGCAGCTTCTATATGACTCGAGGAATACGCATTCAACCAGAATAGGCCGAAGTAATCATTCTTGCGCATCTTTGTGCGATTAACGAACTCATTGCAAAAATCGAAAATATATTGCGCGCTCATTTTGTGTCCCATGCAGTAAATGCGTCCGAAACGAAACTTTTTCTTTAGTTTGTCCTCCAATGCCATAAACATGGGACGTGCATAATAGTCGACTGGTGGTTGCTCAAAGCCCGGTTTCCAATTATTAAATGTGGCCATGTTAGTGGAATCCTCAGAAAATGCGGTGTAGTAACCTGCATTCCGAAAATCTTTCCATGCAAAGGGTAATCGATTTAGGCAACCAACTTTTCTATAATCACAAATCAGTGTGGTAGCCAATTCTGGGGAGTAACCAGTTAATAAGGGCAACAAATTCGGAAAGGTATTGTCACCAACTTTATTATAGCCCTGCAGTTCGTACCAGCCGTTGCTGCTTAGTTTCCGTAGTGTAGCTGGCATGGTGCGCCGTAAACTGGTACGTGACAGCGTATCTAAGCCAATCATGAGTACACTTGCACGACGTTTGGCTTTAGAGTGTGTCAGATTAATGGTCAACATTTGCTGACGTTGCTGCACAAAAGGTATGCCGAACTCTTGCACTGTGTCATTATTTGTTTTATTAAAGCAACGCACAAGCACGCTCTCGACAGTCGTTGGTATCACGTTTGATGCATTGCTGAGTAGTTGAATTGGTTTGTTTATTCTGTGTGAAACATAAATAATAAAAAATAAAATATTTAGTATCTATTATAAAATACTACAAATTTTATACACACTTAAAATATCCATCCGCTTTATAGCCCTTGCCAGCCCGTAATATCTCGCTGTAGTTACAAGAGACATTCAACGATTCTGCATTCTTATGCATTTCCAACTTATAAACATTTTTTTGGTTATCATAGACCGCTGTTACCAATGTTTCATTAAATTTGGTATTCTTGTCAATACATGAATGTGGCTGCTGATTTGTGTAGATTTTATTTAAATCTGTTGTAAAGAGATTCAAGTGTGGCATATGACATTTCGCGCTCTTCACGTAGTAATCTGTAATATCTAACAACAACAAGAAATAAATGTATCCAATATGATTATGGGTTAATGAACTATAGGTGAACTTACTCTTACTATCAGCTGTCCAGTATAATATTTGTAAAATTAAAGCTAAAATAGTCCAACTGGATCGTCTATGGCACGTGCGCGTTCTCCACATGTTTGTAGCTAACTAAATTTTGTTTTAACAGTTCAAATTGTTTTTGATTTAATTTATTACGCTTCATTTTGAAAATAACCGTGAAATAGATTAGTATAGCCGTGAAATTTATTGCTTTTCGGTGTTACCAAAGCGTACACATTTTTACATTTGATACAAACTGACTTGGCATCCTCCATTGTATAACCGGTTAATATGGCGAAAAGATTTGGTGGCGTATTGTCTGCAATTTTACTGTAGCCCTGCAGCTCAAACCAGCCGCTGCCATTGAGTAAGTCACACATCTTTGGCATGCTGCGACGCAGATTGATGCGCGACAAAGTATCCACGCCAATGGCTATGACGCTGGGCGTACGCGGCGACGCACTTATTTGTTGCTTCGCCTGCTTTGCACGTATAAAACTGAAAGCATCACGTTGCAGCGTTACATTACGATTGAGCAAATGACACTCGACCAGAGCACCTTCCACTGTTGACTGCACGAGTGCATCTTGTAGGAAATATATTTTATCACCAAAGCTGTAATGTGGCGATTTGAGCAGGATTCATAATTCAGCAGCGGTAAATGTATGCAAGAAAGGGTCTAGCTATGCTGATCTAGCAAATGGCATCAACATTGCAGAGGACCTGGTTAAGGTGGAGGAAGCTTTAATTGCAGCTACGAAGCGAGGCTAGTCAGAGCAGCTAAAATTCAATGGTATACACTAGGTCGGGTCTAATACTGATCGATTGTGATGATCAGAGCTAATCCAAGTGGATGTAGGATGTGGTCCCAAAACTGAATGTCTTGGATAAGGTACCAATAATAACGTGCAATGGTGACGAAATCCTTAGTATGTTCCTCATATCTTCCAAGTAGCGCTGGGGAGCAACCAAATGAACTACAAAACCTGCTTAAAGTACATAACAGAGGTATAAATATTTAATTGTGGATGACACTGACATACTCACCGCTTACGCCGACGATATTATGGACATCTTTTGATGACATATCGTTATAAATTGCACATCACCATTACTGCAAGTTATATATAAAACTTCCGCATAAAACAATGTTTTAAATCGCCAAAAAAATGGTTTTCATTCAATTAAACTTATAATTCGCAATTAGTTTAAAAATGTCTTTTATATTTATTACAAGTTAATATTACAAACACAAAATTTTTTAGCTTCCTTATCTTTTGTACAATTGGAATCATGGTCATAAACATTTAAACGACTTATGGTGTCGACATCTATAAGAACTTTATGCAGTTTCGCATCATATACGACTGTTGCCTCAAATAAAGCAGCATTTTGTGCGGCCTCAAATTTAATTCGATACGTAATCAATTTAGCACTTACATGCTCCGATGCATCATGCAATTTGCGTTGCACCTCCAGCAGGTGTCCTAATGTCAAATTACTACATATTTCCGCAATAGAATGTTTCACGAAGTATTCGTTCATTTTGGCCAAGAGCAACGGCATGACGCGCTTTACTTGCACAAAGTCAACTGGGGCATAAGTGTTGCAGGTGCAAAAGTGTTCACGTATGCCGGCCTCCGAACACGAGCGATTAATGGGCAAAATGTTAAATAGCGAACGACAATGTGGACATTCTGGTGGCGCCACAGCAGGCGTATAACCGCCCAATTCAAGTATGTGACGCAATGTCAGATAGAGATCATAATTTGATGACAGACGATTGCGATTCAATTTCAAGGCATGTACATAGCGCGGATATGCACGGCGAAACCAAGGTGGTAGCCAAATGAACAAAGTCGGCATACGTTCCTCGTAGAAGCCCACCTTGGGCACGGCACGTGTTTTGCCGTAACGTGCACCATGATCACTAAAGAAGATCACAATCGATTCTTTGGTTATGTTCTGATCATCCAGATGCTGCAATTGTTCATGCATTAAACTGTCGAAAGCTGAAGCAGCTTCTATATGACTCGAGGAATACGCATTCAACCAGAATAGGCCGAAGTAATCATTCTTGCGCATCTTTGTGCGATTAACGAACTCATTGCAAAAATCGAAAATATATTGCGCGCTCATTTTGTGTCCCATGCAGTAAATGCGCCCGAAACGAAACTTTTTCTTAACTTTGTTCTCCAATGCCATAAACATGGGACGTGAATAATAGTCGACCGGTGGTTGCTCAAAGCCCGGTTTCAGATTATTAAATGTGGCCATTTTAGTGGAATCCTCAGAAAATGCAGTGTAGTAACCGGCATTCCGAAAATCTTTCCATACAAAGGGCAAGCGATTTAGGCAACCAACTTTTTTGTAATCACAAATCTTCGATGTAGCCAAATCCGGCGAGTAACCAGTGAATAAGGGCAACAAATTCGGAAAGGTATTGTCACCAACTTTATTATAGCCCTGCAGTTCGTACCAGCCGTTGCTGCTTAGTTTCCGTAGTGTAGCTGGCATGGTGCGCCGTAAACTGGTACGTGACAGCGTATCTAAGCCAATCATGAGTACACTTGCACGACGTTTGACTTTAGAGTGTGTCAGATTAATGGTCAACATTTGCGGACGTTGCTGCACAAAAGGTATGCCAAGCTCTTGCACTGTGTCATTATTTGTTTTATTAAAGCAACGCACAAGCACGCTCTCGACAGTCTTTGGTATCACGTTTGATGCATTGCTGAGCAGTTGAATTGATTTGTTAATTCTGTGTGGAACATAAAAAATAAAAAAAAATATTTAGTACCTAATATAAAATACTACAAATACCAAACATACTTGAAAGATCTATCCGCTTTATAGCCCTTGCCAGTCCGTACTATCTCGCTGTAGTCACAAGAGACATTCAACGATTCTGCATTCTTATGCATTTCCAACTTATAAACATTTTTTTGGTTATCATAGACCGCTGTTACCAATGTTTCATTAAATTTGGTATTCTTGTCAATACATGAATGTGGCTGCTGATTTGTGTAGATTTTATTTAAATCTGTTGTAAAGAGATTCAAGTGTGGCATATGACATTTCGCGCTCTTCACGTAGTAATCTGTAATATCTAACAACAACAAGAAATAAATGTATCCAATATGATTATGGGTTAATGAACTATAGGTGAACTTACTCTTACTATCAGCTGTCCAGTATAATATTTGTAAAATTAAAGCTAAAATAGTCCAACTGAATCGTCTATGGCACGTGCGCGTTCTCCACATGATTGTAGCTAACTAAATTTTGTTTTAACAGTTCAAATTGTTTTTGATTTAATTTATTACGCTTCATTTTGAAAATAACCGTGAAATAGATTAGTATAGCCGTGAAATTTATTGCTTTTCGGTGTAATAGAAAAGTGTTACCAAAGCGTACACATTTTTACATTTGATTTGTTGGAACTTAACTATTGAAGTTATATAGCTGAATAAGCATATCAGGCACAGAAGTGTGCCAAAATTCTTGGAAGCTCTAAACTTGTTTGAATTTGCTTACACGATCTCTCTTATGTTTGCTGTTGCTGCACTATTTTCCTCACTTTTCTTCTAACCATTAATGCTCATTGCGTTCTGTGTTGCAGCACTCATTCTTCGTTGCACTTTTCTCTTTACTTTTCTCCTTTAAGTTGTAGATTTGTTCAGTGTGACCTTTTTTATGGTGGAAAAAAGCTACATCTGCAAAATAAACAAATCAAAATCAGCTGCTTTTTTAAGAAAAAGGCTAGAAGAAAGCTATGCATTCATCGGATTATATCTTGCATAAAAATTGGTGCATACTTCTAACCAACTCTTCTTGCCGGTCTGGATATACTCAGCTGCCAGCCGATCAGAGCCTGCAGCTTTGTTATTTTTCAGGTTTTTGATAACCGAAACGACCTGGTGGTTCTGGTGTCATTTTTCTATCGACGGTATGGTGCACTTTAGCACTTTTCAGTGATTCACCTGCTTTACAACGAAAGAAGACAACTCATCTGACACTGATATACTATCTGAAGCTTCTTTTATAATTTCCGAAGTAACCTAACCCATCCGTACTATTAAAAATCTGTTTGATCAGATTATATAAATCATTTATTTCTTTAAATTATATTTTTAGTTACTCATCGACAGCATCATTATCATAGTCCACATCAGTTCCCACTTTTTGCTCACGACAGAAGCAAATCTTCTTGGTGAGTTTATCTTGCACACAATGCGAATCATTACGATATGCGTTCACGCGACTGATTTCATGCAAATTGAAGTTCTCCAAACGATGATGCTTACGATTGATGACTACTGTAGTCTCATAACAGCCATCCCGGGGCAGTGTTATGAATTTTACGCGATATGTCATCAAATTGCCATTTTGTAACTTTTGACCCAAACTGTCGTAACGTAATTTCCGTTTGCCCGTAAGTAGTTGCTTGAAAACCAGCGGTTGGCATAATGCCGCTAGTTGATTCCGTACCAGATAAGCATTTATCTTTTGTACCACAGCCTTTGCAACATTTTGCACATACCTATCTGTGCTGATCAATTCATATGGTGTGCACATACACCAATGTTTCGGTATGCCTGCCTGTGCACAAGTGCGCTCCACAGGCATCTTTCGTAATACCGACTGACAAGTAGCACAACTAAATGCTTTTGGTATTTTCTGTTTAGTTTGCCCCAATTCAATAATATGCGTCATGGTCATGTATAGATCGAAATTCGATGTTAGACGATTGCGATTGTAGCGCAATGCTTCGGTATATTCCGGATATTTTGTACGAAACCATTGCGGTAGCCAGATGAAGACCACAGGCATACGTTCCTCGTAGAAGGCATTAGGTAGCTTAGCTAGCTTACCATAGCGTGCGCCATGATCGCTAAAAAACACGACTATGTGCTGCTTAAACATGCCAAGGCGTTCGTACTCAAGCATATAACGGTATAATTTAGCATCGAGTAAAGCGGCGCCATAGTAGTTATCATGTGTAATGGTGCCCGACCAAAACCAGCCGAAAAATGGCTGCATTTTATGCCGCAAATGCTGTAACAGCTGACTGCAATAGTCGAAAATGTAGCTGATCGTGCGTCGACGTCCAATGCAGTAGGGATAACTGAATTTATGCTTCAGCGGCAGGCGACGTTTGATGCCCATGGCGAAGGGTCGCAGATAATAGTCGACGGGTGCACGTATAAAGCCTGGCTTGAGTGTACTAAACTTACTCAGTTGTATAACATCCTCCGCGTATGCAGTCAAATAGCCAAATGCTGAAAAGTAGCGCCACAGAAACGGAAAGCGATCAAAACATTCCGCTGTTTCAATATTACAAACTGACTTGGCATCCTCCATTGTATAACCGGTTAATATGGCGAAAAGATTTGGTGGTGTATTGTCTGCAATTTTATTGTAGCCCTGCAGCTCAAACCAGCCGCTGCCATTGAGTAAGTCACACATCTTTGGCATGCTGCGACGCAGATTGATGCGCGACAAAGTATCCACGCCAATGGCTATGACGCTGTGCTTACGCGGCGACGCACTTTTTTGTTGCTTCGCCTGCTTTGCACGTATAAAACTGAAAGCATCACGTTGCAGCGTTACATTACGATTGAGCAAATGACACTCGACCAGAGCACCTTCCACTGTTGATGGCACGAGTGCATCTTGTAGGAAATATATTTTATCACCAAAGCTGTAATGTGGCGATTTGAGCTTTCATTTTTGTATTTTTTATAAAATTTTTTACCCACATAACTTTATCATGTGCACGTCGCTCTTGGCCACGTTTAATCTCCTGATAGTAGCAACCAAACTTATCATCCGGCTCGAAGTTCCTCAGTTGTGCTGGCACATGCTTGTTTATATGCAGCCGATATTCCTCAATCGTTGCATTATAGTGTACGCTAATCAAATCCGATTCCGTGCTACACAGTGGCAGTGAACGTGTTTCTTTATAATCCAGAGATTCTCTTGCAAATGGATTTGGTGCAGGTACTTTGCACTTGGCATCGAAGACGTAGAAATTCTTATGACTTGTTGCCAATATATTATCGGTTTGTTTTTGTAGTGCATATTTTGTTCTTCTTGATTTTGATAATGCGGAGCCCTCATTTTGACTATTGCTCTGTATGCGTCTTGGTATTATATTGCTACGAAGTGTTGCAATATTAGATTTCTTTGGAATACGTAGTAAGCGACTTTTATTGCTTGATAGGGTGTATTTATGTTGTACTTGACTTGAGTTTAGTCGTCTATGCAAAACGATGCTTTCGCTTGGCTGGTATTTGTCTGATTTAAAAAATATTTTAATCGACCAAAGAACAATGGTAAAAATGATAAATTTTAGCAGCAAATGTGTTAGTAAGCTCCGCATTTTGTGAAAATTATTTTTAAATTTACATTTGACAGCTGAGAATTAGTTTACTTGTATAAATTGGAGATATTGTGTGGAGCTATAGGTAAGGTTAGCTTATAGAAAGCACTCCTGCCACCCCACTAGGAGAGAAGGTAGAGCGTCATGCCTCGACTTTGCACTGTATAGTGGTGTCCCTGAGTCGCTGCTTAGCATAGTCGATTACTGCGACTTGGCTCCAAAACACTTGACTCTGATAACAACGATCAGCAAAGCACCTACCAGCCTGTTGAGAGAAGTTCCAAAGACACCTGGAAGCTACAATCAATCTAAACATCGATCTAGTCTATTTATACACGCAACGTGCATACAGCAGCAGCATAAGACCGCCCTCCCAGGCTCTAGCCTGAACCTTAGCAGACATCTTTCAGTTTGGAGGCAGCCATGAGAGAGCTGCTCCATACCAAACGAAGACTTCGCCGCAAATTACTGAGAACGCAGTATCCCCTAAACAAAAGAGCTGATTCTGTTCTGAAAGAAACTCCGGGATGCAAAAGGGCTGAGTTCTTTAAGGAAAAACTGAAGCACATGGACGACACAGCTGACTTGCTATGGAAAGGTACAAGGACAACCAAAAGGCTGGCTTTCCGATAAGTTCCAATCAAGGACTCCAATGACATGATTGCAAAGAGAGCAGCTCAACATCTTCGCAACGCACACCCTTATCTTTAGCAGATGACAGCGACGTCGATGACGTGCTACAGGCCCTCGAGACTCCACTTTACATGAACCTGCCAATTAAGGCTCTTCGACCTGTGGAATTAGCTGACGCAAACAGGAAGTTGTCCACAAACAAAGCCAATATATAACATAAAACACTAAAAGCTCTGCCAATGAGGGCGCGCCTCTACATAACGTTAATCTTTAACACTATGCTGAGGATGCAATACTTTTCCACCAAATGGAAGATAGCCAGAATTACGATAATCCACAAGCCTGGCAAGCCTGAGGATCATCCAAACTCGTATCGAACAATAAGTCTCCTACCGTCGTTGTCGAAGGTTTGGAAGCGACTTTTTGCATGGCAAGTTACCGAGCAGGTAGGCTATCAAACAGCCCTGCCAGACCACTAATTCGGCTTTAGATCTGGCATGGGACAATAGCGCAAGTCTACAAAGTGGTGAACCTTGCCTTGAAGGCGTTCGATGACAAGGAGTAGTGCAATGAAATATTTCTCAATGTGCAGGAAGCCTTCGATAGAGTGTGGCATGTTCAAGGCGTTACTGCCAGCACCCTTTTTTGTAATGGGCCGATCTTATCTGGAAGAACGTTGCTTCCAGGAGAAAGTGCAAGATATGCTGTCTAACATGCATGTTGTAAGCGTGCTGGGTCCAGCTAATCTCCCTGAGCCTTGCATAGACATATTGGCACCGGAAAGAGATCTACTGGCTCCGTATGCAGATGATGTTGCAATTCTGTACAATTCGAGTACACACGCTTGAGCACTTGACCTGAAAGTGAAACATCAAACTAAATCTGGCCAAGTGCATAAACGCTGAAGGAGTCCTCCCAATGTCTGGTTGAAAAGCACCGCAGTTAAATAAGAGATCAGACTCGCTGAACAAAAGGTTAACGTTCGTGCGGCAGACCCAAAACTTGATTACCCGTTATCGCCGCAGAATGAGGCAGCTCTAGTGCCTGGTAAACAGACAAAACAATAGAACTATCTACACACTTGCCGTTGTTCTCATCTGGAGGTATGGAGTGCAGCTGTGGGAGTAAAAGAGATAGAACATTCATTCATTTTGATTTACGGAACAGTGTTGTATTTTATCATTCACAGTGGTCACTTTTATTTTTCTTTTTAAATCAAAGTAAACTGTGCATTTTCTGTTTATGTGAATTCAATTCGATAAAATTTTCGCGAAATATACTATAAATAATGCATAGACTGCTCAAGAAATATCTGCTGAGATGCATGTTCTACACGATACTATATCTGACGATTTATATATTTTTTAAATTTGTCAAATATCTGTTAATCGGACTGTTAAGCAGTTTAATTGCATACACATCAAATATGTCACCGAATTTCTCGATATTGAGCGAATTTGAACTTGAACTACCAGATGACATATACGGGAGAACGCACAATGATTTCTATATCTCCGATGACAAATGTAAAGTACCCGCACCAAATCCATACTCAAACGAGGACTCACCATATCAAAACTCACGCCCATTACCAGAGTGTACCACGCAGCCGGATTTGATCAGCATACACTATAATGCAACGCTACAGCAATATCGGCTACATATAAACCCAGATGTGCCAGATAAACTGTTTACTTATAAGTCGAAGGAAAAATTTGGTTGCTACTATCAACAGCTGAAGCACAGTCGCCGTAGACGTATCGATAGCAAAATTATGTATGTAGGCAATGTAAAACAAATAAAATCGGAAAAAGTATTTTAAACTTCTTGCGTTTAATTGCAGCATGGGCGACAGAAGGTATTTCCTGCAAGATGCAATCGTGCCGTCAACAGTCGAAGCTGCATTGGTCGAGTGTCATCTGCTCAAACACGAGAATGTAACGCTGCAACGCGATGTTTACACTTTTATACGCAAAAAAAAGAAGAAACAAATGCCACTCGTCTTTCCGACAGCGAATGCCACGAATGCAACACGTAAGCCCAGCGTTATAGCCATTGGTGTGGATACATTGTCGCGCCTCAATCTGCGCCGCACCATGCCAAAGATGTACAACTTTCTCACGGACAACGGTTGGTTTGAGCTGCAGGGCTACAATATAGTTGCCGAACATACAGCGCCGAATCTTTTTGCCATACTAACCGGTTATACGCTGAGGCATGCCAAGGCTGTGTGTAATATTTCTGCACCCGATTGCTGGTCTAGTTTACCGTTTTTGTGGCGCCACTTTTCACGTTACGGCTATTTGACTGCATACGCAGAGGACATAATGCATCTGCATAAGCAACGCACTTTCAATCCCGGGTTTCTACGTGCAGCCGTCGACTATTATCTGCATCCTTTGTACATGGGCATCAAACGTCGCCTGCCGCAGAAGCAACATTTTGCTTATCCCTACTGCATTGGGCGACGTCGCACGTTTCAGTATATACTGAACTATTGTCGACAGCTACTGCAGCTATGGCACAGCGAGTTGCGCCCATATTTTGGACTATTTTGGTCGAGCAGCATGATGCATCAGAGTTACTTTGGTGGCGCTACACTCGATGTTAAATTACACAATTATATGCGTGCGTACGAACGACTTGGCTTATTCGATGAAGCCATAGTCTTGTTTTTTAGTGATCATGGCGCAAAGGCTGGTGCTGTAACTGATCTAGCTGATGGTTTCTTTGAGCAACGCATGCCTGTGCTTTTCATCTGGCTACCGGCATGGTTTCGTCGTACGTATCCGGAATATGTTGAAGCTTTAGGTGACAATCGCAATCGTCTGACATCGAATTTTGATCTATATATGACCATGTTGCATATTATCGAGCTGGCACAGCCTGGTCTGAAAATTCAAACAACACCAAGTTGCGCTACGTGTCAGTCTGTGTTGCATAAGATACCAACAAATCGCACTTGTGCACAGATTGGCATACCGGAACATTGGTGTATGTGCACACCATATGAATTGGTCACTGAAAAGAAGATTGTACAAAATATGGCCAAGCTTATTGTTCTACAGTTTAACGAATATCTTCGGAAAAAAAATTTAATCAGGCAATGCGAACTACTAGAATTGAAAGAACTTATTACGGGTGAACGTAAATTTTATTACGACAATTTGAGAAAAAAGTTTAAACGTGGTAATTCGATTACTTACCGCTTAAAATTTCTAACGCTGCCTGGAAATGGTCTTTATCAGTCTACAGTCGTCGTTAGTCGTAGGAATCATCAATTAAAGCACTTCAATTTGAACGAAGTCCGGCGTCTGAATGCATACCGTAATGATTCGTATTGTGTACGGGATAAAATTATGAAGAAGTTTTGTTACTGTCGCAATCAACCAGCGCAAATCGATGTGATTGATGCTGGAGATATTGATGATGGTAATGACTGATAATGTATAACTAATTTATTTTTGGAATGTAAAAAAATATTAAAGTTTTTTTATAAAATCTTTTTATTGGAAATACTAACGAAAATATTTTTTGTTTGTAGATACTTTTAAAACACTTTAGTATATGCATTGGAATGTTGCCATTTTATGTATGAACTGTCTTATTTTAATGAATTAATTTTAAACGTAGCTTATATTTATATACCTGCTCGGGCGCCAATGAGCTGATGCACAGGCAGAGCTGCTTTATTGAAAAAAAAAAAAAACAATTAAGAAAGTTAATAAAAACAACTGATCGATCAAAGCTTGTATACCACTATACTGGCGCCCGAGCAGCGTTGGCTTAATTAAATGCACGTCCTGTCAACATTTGTTGCAATTCTTCATTTGTTGCCTTACAAATACAAAACTTTTTTAAACTTCTATTCAATAAGCAATTCTTGTTCTCAGGGTAGGTACTCAAACGACTTATATCATTCATATTAATATAAAGCATATTCTTCAGTTCACTGTATTCTACAGTAGCCTCAAATACGCTCAAATGCTGTTTGACCATAAAATTAATGCGAAATATTTCCGTAGTATTTTCCGGTGCAACTTTACGCCGTGCTGTGACAATACGATATAACGAAAGTTTCTTACAATGAATTTCATTCGTCAAAATCTGATTCATGTAGGCTATAATCTTTGTCATAAAAAGATGCACGCGACGATATGGCACATTTTCATACTGATGACAGGTACACCAATGCTCTGAGATGCCAGCATCTGCACAGCGCCGTTCCAAGGGCAAAGGCTGCAACAGCGTTTGACAGTGCGGACATACGGCAAGCGGTGTAATGCTTTGCTTGGAATCCAGTTGCAAAAGATGCTGCAGCGTCTGGTGTAGATCATAATTAGAACTCAAACGATTGCGATTCAATTCCAAAGCTTGCACATATGCCGGATACTTGCGTCGCAGCCATGCGGGCAACCAAATGTATAACATTGGCGTACTTTCCTCTACTGCAGCATTGGGCAAATCCTGACGCATGACACCGTAACGCACACCATGATCGCTGAATAGTATAACCACAGCATTTTCATAGAGCGCAGCTTGCTGCAAGCGTTCTTGCAAATAATCGAGCAGTATTTGCTCTAGCATTGGCTGCGGTCCATGAAAATTTTTATGCATGAAACTATTTAACCAGTATAGACCGAAAAAAGGCTGACGTTGATTATAGCGCTGTACCAAATGCAGCAGATGCTCCAAATAGAGCTGCAGATAATGTGTGCGTAAGTCGCATTTTTTATGCTGCCGTAAAATACGCAGCATCTCAGTTACATGTGGCTCCATATAGAAATCCACGGGTGATTCATTGAAGCTCTGCGGATAGTCCATATCCGAGTTGTCGACAGCGAGCGCAGTGCGATAGCCAGCGTAGCCATATTTCTCCCAGATAAAGGGCAAATTATCGTTACAATCGACTTGATTCAAGCCGTTACATAGCGTCTGTATTTCGTCGGGTGACATGCCTGTGAGTACTGCATTCAAATTGGACATACTTCCAGCTGCGACTTTATTGTAGCCTTGCAGTTCATACCAACCCCTTGTATTATCCAAATATTTGCTGAGCGTGGGCAGTAGACGTCGCAAATGCACACGTGACATGGTATCAAGTCCCAGCATTATGACATTCGGTTGTTGCGGATATTTTGAGTGCTTTCTTTTCGCTTCCAACTGTTGCACAAATGCAAAGATGTCTGCATAGTAATGTCGATCACTGTCGTAGCAAGCTATCAGCGCGGTTACGATATCCTTGGGCAACGTATCATTCGACTCAAAATGCACCAACGCTGATACACTGCAAATAATTAAACGATTAATATGTATTTAAATAATTTAACTATTTATTTATTTTGGCCAGTTTAACTTACTTTAACCAATCTATTTTCCAATTAGCATTTTGATTCAATACTTCAATCTTTCGATAGACACACCTTAACTCGTTTTCTTCCAAATTAGTTTGATTGATTTTTAAGACATAACTTTGGAGTTTCTCTTCGTAGTTTGCTGTAACCGAAAAGTTTGTTAAATCACAATAAATATTATGGTTCTTCGCTGCTGAATACAAGGACATCAATTCCGGCGTATATGGCTGCACATAGGGCATCTGACAGTTCGTTGTATTTACATAATATTTCTGTCTGCTTTCGTTTACATTTCTTAGCAAATAACTCAGATTTCCATATTGCTTTTCATTCACAAAATACTTTTGATTACTTTTGTTTGGAATTGTCCAGAATCTGTCACTGATAACACAGAAATATATTATAAATAATAAAGTTGCAACACAAAAACTATTTAATATCCTTTGTATAGTACTATGTCTCATGTTGTTTGAATATGGAATTTAGAATTATGAAAATATTTTATTTTATTGAAAACTGTTTAGTAAAATAATTAAATTAAGCTTAACAAATTGTTTGATAACCGAAACCAATTAGATTTAAACTCAAGCGTGAGACAACATTTTTCTTTACATGGCCTTACTTTATTTCTTACAATATATCTTCTAATCATAGGAGATACTTTATGTACCTGAAGCTTAAATAAACTTTCTGAATCATCCAGCAGAAATAGAAGCAATTCTGGACACTGCATTGCTATCTCAGGCTATTATTTTGTGTAAATTACTAGTTTAAATTATCTGTACTCGTGCCAGAGTAATACCAAAATTATTGACAAATAAAGGAAATCTTTTAACTAGATAGCAGAGCACTAAGAAATCGATCTCAACTGGCATACAACATTCTTCAATGTTGCGAAGATGAACTTATCAAAAGAATTGTTAAGATTTGGAGGAAGTTTTTTAGTTGGTGGAGACTAGAAACGAAATCATCCATGGTGTGGTTCGAACCAAGATAATTCAAGATGTCGAATATTCTGTATTAGAATCAATGTATCTCACCATAATTCCAGATTTTTTAGACTTTGCTGTTTTGGCTGGCACTCCTATATGAGTTCTGCCAATTGGCAGCATTGACTATGGAAGCAGACGCCATGGTCAGATTCATTTACTACCCATTAGCTAGAAGGTCAAACTTTAGCACCTTCCAGAATTGACTTGGAATCAGCATTACAATCATATGAAGCTGGGTGATGAAAGAGATAATCTACAAAAATTTCAACAACTCTCTAACACAAATGCTGAGTCACATGAGTCGCTCCAAATAACATAGAATTCAAAAGAGCAGTCAAGAAGGAGGGGGAGATGAGTACTAAAGCCATTGCTGCAGTAGGCTTTCTTGAACCTCAAGTCAATAGACATATTTATCTTTAGAAAATGATAAAATAGATAAAAATTCCGGTTAAGAAGCTCCTTCCCATTAACTTATGGTGTATGATTAATAAATCGAAGACAGATGCTTTCACTAAACAATTGAAGATAGCTTTCCAGCCACACTCTCCTTCGAATCATACCAATAATTTGAAGAACTTTTTTTTTGAAGTTTCATGGCAAGTGGAGCTGAGTGATGGATGTTAATGAGCAAATTAAAGTCCTCAAAATCTCATGACAATGATGGAATAGATGGCCGATAATATAATACGTAAATTTATTATTACCAGTACGGGAGAAGTTTCAATTCGGTTTAAGGTAACTCTTGAACTTTCGAAAGAAGACTCGGAAAGTACAAGTGGTGGGCATAGATACGACACTGACTGGCTCGAGACTACGATGTCCGAAGGAGAGCATACTTACAACCTCTCATTTCTTCCCGAAACGGAGCCTAGCATCAAAGGGAGTATTACCTTATAGACTGGACACATAATCCGCACACAATCAGCGGAGAATAGATAACAATATGTACCACCTCTTACTGGAGTTCTGCTTCTCTAGAGAAGCATTAATCGTTAGACATGTCTGGAAGAAGCACGATTTGAATAGTGCAGCGCAATAGGACTGGCGCTCCATACCATCTACACAGCATGCATGTCTGTAGCATCTAACGACGGCAGTTTCACCGTAGGCTGACGTCTTCTCTGTTCTAGCGTATGAACCAGTCCCGATTAAAGCATGCCGCATGATACGGGTTTAAACGATTGAATATCTGCCAGTCAGTCTATATGAATTTAGCGAAGAGGCAAGACATCACTCCAAATACTACTTATAACAGGGAGCAAATTCTGCTATGAACTATGGTAAACTGTCTAGGACTACACTTTAATAAAATCGCAAGCTATATAATAGGACGACTGCCAATAGAAGATTTTTCTGAATGGAATGTTTTTGTGGATGGAAGTTTTCTCTGATATGAATGAATGGTTTCTATAGATGAAAGACTACCCTGGATGAAAGACACTTTTGGATGGAAGTTTTCTGTGTGTTTCTCTGAATTGATGGTTTCTCTGGATAGAAGGTTTTTCTGGGTAGAAGATATTTCTGGATGGAAGATTTGTGTGGATGGAAGGTTACTCTGAGTGTAAGGTTTCTCTCGATGGAAAGTTTCTCCGGGTGGAAAGTTTCTCTGAGTGGAAGGTTTCTCTAGGTGGAAAGCTTCTCTGGATGGAAGGATTATCTTAGTGGAAGTTTCCTCTGAGTGGAATTTTTTTGCTGGGTAAAATCCTACCCTGGGTAGGAGGTTTCTTCGAATGAAAAATTGCTCTGGATGAAAAGTTTCTCTAGGTGGAAGGTTTCTTTGGGTGGAAGTTTTCTCTGGATGGAAGGTTCGTTTGGATGGAAAGTTTGTCTGGATAAAAAGTTTCTCTAGGTGAAAAGTTTGTGCGGATGAATGATTTTTCTGTGCGGAAGTTTTGTCGTTTGTTTGTGGATGGAAGGTCTCTCTGGGTGAGACCTTTCTCTGGATGGCAGGTTTCTCTGAATGGGGTGGAAAGTTTCTCTGAAAGAAAGGTTTCACTGGATGGAAGGTTTCTCTGAAAGGAAGGTTTCTCTGAAAGAAAGGTTTCTCCGGATGGAAGGTTTCTCTGGGTGGAAGGTTTCTCTGAAAGAAAGATTTCTCTGGATGGAAGGTTTCTCTGGGTGGAAGGTTTCTCTGAAAGAAAGATTTCTCTGGATGGAAGGTTTCTCTGGGTGGAAGGTTTCTCTGAAAGGAAGGTTTCCGCGGGTAAAAAAAATTATCTGAATGAAAGGTTTCTGCGGTTAAAAAATTTCTCTGAATGGAAGGTTTCTGTGGTCAAAAAATTTCTCTGGATGGAAGGTTTTTTTATGTAGGTTTCTCTTGGTGTAAGTTTTCACTGAATGGAAAGTTCCTCTGGATAAATCCATTTAAATATCATTTACAAAAAAAACTTAAAATGTTCGTAATAAGTTCTCTTATTGAGAGACCCTTTACAAGTCAGTTCAACATAATTCAACTGTAGCTAAGCAGATACAACGCACATGTCAGCGCACAACGAATCGCATTTGCAACCCTTCTGAATGTCATTTAATAATATCAGATTTTAATACATAATACGCTAAAAATTGACGAAGAAATATTACAAACAGCTGAGAGGCAATCTTTAAAAAAAAAAAACTTCCTCCAAACATAAACCAAATATCTATCAAATGTTGAACTTAGTTTTATATCTGCTGGTACTACTTAAAGCCACATCGACTGAAGCCGATTTTGCTAAACAAAATCTTACAGAACCTAAATTCTTTGTAAACAGTGCAAAGTGTCAAATGCCAAATGTAGAACTTTTTAACAAAGAAATTTTAAAGATTTGGAAACCAGCTGAGTTCAAGGAGTGTAATAAGACAAGGCAGGATTTTATAAACAAAAACTTTAATGAAAAACTTAGACGTTATGTCTTGCATATAAACGAAAGCAGTTTCAGTGGAAATGAAAAACTGAGTTGCAAATATCGGAAGATTCTTAATAATAAACATAAAATAAAAATGTGAGTATTAAATAAGTAAAAAAAAAAATTATTTAAGCTGCAAATTGATGTGAAATAAGTTTTGAGCACGAACCATGGTTGGGAACTGAATTAAAAATAATAAAATTGATAAATATTCTCTCATACACAGTAAAGCAGCAACGAAACCCTTAAAGAATGGCTATATTGTGCCCAAAAATGTGTATGGTTTGCTGGTGAATTGCACAATTACTGATCAAGCAAAACCAAATACAACACGCATAGTGCAGGATGCCTTTGCCTTCGTACAGCAACGTGTAGCATCTAATAGCAACAAGCAACACTCCGCAGCTAAGCGGAGACCCAATGTTTTTATACTGGGTTTCGATTCAGTGTCACGCATTAACTTTCGCCGAAATATGCCACGCATGCTGGCATATGTCAACAAACCTGGCTGGTATGAGCTGCAGGGCTACAATAAAGTCGGCGATAATACGTTTCCCAATCTAATGGCAATACTCACTGGCTATACGGATGAACAGATTGAAGATAACTTTTGTAATACCAATACAAAGTTTTGCATCGATCGTTTGCCCTATATCTGGCAGCAATATAAACGTGCCGGCTATCTTACGGCCTATGCTGAGGATCTGACGAAAATTAATACTTTTGAATATTTAAAACCTGGATTTCAAACAAAACCCGTTGACTATTTTCTCTATCCATTTATGTTGGATATCGAAAAGAATCTCGACTCAATGCGGCACTTGGGCGCGGACAAATACTGCGTGGGCAGTCGTCTCAGTTTGAGCTATATCTATGACTATTTAAAGCAATACGTGCAGCGTTATATGGCGCAACAGCAGTTATTCGGACTCTTCTGGAGCAACAGTTTCACGCATGATGACTTTGCAGGCGGTGCTGCCTTGGATTTGAAATTACACGCGTATATGACAGAATTGGAAACACTGGGTTTATTTAATAATTCAATTATTTTGCTCTTAAGTGATCACGGCGCACGTTATGGTCCGCTACGTACAACTACGCAAGGATTTCTCGAGGAGCGTCTACCGCTGGCATTTATCTGGCTGCCAGCATGGTTTCGTGCTAAATATGCGGCATATGCTGCAGCTCTAGCACTGAATCGCAATCGTTTAACATCGAATTATGATCTACATATGACCTTAAAGCATATACTGCACTTAGAACGGCCAGCAGTGCACTTAAAGCCACCCAAATACTGTGCTCAATGTCAGTCACTCTTTGAAGCGGTGCCCTTCAATCGTAGTTGCGCTGCAGCAGGCATTACGGCACACTGGTGTACCTGTGAGGCCTATGAGACTTTAGAAACGTCGAATTATACGACGCAATTGGTTGAGCAAATTATCGCGCGTATGAATGATTATCTCACGTTACGTGGCTACGGCAGCCTGTGTAGCAATCTGACTTTCAGTAAAACAGTCTCTTTCGAACGTAAACTATTGGAAGATAATTTGAATACAACACAGCTGCGTACACATCGCGTTCAATTTGTGGTCAGCCCAAATGATGCAGAATTCGAGGCCACAGTTCGTTATAACAAACAGAACAAGGAGCTGCAGCTGCATGTGCAGAGCATCAGTCGCCTGAATTGGTATGCCTTCGATGCTTTTTGTTGTGAGGACAAAATTATGCAGAAATATTGCATCTGCTATAGTAGTGTGGTGAAGCCGGCAGATAATTACGATACGCGACAACTTTACAAGGTCTTTAATCTGTATTCGAAATTTGATGTCAGTGAAATTGATTTTCTTTAATAAATGTAATTTATTTATTGGATTTTGGAAAAGGCAAATGTTTTAAGAACAGTATTGAAAGATATAATATGTGTTTGTATAGTAGCTGCCCCGGAAAGTAAGTATGGCACACTCATTTAGGATCTTAAACGAATGCCGTAGCAGAGAATCTCTATACTCGTCCATTGAATAATTCCAAGATAAATGGGGGACTAGTTTCCATATTAGTAGATGAGGTCGTTTGCAGAAAAAAGTTCTTGACTGTTATTCACTTGGAAACGGTTCAAGCCGCTCACAACCATCCGCTAGGCCACGTATCTTCTGGAAAACTTTAAACAGCCGTTCGGAGTTGAGCAAATGCTGAGAAACCTTATCGATTTCGCTTCAAGTAGGAAAATGGTACTTGGCTGCACCGATTTCGACAGCTCAACATTTATAAGGCTACATGGCTAGGTCCCGATCAAACTAAACTGAATCATATTGGGATTGACGGAAAGCATGCATCGAGCATGTTCACAACATAACGTCTAAGCCTTCTCAGACATATCTATCGACTGCTCCGGGGAACTTCACTGTCTTCCCAAGATACATATATGTGAGCAGTGAAGAAATATCTCCCACTCCATGGATATGGCTGCCAAGCAGGTTCATGCTTATAATAAATCTTCGACTAATTCTTAATATAACGAGAAGTTTCGCAATGATACTGCAGTGAAGAACGACTCCAATCAGCGAACTCAGAAAGGAAAAACGACTTTTCAGATGATATTTTTCAACGCAGTGTATGCACTAGCTATCATGGGAAAGATTGTTCGTCTTTGACGCTAACACTAACACAAAGCCTTGGGAGCGTAGGAAAGAACTTCTCTAAACCCATTGATTACAAGAGAGATTTCTGGCTGGGTGATGCGCAAAAAATGTTGGGCTCGATCTTCCAAAAGGATGTGTTGCTTCTTGCGTACGCGTATGATGTTGAACATGTCTAACATATCAAGGTGCTAAAATGAATTTATAATTCTCAAGGGGCCTATTGACAGAGTCTTATCCGACAATTTGCTATGACTCCATTCCATCTGGATCTTTACCTTTTCTTTCCATGAGGTTCTAGCTCAATTACGTGTATTGTTGGTTTGATGCTTAAACTAGCGATTTAATGTAGTCCCAGCCAAAGAAGGGCGTCGTTGGTTGTACTTGGATATCAGCATTTTTGGAAGTACCATGTTCTGCGAACTTTTCTTGCAACAATTTTAGTCGAATGTTCGATTTCTGACAGTTTTTATCGTTTAGTTCAAACCCCTTAGTATCCTGATTTATGCCATTCAATTGAGACAAAAAAAATCAGTTATAAAACCCCGATACCGTTCGCTATTGACAATCTCGGTCTAATAAACTATTTTCGGAAGATGTTTGGCCAAATGACCCGGGTGGAGCAAAACCTACATCAAACAATGAGACATTGATATGAATTATGTACTCTCCTCAAAAGTGCATGTCATTATGGATTATACTCCCAAAATTTGAATGTGAGTCAAAGTTGTCTAGAGCCAATCACCAATGAAGTTGAAGACTTCAGTTCTTGTATCAATTGGAACATAACCAACTCTTTATGCAAAATTAGGCAAATTGAGTTCGTAGAGGTTTGACTCCTTACTTTCCATGAAATCTTCAGCGCGATAAAGCCAAAATGTTGTGTGTCTTCTGCAATCACATCCCAAAAATAGTCATCCATATAAAAATTTATTGAAAACTTTTAAGGCTACCTTTCTACAAATTATAGAACACAATTGCTTTACAATATGAACAAACTAAAATTTAAAAAAAAAAAAAAAACACATAACGAACCATAAAAATAATAATTAAGAAAAATAATATTTGATAAGTCAATCTTGATAATGGGACGATATAAATTTAAGATTTATATTACAGCGTTGACTGGCGTCGGCTGATTATGTGATAAGTAATATAATACAAATAGAAAAAATTAAAAGAAAAAACTTCACCGATAACACTCCAACGGAAGATGCACACAAAGAGAATTGCACTTAATATTATTGAAATTAAAAACCGAGTTAATTATATTAACAGGTTACTATAAATAATTATTAATAACCATAGAGGAAAAGGAATTTAATTATCAATTATACATTCTTCTTTTGTCTATTTGTGAAACAAATTTATAATATTTCGCGTATAGAACTAATAAAACAATCATAAATGTGTGTGCATGCCTAATCCAAGCCACCAGCGCCACCTACAACCAGCAGCAGAGCACCCAGTTAGACCAATTAGCTATACAGTCAGATAGTCTCACGAGACCTTATCAACGGGTGACGCTTGACAGATTGACTAAACGGCTGATATAGTTTATATGCACATATATATATATATATATATATATATAAACAACATGACTCGCCAGGCTGGTGGCAGGCAAACAATTTTTGCGATAGACGCAGATAGTCTGAGAAGTAACTCAGTCAGTCAGGTTGGGCATCGTTAAAAGTTGTCCGGACATTGAGTTTAGTTCTTGCTTGAAACTCGTGTGTAACGGTTCTTATCTATAAGCAATCGATTGATTAAGAAAAGATTTTGATTTAATCGGAAATTAGTACGAATTGTATATCCTACTAAAATTTAAATTTTTTGGAAATCAATAAATAAAAAAAAAATGGCGGACAAACCTTTAACACGTCGCAGTCCTATTAGTGTGGGTCAACTGCATTATTATCATACGGATTTCTATTACTCGATGCCGAATTTGCATAGTAAGTTAATGTTTGAAGTTTTTTAAAGTAGAAGAATTTAGTAATTAATAAAATAAATAATAGAAAAAATTTTCCCTTAAAAATAAAATAATTTATTTATTTTTAAAATAATCTCAAGTGTGCCTAATAAAAATTATGCTAAAGAAAATATTATTAACTAAGCCAACGAAGGATTCCTTCTGTCTTAAATAATTTATGGAAGAACTATCCCATAATCTTATTTCAGAAAGTATGAAAAAAGTTCCGACTTCTATACAAATATGTAATTTATTGAAAAAAATAAAATAAAATTAAATAAACTCACTGTACCAACTGCTTCAAAAATATAAAAAACAAAAAATCTCAATGTGAATATAAAGAGCCAAAAAAAAAAAAATTACAAAGAAACCAAAAAAAAAAAAAAAAAAACAATAAATAGAATTTGGTTTTCTATCTATTTATTTATTTTTTCCAGAAAAAGCAGTGGAAATAATTATGTTTCCCATATCATTCAACGGTATTTCATTTCAAAATAGATTCTAAAAATAAACTTTGACAGATTCGAATCTATTTAAATTTAATCTATTTATTTTTGAAAAGATTGACATGTCATAGAACAGATTATGACATGTCAATCTCCTTGAATACTCAAAAAAAACTTTTAAAAATTTAAATAGATTTCAGTCTGATATGATGTTTTGGCATATCAATCTCTTCAAGTACTCAAGATCTTATTAGATTCGAAACTGACATATTAGACCGATTAATTTGTTCATATAAAATATTATTTGTGAATTCTACTAACTAATAACATGTTTGTATTTTACAATATATTTTTTCTATATATATATATTATATATTTAATTTTTATAAGAAAACGTAACGTTCAACAATTTCAAATCTGTCGACAACTGTCGAACTGCAGCCAACTTCAAGTCGAACAATTAATTTTCCGCTGCACAAAAGTGATAAAGAGAGAGAGAGCAAGAAATCAAGTGAGAGCGTACATATACATGCCCAATAGGAAATTTCTACATACTGATATAATGAAAACTAGCCCGATTTTTATTGGATAGATAATTTTATGACATTAATGTATAAAAATATGATTTCAGCCAATCTGGAAGTCAAATTTCCACACACTTTTCGCAGCATTTGCGGCCGTGAGTTGCCAACAACTCTTCGAATTCTAGTTTATCGGGATTAAATCATACAATCTTTGTAATAGAAGT